>OZ021719.1:13546209-14201495 GCA_963978555.1 Galerucella nymphaeae
TTATTAAGCAGACGCTACAGATATTATTATTAATAAAATATTTGGAACTAAAACGAAATATACCAGATGATATTCTGAAACGCAGATTAATTTGTACACATGATATTTTTCTCTCGTTTTCGTTGATTTTTTTTCGAAGTCATACACAATAGGTAGAATAAAACACTTTCATCCGGCAACGCTGTTTGAAAATTCCGCCAGCCTCGGGAAATAAGTATACACCCCTAGGTGAAACAAAGTGATGACCGCGCACATATATCATTGTCGTCTAAGCCTCTATCAGCTTCACTTTACAAAATAGTTGAGAAAATGTGAAAATCTTCTCCTAAAACTCTAACAAAATGAAAGTTAATCAGTACATAAATTAATTCCTTAGAAAAATCAACTGATTATATCAAAATTTATGATCAGGACACCTGTAGGAAAGTATAAATACTTCCTTCGCCTTTATTTTGTCCGCTATTGCTACTACTACTGGTAGTTTTTATAATAATAGTACTATTTCATTCATAAAACAGGTGCTCAGGGGAATCAAGAGATTTGTAATGAAACATAGAGGTTTTTTTAAACGGATATTGAACGGTCATAACTGTGTGCATCCGGCGAAGCCTTTTATAAATGAATGTATTCTATAATTTGATTCATAGTTGGACTTGAATTTACAAAAATTTATATATTTTTTTCAATATTTGCCCGTGGTTAAATAAAAATATTGACAAATTGTTAGTTTTAAATGACACATTTATGATAATTATCTTAGCTCCTTTGTTTTATGAATCCTTGCCAATCCTGTATGTAAACCATTGCTATTATCATCTCCTCCATCTGGTCATTCTGCTATAACTCATACGTTGCAAACATTATCAGCATCTGTCGATGTTTTCCTGGTATTTTAGCTATGAATAAATCGAAAATACTAGCTGTTATAAACATTGACCATATGTCGAGCATCTATTTGTGAAATATACTGGGTCAGTTATAATCAAAAAAAAATTACACTGCTAATAATAAATGTACCTAAATTTTTTTTTTGTGACAATTTTCAGTGAAATTTAATTTTATATTCCAACGTGTCATAGTGAGAAAAATTCACCTAGGCTATTTAAAATCGTTTTATAGTCTGGACATTTCTTTTTTATTGAATTTTATTCACACCTGCTAGACCCACCGAAAAACCGAAACAGATATACGATTTATAAAGAGATTTTTCTGTATAAAATAAAAATAAAATGCTAAATAGTTTGTGTAATTTATGAATAATTGCATAATAATAATAATTTTGACTACTCGAAGAAATATGGTAATGACAAAGTCATCAAAACCGTAAAGTTGTGTCAGAAATTTTATATACCCAGTTCACCATATCCGCTGACATTGTGTAACAAAAATCAGGAAGTACCAACCTTGTATAATTTGAGTTGACTTAGTTCAGATAAAGAAGGAAATTTTAGTCTGGTGTCGAGTTTTTATTAGTTTAAGAGGAATTGATATTAACTTTTTGTTCTATACAAACTTTGCCCTCGTTTTTCAACCCCTTAGAGTCTGAATTCGGAAAAGTTTGTTTGTTTGTATGTTTGTAACTCTCATCTGGCAGCTGCTGTGGCAACTCGCTACACCCCACCGAATAATCAACAAGGATCACTCTCAACCCCGCCATCTTTTACGATATTTCCATGACGTCATTCTGTGGCATCGTCGCAACTATTTTTTCGGAGTCTGTCGGAGTCAGACTCCTCCATATATCTGTTCTTAAAAAAGCACCCCACATTTGTTTCCCAATAATACTATTTATTGTTTATTAATTTATACTTTAAAATTATTTTCTACTTTTTAGTTTATCCTATTATAAAAGCGTGTTTTTGGTACAAACTCCTGGGACACCCTGTATATATAAAACGTCTCAACACACTACATACATAAACACCCACAAAGATTCCTCTAAAACCGGGCTAAATATTAATAGAAACAAAAATAAAATAAATCCACTTGGAAAACTGTTGTTTGTGAAAAGTTAATATTGTTCTTGTCGTTGCACCTGCGGATATATTTCAATTAACAGTAAATGAAGACTCATTGTCTAAAGTCGAATGATTAATTTTTTTTCAAGTGTTATAATATGCAGCGTCTGCTACTTGTAATAAACGTTTCGATAAGGTCCAGCAATGCAGCTGCACAAATTTAGCACAACATCCATTATGTTAATGTTATTAAAATTCCCACGTGTCTTATTTTGTGATAAATTCAACTAGAAAACAACTGTAGAGAAAGAATAATGTCTATAAATATTTTTTTAATTGTTTTAATGGTAAATTTTTTGATTTCATTCATTCAAGTTATCTTAAAATCCGAGTGATCTTACTTGAAGTAAACCCCCCTTTTTTTGTATGCATCTGTATATCTAAAGCAGTGTTTGTCAATATTGGTCGGCCACGTGGCACCTTATGGCATAAAATTTGATCCTTGATTTCTCAAAGGACACTAGTGAATATAATAAGGTTAAACAGGGGCAATACATCCTATTACATTATTCATAAATGCTGTCAGAATATTGTGTTTAATAGTATACAACAGACTCGACTAAAATCAACGTGAATGAATAAGATATTTTTAAGGTTTAATACAAAGTGTGGATGTTTAAGTAATTTTTGTTATTTAAATTTCATTTTGTAACATAAAAAATGTATCTCGTCTGTATAAACAGACTTTCAATTTGTTTTTAAATAGAAAATATGTTGAATTTTGTAATTTTCAACGGTTATAATGATTGTGAAGGCTGTTCAAGTCGATTTAACTGAACATTTCCCCTTTCTTTGCTTATACTCTTGTCTAAAAAAGCTGTAATTGTTGAAGCCGTGAATATTAGGCTTCTCCTAGCAGACAGGACTATTAAAGCGTGTGGCGTGCGGCCACTGTTACAAGGCACACCCTATATAATTATTTTTTTTTTAAATGCGAATTTAAAAATACAAATTGACGTGTCCAAGCGTTTTTCCCAACACGCTCTCATTTATCTGTTATCGAATTTATTCAATTTGGCTGTTCCACACTGTATATTTCTTACATTGTACCTTCCTGACTGAGGCACACCTTTTTTTTAACACTCGTTAACAACTAAATTCTTTCTACCGTGAAGGGATGTTTAGTTTATTATCCGGAAATAGCGATTTACTGATTATTTACCATGTTCACAAAACAGGTGCTTCCTGACTTGATTATTTTTCTAATAGATGATAATTGTTGATTGACTTTTTCAAAAGTCATTTAACTCTGGCAATTACATTTCCAGTATCACTCTATATCCGCTCAGGTGCTAGACAACAACATAAAAAAATGTTTCCTGTGATTGTTACGATTCATAGCAGAATTTTTTTTTATTTTACATAGAACTTTCTAAATATATTTGTCTGATTTTCGATTCGACTGTCATCCATGTCCATAGGATACAGAGGACAATAGATTATCATAATGACAGATAGTCAAGCAGCCAATAAGGCACTGAGCTCTTGTGAAATCAGTTCCAAAATGGTGTGGGAATGCCTAGACAAACAATATAGCTACCTGAACTAGCAAAGAGGGGGACTAAAATACCTTTCTGGGGGCCTGAACCCTCATAGCATAATCTTTTTCAATATTGACTTGGTATGAGTAGGAAAAAATATATCTAAGATCGTGTTCGGTTAATAATAATAATATAAGTAACAAAAACCAAATCATCTTAAGCCAAACACCCGGCATCGTTAAGAGGCAATGTGTCTAACGCGATATTTTCCTTAACAAACGAAAAGAAATCTGTTTTCTGTACACTGATTGTACCATGTGGTATCATTGGCAAGTAACTGGGGAAATATGGTAAGCAGATTGTGAGAGAATTCAAAATAACTCGACTTAAAATAAGTCAAAAATGCGATGGTTAACATACTGCTTACAGATTTTTTGGCTGATTGAAGAGCGATCCTGTTTTACTAGAAAATTGTGCTTGTTCTTTGATATGTGAGAACTGATAAGTGTCAACAAAATACTTGAAAATATATATCCAAGCTTGCCATAAAGAAAAATATACACGGTGAAGAAAATAATTAATAATGAAGAATCTGTAGAAGAAAATTTGGATTATTTTGACACAAAAATATTCAAATCGACGGCATTTTTATAGTGTATTTTTATAATATTGATAGCTAATACCATTCCTTGTCCTGTGTCTTTTTATATTTATATAAATCTCAATTTAATTCCTATAACACTATTTTTCTAATAATGACACTCCTGTCATACAAATCTAGCTACAACTGACATCTTTATCTCTCTAATTTTCATATCAATCTCTTTTGTCATAATAAGAAAGACAACCGAACACCAACCCATTTAATGTGTGTTTGTGAGCGATTTTTCTCCCTTTGAACAGTTGGTTGCGATGTTATTAAGTATTAAAAACTAAATGAGATCTGAAACGAGATATTATCAATGTAACATTTCACGTCATTTTGAATGCAACTGTTTAATATTTGAACAGACCAAATAGAATCGTCAGGGGTGGCATAAGGGTTACGACAAGAAATAGCAAATTGAAAAAGGGAAGAACTTCTCAATGCAAATGAGTTTAGAACGTAGAGCAGTCGAAAACAGTTGGAAATTGAACAGAATCTTTGCAAATAGTCTTTTTGTGAACTGTTTTTATTAACTTTAACTATTGCAAACCATGGTTGTTTCTTAATTGGGGTTCTAAGGTCCTGATCTGTTTAACTGGTCACATATATATCACCCATTCGTCCACCCTTTTCATTTACATAAAGCCTTTAAAGTTTTGTAAATGTTGGGTCTGTAATATTAGAATATTCGTCGTTAATGAACTAGAAAGATTAAAATAATGCAGCTTGTTTGGATTGGAAAGTTAAAGGGAGGCTAGCAAATACAATATTATTACATAGGATCATAATTGGTTGAGATTTGGCTCGATTCCCTCCCCCCATGAACACCTCACGTAATAAATGAAGGCCCACTAAGCTCTTATTATACTTTCAAGTACCAAAGTGGATCCCCTTGTCTTAAATCTCTATTTACATCAAAATATTTTTATTGTAAAAATGTCGCGATGATCTCTATGGGTACCGATGTATTAAAACTTTCATTACCTTCACAACAAAAACCAGGAAATGATTTTTAATGGTTCATCGTTAATGATAACTTGTGTGTAGGTATATTTACACTTTCGTAACTTTTGTGAAATCTATTTCGTGATTGTTGCTACACCACTGACTGAACATAAATGACGTCACATTGTGCAGGTGGTATACTGTTGAGTGTTAATTAGGTCGTCGAGATTCGTGGAGATAATTACGTATACTACTCGACTTTCAACGTTAATTAGCCATGTAAATGATGGAAAAATGCTAAAGTTCAGATTCGGATTTACGTATATCTTTTTATACAATATAGCTATTTACCTTATTTTATATGACATCAACTTATTTAATTTTTTACGAAAATTTAAAAAATTGTTGTAACCGCATGACAAGTGCATAGTCAAAAAATTGTAGAGTCCATAATAATGGGAATTTTTTGCTGAAATTTCAGATTTACGTTCTTAGATAATGTAGGAATATGGAAAAAAATCAGCGAAGACGTATCTGCGATATTTTGAATACAGGGATACTCAAAAGTGATTTTAGAAAACCAATTTTTTATTGAAAACCTTAGAAAATTAAAAAAATCGTAGAGGTCATGATAATGGGCACATTCGGTTGAAATTTGAAATGTACAGTCTCAGATAATGAACGAATATAGAAAAAAATCAACGAAGACGTATCTGTGCTATTTTGAATACAGGGATACTCGAAAGTGCTGAGTAATGATTTTAGAAAACAAATTTTTTATTGAAAACCTTAGAAAAGTAAAAAAATCGTAGAGGTCATAATAATGGGTACATTCGGTTGAAATTTGAAATGCACAGTCTCAGATAATGAACGAATATAGAAAAAAATCAACGAAGACCTATCTGTGCTATTTTGAATACAGGGATACTCGAAAGTGCAGAGTAAAGATTAAAAAAAAATTTTTATTGAAAACCTTAGAAAATTAAAAAAATCGTAGAGGTCATAATAATGGGTACATTCGGTTGAAATTTGAAATGCACAGTCTCAGATAATGAACGAATATAGGAAAAAATCAACAAAGACTTATCTGTGCTATTTTGTATACAAGGGTACTTGAAAGTGGCGAGTAAAAACAGTTAATTACAAAACACACAAATTATAAATCTAAAATCTAACCAAACCATTGTCTTTCTTTTGTCAACTGCCAGTTGGACTTGTTCCAAATCAACACTTTTGCCACAAAATTGATTTTCCTAACCTATAATATCGTTTTTTTTTTTTTGTAAATGTAATGTTAACTATGATATTAATTCTGAGAGGTACTTCACGGAAAGTACATTCTGTGGAATTAGTTTTAACAATAAGGTTATAAAATAAGTAATTGAACAAAAGCTTATTTTCAATATTATATAGAATTTTATGAGTTTTGTACGTGCTCAGTTTAAATTTATTATTTTATTATAGAAAAATATAGTTTTAGAAAAAGGTCACATACATTCATACTTGCAAACATTAATAAACAAGTTTGTATAAAAAACTAATAGAATAGATACAGATAAGGAACCAAGAAAATATCTTTTTTTTTATGTACTTAACATTTGTACCCATTTTTTATCGACATTAATTATGATATAAAAAGTCTTAAAAATGAGATAAGATAAAAATCAACTTTATCATGTTTTGAGTACATTGTAGGTACTTAAAGTAGTGTAAATTTCTGACATCATATAATAAATTTAAGTAAAAATCTCGACATGAAATTCTTAATACAAAAACGAAAAATTTTTGATGTATCCTGAAAAACCTAGGTAGGTCAAGTCAGATTTTTTAGTAAAACTGCCAAGTTTATTTACTTTTTTTTGGTGTTCTACTCTGTATACTTTTCAACTGTAAAAAAATCAATACATTCTCTCACCTCTAACTAACCCTGTAAGAACTGTTTCCATAATTCAATAAACCACTTTACTAATATGGGAATAGTACCATTGGTACCTTCGTGTTTCCCACGATCGGCCAACAGGTACCCATACACACCGCAATCAAACCAAAGCAATCGCTTTATACAGGAGGAGGAGCATTGAACTAGCTGAGGATGTGGTAAAAACAAAAAAGGAAACATAAGGGATTCAACTATAAAATGAAACATTGTAGAAGGTACTGGGTATATATAAAATCACGTATAACTAACAAGTTGATACTCCCATGAGGTTTAGTTGTTTTAAAAAGTATGACCCAAAAGTTTTCAGGTAATTTATGATTCACCAGCAAAATAGATACGCCCCTGTCACGTCTAATACTTTTATGGCTTTATCGCATGTCATTATCCAATCTCTGGGAAGTCTGGAAAGTTTCTTATATCGTGAAAAGAGCTATATCAGTTGTTTTCTACGTTCAATGTAAGATTCCAACCATTTTAAAGGAATACCACGGATGCCATGGTATTCTAGTTTTATCAACACAATCGAAGGCCTTCGCGAAATCACAAAAAACCGTAAAAACTTTATTATTAAGGGAGGTTTAAAATTAAGTACAGAAAATATTGCGTTATTAAATGGGAATCCAAATTGTTCAAATTTCCTGGCTGGAGATTGTCGTGCCCTCGGATATTTTCAAGACGGGGAAGGGAAAATTCGGCATCTAATTAAATTTTTTACTAATACAGAGGGTATTTAAAATGAAAAATTTTTGTAAATTTATAAAATCATAATTATTTATTTCAAATATCTTCATATAATAATAAATTTTCAACAACATGAAGTTGCTATATAGGTAACTATATACAAAAGTTTTCTAGAACAAAAATGTACATTGTTGAACGCACAACCGCGTCAAATCATCAAATGACTTTTCAATCAGTTGTCTGAGTCAACGTAAAAAAAACCCCATTAAGAGGAAACTATTTTGTACACAATTATACACTAAAAAAAATCACAGAATAAAAAACTCACGAAATAATTAAATTATAATGAAGAAAGAGCGTTTAACATATTCTTTTTTTTTCCTATCCTTCCTACAAAATTTTTTACTTTCGCCGCCAATGCATGAATATACAAAATAAATCTGTGACTGTGATCATTGCGCACATTTACACAAAAAAATAAACGCCATCGATCGAAATCGAAGGTCGCTTTTAAAATTGTTGTAAACCCGCCTATTTTTTTTATGTACAAAACAATAAAAATAAAATCAACGTAACAAATTGCAACATAACAGGTACATTATTTTGCACTGGCGCACCCAGCTCAGCAAAATTGGATCTTCTAATTACATATTATACAAAACCACACTTGAAACATGTCAGGTTTTGCAAATAAACAACATCAAATCTATTCTGGGTACGCCACTGTCATCATTTGCAGCTAAACATTCTTCTTTCTCACAAATTGTCCACAAACAATCACCCATTCTTCAAAGAAAATATATAAATTAGATAGATGATATCAGTCGTTTCCCTAGATTTTCTTAATATCAAAGATGATCTTCTTCCTTTAATTTTTGCGCCAGGGAATTGGAATGAGATGAACATGATCATGATGAAGATCACTCCAAGTACCATTAGCACGATACTTGCCTCTCGGAGGGCGTCAAAGCTTCAGAACTCTGTAACAAAAAAAATGGGAATAAATATATTGAAAAATAAAATGTGAGGTTAGAATCTACTGTTTACAATAGTAAATAAGCAAATTTTCGTTCCCCTATTACTTTTATGTTTCGACAACGCCACTGATCCATAATAGTAATTAAATTGTTTATGATTGATGTATTTTTCTGGCCAGATGTTTTGCAAGGTTTTTGTCTCGCGAAAAAAAGGTGATGTTTTCAAGTTAGAAGATTAGTAAATATGATAAAAGATACGAAATTTTATAAAAATAAAGTAATTGCAACTTTATCTCAACCACATTCTTCGAGGCTATTCAAGTTCTGAGGGCAAAAGGAGGCCAGGAAACGTAGTTCTATTTTGTATTGTGCCAGAAGTCAGGCTTTTATTACCTACTAGCACAAGCAGAAAAAATGACACATTTGGAAACAAAAACATAAACTGGCCTATGATATTTGAGGCGAAAATATTTTCCAGAAATAACAAAGACATAATCTGAGTAGGTAAACTGACAAAGATAAATGTAGTAAATTTAGAGTAGCTCTTTTATAAAACCCGACTAAAAATCATGCACATCTGTTTACGGATCCAACAACAGATATTTCTTTTGAGTAATCTCGAACTATGTATATATAAATAATAACGGTATTCATTGGAAATCGTATCAAGCTTTGCACGTGTTTTAGTCGCCCCCTCACACAACGTCTTTTAAAAAATGTTTCTTAATTCTTAAATATACATTCAAAGCAAAATGTAATGTGATTAAATATATATATGGAGGCACCTTCAACGTACAGCTGTTTGCGATGTCGCCTATAGGGGCAGTTGTTCTATTCTTGTATGATTTAATTAATTATAACCCCTAAACATGTGTGCTATGGAACCAGACAGATGACCTTTTCAA
The DNA here is from genome assembly GCA_963978555.1 of Galerucella nymphaeae. Taxonomy (NCBI): domain Eukaryota; kingdom Metazoa; phylum Arthropoda; class Insecta; order Coleoptera; family Chrysomelidae; genus Galerucella; species Galerucella nymphaeae. Next base: position 13,555,802 of record OZ021719.1, read on the forward strand.
TTTAACCAGGGACAATTATTGTCTGATAGTTCAGTCAATGAATTTAAAATTGTTAGTCGACTGGGAACAAACAGGAAGAGTAATAATTTTATATGGTTTGTTGGTTATTCATATATTTCTAATTATAACTAATCTGATCTCATAGGCTGTTTTAATAACGTTAGAGAATATAAATTTCTTCGCTGACACAGTTGATGTTTTTATTGTTAATAAAAGTGTTTAAAATTTCATAGACAATTATGAAATAAAGTACGGGGCAGTATTTTTCAAAAATATGTTTCAATATACTGGCCTATGATTCTCGTTTTAACACAAACAGTTGGCCAAGTGATAAGAAAGTCTCTTTAGGGAGAATTTCTCTTCAATACTGCCATTATTTCTCCAGATCAATGAAGCGAGTGTTCGAGAAGAAAAATATAAAAAGCCAAATGCACACGTGTTCGTTTCTACACATCTGCATTTAACGGTTGTCCTTATATCCCAGGTGTCCTCTCCCGGATGCCAGGTCACCGATTTTTTTTTAAATGTGACGTATGCGTAATATGTATGTATCTATATTGTATTTTGGAAACAATGGACCCTGTTTTATGTAAAAATATAAAAAGTAACACCTGCCTACAATTGCAACAATGGTGAAACCTTTTTGTGGGAAACTTTTACATGCAACTGGGACATCTGATAGCTGAATTTTTAATTGAAAAGCGTGACCCCGTTGAATAATTAAAAAAAATTATTGCCGGGCAAAATCCAAGGTGTACACACATGTACCAAGTTGATTTTGCAACCTTGTTGAAAACGAGAATTATATTATTAATGTTGTTAATACCGTTTTAAGGCCACGTCGACAAGGTCATGAAGGAGAATCACCCTATTTAAATGAAAACAGGATGTTGATTTTATTATCTATTTTAAAATGAGATTTAATGTAAGATTTATGGTTATTAAATTTGGAAAAATACGTTGACAGGTAGACAATATTTATGCAATTGTAGTAAAACTTGAAAAATTAGCAAAAGTATATACATGAGAAACCAAAATAGTGAAGTATTCAATCCATATTTATTTTGATTATATAACCACATAGAAATCAGAGTAAGATTTGTTGTAAACATTTTTGAAATTAACTTCAACACCAGTATTTTTAAAATATTACCAAGAGCAAAAAGATAAATATTTATAATTTTTAATGTATATAAACATTATCTGTCCAAGGAATAATATTTGCTTATTTATGTAATTTTGTTAAACATTATTTGGTATACGTACAGAAATATTCTGGAGAACTGGTGCTTCGCAGGGTGTGAGGATTGTGTTGGGGCTTGGTCGTACTCCAAGAGGCTGCCTGGGACTAGCTGCTGCTTGAGATTTCTTCTGACTAAGAGCTGAAGCTGCGTCGAAAGCGTTAACAGCAGGATGCGTTTCCAAAGCACTTTGCAAATCACAAATATAGTCAATAACGTACTGAATAACTTCCAATTTCGACAGTTTTTTGTTTTTGGGCATAAACGGAACTAGATCCTTCAATTTGGATAGATACATTTGAATTTCTTCGTTTTCTATATCTTTCCGTTTGGCGATTTTACCACTAATAGCGGAAATTCCGTTTTCGGTACACATAGCACTGACTACAGCTTTCATATTTGATGACTGTTTTGTCACTTGAACTAAATTTAATCACGAACTGTGAAATACACACTAGCAAACTACGACACGAACAAAAGTTGAACGAAGTTTGAGGAATTCTTGGTCAGGCGCTGCAGTTTTATAGACGCGGTGGGGATATGGGAACCAATTGAATAACCGGATTGGAAGTCGAGGGAGTGGTAAGCCAATGTGGATGCTCGGAGTTTGCAGGTAACGTGAAGGCGCCTAGTTTTCCAGCAGGGCAATTCTTCCTGCCAATAAATAGGCGCCGTCTTGTACATTTCCTCTAAATATTGTATTTAATAATTTTCAGTTCAAAAAAATGAACACAAAACTTTGGTCTACTTTAAATATGAAGATTGAAGACTAAGGAAGACACTGGTAGGTGTTCATTTACAGCCTAAGCCTGTTTTCGTCTTCCTTGTAGACTTCTTCGCTGACCTGCGTATGCCTAGCGAGGAAAAAAGTTGGCAAAGGAGACGAACAGGTGCACTATTTATTTTGGACCTATCGAGCCCCATTTCGTGGTGGTAAAATATAGGAAGAATTATTTAAAGGAAGGATACTGTTATGATATGTGGGAAATGTGGAAAGGTTACTGAAGGAAACTTTGAGAAGAGACTGAAAAAATCTGAAAATATACGAGGCTGGCAGTAAACAAGATTACATTGGTTAGTTTCGGAAATTTCTTACGATTGGGGGACGCAGAGCTCAGAAGTATGTAGTAAAATGAGGTTTCCTCCAGGTGGAGACACTGTAGTACAGATAAGGAACGCCGAAAAGGTAATGGCAAAAAACAATTGAAAAAGATAATAAATTAAGTTGGGATTTTTGGAAACGTTGGCACCAACATTGGCACTTTACACTACTTGACACGCGTTTCGGTATAACCAAATTAACGTCTTCAAGGATTTAAGTTTGAAGAAGGAAATATTTCGCAATTCTTCGAACAATGTAATTGTCTATCCTGTATTTAAGCAAATTCCATTGTCATCAATTACTAACTTTTATCAGAATTGAGGAAGTTAAAGATAACAATTTATTTATTAGTCCAAAATGGATTGTACTTATGTATTTCGTCTGTGAAAAAGGGTTTCTCAAATTTTCCAAGCTCTCAAGAACCCGGCGTCATGATAATTTCAATATTAGATGGTTAAACAATAAACAAATTTAAAAAAATCGGTTATATTCAAGTGTTATTTATGTTCACTAACTGGGTTCCTGAGAATCTCGATATCTCCAAGAGTTTCTATGGGAAATGTATAGTTTTTGGTGTTTTTGACCGGTAAATTTAGGTTTATCAGTGGCGTAGCCTAGAAGGGACAGCAGGAGACATGGCACCGAGTTTATTAGACACAAATGTCACTTTACTTTAGTTATTATGAGGAAATATATAAAATATTTTGAATACAGCCCTGTAATATCCGATAAACATTTCCAATAATCCATGTACTTATTGAAACAATACTAGAAATTCCTTCTAATACAGGTATATAAACATTGTAATAAAACAAAATTACTTCTTACTTTATCCACCTGCTTCCTCAAATACCTAATACTTTTATTTGCAATTTGTTTTGTCAAGGAATTAAAGCTCAGAAGGGGGCTTTTATACCAATAGTCTCCGGCATTTAACAAAGTATATACAGGTATAATCTATACTGTTTTTACGACACTATTTTGATTCAGGGGTTGGTACCAAACTTGAAATTAACCTAAAAGAATTAGTACCTCCAAAATCGGCTTGTATATTTATTACCATTATGTCAATTTAGAGGTTGTAGCTCTTTAAACAACCAAAAAGATCACAAAAATTTGTTTTTCTTTGAAAATTAAATCACTATATATTTTTTCAGTGGTTTTATGTTGGAGGTTGTAGAAAAAATCATGTTTTACACTGAAGTAAAGTGTCTTTTCCTCCCTTTGTGTTTGTTACCCTACTGTTACTGTTGATAACAAAATACCAGGACTCTTCAGCGAGTGGTAAAAAGAAAAATTATTTACGGTTAGGTTATCAATATTATTTTGTTGGTGTTGTAAACATTTCAGTTGCTTTATCGTCTTTCAAAATTCATTTGTGGTTCTATATTAATCACCCAACGTGGTAGATAAGATTGTAGCGACAAAAAATGGAAAAAAATTCATTTCTAACTAATAGAGTCGTAAATATTGTGACCTTGGACTGAGCGTAAAAAAAGTCTAGAGTATTCTGAAAAGAAAAGTTACAATATCGTATGTTAAATTCTAACTGGAACCTGAGCTTTTAAGAGTAGATGGAACGTGTACCTACTTCAAGTTAACAGTCTAGGGTATTGTGTATTTTAGGCTTATTTCCAGAATTTCATGTTGCTATTTTTGTTGTCTCTGTATTTTCTGAGAATAAAAAGGGAACACCAATATGGTATTTATTACGAATGTCCTTTATTCGTTACAGTGTTCAAGCTAATGAAAAACATGAATGAAAGATTCTATTTGGAAAACACTACAATTTTATCGAATAAAATATGTTATTTTTATCATTTCGAAAAACCAAATAAGAATAAAAACAACCTATAATGGGTGTTGATGAATGGAAAGTATTGAGAAAGATATCATTGCAGCTGTTCGGCGAAGTCAAAAGGGTCAAACTGTCAGGTCGAGCAGGTCTTCAGTCGTTGATAGCCATGGCGCCGATTCGTAAACGGACCGTGGATGCGATAAATATGGATCTACTGCTACTGTACTTATAATTAACCAATTAACAATCTATTTTGCTGGATTGTTTGCAAATTCTATACAGGGACGGCCTCGCTCAATAAACTAGGTTGCAGAAGGTTCATTTTGTACTTTAGAGGATTTATAACAAATACAGGCTGGCCCAAAAGTCTGGAAAAGGCCCAAACGTCAGTCCATGTTCTCTTAGAGTGTCCACACTGGGCTGTACTACGCAGGCGAATATTCGGAGTCCCTGTTATGTCCCCTGGAGACACAAGCAGGCACAATGGGACCGCCAGTGGACTAAGTGCCGGAACCTTGGCTTGAGTTTGTCTAGGTCAAGGCTCGCCTGCACATTTAGTAGTAGTAGTCCCAATTGTACAAAATTTGGGGTACGGAGATTTTATATTTTATTTTATAAACAATTATTATATGTATAAATTCGACGAGCTGTCAATCGATTCCTCTTATAAGGAGGTGTAAGACGAACCATTTTTTATCATTTAATAGTTAGAATCCAATATGGCACATTTTAATGGATTTAACATATAACGATATTGTTTCTTAGTCACTTCTTAAAACTACTATTCACCAATAAAAATACTTCTTGACCAGTAATCTAAATAGTGTCATTAAAGTTTTCAAACTTGGTATATGCATGCTAGGCGGTATGGCTTCAACGAACACTCAATCACTTGTTTAGTATATATAGATATGCGGTATAGCTGCTTCATTGGCGTATCATTGAAGCCCGAACAACAGGTATCCTACCTGAGGTAAATATTTTATTTTAAAGCGAATCAGTCCCTATTTTTAACTCATTTAATTTCTTCATAGACTTTCCATTTCTGCTGCAACTGAGTTTGAGTTGGTTGAGGTTGAGGTCCAGCCATCATAGTGACATATCTCAGTGGCATTCTGAGTTTACTATGCGTTGGGTTTTGGGGGGGAAGATGAAGTCAATTCTTCTATGGGTCGGTGTACTGCGCTAAGAGTTTTAACAGGGATCCTAACGGGACATTGTCGTCTGAATGGGCACCTGAAAAAGCTCAAAATAGTGGAAGAAGAAGAATGCAGATATTGTGGCCTGGACAATTATGGAGCTCAAGTATTTAGAAGGTTTCTCATTAGAATGGAAGAGCAATATAGCTTCCTTAATGTGGATTCTCGGGCACACTGGAGGAAATTAAATAGTAGACTAGCAAAGAAGGGGACTGCAACATCTTTTTCGGGGCCGCAAACTTTTTGCGGTTTCAGCTTCAATGTAATTTTGGAAGAAATAGGCAGAGAAGGGAAAAAAATAGATCTGATAATTGAAAAGATCGAGTAGGGCTTAAACAATCATAGATTGTTTGAATTGGAGAGCAGCTTAGAATCCTAGAAGATTATTGGATAGAAGAGGGAGATATCTGAGGATTCCTCGGGAACTAAGTAGAAGTAAGGGGGCATAATAGATTATTTGGGTCTCAGTTAATGTCAGAATATACGGAAATACAAACCTGAAGCTCTAATGAAACATTTACGACTTGGTGTCCCTTTAAAAAATATTTCAATCCGCCAAAGAATGGATGCGAAGTTAATATTCTTGTAAATTGTAAGCGGATTGACGTTTTCCATTTTTGTTCTCGACTTCCGAGAACAATTAGACACGTGTGTTATCTGTAAACTGTGCATTAATTTAGAGAAAGTTATTGAGCATCATCGTTTTATCGACTACAACAAATGCGGTGTTATGTTAACTTGTTAATGGTCGTTCGAATATTTACCATTCTTCGATGTTTGTCAGACACAATCGATTATAATTATGTAACCACCTGGCGCTCGTTCAATAAACAATTTTTTTTTAATTAGAAACAATTATTTAAATTATGTTATGCTGGATATTTTTTTGTTGTTTTTATATTTAAAGTGATAAAAAAAATGATAATTTTGCCTCTACAAAGACAAATTAACGCTTGTTAATTTTTAATAAATAATTATCCCTAAAATGTGTACAGAAATGTCAAATATTGTATTGTACACAAACTAACATGTCTCAACACCTCTTCCGCTAGTCGACATATTCCTAAAAGCATCTTAAGTCACGTATTTCTGGCAGTCAGAGAGTTTACTCAATTATTACCTTCTTTATCTAACAAGTAACAAAGATAAAAATTTGTTTGCACACCTGTACACACAGGTTGGTCGGATTTTTTCTTATAATAAATAACAATATTTAACGGGATGATACTAATTGAAAAGATGCACAATGAAAATTGTTTAATAAGCACGTTTTTTGATAGTAAAACTCGATTTAATCTCAGGTGTCGAGTACAGAGAACAAAAAAAGTTAATAAGAAGAAATAAAAACAATATGAGGAATGTTAAATTGTCGCTCAAAGATCGGACAATCTACTGAACTCACTGTCATAGGAATTAAGATTCCTGGGAGACACAACAGACTGACCACTGAGACAAAGTAGCAATGAAAATGAGGTCTGGCTCTAACAGAATCGTTCAAAATGGATAGTAGAGTACAAAGAGGCAAAAAACTGCAATGGGAGTAATTGAAGATAAAGGAAGATCATCTAATAATAAAGGCATGATAGTAGGACAAGCTGAAAGAGATAGGGTTGTTGAAAGCATGTGGAAGCAGCAAATTTCCTTGGAAAAACTAAATGCTATGAAAACGAATAAACTACATAAGTTCCTGACAAGTCCTTTAGATACAGATGTGATGTATAAATAGTGATAAACAAAGGAAGATAAAGTTTAAGACCTATTTTGCTTATCCTTATATGAAAGAGTAGCAATAACTGAGAAAAAGAATATAGCTGATGCTGATGATGGAATGAGAAATGCAGAAGAAAACGTTTAGGCAATTGAAAGCTCATCTATAATAGTGAGAAAGAAACATAGAAAATTATTCTTGTGGATTCATATTTGGTCCAGGAATGAAGAAATGGGGAAGTCAAAAGTAAAAGATGTACTAGATGAGAGAAAAGGAAATTAAAGTGTCAAAACAGAAAAAAATAGTATTGGCGTTTGGTTATAAGTGAAGGATATGGATCCGTTTTGGAGGTAACGTGATCAGGCTCTGGGTAGAACTGTTTGAAGTATTCAAGTGGTAGAATGCAAAGATGGTATTTGAGTGAGAAGTGTCCAGTGAGAATTAAGATTGCCTGAGTTTCATTTGCTAATTCGATAATAATGATAATAATTGATGACGAAATTTCAGAAAACACGCCGAACTCACGATTTTTTATTTTATGATGATCAAATCAAAGGTATTTGTGGTGTTGATAACAAGTGATAAATGTATTTAATTTAATCTTATCGCTAGATATCAAACTTTAAACAATTTAATTTATCATACGACATATTTTTAGTTCGTTTGCACTAGAAATACCTAAATTATATTCCTTTTCCATGGATTAACGATTTTTCACATGGTGCAAAGTCAGATTAACGAGCTGGACGGTATGAAAAGGTGTATTGGCTGGAAAAAATACCAAGAATTACAATGCTGCATAGGGTCAGCCTTATAAAACAATGCTTATAAGTACTCGTATTTATTTTAGATAATGTAAATTATAACATTTATGTATAGATAATATAACATGGAAAATAATCATATTTATTAAGGATTTCAAAAGGCAAAAAATATATAGGGTGATCCGCTTAGCAGCGAAAATTCGTTTCCATACTTGAAATTCACTCTGTATTATGCATCTGCTCTTGGTATAAGGACCAAAATTTGGAAAAAAAACTATTACAAATCACAAGCTATCTATTATGATAATTAAGTGTTTTTCCCCGAAAAACAATTTGTTAACGAAGGTTATGACAAGGCTGACTTCATATTAATCTATCATTCGCTTTATCAAGACGATAAATATTTGGACAAAAACTAATAAAAATTTAAAAAATTCCCTTTTTCGGATATCTCTAGATTCCCACACTGTGACCACGTGTGGAAAGTGTTATCGGTTCGGTCATAGACGTTCCCTTCGGATTTTTTTTGTTACCCATTCGAGCGAATCGCGTGCCAACTTTTTCAGAACAAAAATTTAACTTCGGATTATCCTGTAGATAAGTCTGCGTTCGAAGATATAAATTAAAATTTAATGGCTTTGTACCTTGTAATTTTTTTACCTGACCACATGACAAAAGCAAAAATTAACTCTTTAAATGGTGAGCTCACAAAATGGTACTATTGGTACTCATTGCAATGACGGGATCTTGTTGACCTTGGCAAGGAAACGAAATGTAAATTCAAAATTAATGTTTTGTTTTGTATGGTAGCGCCAGTGTATGTATTTTATTGAAAAAAATATGTAAATATATGTTCTTTTTTTCAACAAACATAAAAGTTCAATTTTAAATCGTTATTTTCCATAAAAAATATTTCGTCTAGCCAAGAACCATAAAGAAATTATTGCATACCGCATAAATTCTTAATATACTGGGATTCCTACCAAAAACTTGGGAGATTGGGGGGGTAAAAGTATTATTTTAATTTTCAATTCCCTCTATCATTTTCTATGTCTTAGATACTTTTGTAACACACAAATTAAAAGAAATATCGATCGCTTCCTTTTCTAATAACTTCAAAGCGATCAAAACATATCCTTTTTTTTTCGATTAACAGAAAATCTCTGCTATATTCGCAGCTGTGAATTCTTTAAGGGTTTGATGGCGAATGACACTGAAAATAGCCCAAAGGGAGCAATATAAAGGGACAGTCAGCGGGTGCTCTTACCCTTTTTTTGATTTTTACTTACACTCAGCGTACCGCAAGTTTCTTTAACATCGCCAAACACAGGAACCTACCATGTGCACTAACAGTAGCGTATCTTAGGGCGAAAATTTACCAAAGGGTAAAAAGAAATGTAAAAAATCATTTATTCTTTCAAAATGGCAGATCCTGTAGTCAAAATAGTGGTTCCGTTTGAAAATTATTTAATTATAATAAACAAGTTTCCTTTCGTTATCTCTAATTCTCTCTTCTCAATTTCCATGTCATATACTTTGAACACTCAGTACATGAAGTATTACTTATTCTCCTAATATACTATCGTTTTAAATCATTATTTATTATATTAAAACTACTTTTAAAAAAAACTCGATTCCAGTGACCCTTTTTTATATAATTTTGTATCTGTGCCGCTGGTAATTGTGTAGGGCAGTTTCTCATAGGCGCAGGTGTTGATTCAATCAGCTTGTTACCTTATCTTGCCACACAAACATCACCACTGTGGGAAAATCTCGGTAAATGAATATAAATTTGGTCTGGGAAATTTTATTTAATACGAGCTTTTGTTTGTATTTGATTGATTTTGTGTTAAGAGGTAATGCGAATGCTTTTTGTTCCAGAATTTGAGTTTTTGTACGTTACCAATGATTTTCTTTTGACGTTTTTGGTTTTGTAAACTCACCTTCCCCTGTTTCACCTCAATATTTCTGGTATTTATGTTGTAAATGTTTTTTTTGACACTATTTAAAGAAGAAATAATGATTTTATCCCCAAAAAATCCCATTCGACGAATTCTCATGTAATAAAAACTGTTTTTCTTATAATTTTTGAATAATATAACCAGATTATATTAATTAACCCTTTAAATTAATAACCCTCTATAATAATACCACTATGCATAATATTAAATAATACACCGTGGTATAGAAAAATTACTTGCATGACTTAATGACGTTTGATATGCATTCAGGACCACCTATGCGTTTATATATACAGTAATGATTGCCTCTAGGCAGTGACCACACACAAGTACACAGATGTCTATAATATGTCTATCATATCACTTTTACCTCGATTTTTACATTTATCACAATACTATGTATTAAAATAAATCACCAAGGATGACCAATGACCAAACTATATTTAATATTTTAAAGGCATTTTTTTCTTATACAGTGTGGTATAGCTTTATATAGGAGAGCCTTAACAATTGTATCAATTCCCATGTAACTCCACCCTATATGCAATAACGCACAGAGCAAGAGGTGGAAAATTGAGTATGGCATTGCATCAGTCGGTAGACAGAGAACATTTGATAGCTCTAGTCTCTGAAACTAGTAGCTTTTTTAGTTTATGTGACCTTGCTGTGTAAATTTAGTCCCATTGTGTTCCCCATCCCCTTTTTGGTAGCCATTAGGGTCCATAATTATTCCCAGGTACTTGTCCTCCTTTCTAATTGGAAAAAGAAATGATGACTAAACTGTTATTTATCCATCAAATTTTATTAATTCCTAATGTTAACCGTATTATATGAAATAATATTAAAATATTTTAAATAAAGTAGTTTTGATAATCGGACTTCTGTTTTAAAAAATATATCATAGATCTTTCTATTTTATGTCAATCCTGTAAAACAATCGGGTTAATATTAAATATACCCATTCTATTCATCACTAAGCACGCTACAACTTTTTTAAATCCTCCGTGAAATGCCTTTATAAAGCTTCAAAACAATGTCTCAGGTCAATAATCTTCCACCAATCAAACGCACACGTGTAATGAAGAATCCATCAATATAGTGGCCTTATGTTAACGATTTTTATCAACAAAAGGCGATTCTTTGAGTAAAAAAAAATTCTCACAATCAGAACAATTTGAGAAGGACATGTGTTGGTTTACGCTGGTCTGTTTGGACTCTTTTGGCATTTTAAGTCCCATCTGTACTATTATACTGTCTGCATAGTGTTAGACTGGTGGTGTAAGATGTTCTTTTTACTTGTATATGGTCTGGAACTCATCTTTTGATTCTTCTGCATTCTATTAACATTACACTCGGACAGTGGAGTACGCTTTTTTTTAAATTTTGACATTAGCGGCGCGACAAACACTTAATTATTTTGAATAAGTGTCAATATATTTAATAGTCTGTGTTTTATAAAAGAAAGAAACCAAATTTACTACAAATTTTTTATTTAATCAGGTACATACGGACATATAGGATCAAATGAAGTACTACATTAGTAATATTATAAAGAGTACGAAATAAAAACTCTCCTTTCATTAAATTTTTAACTATGGAAATATGAATTAAATGAAATTTTTCCATGTAACGTATTTAGGAATGTCAATAGCAGCTTAAACGCTTCTCGTGGTGCGTTTTAGAGCGCTGTGGTGTATAAGTAGTGGGAAAAATTGTATATACAGACATTTATAAGCTACGAACTTACAAAAATTCTCACTTTCAATCACTATATTCGTAAGCTGGTTATTATTTAAGTAGAGAGGTGTTTACAGAAATAACTACTTTGACAGGAAATAGCAGAAATTTTAATGACATGCAAAACACCGTTTAATATTCACGTTATAGACGAGAGAGGATATGACAGAAGTACTTTGTGCATGCAAAATAGTTTTTTTTTATCACGTGAAATCCGCAAGTTTTTGTTTGCATCTTAATTACTAATATTACAGGTTTTAGCGGAAGGCTTTATGCTTCTGTTTCAGTACCTGAGAAATGATTTCAATTAAAATCGTCATTAATAAATATTTTAACTGATTTAAATTAAAGTCATCTTGAGATTTTACCTTGGAACCCAACGGAATAAGCTGAATTTTGAATGAATGGAGGTATAATGAGACATTTTCAATTTATACAGTGCCTTAATACTAAATAATACGGATATTAACATTATGATTTATTTACAAGGAAATAAAATAAAAAAGGAAATAGAATTCGTCTAAATATGGGATTAACTAAAGTATTTAACAAGTTTACTTGGAAACTCATTCACAACAATCCTACAGGAACCTTTCTAGGTAAAAAGGTTTAATAAGGGAGAATTGTTGATCTAACAAATTAAAATTGTTTTATTTCATAATTCTACACACTTTATTATAGGTGGTACCATATTTGAGATAGAGTGCGCAAAGTGTGGTCAACTATGAATTCCACTCTAATTTCGTTTGTACAAAAATTCAGCTTATTCCGTTAGATTCAAGGTCAACCTTTATTCGAAACTTTTGTCATATTTTTGCTCTTTGTTTTGTTACTAATAACTAAATACAGTGCGGTTTAAAATCGTGCCCCCCCCTTCCTGATAACTTATAAAAGAAATGTGATAATTTTGGAACAAAAACTAAAGGAGTTTGTATTAGAGGAGGCACAATTTATCATAGCACTGTAGAAAAACATCCTTCTATAACGTTAATTCCTTCTTTATCCAGCATAATCTCATTTCGTTTCCATAAAATATATACAAACCAATCATTCAGCACAAGCACACATATTTTCTAACCTCAGATACATTCAAATAATACTTTTTTTCCGAGGTCTTACAATATAATTTTCAGTCGATGACAATGATACTACATTGTCTAAAATAATAAACCTAAAAATCTTCAATATGAAGACTTGTATAAAGTAAAAACTTTAAAAGAATTTATCTATATTGATTAAATCGAAGACTCCTTCGTTTTTAACTTTCCTAAGGGGTGGATTAAATTTACTAGCTAGTGGTGAGTCTGTAACGTCTATTATCCGAGGGTAGGTCCCGTTGGAGAACATTTCTTCGCTTAGTCTGTAGACTCCTGTATGGACCAGTGATAAATAGACAAGATTTTTCAAACACGCAAAACTGTCGTCTGCTATGTAGAATATAACATTGGAATTCAATACCAAGTTTCTCAAGTTCGGTAACTTACTGAAATTATTCGTGAAAATTTGTTCGATCCGATTGTCGCTCAAAATTAGGGTCGCTAAAGAAGCGGAATTTAAAAAAATTTTGTTTTTAAATCGGATTTTGTTACAGGTCAAATCTAATTTTTCCAAATTCGTATTCGTTTTAAAAGTATTTAAATCTAAAGTTGTCAAGTTGTTTCCCGACAAATCTACCGTTATCAATTGATTCAGTTGTCTGAAAGCCTTTCTATGGATGGTTGTTAGTTGATTATGATGTAGTTGAATCCTTTCCAGAAGCACGAAGCCTTTGAAAGAAAAAACACATGGAGGTAAACTAGAGAACAAATTGTATCCGTAGTTAACGGCTTTTACGTGGGGTGCTCCTCTTGGAATTGTAGTTAGAGATTTTGCCATTTCAATAACATAAGTCGGTGCCTGTGTTGCCGGCTCTAAAACTTCTATATGTTGGTGTTTGGACAAAGCAGCTGATCTAAAAGAAAAAGTGAATAATGTAAAATATGCAGTAGTTTTTGTTAGATCATCGCAAAATACTCTAATTTCGAGTGTTTAAAAGCTGCGTCGTAAGCTCCAGTCCAGATAAACTTACTTTTACGTACTAATAATTATATTTGACAGTAGTACCGAAAGTAAATAATAAATAAACATTTGGTACGATATTTGTTTTCAAAACATGTTTTTTCGCAAATAAAATATTATCCATTCATTATTTTTTATGAAAAAAAGTTGTAAATTCTACATCTTTTTAAAGTATATTAATTTTATCATTATTTATAAATGAATGAAAATATTTTCTAAAAGTTCAAGGATATAAATTGATCGATATAATACAGGGCGTCCCACTATAAAGTAACATTTAAAATAGACCGTTTCAAAAATGGTCATTTTTTTTCGGCGCTTTCGTGAAAAAGTGTAAATTAGGCAACCATGTCAATAAATCCATATTGAATTATGAAATAGGATAATTTTTTTTATGTAGATTTTAACAAATTAAATTTCTTTTATTTCATAATAAATTATAAGAAGTTTAGTGATATCTTTCTCTATTTTCGAGATGTCCAAATGTGTTACTTTATTGTGGGACACTCTGTATTGGTGGGAATAAAAATACAATGAACACAAATACTACCGAAAAATACAATATGATGAAATTTGTATGATAATGTTGATATAAATATAGGTAATTATACAGATTAAGACGTAATTCATTTTACAATACATGCCATTTTTATCAATTATTACTTAATATGAAAAGAGTTGTAAATAACAAATATTTAGTCTTACGTATTGCATTGTGCAAAATATTTGTTTATCCAAAATATTTATGTTATTATCAATCAGAGAAATCATATGAAAAGTGAAATATTAAAAGTCTCTATCAGCATTATTTTGAGTCACATTAAATGATTTTTTCGAGGTATTAATTGTTAGTTTAAAAATTTGAAAAAATTATGGTAAATTTTCAACAAAATGTAAATTTTAATATGAAAACTGATCGATAAAGAATTGATATACTTTCAATACTCATTTTTAAGTATAAAGGCTTATTTTTTTCTCCAGTTTTCATAGCAAGAAATAATTTTAACAAAAAAAATGTATGATACAGAGTGAGCTCTACAAAAAACTAAAATCACGTCATTTTCTTCCATCAAAATTTCATAGTTATAGAAGCCAAAAAGGAAATGATACTATTTATGAACCTCATGCATCTCATGTCGAATTTTTTGAATTAATTTTAACACGATATTTTTTATATTACAGGTAGGAAATTCTACCAGTAATTCTAAACTATGTCTATATCACTCGGTCTCCTACTCTTTTTCCCGGACCGGACCGTCTGCAATGGGCTTTAAATATTGAATAACTGACAAGTAGACTCGTCTGGATAATCTACCTTGAATAATTTAAATTTTTATCAGCCCCCTTACTAAACAATCCATCTATAAATCAACTATATGATGGCTGTAATTAGCGCGTCCCCTGTATATTCTATACACGTGTTTTTCAGCGCCAGTTACTTTCAAATTACGGCAAAAAGTTACACACACTGTATAAATTGTAAACGGTTTCGATTTAAACAACTGACAATGATAAGAGCGCTAAAAATAGTGTAACCTCAAAAAATCTAATGTCAAATAGCGAATAATTGTAACAAGAAAAAACGTAATAATTCGCGGAAAATTAGTAAGCATGTATTAGTATTATTTGGATAACCTCCAAAGATGTATTTACATATATTTTTAAGGAAAGCGTGCGCTGTTTCAACTTTTAACATCGAAATAATAAATTTGGCACTTACATTGACATATTGTATAAAGAAACTATTAAAAAAATTGCACTCAAATCCATTTTTTCGGTATTTAACATCACCACATTTGGAAAAGCATGCAGACACGTATGTCTTCTGCTAACATTTAACTTTATCTTTCAGTTGCGTCACCAGATAGCGTTAAATTTGAAAAACATTTTGATTTAACAACTATTGCTAGTCTTAGCACCTTATAACAAACGTACATATAGAGGTTGAAAGGTCTTGAACGTATTAATACGCCTTACACTATTCACTACACTGTAAGTAAGCTATTGTTTGTTGATTTTGTTTCAAAAAAAGTGCATTTTAAATTGGAACTTTGCTTTATAAATATTTAAATAAGGTTATCAAAGATTTATCTCCTTGTATAACACTGTGTATAATGTCGAGATAAAGCAACATAATTATTATATAAATGTTACTTTAACAATGTCACCCGTCAATATTTTGTTTATGTATTTGAACGATATGTCACTGAGTTCCAGTGGCGGCTCGTGTATCCTATTAACAAAAAGACAAAAGCCTTTCGACGCCACAGAGAAAAATTCTCTACTCTCGATGCTTAAAATTACGAGGTTATGTGAAATAAATGATTAGAAACACTCTAATGTATTACTTTTATCAACTGTCTACTTTTTTATATTTATAAAGGGCAAAAGTCAATAATTTACGTTTTAGTTCTTATAACTGATATATAATTAAGTATTCTAACAGTATATTATAAACTAAGATGGTGAACACTATTATTATTGACCTAGCACCAAAATTATCTCGCGAGGCTTATAAAATGTCTTCACTCTCTCAGCTAGCTAAATTGTCAACTTCAGTGCTAGTAGTGGATGACAAAAATGAATACTCACTCTACCAACCAAAAAATATATATATTAAACATATTTACTCGACACCCTGTACGCTTATAACGAAAAACAAAGAGCTTCAGACTGAACACTTGCAGATCGCAGCTGTGTCCCTGTAAACGTATCTTTTCTTTCCCTATGTACTTTCTATGTGTGCCCTTCCTCGTCTATTGGGCCCGGTGCTGTCGTATTACCGTGAGAGTCTTTCTGGTAATAATGCACAACCCCATAACAACATTGGAAGACCGATTAATGAATATGAACACCCGTTTTGTATGTACAGATTGTTTGTGTGATTCTGTTGATTACAGCGGGTTGTACGAAAGATATTTTTCGATTAAAAGTAAATTTACTAATTCAAAATACAAATAGTTAATGTATGTTAAAGTGGGGTTCAGTTTAAGGGCAACAAAATGTGGATTTTATAATAGTTAATGTCTAGTCTACCATTTATTTTTGCAGTTTAAAAAAGTGCTTTAATCAATCAATGAAGTTTCGCAAGTCACCCTGTTATTTCTGTCATTCTGTCACTAGTTATGTCATATGTCAATTTAATTTGTTTTCGTTTATATTCGTTTCCATTAGAATTTTGTAGTAATTTTAGACGTATCTGGATCGCTTTTTCCACTTCCACTTCTGTTATAATGACTCGCCAAAAGTTAATGATATACAGGGTGTTCTATTTAAAATAATAAAGAGCTCAACTCTCGAAGTGTATAATGAAAATACTTGACAGATGTCCTAAAAGAAAGTAATTACTTTTGTTTTGTGGATGGTGCTTAACTTCTGTCCACCCATATTGCCAAAACAACCAATCACTTCTGCATTAAAAAAAAAGAAAAGACCGTTTCAATCCGTATCAATAGACAACTGCCGTTGTGACAGCCGTAATGCACTGATAACTGAAATGAATGAACGCATATTTGTGGAGATGGGAGATAAACTATAGACATAATCGTTCTGATGTAACAGTTATTTTTATTGGAGTTCATTGAATCTGATAGGTGGTGGGTTAAAGTCGTCAGTAATATGGTAATAAGATATAAAAATAGCAGAATACCTAGTTATACTAGAATACCTCTATCCTATATAATATGTTCTTTATTTAGTTTTTAGAAAGATCTGTTCCCATCTCAAATATTGAGGCGTAAAAGTTCGGTTTCATTATCCAGCGTAATCCGCAATATTAGGGGCGGATATGCTGTTTGAACCATTGTTAATCTTTGTAGTAAACTTAAGTTTAATGAACACTGACACGTGACACTTGCACGTTCTGTGATTGCACATTTTCAATGTTATCTAGATAGCGATATCTGATATTAAGTCTTGCGTTACACTGGGTTCATTAAATCGAACAAGACGTCGTAGATTAAACATTGATTTATGTACTCAGGGATTCGTAATAATATAAAATTTTTTACAAAATAAGCGTATTTTTAATAAAAAAATAGTTGTACAAGGATTATTTCAGTTATAGTACAGTTATTTGGTAGTTTTTTTTGGAAAAATTGGTGATTTTGTTGTGCTCTTTTCGAATGTGTACGTATCTTCGCTGCTCGTGTCGCCATAGTGAGAAAACGACTCACTTTACGGTGAAAATAGCCATATAGTAAATTAAAGTAAAGAAAATTTCCTACAATTTATGTCCTGACATTTTTTTTCGTAAAATGAATATTTTTGAAACTATAAACAGTTAAAATGACTTTAAAAGTTACAAATAAAATTCGAGAAAGTGAATAAAGAATCATTTCATATAATGCAATGTGTACTGTATTTTCATAGTATGCAGCTGTGGAAACAACAGAAAACGCATGGCATTATAAAGCAACGAATCCGCGACACGAGCGGACACGTGGCCGCGTTGTGAACTACACGCGAGCGTCGTTCACACGGTTCAACCCCTATTTTTTCAAATCTCTTTCGGATAAAGCACGCCATTCATGAACACCCGGTCTATATGAGTATTTTATCCAAAATTAACTGATTGCTGCAGGTCAGGATTCAAATTCCACCCGAGAGTGTAAGATATATAAATTTCATTAATAATACATATATTTAGCCTCTTTCCAGCTTTGATTCTTCTTCTGGCATTCTATATCCATTTTATTTCTTCGGTCTACATCTTGTTCTCTTCCGTGCTGACTTCGCCTCTCATCCTTCATCCAGAGCGAATTTGAGAAAATTAAAAGTGCCTTTGAACATATTTTCCAACCTTTTCAAATCTGTTCTTATTTTTTATGAACACTATTTGGTAAAAAAGTTAGCTCGCGTTTGACAGTTTTGTATAGGATAATTTTTTTTCAAAATGCGCTTAATCCGTGCCTGTTTTAACGGCAGAATTCACAGATTAGGAACTGGCATTAAAGTAACAATTTGAGTTCTCTTTACATCAATAGCGGTCAGTTCATTAAATTTTATCGACAATTTTGGAAAATAAGGCCACGTGTTTGAATTATACGAATTGATGAATGCTATTTTAAGTGCAGATGTGAATTCATATGGAGATTTAATGAAATGCAGGATCCAAAGTAGGACGTGATATTTTGTATTTTGAGAAAAATTAAAAATAATACTTTTGTAACCAGTGCTGAAAACTTCAAAAAGTGAAAAAAAATAATAGTAGGATGAAACCCATTAGAAAATGAGAGGAGTGTAATAAAATCATGTTTAACCACTTGTCAGTAGTTAAGCCATTTTGCGTTGTAACACAATATATGGATCAAGGGTTACGTAACCACTGGATCTCAGTTGACATTTCAACTTTTCGTTTCCGTAATTGTCATTTACAGTATTAAGTGATTCAGTTTCATAGACGTATTTGAATACTTTGGTATAAAGATCAATGAAAACGGAAATGAAGATATTGAAATAAATTAAAGGATCACTAGCACATAAAAACGGTATCAATCATTATCAAGATTATTTATAGGAGGAAATCAGTGCAAAAACCAAAATTACAGTAGGTATATAAAAGTTTATCAGCCAATCTTTTTATGGAAGTGGAAGCTGGATACTGTTACAGAAATATAAAAATCGAATCCAAGCAATAGAAATGAAATATTTTCGGAGAGTGAAGGGTATAACACGAAGAGATCGTATAAGAAATGAGGATGTGAGGAAGGAACTGGAAGTATAGAGCCAATACCCCAATTATTATAGATTAAAAAAGCTTAAGTGGTTGAGACACTCAACAAAAATGAGCAGCAGACCAGTCAGGATTGTGTGGGAAGCCCGAATAATAACAAAATGAAGAGAGGAAGACCTAAGAAAACTTGCAACCAAGAAGTTGCAGAAATGATGGAAAGAAGAAATATGAAATGGAAGTAGCAAAAAAATGGACTAATTTCATCTACGAACAAAATATTTAGATGTAGATACCTACCCTTACACCTTCGAGTATAAAGGGGGTTTTTGATTGTATGCAAGTAAAATAATTTGTCTTTAAACTTTTTATAATAAATAAATCTATTTCAGTTCAATTTATTAGTTTTAATCACCTCTATATAATGAGAAGTAGAGAGGAGTTTGTAAAAACTGTGACATGACTTAACTAAGCGTTTTTGACAGTCAAAAAATCGCGCTATTACCACCATTTGATGAGATTTTCTATGACATGAATGTGATTCGTTTCAAAAATTGGGAAAAATTGACAATTTACTTCGTCCTTTGTGTTCCCAAGATACACAGTTGTCATGAGAATAAAACTGTTTGACAATATACAACTATTTCAAATAAGTAATAATTCAAAAATGCCCCATTTTTGCGAATTGTCGTTTACTGATTTGATCACTCAAAAATTGGATGAATCAGGTATAAAATCCAAACTAATGCAAACATGGTTGAAGCTGGTGTTAATATCAGAGAATCACGTAGAAACAGGATTGTATTTTAGAAGCAGTAAAGCAATTAGAGAGGAAAAACTAAGACACATAGCATCAGGATTTTTATACGTAATCCATCCTTTAAGTACATTCCGGAAATGGTACGAATTCTGGCTGTTATGGTATTATTTAGCAGTGGTGTATGGTAAAGCTATGGATATTGCTATCACAAAGATATACATTACTGATTTCCATCGTTATGTAGATTATACTATTGATTTTTTAGCAATAATCGATATAAGTGTAAACTTATTTACAGGATATACGATAAAAAAATCTAAAAAAATCGAACTACGTCCAAAACTCATAGCAAAACGATACTTACGTGGCCCGTTCTTTTTCTCCGATGTTCTAGGATCGACCAAATTAATTATATACTATATTCTACCATTCGAACCACCACTTTACGTGATCGGGATACAAAATCTACTCAGTCTTTCCAGGGTAATGAGAATTTGGTCGGTAATACAATTGTTATCGAAAGAATCAGTACTGCAATTAACTATAAAATCGAGAACAACAACTTTTGCTATATGCTCAGTTACCCTTCTTTTATTCACCATGCATTTCTTTACTTGCTGTTTAATCGGAAGTAAATTATTAGTTAGATATTATTTTCAATTTCCCGATCCTGATAACGCGTCCAGCATCAACGCGTATGAAGTTTATACGGCTTATATGTATAGAAGTACAACTTTTCTATTAGGAGCAGCACTTCCTACTGAATATTACATGGAAATTCACTATGTTGAAGATTATGCCACAACTGTATTTGTTTATTTAATTGGGAAAATATTAGTGATATCGACTTGGATTATATTCGCTTTATGTATACTAGCGTCAAAATCTACCACTATCAAGTATCAGAAAATAATGAACGAGCTGGACGAGTATATGATACAAAAACAACTACCACTAGCGCTAAGAAAGAAAATTAATGCTTATTACCATTATAAATATCAAGGAAAGTATTTTAGAGAAAAGATTATTCATTATATCTTACCGGATAACCTTCGAAAAGACGTTGATTTAGGAATTACAAAATCGCTAGTAACCAGCGTTAGTATATTCAGAAATTTATCCACCCAGCAGATAAGTGAGACTGTACAGTTGATGATACCGGAGATTTACTTACCGAACGATTCTATAATGCAAGCTGGTACTGTTGGTGATAGTATGTTTTTCGTATCCAGCGGAACTGTGGCAGTTTATACCCATTCTGGTAAAGAATTGTGTCATTTGCATGAAGGAGCTTACTTTGGCGAAATTTCTCTGGTGTTGAAAGGACAAAGAAGAACGGCTACTGTTAACGCCGTTGAATATTGTTATATTTATAGATTGAAAAAGTCTGATTTCAAAAGGACTTTAATGAAAAACAGAGGTGCTTATAGACAGATTGTTGAGCTTGCTGAAACGCGGTTAAAACAAACTGCGTTCATGGAAAAGATGTACAAGAAAGCTTTATTCGAAAAAACTTATACCGAGTCTGATACTGAGTCTGTTATGTAATGGACATTAATAATAATTGTTATTCTGTTATAATATTTATTAGTTGGTTACTTATTCTTAAAACCTTCTGTGAAGACAGGAGGGCAAATTTGAGAAATGTAGAGGTAACTTGAGTAACTAAAGTGAAGGTGATCTGTAATTTGTCCAAAATAAGTTTCTCAACCCATCTCAAATTTGTGAAATAATTTTTGTAGATAAAGTACTGATCAGTATTTTTGATTTAATAAAAAATTCTCCAAATCAACGAAGAACTAATTTTTGCGGCCATTTTTCACTATGCAGCCTGTTGTGAAAATGAGGGAAATTTCTCTATTTGAAAGATCCAGTTAATAGGTACCCTTGAGGTATTATTTGATTTCAACGTTTGTCAATATCAACTAATTTTTTCTCCCTATCTAACACAACGAACAAAATTTGACAACTAGACAATCGATGGGAGTAGAATCTGTGGTAGAATTCAATGAGACCTCTGGCGGAAAAATTGTAATTGTCGCATCGAATAAAACAATTCGTTTTGCATTGTTTTTGTATTATATGCAAGTCATCGTAATTACCGTAAATTCGTACTTTATATTTTAATTTTGTGTCAGTGACAAGCTTAAAACTGTGGTTTTCTATTCAACTCAACTGTCATTATCAGACCTAAACTTGTTTTATTTTTGACAAATATCAACCAAACCTATTACTCCAAAAATAAAAATATTAGGAGTGAAAATTTAGTTTAACAACACAATATACTAAAGCACAATCAAAGAAAAAGCAAAAGTTTCACAAAACATACACTGAAAATAACTAAAACAGCGAAATAAAACCACTTAAATATCAAAGGGCTTATACGGCAGCTGATTTTTTTACTCGTTGGTAAGATGCATTGACATTTCGGAGCGCCATCTATCGAATTCTACTTTTCTCGATAATATTAAAACTTTGTTATCAAATGTGGAGGTTACTAAATGTCATCTTGGAGACTGTCAGTAAGCAGTAGTGTCAAATTTGAAGGGAATACCTTTGACGGACGTCTAAATTGTTTTGAGTGCCTCATCTTAGCAACAAATATTCTGTGTTTTGAATACGTAATAAACATTTTTGTTCTTGTTGTCCTAGTAACTAAATAAATAACGATAATATAGACGTTTTAACAATTAATTTACCTAAAAAATGCCCCATTCTTGCAGTATATCTTTAAACGACGTGGTTTCCAAGAAAATAGAAGAAATCGGAAAAAGTTCCAAGCTGAAAGAGAAATGGTTGAAATTAATATTAATATCAGAAGACCATCCAAGAAGTAGTTTGTATTTCAAAAGTAAAAAAGCGATCTTGAAAGAAAAGATACGACATATAAATTCAGGATTTACCCACATTATCCACCCGTTAAGTCATTTTCGACGACTCTACAAAGCTTACAGATTATTTTACTACATTTTAGTGGTTTGTATCACTCCGTTGGACGCTGCTTGTAGATACAACAAAATGACACCTATTCATTTACATATTTCAAGAATTGTCGATGTGTTATCCATTATCGATATCATAATTAACTTTTTTACTGGTTACCTCAAATCTAAAGCAGTTGTATTACAACCTTCGAAAATAGCAAAAAGGTATATTTTCGGACCGTTTTTCATTTTCGATGTACTCGGATCTTCAAAAATAATTGTTTATGCAATTGTTAAAAAGCGACCGTTAATATTAATAGGATTTCTGAAAATATTCTGCATATTTCGATCGATCAGAATTTGGACGCTGCTAAAGTTAATTTATAGAATTTCTATATTGATTCATATCAAATCGAAGACCACCATCTTCACAGTCTGCTCTCTGGTATTATTCATTTTCACCCAGCATTTTTTCACTTGCTTTTTAATCGGTAGCAAGATAATTGTTAGACAGTACTTCAAAGCACCGGATCCATTCAACGCTTCCAACATTCTGGTGTACGACGTGTATGTTGAATATATGTTTAGAAGTTCAGCTTATCTTATAGGAACCGCCTTACCGATTAAATATTACGATGAAATTTTATACCTAGAAGATTATTTAACTGCAATTTTCACTTATATAATAGGAAAGCTTCTAATGATTTCCACTTGGCTTATAATTGCTCTTAGTATACTGTCCACGAAGTCCACTCATATTAAATTCCAGAAAATCCTGACCGAAGTCGATGAATATATGATACAAAAGCAGCTACCTCCTAATTTAAGAAAAAAGATAATCAACTATTACAATTTTAGATACCAAGGGAGCTATTTTAAAGAAGATTTAATACAGTTTCTTCTACCGGAGAATTTACGTAAAGATATTAACATGGGGATTTGTAAATATTTAATCAGTAGCGTTTCAATTTTTCGTTATTTAAATAACGAACAAGTCAGTGAAATAGTTGAAGCATTAATTCCAGAAATATTCTTACCCAACGACTTTATAATCCAAGCCGGAACAGTAGGAGATTGTATGTACTTTATAGCTAGTGGTACTGTTGCTGTCTATTCTTATTCCGGTAAAGAAATATGTCATCTGGGAGATGGAGCTTATTTTGGAGAAATTGCTCTGGTTCTGAAAGATCAGAAGCGGTCTGCAAATATTAGTGCTATCGAAACTTCTCATATATTCAGACTGAGCAAGGCAGATTTTCTAAAAACGTTCATGAAGCACAAGAGAGCTTCTTCAAAGATTATTCGAGCAGCCGAAAACCGTTTGAAACATACCATGCGCATAGATGACGTTTACAAGAAGACCCTTTTCGAAAGAGCCCATGCTGACTCGATATCTTCCCCTTTTTTTCTACAGAACATAACCCAGCACTAGAATGCTGACATATTCAGGTGTTAAAACATTTTTTGGCCGATATCTTGGGAACTTTACACGTTAGGACAAAAGTCATTTGAATAATAATTATTGTAGACAATAAATTGTTTTGTTTTTATTGTTCTTTCAGATTTTGTTATAATATTTAAATTGTATTATAGAATAATAATAAAGGTTAGTTTGGGAAGATCTGTTTTATCCATGCCAACCCCTTTTCTACAGATTAAATTCTCCAAAACTCTGCTAAATGTTCTGCTGTAGAAGTGTTTTCATTTTTAAATAAGAAATCTAATCCTAGCTCTTGCGTAATCAGTTCCAAAAAGGTGTGGGAATGCCTAGAAAAACTAAATGAACTAGGCGAGAACAATATAGTTACCTTACTATGGATTCCAGGACACACTGGGGGCTGGTGGCTTGAACGTTTTTGCGGAATCAACTCCAATGTAATATTGGAAGAAATAGGTGAAGCCGAGAGAAAGAGAAGATCTGACCATTGGAAAGATCTAGTAGGGCCTAGACAATCAAAGATTCTTCTGGAAAATAGGACTAAAGGAGCTACTGGTTTCAGAGACTCTCCTCAGAAACTAAGTAGAAGTAAGGGGGCACAATAGAGCTAATGACACTTGTTATATTAAATGCAAATATGTAATAGCTATGCGTGACAGATGAATCGTATAGGCATTGTTTGAAATCTTAAAGTGTTAACCGCTTAAAATTTCGTTCAGCCTCGAGCAATTTTTTAAAGACGTAGGTACGAAATCGTCGCGAATTCCGTGAGAAATATTATAAGATCATTCACCTGTTGTGTGTATCTCGTGGGAATAGGTACTTAGCTTTCGGTACCACCTGCGCGGGTCCATTTAAGCCAAGGATTCGAGATTTTGTGTCAATAAGGATAACCAGTTATTTTTTTTAATTTGAAATGATATATTTATGTTATCGGTTAAATATTGGGTGATAGTTAGTATTAAATTATCATTAAAAGTATCTTTAAATTAAAGAAATTTGTTTTAAGGAATAGTATACAGGGTGTTTGATGACTTTAATTACAACAGCTGTTGTTTTCGTTCCCCACGCAAAGACAAAACCAGTTGACTTTGAAAACAATTAGAAATCTAAGCAAGCAATCTAAGAAAATCTGAGGAAACATGGTAAGCGAACACAACGACTTTGTAGGGAAACAACAGGCGGGTGATTATAACGAAAACTGCGTACCAAAGTTCCGGATCCTGAAAGAGCACCTGTGAACTCCTTCCGGTGATTCACAGGTGGATCCCTCCGTGGGTGATATGTCTTGAGAACAATTATTTAACCACAATTACAAGGTGATACTATATTTAAGTGAGAAATGCCAGAAATCTGGTTACCAAGTCTTTAGATGTTATAATTTGTAAGCCTATAACGTATAGTCTCTTATAATATCAATTACTTCCATTGCATACTTTTAATCAGCTCGTTAAAAGAGCTTCAAAGATAGGATTTGTTCTTGAAAAGTCTATGGAGAATGGAAGCTGTTCGTGTAATCTCAAGGTAAGAGCATGCACGATGGGATTGAGGCTGGAGCAAATCGCCTTCGACTGCTCTTGTACGATACTGTCGAGCATTTTCGTCTAAAGGAAGGAAAGCTGCTTCAATACCAACATGAAACAAAAGTATAATAGCCTTCGATTTGCTGTTTGAATTGAAACCAAATCACTAGAAGCATTCAGAGTTCCTCTACAACCTAGGAGTAGAGGAAAGTTTCCTATGTAAGGGTTGCGGAGTGACTCGGAGACCTTGTTATGGCCCCTGGAGACACAATCAGGCATCCACTGAAAAAGGTTGTGGCCTTAATTGAAGGGCTCGGCTTCATGGATGTCTAGGTAGCAGGAATGGCACATTGCCAGTCAGTGCTGGAACCCTGGCTTGAGTTTGTCTAGGACATAGGTCGCCTGCACATTTAGTAGTAGTAGTTCTCTCTGGTAGTTCTCTAACCTAACCAACACACTTGTTCATCTCAATTGAATGTTATAAAATGTTGTGATTTCATGTTTTTTTTAAGCTAATTATTATCTACATTATCTGAACCTTTTAAAAAAAGGATATCTCTCTATAAATAGTTCTGTAGGTGGTCCAAAACGTTGCCTGTACTTATTATGAAAACTTATATTCCCACGTAATTTATCGAGAATTGAATGTACAATTGATATTCATCACGAATTTCGCAATGATTCTCTCAGTGAACCATTCCAAAGTATCATTTATCTTCATTTAATTTTTGCAGTTGAATTACGCTAGAGGCAAACAGAAATTTATAAATTTCACCGAAAATTTTAAGAAACTTCACAGCTCTATTACAAAACAAAACTACTTACAACTGTATACAGTTGCGAGAACAAAAAAAAAAACATTTTGAAATGGTCGATGATTTTCCGCAACGAACTATCCACCTGTTATGTCATATCCAACGACTGGTGGAACAGGTCGTATAGCGATTCTTGGTTTCTGTTGAAGCACTTGGCGGAACTGGTATAAAGATATCAGTTTTCTTGATCTCGGTTTTTGTGGGAACTTTTGTGTTGCCCAAGATATGGAAATAAAAAATTTTATTTGCGCCATATGGAGTCCTTGGGAATATGATATCTCGATAGTTACACTTTTTTTATTGTTATAAAATAACATAACAGGTAATTTTTGAAGCTATATGATTTTTTTTAACACATTTGCTGTATGAAGGAATTTTTATTTATAAAATATTAAAATTATTTACAATAATTCTTGTGTTCTAAGTGGCTTTGGAACTTCCTTTTCCTTTTTCTTGGTTACCATAAAGTTGTTTTCGTTTGGAGATCTTTGCGAAACGGAATAATTAAGTCTATTTTTACTTTCTCTTATCCTTATATTCCTTCTCAGTATCTTCCTCTATCCATTTTTACCATTCGTTTCTGTCTCTCATCTCTCCTAATGTTTTTCCTACATTCTTTCCAATTTCTTCAATCTGGTCTATCCATTTCCTCCTGGGTCTTCCTCTCTGTCTTTTTCTTGATATTCTTACTTGTTGGCCAAACCAGTTTAATTGTTTCTCACTATTTTTATATTAAATTCTTAATATTATCTTCTATAGTATTTTGCCAAAGTGAAATAGTCAATTCAAATTAGTCTGTACGCGACATACGGCCTGTAATCTGCCGATTTCGTTACGGAATATCCCTATTATTCCCAAGCCAACATCGGTCCTATCCCTGCATGTATTCGCCTAAAAACACCCTTACCAGGTGATTTCCCATAAGACTCCGCACATGTTTGCACATATGCCCACTGCATATGCACGGCGATTTCATTGTATCCCTTAATAATTGTTCAAGTAATTTATTTATGATAGGAATTTTCATTAGCAGCTTGCATTTTATATTATGTTTGTGTGTTCATTGTCTGTGTTTAAAAAAAAAGACACATAATATATTTTACTAAATATATGAATAGTTTTAGGTAAATATTTTCTAGTATTTTATTGCTCTGAGACCGCATGTGTTCAGATCTGTAAACAAACATAATTTTCGGTTCTTAAAATTGAATTCGATTTGAGATGTACAAACAGCGAGGTTTATTACCGACAAGTGTTTTCCCAAAAACGCCAGACAAATTGTTGACTGGTTTAAAATAAATTTCCATGATTTAAAATTTAATCAAAATTCAAATTATAATTATAATATTTTAAAAATAATGTTTTATAAAAGGGACTTCTAAGCCCCATTCAAAAAATGCAACAGCGCATTTCCGCGGCAAAATTTTTTCAGTAATGTACTCCCTGAGGTACCTGAATGACAAATTTTTTTTTTCTTTTTTAACAGATTTCGGCTAAACGAAACTTGACCCTAAAATAGAGCTATTAGTTTAAAAAATTGGGAAAAGAGAAATAAAAACAAAAAGAAAAAACTGCCATACCTACACTTCAGGTTAACTTTTAAATTATCCCATGCACTACCATGTCAGCCATCACCTGATCGATTAAGATCACCCAAAAGTGATATGAAAGCGAAGTTCGACTTTTTTAAACATAAATATCCATTTTTTTATTGAACCAGAACGAATTTCAGAAAATTAAAAGTGCCTTTGAACTTATTTTTCAAAGATTATTCGGTTAGTTAGCTCGCGTATAACACATATTATATTCTCCAATCATATAAAAGTCTAGAGATAAGAAAGAGCACGCGATTGACTTAATTCCAACTCGATATATGTCAAAAATTAAACAGACGCACTGACGCATCCTCCATAAAGTTAATTATCTCTCCAATTCGCCACTTAATTCTACTAATTTAGACACAGTAGCTTTAATGACAAGCAGGCAAAGCCCTTCCGTCACTTTAGGGACCCATAAATTCGACAGTACAGATGATCTGATCATCTGTCGAAAACACCCTGTTTAACCGCGGTTAGTACATATGTCGGTATGACATGTGCATACATATACGCAATGGCTAAAGTCACATACCCAGTTTTCACCAAGGGTGGACCCTTAGGGAAATTTTGAAAGGGGATAAACACTCAATCCATCTGCTCGCTTTTAATTTTAACGAATTTCTTAAAGGCACAACTGTTCTTTGCACCTTTTCTTCGTTTATGTTGGAATAAAAAAAAGTTGACGATACAAAACGTAGTCACTTCCGATATATAATATGACTCTTTGTGCCAAAGCATCTGGCAATAATTTGTAAACGTTTAGTAATATATTTACTCAAAATTTACGTAAAATAGCGATACAAAAATTAAAAATAATTTATAAAAAACAACAAAAAATGATAAAGAAATATTAACAATAAGTATCAACAATATTGACGCTAGAAACTATTGCTTCATATCTAATGGAAGTATGTTTTCTATACTCTTTTTTAGGATATATTATCTAGAATATGCTTAAAGTAGACAATAATAATTTACCAAAGTTTATTGGTAAGAAAAAAAGACAATCTGTATAACAGAACGTCCTAAATATATCAGTCCAGACTGCTAAAAATGATACACTTTTATTTAGCCGGCAAATTTCATTGATAATAGGGCGTCTTCTGCCAAACCCAGTTATAAAAATCATGTTTTAACCATCTGTTAAACTTCGATGCAATAAAATATTGGACCAATGTTTCTATAGAGTGTTGTTAACATGTGTAACACAGAAATTTCCGAAATGTGGATCGTAAAATCGTTTTTAAATACAGGACCACACTGAACACCAAACACTTTTTCGGTAAACACATGTCACATCTGATGAGGACTTCCCAAGGAAAAGATCAACCATTTCCTTTTTGGCAAATTAACAGGAATTCTATTCTTTGGTGTTTTGGTGTGTCGTTGACATGTGGCTAACATTTTCGAGCACAAATTTATTATGATTTATAACCAGTTATTGCGGAAATAATGTCAATGAAATCAAAGAACAAGGATCAAGCCCGCTACACGGAAGTGTAGTGTTTAAATACTGAAATTACTTTGAAATATTCTTAAATTAACGTCCTGTATACTATTTATTTATTTTTTGTGACAAACAGTCTTGTAAACTTAAAATTTTTTGTATATCACCACAAAATAATCCTGCTTTGCTGTAAAAATTGCTTTCTATAAGCATTTATTATCAAGTTTGTTCTTCTAAAAGAATATCTGCATCTTTTAGAATCAAAAACAGTTTAACGTGAAGATCTACAAATTTCTTATAAATATTGGAATAAAGCAGAAGGTCCATTTGCAAAACGATCGTTGTGCCATATGGATGACATTCGGCCAGATTGGATGCAATCGGTTACCATGCGGAGAACAACTGTCTACCGATTGAGATAACACCATTTCGTGCGATATATTCATACTCCATTTGTCGCGTATGTTACCCGAATGTTACATTTTGTATTTATTCGTTTAATATTATTCATTAGTTTAATGGAAAACATCGCATGCCTGGCTCATCTTTATTTGACTGTTCCTTTTTGATTTCATTTGATATTAACGAAATTATAACATACGACACATGGAATGGACACAGATAAGGGGCAAGTTCATATGGTAGTTGAGCTAAAATACCAGTTGTGTTAAGTCGTTAACAAGCTTGAAGTTTATCACAAATAAAAAATTTTTTTTCGATGTTTATTACTTTTTTTTTGGAGCTTTAGTTGATAAATGAATATTCTACACAAGATTGTATAAGTTTGAATAGTTTTATAAAAAAGAGGTGCAAACGTATAGAAAAAATTAACTGGATAAAACAGAAAGGAGAAGGCGCAAATTTTCACCGCGTACAATGAATGCCTCATAAAACCCCAGAATGATGTTGCTATGAGGTTTTAGTAATCACAACTTGTTAAATGAACGAGTGTGGCTCATTTTTTACTATCACCATAGGCGGAGCATTAAAATTAATGTGTTAGAACAGAAAAAAAATATCAATAATCAGCGGGCAAGAAAGATGCTTTAAAAATTAATATTTCCCACATAAATTGAATTGTTTATAGTTATTTTTTTGAAATGATTTTTAGATATTTTTCTGAAAAAGAGCCATCTAGAGACGTTAAGAATTATTTTCGTTATCCCGGTTGTGTTCCACAATATGCGTTTCCAAAAATATATCGAAAAGTTTTCCTAAAAATAGAGAGTTGCGGCAATTTTATGCTCTCCAACTGGTCAACACCTGCTAGTAAAGCCTCACAACCCGCGGAAATCGATGGCACACAGGTGAAAATTACCAAAATGTTCGAATACCAGTATTAATACACAGGGACGGTCAAAAAAATTTTATGTCAAAGGATAAAATACTAAATTATTTTCATTTTCCTATTTCCCAGCTTCCATAGAAACAGCCTGTATACATTTAACGTTTTTCTTAGTTCCCCTCCCATTTCTCCTTACTCCAAACTTAATTCCTGGATTTAATATCGAAAGTTTCTGATTCTTTTTAACATCAGTCTTCATTTTGTTGCCAAAAACATCTTTGCTACTACTGCAGGTACCCCAAAAGAGTTCCAGTCTTAAAAAAAATGTTTCAGCACTTTTTTTTCGCTACAGAGCTTGTCAATAGATTGACACTTGCAGAGGAGATTCTTCTCAGGAAGATCCCCATATATTTTGACAATTCAAGCTGGACCAAGCCAGAACAAGTACCAACTAGTCCCCTAGCCAAAGAAGACCAAAAACTATGAGGTAAGAACGTTCCAGGACGAGAAAATAGTTAATAGTTTCTCTAGAAAAGCAGAGATTGCTGGAGAGGATCTACATAAAGTGGTTGAAATGCAACAAGAATAACATAGAGAAAAGAAAACTGTATTTGAACAGTTGCTTGAAAAGAAAAATACTTAATGAACCAGAATCAAAATGAAGGTGGCACAGTTCTTCTGGATTTATGCTATAATTTTTGATTTTATATAGTGTTGCCTTTTGCAACTAGTTTGTTGGAACGCTACTGCGAATACAGTTATTGAAATACCACATAAAACAAGCGGAGATAAAACCAGCTAAGTAATTTGTACATGCATTTATTCTTCTTAATCTTGTTTTACGATAATGTGTCCCAAGAATGACGCGTATGAGGGAGTTAACGTCAAAAAGGTGGGGTAATTATTTCTGATTTCGAAACGAAACACATTTCTAATCGTGCAACCAGAAAATTATAAATATAATCTGTCAACTGATATTTGACTGGAGAAATTTGTCAAGTCAAGTCATCAAACGAAAATCGGCATTAGAAAGTTATTATGCCGGATTTGAAAAGTTCTATTTTCACGAATCCTTCTGTAATCCGTATTGCAACGACCCTGCTAATATGGTGACATAAACCGGATGAGTATCATGATAAATAAATACGACCAAATGGTTTAATTAAAATCATAGCAAGAAAGAAACGAATGGACGGACGCGGTAGTGGAGCCAACCAAGTAAGTGTATATTATAGTGAATCTCTGAGACAGAACGGAACTGCGTCTCAGTAAGCCGTGTCGTCCGACCCATTCATTCATTTCTAGCTAGTCTGATTATAATAATGCATTCATTCACAGCAAACTATTATCTACAGCGAGATCTCGTACAGCTTGGTCAGTCAATTGGAGCAACATGTTCAACTGGTTCTTTTTATTATTATTGCAGGTCCGTCTAAATTCGCAAAATTTTGAATTTTATTCAGATTTCTTTAGAAATAATTGTTTTAAAAAGACGGATCTGTCTTGCAGAGGTTAGTTCTGTTAGTAAACTACATAGTAATAGGTCGAGTTTGAAAAAGAAAAAATAATCATTCGTTGGCGGTACTTAATACCCTAATCCATTTCCTCTAAGTACTACCACTGTTTAACAACCGTTTAAATAATGTATATACAGAAATTTTACATTTTGTAAGGTTTTATATTCGTTTTACATTAAGTTTATATTAAAATTGGTCTTATCTTATATGCTTCAGTTTGTAGAAAAAAGATCGTTACCCTTTTTGAGCGCGTGCTACTGAGTTACATGTATTATGTTTAGAAAGAGATTTGAAGCGTGTATTAATGTGCTCGGCACCAATTATTCAATTCAGGTATTGGAATAATTGCGGGGTTGACAGCGGATGAAGGTGTAATCACTTCTTTGGAAGAAATACAGTGTGTATCAGCCAAATAATTATTGATATATTTAGAAGATTTTGGAATAGTGTCAAAATTTAGGATATTTATAAAAAAAGTGTGGAAAAATCTGATAAAAATTCACAATAATTAGTGAAAATTAGCGAAAAATCATGAAGATTTGAATGTATTTTAAGAAATTTTCGAAAATTATCAAAAAGTATCGAAAACGAAACGAAAAGTTTCAAAAATTATCAAATTTTTTTTCAAAAAGAGGTTAATGACTTCAAAAATTAATAAAATTCAACGAAAATTTTCAGATTTTATAAAAAAATTGATAAAAATTAACGGAAATTTTAAAATATAAAGAAATAAAGAGAATTTTCAAAAATTATCAAGAAGTCTCGAAAATTATCAAAATACTTTGAAAATTATAAGAAAATTTGCTAAAAATTATTAAAAATCAGCGAAAATTTTCAAATTTCATGAAAATTAGCGGAAATTGTAAAATATTATAAAGAATTATTCAGAATTTTCAAAAATTATAAAGAAGTATCAAAAATTATCAAAATATTTTCAAAATTTTCAAATTTCATAAAAAATTAGCGGGAATTGTAAAATATTATAAAGAAATACAAAGAATTATTCAAAATTTTCAAAATTTATAAAGAAGTATCGAAAATTATTAAAATATTTTTAAAAAATTAGGAGTAATTGTGAAATATGAAAAAATGAAAAGAATTTTGAGAAATTTCGATTAAGGATCCGGTGCAATGGAGAAAGAGAGGGAAAAGTTGATAAATGTATTAAAAAATTATCAAAATCTGCTAGAAAATAACGAAAATTATTAAAAATATTAAAAATTATCAACAATTATTAAAAATTAACATTGTTTAATAATAAATAAGCCCGAAATTTTGTTCAAAATAAATATACTTCAAATCAATAGAATAATACACTATGATAATAAAAATATTATAATTTTTCTTGCAAATTTTAAAAACACCCAATTTGATTCATACTTCAATCCATCCCTGTATAAATCGTGAACCATAAAATTGATCCAAAACAATTTCTCAGCTAATTTTA
Source organism: Galerucella nymphaeae (assembly GCA_963978555.1). NCBI lineage: Eukaryota > Metazoa > Arthropoda > Insecta > Coleoptera > Chrysomelidae > Galerucella > Galerucella nymphaeae. The sequence continues at coordinate 13,589,795 of OZ021719.1, forward strand.
ACATTTCAAAATACTTACTTATAGGATAGGTAAGTTTTAACCTCGACTCTACTCGAATAAAACATTAATTTTTATCTTCACTGCTAATAACATTGTTATTTAATATACATTATATGCACACTATTTGCATGATTTAAACAAATTTAACGGCTACGGTTTGTTAATTAGCTTGCCAATAACAATTTATGGTAATAAGCTCGATGGTAATATGGTGATTAGTGTTACCAAAGCGAAATTACAGTTTCCTATTACAAATTCAAATGCGCGTACATCTATTATACAATTCTTGTAATTGTTAATTGATCCAGAAGCAATTTAAAATGTCCTTTTTAGGTTTTTCTATGAAAAATTGTGTTCTTTGTACATACATATTTGTGTCCACGTGAAAATTAGTAGCATTTGAGATTTTCTATCAGAAAATTGATTATCAATAATATCTATCCATCTATCTATTCATCCACTTCTTCAAATCATCCGCATGAACAGATTTTCCGCTCACTCGATACATGCAATAAATAAAAAAACTCAATTAGACACAAAAACACGTTGGGAACTGCAGATCGAGTAATTACATTGCTCAGTTTAATCCGCTTATAGAATTATTAATAAATAAATTAGAATTTCGCATAATTCTAGCTTAATATTGGAAATCTTTTATGTTATTTAATTGCATTGGGAAATTCAAAAATTGTGGGAAACTGGTTACTTATTGGTTCTCACAATTCAGTTGTTAGTTCTAGATAAAAACTGAATATTCAACAATTAATTGTTGCATGTTTTGTGATGTAAAACTCTTGTTTGAAATAAACATATGAACTATAAGAATAGAAATTATCAAAAATTATCCAAATTTAACGAATATTCTCGAAAATCATTATGAAATTATAAAAAAATCATGATAAATAAAGATTATTTTGAAAAATTATCAAGAAATTATAAAAAATCATGAAAAAATAAAGATTATTCTCAAAAATTATCAAGAAATTATAAAAAATCATGAAAAAATGAAGATTATTTTCAAAAATTATCAAGAAATTATAAAAAATCATGAAAAAATGAAGTTTATTCTCATAAATTATCAGGATATTATAAAAAATCATGAAAAATATAGATTGTTCTCAAAAATTATCAAGAAATTATAAAAAATCATGAAAAAATGAAGTTTATTCTCATAAATTATCAGGATATTATAAAAAATCATGAAAAATATAGATTGTTCTCAAAAATTATCAAGAAATTATAAAAAATCATGAAAAAATGAAGTTTATTCTCATAAATTATCAGGATATTATAAAAAATCATGAAAAATATAGATTATTCTCAAAAATTATCAAGAAATTATAAAAAATCATGGAAAAATGAAGTTTATTCTCATAAATTATCAGGATATTATACAAAATCATGAGAAAATAAAGATTATTCTCAAAAAATTCAAGGAAATTATAAAAAATCATGAAAAAATAAAGTTTATTCTCAAAAATTATTAAGAAACTATAAAAACTCATGAAAAAATGAGATTATTCTCAAAAATTATCAGGAAGTCATAAAAAATCATGAAAAAATAAACTTTATTCTCAAAAATTATCAAGAAACTATAAAAACTCATGAAAAAATAAAGTTTATTCTCAAAAATTTTGAAAAATCGTAAAAAAATAAAGATTATTCTTAAAAATTACTAAGAAATTATAAAAAATCATGAAAAAATGAAGATTATTCTCAAAAATTATCTACAAATTATAAAAATCATGAAAAATTGAAGATTATTCTCAAAAATTATCAGGAAATTATAAAAAATCATGAAAAAATAAATATTATTCTCAAAAATTATCAGAAACATGAAAAATCATGAAAAAATAAAGATTATTCTCAAAAAATTCAAGGAAATTATAAGAAATCATGAAAAAATGAAGATTATTTTCAAAAATTATCGAGAAATTATGAAAAATCATAAAATAATAAAGATTATTTTCAAAAATATTAAGAAATTATAAAAAATCATGAAAAAATAAATATTATTCTCAAAAATTATCAGGAAATTATCAAAAATCAACAATATCAAATTTTTGCAGTGGTATTATTCTATGTGTAGTGATGCTTCCCCCATTTTATAAAAGTAGATCATTTTTAACTAATCCTGAATCAAATAATACACTTTTTAAATCAGTTACTATTACACAACATATCATTAGATGGCACCTTCAATTAACACGGTTTAAAATTGATTTAATTCATAATAATTGGCTACGTGTAATTAAACAGTTATAAATACTAAATATAATTAAAAGTAATTGACTTAACCTTACATCGCCGACTTTATGTCGCAGTAGAATTACCTGATTTTATAAAAAGAGGTTTTATTACTGTCCCGCTCGACTGCATTATTAAGTATACTTAGTGGGAAAATACTTTTGCTAACACTACCAATTGAGCAATTATAATATAAATTGCATTTTAATTAATTTATCATAATAAATTATCTCAACAAATAAATAAGATAGACATGGAATTAATTGTATTTCTGTCAACTGTCACTCTACGAACTTGTAATTCCCCTTTTCTAGTTACTAAAACCTACTACCTTTATCTACCCCCTCTGATACGCTTTTGCAGCTATTCCTATCGAAAATAACCAACTGAAAAAAACACATCATTACGTTTGGCCTTAGATAGAAACGACGCAAGTTTCCTTATTAGTCGATAAGTATAAAAATAAAGAACGATGTGATAACTTGACAAAGCTGCTTTTAAAAATACTTCAATCTAATGGTATATGATAATGGAATTAATGGAAAGATGGTTTTATAGTTTGCTTAACGAAAACAAGTAGAAACAAGTTTTTAATTTGATAAGAAGTTGATTAAAAAGTGAATGAACATTTGTTCATCGATATTTAAAAAAAAAGATAGGCGTTGACTTTTTATTCTTGGGACATGCTGTAAAGAGAAATTCATTATTGGGAAACGAGTAAAACAAATCAGCTGCCGTATAAGCCCTTTGATATTTAAGTGGTTTTATTTTGCTGTTTTAGTTATTTTCAGTGTATGTTTTGTGAAACTTTTGCTTTTCCTTTGATTGTGCTTTAGTATTTTGTGTTTTTAAACTAAATTTTGACTCCTAATATTTTTATTTTTGGAGTAAAAGGTTTGGTTGATATTTGTCAAAAATAAAACAAGTTTAGGTCTGATTTCGTGTTTTTATTTTATTTTTGATATAGTCATATCTACAAAAGTTACAGGGAAGGTACGTTTGTATTGAGTAATATTTCAAAACTTTAATACCGACTTATTTTCTCTTTGTTTTTGTAACTATGGATTAGGTAAACACTGACGATTCAAAGTTTATTTGAATTTGTAAATGCTAGGTGCATAAATGAGAAACAGGCAGTTTTAAATGCTGGTCATATATTTTTGCATGGTACCTATAGAGGAAATAAGTGAAACTTTCATAAAAATGCAATGAAAACAAAAAATAGAATAACATAACCTCTTCCATAATATCTCTGATTATATAAGAATATAACCTCAGAAATAATGACAGTTGTGTTGAATAGAAAAACACAGTTTTAAGCTTGTCACTGACACAAAATTAAACAAATAAAGTACGAATTTACGGTAATTACGTTGACTTGAATATTATACAAAAACAATGCAAAACGAATCGTTTTACTCGTTACGACAATTACAATTTTTTCCGCCAGAGGTCACATTGAATTCTAATCCGCCCAATATATTAGAGTCTCTGTATCCCTGTTATTATTGGCATTAAAATATTATTAGTAGTGGGATTTTACCAATATTCTATTATACTTTATGAAAGATACCAAATAAATATTTTATTACCAATAATAACAACAGAGCTACTTACAGGGGGTCAATATGTATTGGATATTCCTGCATCTGTTAATTTAACTACTTCAACAGAATTCCGATTATAATTTATGCTTCTTTTACAATAAGTTATAAATCATAATAATTCATTATGAATTAAATAAAAGGCAATAAAATTTTTGTTGCCTATTACGATGAAAAATGTGATGTTTTTTTAGCATTCATTAGTGGAATTGAGTAATATATTATTTATTTTAATAATTAATTGCAAATATTTAGAATTTAGTGAATCTATGCTTCAATTTGCTATGGGACGAGTTAAAATTATCTGTATATGGAAAAATACTTGTAGTAAAATCATGAAAATTTCTACGTTTGGGTTTTCGGATACGATCTCTTTAAATAAAATATGTATTTTCAAAAATGTCCGACTTCCGGTTCTACCGGAAGTCGACTATAACTTTGTTATTTTTAATAGAACACCCTGTATATTGATACATTTTTGAACTCTACGTAACATTTTAGTATACTTTTGTCTGAAAACTTTTTTCGAAAAATGCATACTTTTTAAGTTATTAATTTTTTTCTACAAAAATTTACCTTTATAAATTATTTTTTTACGAGAATACTCTTAAAGATATGAAAATGGTTTCTGTTCGGTTACTTTTAGCAAGGTCAGAAGTATTTGAATATATGTTGAAAATTTCTTCACTTTATACAGTGTATGAATAAAAAGTGTTCAAAGTTTAACTTCATAAATATCAAATTTTTTAATTTTTTTCAATAGAACCACCCGGTTCTTTCTATTTTAATGTATTCAGAGGTAAATTCCGGAAGCCGGCCATCTTTGAAAATATTTTATTTAAAAACATCGTATCCGAAAACCCAAACGTAGAAATCTTCATGATTTTACTACAAGTATTTTGCCATATACAATTAATTTTAACTCGTCGTGGGACACCCTTTATAGGATAATACATTCACGTTCACGAGTTCACCTAATACGTTTTAAATTTTAAAATTTATACAGTATCTAGTAGGTAATTACTAAAAGATTAGTACACAATACTCTATCAACTATTCTTATTATCATGACCAACTCTAATTTAAACTAAATTATTCTCTGACAGTGCGTCTGTGTTGAAGTGGAAATTTACATCAATACAAATTTTAGCGCGATCGTATGAATAATGTATATATACCTTATATACTTCGGTATTCATATTAACATTAAACTGAATTTAAATATTTGACACAAACATATTTGTTGATACACACGCGGGCTATCTGGAAATCGAAAAGTGAAACCTTGAGGAGGATAGTTAGTAACTTTACTGATTTTATTATTCTGTCTTGCCTGAAACCTAACCTTGTGGAGTAAGAGACACTCTCAACCCAGTCTTCACAATTTAAATCCCTTTTTCTAATGAAATTACGTCAAAATTGCAACCTTGCTTGTTACAAAATATTGTTGACCAGCCTATACTTCTATACAAATATTATAAAAGGGACTTTACGCGGCAGGTACACGTTTTCTTTTAAGGAGAGCTTGCACGACAGGGAAATTTCAGTCGAATTTTCAAGACATTCTATCAAGCTGTCGATTTAAATTTCGATTTAACCAAAAAAGAAATGAAGTAATACCATGTTTGTATTATATCATGTATTGCTTAACTGCCATATGTTTCAATTTATCTATGTAAAAGTGAGTTCCATAGAAAACTAATTCGTTAATCGTGAGGTAGTTAGAAAAACAGTTCAGATGCAATGCGAGGCTCGATTACACTCTTGAAAAGCAATTTCGTTTAAAATCAATGATGCGGCAAAATTCTTCTTCGTACTAAAACCTTATTGAGCCACTTTTTGTGTTTGATAAGTTAATAGTACACTTGGATAATGAGACATTGGCAAATTGATGCCTAAACGTACAAGGAACAATTGTTTGTGGCAAATACAGTGTCGTAGAAAAAGGCGTTTGAATAAAAAAAATCTAACTCGAATTAAAAATATCGTTATTTTTCCTAATGGAATATTTATTCTGATACTGAAACAGATAAGTAGATCCTCATTTGTTAGTCACATGTAAGAGCTACTAGTCTGCCTAAATTATGATAATTGGTTACTAAAACAAAGATGGAAACCCACAAAGTAGTCCAAGTAAACAGTAAACAATTGCATGATCGGAGATATATTTTTTTAAACCCAGGGTATGACAGAAAATAGAAAATAAGATTCTCTGAAAACTTCTGAAAAAGCCCAAAAACAAATATACAAAAAATGGTAGTACAGCCTGTCAAACATAGATAGAGCTGCGAGATTTTTAATATGGCCACGCCCCGCCTGTACGCAGTCCAGGACTAAGGGGGTGAGCAAACGGTACTACAGCTAAGGACCCCCGCGTCTAATGAAGAAATTATTGGTTGCCCTGGGGCTCTTCAGGTCTTAGTCCGGGAATGATTGTGCGCAACGGAAAGCGGCTGGATTCAATAGTTGTTAAAGATATATAAACAAAATAAAGATAAAGTTAGAGCTAGAGCACAAAACATGAAACCCTAAGAAGTTATATAAAGATTAATAAACTTGATATTCAAGTAAGAAAAATTAAAATCATTTTCTGTGCCTTTTGAAATACGCCAATGGCTCTAAAATGATCCGAGTGTCTAACTACCTACATGGTTGTCCAAGAGTAAACGCCTTCCTAATGATGCTAATGGACCGCTCTGATTTCCGTAGGCGAGTCACTACCTTAAACAAATATACAATCGATTTAAGAATATATTGTTATTTCATTTGTAAACAAACCAAGTCAAAATGTACACACACTAAACCAGTCGATGAGGTGGGATCAATAACTCGAAAATAATGGGAACTACTTGAAATATTTTGAATTATTTTAAAGAGGACGAGGGGCATTAATAGATAGGCTTGGAATATGTATCATTTAACTTATCTACAAGATCCTTGAAAACTCCACAATATTAGAAACGAAACTAGATTTTTGTGCCTCATAAAAAGTCTACCGCGAACAGCAAACAACAGACATAAGCGTCCACACTATAAAATTACCCATGCAATAGATATTGTCTTAAATAATTGTGGAGCAAAAAATTTTAATATCAAACCAGATATAAATTTGCGGTATGAATATATTTTGTAATGTATGTCGGTGAAACGACATCTTAAACTCTGCTTAGTTTTTTGAGGCTTGGGACTTACCCATGACTAAAAGATTGCACCATCAACCGAACCCAGAGTGATATCAACTGCTGCAAATTCACAATTACTAAGAAAGTTCTTAGAAGTAGAATAAAAGAATTGGTATATTCCACCAAGGAATCATTTAATTGTTATTTTAGATGGAAAAATATATGAAAATTCAAAACTGATAATTATTTCGATATTTAAAATATATTTCCCAATATCAACTATATAACTTCTGACTCTATATTAGAATTCTACTAAACTTTATCAAAATTTTCACTGATCCAACCAATTTGTTCCTGAACCACCAGTGACGTGCGGATCAGTAGAATCGTTTCTGAATGTTCCTATCGCGCTAACCAATAATTGTCTCACGCTATTTTACTTTGGGTGGAATACATTTTCCGAAAAAAAAACATAATTTCAATAATTGTGAAAGTAGCAATATTTTTAATGCATGTTAACACGTCTTAAGGTTTCATATGAAGCAACAACATGTGTCACTGGATAGGTCAGTGGTTGTGGTCAATAATATAACCAACCATTCATCTTAAACCGGATCTGCTGATACTGGGTCGGATTCAGCCAATTGTAAATTCAATGGTAGAACTAAAAGTTACTGAAATAACTACTAAGTTTATAAGAATAACTATATTACCTTTAGGAACGTAGACCTTAGAAAAAATAAGCAATAATAATGAATATACTGAAAAAGCTACAACTAGGAAGGATCAAATGAAGCTATGTTAAGAACTTTGACATTTTATACTTGAATGGTTGGAATTTAGTGAAATGAAATAGATAAAGGTGGAATAGTAAAATGAATTAGAGTAGAATAGGGAAGAGAAAGAATAGTAGAGGAAGAAGAAGGCATATATGGATTTATACTTTACCTCGAGAAGGATAAAAACAGCTATAAATTCCAAAAAATTACATGGTTAGATACATTAAAAGTGATTTTATGGTTAAAAACCGGTCCTGTTTGTTTCGGTCAGTTTGAATGGTAGTCGCCGTAGGTTGCACGTGTTCAAAGTGAGAGGAATGCAACTCGGCGCCAGCGAGTCTGGATGACACCTGCACATCGAATAGGCAATGGATATTAGAGATGCTGTGTGACGACGAAACGTTGTTGTTTTGTTAAAATTTGTTGCTATGCTAGTAAATCTAAATTTTTACCCGGAACTAAATTATTACACGCAGCTGAATGTTTTACAAAAGTATTTTTTATATTTGGTGATGAAGGTGGATTGTTATCCATAAAAAATAACTAGATCCAGTACTGCAGACATTGAGAAATAGCTATTATTTAAGTTATTATGCCGGAACTTTTTTTACCAAATTGGAACGAAAATTTTTATGCTAAGAAACTTTTGAGTACAAGAATGCACTTATCTAAAATTTTGTGTTGCTTCATCTTACTTTTTCTCAATCGTCTAAACAATTACAGTGTATTTTATTGGAAATAATTCAAGGAAACTTTTACGGAGTAGCTAAATTGAATTTTTTTTATCGGATGATTTCAATTGCGGATGTGGTTGATTACAGCAAATCGAAAGCCGAGATCGATAAAAACAAAAAATATCAGTCAACTCACTGTTACAGTTATTTCTCAACTAGTAATTACTACTTTATGATAATATACCATCACGAATCCAGTTTTTTTTTGTTTTACGAGTGTTTTTCAATTATATATAAACAACTTTTTAATTATTTTATTTTTTATATTTGTATATATACATTTTTAAGCTGGATTTATGAAATATATATTTTTTCTCTTGTTATTTCTCGTTTAGTAAATTTAATGTTCTTCTCACATTTTTCTACAGTCGATACCATCAGTGAATATTTTTATCCTTGTCCATTTATAATCTTTCAGTAGGCTAAATATTTGTTTATAAAACTAAGTGGTTCCATATTATTCACTACTTTTATTACTATCCACAGATTCTGCTAAATAATAAATCTGTCAAGTGTCCATTTCATTTGTTTACCTCTTAAAATATTTTCGTCAAATTGAAGTGGCCATCAAATATTATATAGCCGAGAATAACTAGTTCCTATTCGTATATACACGGTGGATTGAAAATACATATTTTCTGATTGAAATTCCAAAATATGATCATTTTTATTCGTGCATTTTTGATCCATGCTTTCATAGTCTATAGACTAGTAGGGTTGATTTTAAGCGAAGGTAAACAAATTACACCCAATATCTTTCATTTTCTGATTCTCTTATGTTCTTCTTTCACTTAATATGATTATAGAATATTTCTTGGTTAATTTTTTATTTTTTTAAAACTTGCTATGTTTATTAAAATCCCCTTTTCCGTTCCATCTTACTGCCTTTTATGTATTATGCTTTTGTGTATTATTTACCAACTAAACCTCCTTGAAAGAGCTGAACATATGCAAGATGAAAAATTAAAAGACTGAACATTATCTAATCGAATAAAACCTATTCCCTTTGCTCTCTTCTAGACCATTTTATTCACTCCAACTGACCACATGTACGCGTACATTCGATTATTGTCTACACAATATGTTGAATGAACAACTGTTGCGTCCAGTCTATTTTAAGATGTATAAAAATTGAAAAAAATAGGCAAAGACAGATTGGATGTGGCGAATTTACGATGACATTGTAGTCATGTGTGCTTGTTAACAACTTGCATCTATTCGGTTGCTATGGGTGACGGTTACGACTTAAAATATTGAAAAACTGTGAAAAAGTGGATAACCTAATGAGCTCTTAAGAAACACCTTCAGAGACAAAACATTAGAGACTGCTAATCAATTGGTGGATCAAAAGGAAACTTCATAGCTTCAGAACTGTCCTGTGAAATCACAAAGTATAAAAGGGGAAATTCAGAACTGGTTAGATAAAGGTTGCCAATTTAAATGGGGGTTGACAGAAAGTCTCCTTCATACAAAGAATTGACCAGGAGCTCTCAACTGAATAAAAAGAATAAGAGACATTTGCGGAAAACTACTCTGTATATAACCCAGTTAAACTTACGTGCAATCCTTTGTCTGTCGTGACAAATATTATGTTATTGATATATAAAATTTTAGAGACACTTTTCTATTGGGAAAAGTAGAACTCGATAGATGGCGCTCCGAAATGTCAATGTCATCCTAGAAACGAGTAAAACAAATCAGCTGCCGTATATAAGCCCTTTGATATTTAAGTGGTTTGATTTTGCTGTTTTAGTTATTTTAAGAGTGTGTTTTGTGAAAATTTTGCTTTTTCTTTGATTGTGCTTTAGTATTTTGTGTTGTTAAACTAAATTTTGACTCCTAATATATTTGTTTTTGGAGTAATAGATATGGTTGATATTTGTCAAAAATAAAACAAGTTTAGGTCTGATTTCATTTCATTTTTGATAGTCATATTTACAAAAGTTACAGGGAAAGTACGTTTGTGTTGAGTAATATTTTAAATCTTTAATACCTTCTTATTTTCTCTTTATTTTTGTAACTATGGATTAAGTATACACTGACTATTCAAAGTCTATTTGAATTTGTAAATGCTGAGCCTTCTTCTAGGTGCATAAATGAGGGACAGGCAGTTTTAAATGCTGGCCATATATTTTTGCATGGGACCTATAGAGGAAATAAGTGACACTTTCATAAAAGTGCAATGAAAACAAAAAATAGAATAACATAACCTCTTCCATAATACCTCTGATTATAACCTCAGAAATAATGACAGTTGAGTTGAATAGAAAAACACAGTTTTAAGCTTGTCACTGACACAAAATTAAACAAATAAAGTACGAATTTACGGTAATTACGTTGCAAAACGAATTGTTTTACTCGTTGCGACAAATACAATTTTTTCCGCCAGAGGTCTCATTGAATTCTACTCCGCCCAATTGTAAACCCTCCTTTGCAGACACCTCATATTTGGTAATAATGTTTGATTTAAGTTTAAGTGTCGATTCTGGATCAAATGAACCGAAACTAGCATGTGTGTGACCGTCGTCAAACATGTGGAACCACGTGTGATGTTAAATACTCCCTATTTCCTATCAATGTTATTTTTAATTGCTTGTTTGTAACACAGATTGAGGCATTTAAATACATCAATCTATAAATAAATTTTGCTGAGATAAAATTTGACGGTTTTAGTAAGGTTGTTTTTTTAAAAATAATGAATTTTGAATCATTTAAAAGCTTTAGAAGGAAGATTTCTTGCAGAAGCACACACATTATTTTATCTATTCATTTAAACACCTGGTATAAGGCGATTTAAGGGCAGCGTTTTAACAGGTATACAAACCTCAAAACGTAAACAAAACTTGCCACTTATCTGGTAATTTTTAAGTTCAAAATATTTACGATAGATGTCGCCAGTAGTACTAAATCGGATTTTATTTATATGCATATCTTGACGATTCAAACAAACGCCTCTCCGGGTCAGCTGTTTCGAATTTTCGATATTTTGGTTTCTAACACAATTTCTGCCGACTGCCAGCAGTATAGTCTGGGGCCAGCGACGATTTTTATATTTTTTATTTATTTTCAATCTCAATAAGTAAATTATGATTTCATTTATTTACCAGCTATAGTATGTTTATTTTACCAAGTATTCTTTTTTCTCCTTTGATCGTTTCTGTACTCATAGGTTAATTTTGAAATTAAAATAATATTTCAATTATTATCGTCGTTTCTCTATATTTTGAACTTATATAAAATTATGAAGAAAAGATATTTAGAACTCAAAATTACATCCAAATATTCAACATTGTTTTAGTTACCTACATCAAAAACTTTTGATTCTTTATTTTACATAGAAAATGTGGAATAAAATATTTTTTGATCTAGTTATATAAACAGTGTTGAATATTTAAAAGTTATTTTCAATTAAAAAATTATTCCTTGGCAAATGAAGGAAAAAACCACAGGCAGCAATTTGGCTAAATAAACAAACCATATATTTTATGTAATATATCAATGACTTTTTTTCCAATGTTGTACCTTTTCCAAAAATAATCGAAGCCACCCAACTAATACTAATAAAACAAGAAAACAATTGAAGGGCTCGGATATTTCAACTCAACACCAAAGCGATTCTATTGAGAAGCGCTATTGCCATTTCTAGAGTAGGTGTATACGAAATTAATTCTTTGGTTTTTTTAATATCAACAATTGACACTATCACTGTTACATATACTTTAATAATTATTTGAGTTATTATTTTATTAGATTGTTTTAAAATGCTTATAGGTATAATCAATTATTTGCAAGCAACTCAAGCAAGGTAATTTTGACTATAGGTATTGACAATACAAAGCTATAAACCATTTATATGCTTCTAAAATTTTTAAAATGTAAATTTTAATCAACAATAAACTTATTATTGCCTATAGCAAGAGCCATCCTCGTCTTTTTCTACTTTTTTATCGTCATAATCATATAAATTGTAAGGATTTCTAGGGACAATTATTACATTTGACAACGTAACTTTAGAGTCCAAGAGAACTTAGAACTTGAGGTGAAAATAATACTGCATTTACGACCGATGTTGCCATGTTATCCGAAAATCCTCGAACAGCGTGGGGAAAAACAAACAAAACATTTTTTTGACAAGAAAACTGAAAAACTATGCAAGACATAGATTATTTGGTATATATAAATACTTGCAATATCTATACCATTTTACCTGTATGTTAGGTATTTTATGTTTTCAAAATTCGATATTCGACTACGTAAGTGTGAAGGTATTAGCCACAAGGCAAATTGTGATTATTTTTTAGGTGTCCAAAATAGAAATACCTATATCAGTTAAGTATATTTGCTTATATTTTATTATTGTTTTATTGCAAATAATTGTAGAGTTTTCATTATTATTTTCTCGTTACGATAACTGGGTGAGTAAATTAAAGATTATTTTTCTAATTATGGCAACTATGTAAATTCTTAACATTTTTGCGGAAAAAACGAACAAGGGTAAGGACACGTAAGGGTAGGGTAGCAGATAAGAACATTGGAAGGCGGATCAGTTATTTTATTTTATCATTTACAATTGATTCAAGTTGCTAATGTTATGCTTAGTTTTTTAGTGCATATAAGGTGAAAAGAATACCATTTTATTATTTTTCTTTTATTGTGCCATCTTCGTTGGTGAAAAGGACACCCTCTCTTGGTGAAAGAGACACTTTCTTTAATTTTTTAGAAAAATGACACCTATTTAGAAAAAACATCTACACACAGATCCAATGATCCAAATAATTTTCATATAGAAGTGTTCGCTATAACTATTCAGTAAGTAGAGAAAAATTACAACACCTATTCAGAAGAAACAAAATTCTTTCATTCCATTTACAGTTCTGATTATGTAACTAAAATGCAGTCTGATGCAACTGTCCACACAGATCCAAATAATTTTGATACAGAAGTGTTTGCTATAACTACTCAGTAAGTAGAAAAATTGCAACACCTATTTAGAAGAAACATCTAATTATTTTATTCCATTTACAGTTCTGATTATGTAACTGAAATGAAGTCTGATGTAACTGCCCACACAGATCCAAATAATTTTCATATAGAAGCGTTAGCTATAACCGAGGCTATAACTATTCAGTAAGTAGACAAATTACAACACCTATTCAGAAGAAACATTAATTCTTTTATTCCATTTACAGTTATGATTATGTAACTGAAATGAAGTCTGATGTAACTGCCCACACAGATCCAAATAATTTTCACACAAGAAGTGTTCGCTATAAATATTCAATGAGTAGAAAGAAGAAGTTAGAAGAAACATCTAATTCTTTTATTCCATTTACAGTTCTGATTATGTGACTGAAATGAAGTCTGATGTAACTGCCCACACAGATCCAAATAATTTTCACACAAGAAGTGTTCGCTATAAATTTTCAATGACTAGAAAGAAGAAGTTAGAAGAAACATTCGAGGAAACATCTATAGAGTTGTAAGAGATTGATATTGTAAACTTTTTCTTTGTGTTCTGAGGAAAAATGGAAGATGAACTTTGATTGCCATGTATTAATAAATATGAAGATGAATATACATTATATTTGTGATGATAATTTCATTTATATTTTTATAGAATATTTTTGAGGTTTCTTTTCAATAAAAACATGAACCCATTTTTGCTGTGATTTTTTTAAATAATTAATAAGGGTCAATGAAAAAGCAGACTTGTCTGTTTATTGCATTTTTAAAGTTTACACAATTAGAATTTTTTGCTATAATTCATTTGAATGATTAGGAGGGGTCAGTGGAAAATCAGACATTCTGTATTATAATAAAAATAAAAACTACATACCTACTTACTTTGTACTTCAAATTTGTAATACTACAATCAGATTGCCTAAATGATTTGTTTTCGTATTCAATAAAAGAAAACATTTTTGCTATAATTTACTTGTATAATTAAGATCCAAACGAAAAACAGGTAGGTATGTCTGTTTATAACATACTGGAGGAGAACTACGAACAGTATTTTATAATAACATTTGGATACATAACATGGAAAAATTGAAGATATAACATTTATATTCCTGTGTTTCGAAAATAATAGATTACAACAGAATTGAATGAAATATGAAATGTCTATTTTGATCAATTACTAGAATGTGATTAGAATAGAATGTAGTTGTTCTCACTAACTCCGGAGGTCGATGTATATACCTATTTGTATGCTGATTCAATCTATGGCAATGTACAGGTACCCAGGGGAACCAAAGGGCACCGATATGAAGATCAATAAAAATCAGGCACTCATTGGAATTACTAGCAATAGCTAGAAATATTTGTGGTGTATTTCACTCCTAGTCCTCTACACTAAAGATAGGTAATGTATAATACTTGTGGTGGAGCACATGTGGAACCAAAATAAACAGCATTTAAGAAGCACAAATTTACTTTTCCAGCATGAAAATTATTTTATTATAACCGCCTACAAATACTAACTATAAACAGTAAATAAATAATTTTTATGTAAACAAAACACATGACAGGACAACAGTATTCAACAGTCGTCATCTGTCATTGAAGTCTCATACAGCGCCATCCATAAAGACGGTAGAACAGCTGAACTAATGTGAAGAAGTGTTCGTTTGCAAAAATTTTCCGTGCAACAAATCTCAAAAAATATAATGATTTGAGATTTCATATTTTCAGAATCAAATTCTCTGGGCTTTCTTTTGGGGATCAGGTCTTGGCGTTCAAATTGGTGACCACAAATTGTCAAAACTGTCAAAATCACACCTTCACTTAATGGCTTATATCTTTTTTTTAACAATTTTAAACTTGACCAAAATACCTGATCCCCAAGACAAAGATTCAAGTTATATTGTGTTAAAATTCCAACTCCTAATTTTACTCCATTCTTTAGATTTGTTGCATACAAAATGACCTAAATTTTCTTGCAAATCAGAGGTGCCAACTGTTTTGAGCTGTCTAAATTATGACCCCCCTCTTAATAAAACAAAAAACATTTTTCAAACTTCACTTGAAGTGTAATTCTATAGGTACACTGGAAAATCATGTAACAGGACTGCATAGTCTAATGTATTGTTCTTGTTTCTAAAACAAGATTTATTTTCCAGTATAATAAATATCTACAAGTGTCCTGATGGAATGAACCAGAGTTCACAAGTAGAGGCTTGGCTGTAACTTTTCATTATAAATTGGCAATACATTGTTCCTGGACGGGCCCAAAAAATAACTTCAAGATTAAAGACTGCAAGATAATCAATATTTCAAAAGGTTGTAGGTATATTGGACAATTGACATTTAATATTCACCTAATCATTGATTTTATCCCTAGATGCAGTGCAGTGATAAAGAATTTGAGATCATAACCATGGATTGGTTCCAACAAGCCAACCAACGGCTCAAGCTAGCAGAGCTTCAGCAGAGGAATTGGTAAATATAAAAATTTTTGAACATTAGTAAACATTTACAATGCATATTTTTGAAATTCTAATATTTGATTTATTTTTCAGAGGTGTGCAGCAGATGCTTTACATAAATCTTTTTATATATACATAAGTATAGTCAAAGGCACTCTTAACGTGCGGGTTCAAAGGTCACTAACCATATGTATCAAATCAGAAAACACAGAGGTTACCAAAATGTGAGATTACACTGCAGATTGACGAATTTCCACTTCTTCTTTCATTCTCGAAATAATCCATCGAACTATGTACAAAAAAACTGAAAATTGCTACTTATTATTCATATTGTCACTTTGAATTGTCAAAGTGACAAAACTGACATATTGAAATAAAAACTCTGCTGGTGAAAGACTTTTTAGAATCGCTGAAAACTAAATACATATCCTTCTTTTTCCCGTCAAAATTGCATAAGTCTGTCTTATTTATCTAACGGATTCCATTTGGAAGTTATAATTTAACGTAATAAAAGAAAACAAAAAATGTGAGTATGTCTTTGTTGAATCGTATGACCCGCACGTTAAGAGTGCCTTTGACTATAGGTATTTATATACATAAGTAAAATGGAATATACTTTTTATTTCAAAATACAGTCTTATTATTTCGATTTAGAAGCGTTACATGAATGTAACGTTTTAATCATTCTGCACTAAAAAAAAAACATCTCAAAAATGTAACTAATATGTTATAGCTTCGAAACAAAAACGTAACTTTAGTCACATAATCGTAACGTTAAAATTACGAGGTAACTGGAACATTCCAAGAACGGAAATAATATGTTATAGTTTTGTAACAAAAACGATTATTTGTAAACGTAACTGGGACTTGGTCATGTTTGCGGACATTTTACGTAACTATGAATATGAAAAGGACGTTACAAATCTTTTTTGAATAACGTAACAATGTATGGTTCATACAACAGCCTTTTTGGTGTGCGTCATCGTTTGTGACGTATATTCGGGTTTTGGGTATGTCGTTTATTTTATTTGCCATTTTGACACATATCTAACCCTAAATTTGATAAATAAAATCATCAGGATCGCATTCAGCAAAATTCGACAAGGCTATGAAATTAATAGTTACCAGATTCTTTTTCTAAACTGAAAATACTTGAGAACTTTCAAAATGCTAATGTTTTTCCGTGTATCTAGGCATATTTTTGTATTATTCGAATAAATATAACAATAATATTCATATTAACTTTTCATAAATAATAACTGACCGTGAACAACAAAGTACAGACCTGACAAGAACTGTCAGTGAGACAGTAGAAAAAGATGTCAGACACATTGACAATACGAAAGGTATATCTGCATGCCTATTTTAAATAAAGAAATTTCTCCCGATTGATAGGTCGCGCTTACGCTTAATCTGAACATCAACCAATCAAATTTTGGCAAGTCAATGATTAGGATTGACGTTTGTAATAAATTTGAACGGTTCATTATTGCGATATTTTAATTAGGTTTAATCAAAGACCTGACTTTTTTAGCATTTCTTTCCACGTAATGTGTTAGAAAGACATTAACAAACGATGACGCACACCAAAAAGGCTGTTGTATGAACCATAACTTTCAACGTATCAGTTACGAAACTGCGATGTTTTTTTGCTTAGTGGGTTGCAGTATCAATTTGTTGTTTTGGTATGAGATAACCATTACTATCATATATTGGAAGTCTATTAAAATTATCATGAACGAAACTGTGTTTTGACTGACAAAATTGAGTAATTCTTTTGGAAAATATAGTGTGCTTTGAACAGTACCATGTTATTACAGATGCTACTAGTACCACTAAGCATATAAAAGTGATTAGTATAATCAACCGACTTATATCCAATTTTATCATGAAATGCGACTTCAGCACCGTTAGATTTTCATAAATTTTACTAGAATTGGTGAGGTTTTGCGTATGCTCAAAATATGTTGATTTAAATGATTCGGTAGAAGTCTTGGAGTTTGTCAAATTTAAGCTCTGATGTAATAAGTTCAAGCAAGGTTCGGTAAGACTAACATTTTTAGTTTCTATCTTCCACATATTGCAAGCAGATTCCAGAATATTCACTTTCAAAAAATATATTTTGTTCCTGTAGAAGAAAGTAAGGAAAACATTGTTGGGATCATTTTCAAACTTCCATTCTTCGACTTCCACCCAGAATAGTGAGTTAGATTTTTCGATTTCAAAATGACATTTTGTGGTGTTGAACTGGTTGAAATTATTAGATGGATCTACTGGACACCAATCTGGATGTATGGTTGGGTTGTTCAATGGTTGTATCATTATGTTATAAGGATCGCTCAGTATTCTATAGTCCTTTTGGGATTTCGAGAATGGTGCTAGTTCTATGTCATCAATGATGAGAAGCATTAAAATTAATTGCATCATTTTTTTCATCGTGTCCATTGAATATGATCTGGAAGGAATATTCACATGAATTTAATTTCTTATGAATAAAAAATGGATTTCGTTAATCAAAATAAAATGTTCATAGGTTACACAGATTCGACTGACAGGTTCTGTAAAAACTAGTTTCAACTAAAGGATGTTCTAGCTAGCTAGAATTAACTGAAAATATTCGTTAATTCTAGTTCTAGCTGGTGAGATATAGAATTGAACGTGAGCGATAGTTGAAACTAGATTTTCTTAGGAATTTCGGGATTTAACTAAAATCAGGTAGTCTTGACAGCTAGTTGAAAAATAATACACCATTTATTGGGGATTCCGTCACAATCTGGGCTGGTTAAGAGATAATTGACAGAATCTTACTCACCGAGGCGGGAAGAGTTCCATTACTATCGAGAGATTAGTTAGTTAGCTATTATCTCGAGACAGGAATGAAACTTCCTACCGAGGTTTGTATACTATTTCATTTACAATCATCATATTCCGATCAAAATTGATAAATATTTGATTCGTCCTGAACACACCTAAATTATTACATTTGATAACTGTAACCAAAATAAATAAATGTCAGATGAAGTCGGATTAAGTTCGCTGATAATAAGTTGAGAAAAATGTCCGATGGAGAGTTGATGGATTGTACCTCTCCAGAAATAGGTATTATAATATTTGTCCACGACCACCTAATAATAAGTCAAAATTTTGCCTCCTAACAAAAGTTATCCCGTATATCTACTAGAGTGAATGATGATTCATAATATATTGGAGTGTATTATGGTGCATAATTCACGCCATGATAACTACACACTCACAACATTTCGTTACATAGGTGACTAGAGATGGGGGTACAGTATGAAATAAACTATTAAATCTGTGTATTTTGTTCAGGAAATTTGTTTCTGATATATCGTAACAATAAAATATTGAAATTTTTAGTATTAATACTTTTCACCTTTTGTTAGGAGGTAAAATATTGACTTATTATTAGGTGGTCGTGGACAAACTCTTTTTTATGTTGCTTTCCCGGAAATAGAACTTTCGGTAGAATTTATTAAATCGAAAATAGAACTTCACACAAATCGTACCGAAAGTAGCTATTTTCAGCGGTGTGGATGGATTCGGTCCCGGCAGGTCATAGATTAAAATGTGTAAATTTTAATCCCTTTATCTATAGGCGTATTGGGTCCCAATGGTACTTAACTACCTGAAGATATTCTTCGGGGAAATGTACCTCTTTTCGGAAATCCAATCCTCCCTCTTTTTATTGTATCTGAATGTTTAAATTAAATACTATTTCATTCATTGTTTATATTTCATCGAGTGCATTTCATATTTCAGATCAATTTGTCTGTTGTTTTAAACATTTTAAAAATGAATATAAATATTATTTTAAGTGAAAAAGGAAAACAAATGTTAGTGATAAATAACTTTAAATATAGTTTTCAAAAGTGCTTAAAAAGTGGAGAAAGGCGTTGGATATGTACAAATAAAAAGTGTAAATCATATATACTTAGTTTGGGTGAATCGAAAGATATAACTTTGACAAAACATATTGAAGAGCATTGTCATAGCGCAAATATAGAAAAATTGAATCGCCAAATTGTAAGCTCTTCTTGCAAACGCAAGGCAGTTGAAGACTTGTCCGAAAAGCCTGCAAAAATTATTCGTCGTGTACTTCAAGAGAATCTGCCATCAACCATTACAACAAATGACGTAGCAAATATTAGAAGGTATATGTACTGCTCCCGTAGGAAAATGCAGCCGGCATTGCCAAAAAACATCGATGAAACTTTCGATATTTTAAAAAACAAAAACATTGGAACAAATACTGGTGAACCATTTATCTTATTTAGGTTAGGTTCGGTTAGGTTAGGTTACATATTATGTATAAAACGCGAAATAATAAAATAAAAAATCGCGAAAATTTCATAGCAAAAAAAATTGACGAATATGAAAAAGGAAAAATAAGTCGATTTGTTTTCATTAAATGTATCTCATTTTATTGTTCTATTAATAATTAATTGTATATGTATATATATAATATATCTTATGTATATGTGTTTCTATTTTATTTTTACCTTTTTTTTAAATCCTAAAATGTATACCTTTACAATAATATTTCAATGTAATAAATATATCAAATTTTTAAATTAGTTTTACTACCTGTTTTTCATTTGGTTTAACAACAGGTGGCTGGGACCGAATCCATACATTATTATTCAGGTAGGACTAAAGTTCGGGACCCAATAAGCACGCTATTTTTGAACTACCTGCTACTTGGGACCCAATAAGCATATGCCCATTTTCAGAATGTTTTGGTTTTACTTACTTACATTCCAGTTAAAAGCACTTTTCTATATTATTTGCAAAAACGTATCTACGATATAATAGTAACTATTATCAATTATTGCATAGGTACCATATATTTATAAACATTAGGTATCTACAAATCACACTAATATCTATGAACAACACTTCAAATTTTGAATATCTAAATTATCATTTCAATACAATAGGTAAATTATGATTTCATTTATTTACCAGCTAGTATGTTTATTTTACCAAGTATTCTTTTTTCTCCTTTGATCGTTTCTGTACTCATAGGTTAATTTTGAAATTAAAATAATATTTCAATTATTATTGTCGTTTCTCTATATTTTGAACTTATATAAAATTATGAAGAAAAGATATTTAGAACTCAAAATTACATCCAAATATTCAACATTGTTTTAGTTACCTACATCAAAAACTTTTCATTCTTTATTTTACATAGAAAATGTGGAATAAAATATTTTTTGATCTAGTTATATAAACAGTGTTGAATATTTAAAAGTTGTTTTCAATTAAAAAATTATTCCTTGGCAAATGAAGGAAAAAACCACAGGCAGCAATTTGGCTAAATAAACAAACTATATATTTTATGTAATATATCAATGACTTTTTTTCCAATGTTGTACCTTTTCCAAAAATAATCGAAGCCACCCAACTAATACTAATAAAACAAGAAAACAATTGAAGGGCTCGAATATTTCAACTCAACACCAAAGCGATTCTATTGAGAAGCGCTATTGCCATTTCTAGAGTAGGTAGGTATACGAAATTAATTCTTTGGTTTTTTTTAATCAACAATTGACACTATCACTGTTACATATACTTTAATAATTATTTGAGTTATTATTTTATTAGATTGTTTTAAAATGCTTATAGGTATAATCAATTATTTGCAAGCAAGGTAATTTCGACTATAGGTATTGACAATACAAAGCTATAAACCATTTATATGCTTCTAAAATTTTTAAAATGTAAATTTTATTCAACAATAAACTTATTATTGCCTATAGCAAGAGCCATCCTCATCTTTTTCTACTTTTTTATCGTCATAATCATATGAATTGTAAGGATTTCTAGGGACAATTATTACATTTGACAACGTAACTTTAGAGTCCAAGAGAACTTAGAACTTGAGGTGAAAATAATACTGCATTTACGACCGATGTTGCCATGTTATCCGAAAATCCTCGAACAGCTTGGGGAAAAACAAACAAAACATTTTTTTGACAAGAAAACTGAAAAACTATGCAAGACATAGATTATTAGGTATATATAAATACTTGCAATATCTATACCATTTTACCTGTATGTTAGGTATTTTATGTTTTCAAAATTCGATATTCGACTACGTAAGTGTGAAGGTATTAGCCACAAGGCAAATTGTGATTATTTTTTAGGTGCCCAAAATAGAAATATATCAGTTAAGTATATTTGCTTATATTTTATTATTGTTTTATTGCAAATAATTGTAGGGTTTTCATTATTATTTTCTCGTTACGATAACTGGGTGAGTAAATTAAAGATTATTTTTCTAATTATGGCAACTATGTAAATTCTTAACATTTTTGCGGAAAAAACGAACAAGGGTAAGGACACGTAAGGGTAGGGTAGCAGATAAGAACATTGGGAGGCGGACCAGTTATTTCATTTTATCATTTACAATTGATTCAAGTTGCTAATGTTAGCTTAGTTTTTTAGTGCATATAAGGTGAAAAGAATACCATTTTATTATTTTTCTTTTATTGTGCCATCTTCGTTGGTGAAAAGGACACCCTCTCTTGGTAAAAGAGACACTTTCTTTAATTTTTTAGAAAAATGACACCTATTTAGAAAAAACATCTACACACAGATCCAATGATCCAAATAATTTTCATATAGAAGTGTTCGCTATAACTATTCAGTAAGTAGAAAAAAATTACAACACCTATTCAGAAGAAACAAAATTCTTTCATTCCATTTACAGTTCTGATTATGTAACTAAAATGAAGTCTGATGCAACTGTCCACACAGATCCAAATAATTTTGATACAGAAGTGTTTGCTATAACTACTCAGTAAGTAGAAAAATTGCAACACCTATTTAGAAGAAACATCTAATTCTTTTATTCCATTTACAGTTCTGATTATGTAACTGAAATGAAGTCTGATGTAACTGCCCACACAGATCCAAATAATTTTCATATAGAAGCGTTAGCTATAACTATTCAGTAAGTAGAAAAATTACAACACCTATTCAGAAGAAACATTAATTCTTTTATTCCATTTACAGTTCTGATTATGTAACTGAAATGAAGTCTGATGTAACTGCCCACACAGATCCAAATAATTTTCACACAAGAAGTGTTCGCTATAAATTTTCAATAAGTAGAAAGAAGAAGTTAGAAGAAACATCCGAGGAAACATCTATAGAGTTGTAAGAGATTGATATTGTAAACTTTTTCTTTGTGTTCTGAGGAAAAATGGAAGATGAACTTTGATTGCCATGTATTAATAAATATGAAGATGAATATACATTATATTTGTGATGATAATTTCATTTATATTTTTATAGAATATTTTTGAGGTTTCTTTTCAATAAAAACATGAACCCATTTTTGCTGTGATTTTTTTAAATAATTAATAAGGGTCAATGAAAAAGCAGACATGTCTGTTTATTGCATTTTTAAAGTTTACACAATTAGAATTTTTTGCTATAATTCATTTGAATGATTAGGAGGGGTCAGTGGAAAATCAGACATTCTGTATTATAATAAAAATAAAAACTACATACCTACTTACTTTGTACTTCAAATTTGTAATACTACAATCAGATTGCCTAAATGATTTGTTTTCGTATTCAATAAAAGAAAACATTTTTGCTATAATTTACTTGTATAATTAAGATCCAAACGAAAAACAGGTAGGTATGTCTGTTTATAACATACTGGAGGAGAACTACGAACAGTATTTTATAATAACATTTGGATACGTAACATAGAAAAATTGAAGATATAACATTTATATTCCTGTGTTTCGAAAATAATAGATTACAACAGAATTGAATGAAATATGAAATGTCTATTTTGATCAATTACTAGAATGTGATTAGAATAGAATGTAGTTGTTCTCACTAACTCCGGAGGTCGATGTATGTACCTATTTGTATGCTGATTCAATCTATGGCAATGTACAGGTACCCAGGGGAACCAAAGGGCACCGATATGGAGATCAATAAAAATCAGGCACTCACTGGAATTACTAGCAATAGCTAGAAATATTTGTGGTGTATTTCATGTGTATTTCACTCCTAGTCCTCTACACCTACACTAAAGATAGGTAATGTATAATACTTGTGGTGGAGCACATGTGGAACCAAAATAAACAGCATTTAAGAAGCACAAATTTACTTTTCCAGCATGAAAATTATTTTATTATAACCGCCTACAAATACTAACTATAAAACAGTAAATAATTAATTTTTATGTAAACAAAACACATGACAGGACAACAGCATTCGACAGTCGTCATCTGTTATTGAAGTTTCATACAGCGCCATCCATGAAGACGGTAGAACAGCTGAACTAATGTGAAGAAGTGTTCGTTTGCAAGAATTTTCCGTGCAACAAATCTCAAAAAATATAATGATTTGAGATTTCATATTTTCAGAATCAAATTCTCTGGGCTTTCTTTTGGGGATCAGGTCTTGGCGTTCAAATTGGTGACCACAAATTGTCAAAACTGTCAAAATCACACCTTCACTTAATGGCTTATATCTTTTTTATAACAATTTTAAACTTGACCAAAATACCTGATCCCCAAGACAAAGATTCAAGTTATATTGTGTTAAAATTCCAACTCCTAATTTTACTCCATTCTTTAGATTTGTTGCATACAAAATGACCTAAATTTTCTTGCAAATCAGAGGTGCCAACTGTTTTGAGCTGTCTAAATTATGACCCCCCTCTTAAATTCTTTTAACGCTACACACTGATCTAACAATCAGGTTTCTTGTTCTTTTAAGTGCTTAAGCGTGTATTTTATGGAAATGGACTTGTAATTTGTATTTATCTGTAAATTAGAACCCACGTGAAATATTTTCTAACGATTACCAATTATCCAGCTTAATAAATAAACCACTAATCGAAAGTACTAGGCAAAATGGTGAAAAAACTGCCATTATTGATAACTGATCTTACCACATGCAAGACACAGATGTTTAATCATCCTTAATTAATTTTTTTTTATAAATTTGCCATTTGTCACCATTGTGTGTACACTACTCTTGCCGAAAGCATTCTTTTCCAAAAAAAAAGCCAAAAAGACCGTAACCATTTAAGGAACCTTCCTCATTAACCATATGTTTAAAAAAATTCCTCAAAACTTCGTAAAAATTCGTTACGGTATTCGGTAACATGAACTGAATTCGGATTGGACTTTTTGCACTTGAATACCGTCTATTTAGTCAACTGTTAATTGACTTTTACACCTTATTAACTCGTTAAGAAGGTCTCTTTTGAAAGTAGGTACCAAACCATTCATTAAAATGATCGAAAATATTTATGAAAAAAAAAGAGTGATAAAAAACTTGACAAAACAAGAAGAAGAGAAAAGCTACTGATTATTTATTATCATATAATACATTTCAACGGGATAAATCCTTATTCCTGTACTGAAAAATAAATAATCATAGCATACCTAAGCTCAATATTATTTGTATGTTGCAATTTGATATTGCAAGATACAAAATTTAAAAAAAATTAAGTATAGGAACAGATGGTAAGGTAGAGAGTTCATGCAATTCGTGACTGAAGTACATGCTTAAAAGATAGTGTTGCGAACCTCTCGATTTAAGAGCATGAAAATCTGATAACCGCATTAAAAAAAATTAAAATCTACGCCTGTATGATCTCTCTTTTAATCATATTCTCTACACGAAAGATTTAGCCCCGAAGCTGTTACGCAACTTAAAAAGTCTTCCTTTTAGATTATTATAATGTCGTAGAAAAAATATAGTGTAAAACTCGGGTTAATATTAGGCTCCGTTTAGATTAATCCACAGGAGAGGGTCGAACAAGGGTCTCCAAATCCAAAATCTTGTGTCGAATTTACACTCTGATGTAATATTTATTCATTTACTTCATTTTGGTATAAATTCCACAGGTGGAATTGTCTAAATTTAAAAACTTTATATTTTCATTGATAATATAAAACTATTAATTACACAAAATAAAAAGATGTTGATTTGATTTTTAAAATTTGTCTTTTTCAAGATTTTCGTGTAGAATCCTTCACTAATGTCATTTTACAAATTATATTGTCAGTTTAATTGATGTACCTATGGTTCATACAACAGCCTTTTTGGTGTGCGTCATCGTTTGTTAATGTCTTTCTAACACATTACGTGGAAAGAAATGCAAAAAAAGTCAGGTCTTTGATTAATCCTAATCAAAATATCGCAATAATGATTCGTTTAAATTTATTACAAACGTCAATCCTATTCATTGACTTACCAAAATTTGATTGGTTGATGTTCAGATCAAGCGCAAGCGCGACCTATCAATCGTGAAAAATGTCTTTATTTAAAATAGGCATGCAGATATACCTTTCGTATTGTCAATGTGTCTGACATCTTTTTCTACTGTCCCACTGACAGTTCTTGTCAGGTCTGTACTTTGTTGTTCACGGTCAATTATTATTTATGAAAAGGAAATATGAATATTATTGTTATATTTATTCGAATAATACAAAAATATGCCTAGATACACGGAAAACATTGGCATTTTGAAAGTTCTCAAGTATTTTCAGTTAGAAAAAGAAGCTGGTAACTATTAATTTCGTAACCTTGTCGAATTTTGCTGAATGCGATCCTGATGATTTTATTTATCAAATTTAGGGTTAGATATGTGTCAAAATAGCAAATAAAATAAACGACATACCCAAAACCCGAATATACGTCACAACCGATGACGCACACCAAAAAGGCTGTTGTATGAACCATACATAGTAGATTTTTGATAATGAAAGATTTTGTTTTTCGATTTATTATAGTTGAAAAAAAACAAGAATGTTTTTCTGATTTGTGCTAGTAAATCAATGTCTATGTAAATCAGCAATCGAAATGTTTTCATAAGAAGCTTTTTCATGTTCAACAAGCACTTAAAGTAGGTAAACAAAAATACCAGGATTTTATAATAAAATAAAATAAGAGAAAAAGAAATTAAATTTTTACTCATTTTGAAATTCTTTTTTAAATGGAACTTTCAAAAACACGCTAGATTGCTAGATTTTTAGATGGGGGGGGCGGAGCCCTAACTAGAAGGGAGGTCATCAAAGATGTACCACAAGTAACAAAAAATTTTTGGTTGCCCCCCTCAATATTATCTCCACCACGTTCTGCCAATACACTGCCATCCCTTAGTTTCTTCTCCAACTTCAAACTTCTTCAGCACTTCCTTGTTCTTCCTCTTTATGGAGATTAAAAAAATCCTCCTCCTCTTTTGTTTGATGACATAACATACAATATTCTTTGTTTAAACATTATTTATCTACATAATGAAGACTATTATAACCGTAACATTTTACAGTTATTACCTTGTAGAAAATGGTAAAAATTAGAAATTTCAATAATGCCGCTAGCAACGGAAAACACGTTAGATCCCGCTGTCGCTTTGTTTCCTCGCCTCGACTGATATTATTTATACTTATATATTGTATAATAAACTTCACACATGACGTCTTTTAAATAATTATTATAAATAAAATATTTATGGCAGTAGAGAACACTGGATTTATTTCCATTCTAGGATTATTCGAGTATAAATGAAAATATTTCTCCACCACTAAATAATAACGCACAAATTATTTTTACATATATAGCTACATTATATATATATATTCTTCACACCAGTGAATAATGAAAAAGAATTCACTCTCGTTAGCCAATCACATTCTATTATTTATCAGAATTCACGCTGAAATGAATTAAAATAATCAAATCGTCTCTTTTAAAACGTCAAATACCAAATAATGCAAATCCATTCTGACAGCGCGTCGTTTGAAACGTCAAAATAATGATAGAATCATAATTTTACGTATTATTTAGAAAATAAATGGACAACAGTAGTTATTCTTAGTTATAACTCCCAATTATCAATTATAAATGTAAGGGTTTCGATTAAAACTGTATGTTACGTATCCCTTTTTGAAAATAAACATGCTCTATAGCCTAGTGGTAGAAATAGTTGACTCTGGCGCGGACGATTGGGGTTCGATCCTCACTGGAAGCTTTCTTTTTTTTAGTCGTGGAGAAAGTATAGTCTTTTACTTGTGTATAATGGCTAATATTAACTTGGATGATTCCAGAACTCACTCTCTGCGCTCGCTCGTTTTGGAGCTTCATCCGCGTGAATAATAGCCATCATTATACACTCGTTGAAGAATGTACTAAAGGGCCAATTCTATGAAAATATACGGTAAACTTGGAACTGGGTTTTGATGTGTGAGATCTTCTTTCCTTTTTGGTTTTTTTTATAATATAGTGTGAGCCAATATTAATAAAATACTATATAATATACAATACATTTGTGTTAGTAAAAGATCAATAAATATAACAAATTATAAGATTTAATTCTCAAAACTTTTTGTTTGGATACCCTGTAAGTATTAATAATCAATTTATTTTCTCGCTAAGAACAAATCTCTGTGAAACTATCAAGTGGTATTTTCCCACCGTCAAATAAAAGAAACATTCACTAAATACTGGTCAATAAGCATCCGCGATATGATTCCCAAGAAAATTATTTTAACACGAATGCAAATTTGCTAAAGAACGACAATCATTTGCAAATTAATTGATAGTTAGATATTTGTAACAAATATATCGAACAGGATTATGATATGTATGAATATCATTAAATTTTCACCGGAGTTAATTTTTCTTTTACATTCATCTAATTACAATCGCTATTACCTATGGGAAGATTGGGAAGCACCAGGATAAATGAGAAGGATTCAACAGCTTGGTTAAGAAAACATTCACGATTAAAAATATTATGTTTGCTTCTTTTTCCCTCAATAGTCTTTCAAGTTGCTACTAGGAAACAAATAGAAGTTTTCCAACGCCATTGCTAGGCACGGAGTTCACTGGAATTACACGAAATTTTGAATCTAAATTACGCAGTTCAAAAACATTAGACTCAGTCAGACGTAACATAATTTTAGAAATCATAACTCTTCTTTATCATATAAACAATCTTTGCAATTAACCTACATTTTTCTAGTAACATACACCTGCGTAGATGTTTTGTAATGGTAGTGATTTTAAAACTGCTTTTCTATTCGTGTGCGTGCAGGTGTTTTAAAGGATGTCCACCAAACCATGACAATGTGCAATTTTTTAAGCTAAATTAGGGTGATAATATACCGCAGTCGTAACACATATTATTATTGTGGTAAATTGTTGGAATTCAAATGTATAAAAAGCATTAAATAATTATACATGTGAGTTTATTGACATTCTGTACATACTTTAAAAGATGAAGCTTATTATTGAGATGATCTGACAGTAAAATGATACACTCAGAACAAGCAGATGGAACCAATAAATTCCTACATTTATCTTTAATAATGTAAAGGTAAACTAAGCTGGTATAAGCATGATTTTCTTTAAAGATGAAAATTGTAGAGTACTCGAGCGAGTACTCTTCATTATCAACTTTTTTGTCCAGCCTCGGGGAAATACTCCATTCGCAAACGCAGTTTTTATTTATTTTTTATTAAAATAATGTCAGTTTTGCGTTTTGCGGAAGTTAGGTTAGGTTCATAGTTAAGATTTTTGCTAATGGTAGTGTGAAAAGTTGTCATCTAAAGTATAACCAATTAATTTTGTTGCTTTAATTGAACCAGGATTTCTTTCTACCGGTTACAGAAAGCAACAGATTTGTTCGAACTTGTTTGTCGATGAATACCAGTCTAAGAACCCCAGCTGTGCGTTTGCAGAATGAATTCATAATTTGGTATGCATAAATTCCAATATTTTCACCACTTGTTAATTTTTAATTGATAAATATTATTTGATCGTTGAATAAATTATATTTTATTCCAAACTAGCGCCTGTCATAAATCAAAACATAGTAATAAATACTATTTTGTAGGTAGATG
This sequence comes from Galerucella nymphaeae, assembly GCA_963978555.1. Classification (NCBI taxonomy): domain Eukaryota; kingdom Metazoa; phylum Arthropoda; class Insecta; order Coleoptera; family Chrysomelidae; genus Galerucella; species Galerucella nymphaeae. The sequence goes on from OZ021719.1 coordinate 13,619,618, forward strand.
GAGATAACGAGTTGTTCACAGAATACTAATTTACTAATAAGCGTGAAGTTTTGTGATTTTAATGAAGCGATCTGCAGTAAATTGTTAAGATTTGCAAGGGAAATGTTTACAATGAAAGATATGAATAAGTATAAATTTATTAAAAAATGGGTCTGTTCACAAACGGTAGCAAACTGGTTGGCTCTTGCGCGTAAAAAATTTGTTTACTGGCACCGATATGTAAGATGAGTACGATAATTACGCACTTTTCTAACTTTTCAACCCGAAGCGTCTTTTCATTCAGAAAATCCTACACTTTTCTAAATTAAAAGACGCTTCGGGTTGAAAAGTTAGAAAAGTGCGTAATTATCGTACTCATCTGTAGATGTGGTAAATAGACCTTTTTTACGTTCCTGTAGGAATGTTGTGAATGAGTTTCCAAGTAAACTTGTCAAATACTTTAGTTAATCCCATATTTAGACACATTTTTTCCCTTTTTTATTTTATTTCCAAGTAAGTAGATCATAATTTCATTGTTAATATCCGTATAATTTAGTATTAAGGCACTGTATAAATATTGAAAATTTTAACAAATTATAATTGTATGGATCTACATCAAGTCATCTATTCGATGTTTTAAGTGGCTAAATTCTAATGCAAATGTTTTTATTTAAATTCAATTACAAACAACATTGCTTGTCTAGACGCGTAATTTCTCCATTGTTTCTTTTTTCTTTTGTTGCGCTACTGTGAATTAAAGTCACGTACTGAGATGTATCTAGAGAGAAATATTCATGAAATTATTATCCTAAATGATGGCCGAAGTGATCTTCTCAGGTGGATGAGGACACCTGTACTCACAGGTGCGGGCGGGCCATAGGTCAAACGAGAGAAGATCTCGCTCGTTCTCAGACTACGGGAATGGGAAACTTAAAACTTGTAGAGTATGTAAGTATACATAAAGTTACCGCAACATTCCGAACCACTCGATTATATACGAGGAGGTTATGGTAATTACACGCAAAAATTACCTTTTCAAAATACACCAAGTACGTCATTGGAAAAAGTAGTAATAATTGTTCACTTCGCACCAGTTACCACGTCTCTATAAAGCACATAAAAAAATGTGTACAGAAACACAAGTTTGATAATAAATTCCGAAATCTTCGAGCAAAAAAGGAAGTGCTGACTACTTAAGGCGCAGATGTTTACAGAATTTAATTTCTTTACAACATTAAAAGGTGTATAATCGGTTATTATTTATTTATGAAGGTTCTCGTGATTTTGATAGACCATAAAGTGACGTAATGAATAATACAACAGATCGGACTTTTACATAATTGCTTAGATATCATTATATAAATGAAAAAAAAATGTTAGGCTTAGGCCAATTGAAAAGTACCCGGTCTGACAAATAGATGGCGGTAGAAGAATTAAAAACATAAAATTTGACAGCATAAGTGTCTCTTATTGTTGATAACAATCAATTATTATTTAATAACATTAAAAAAGCAATTACCAGCAAATCAACAAGCTGTCTGATGAAATACGAACTTATAAACTTTCAAATTGTTCAATTAAAAATGGACATGTCATAAATATTGACATAACTAATGCTCGGTGAACAAATTATTCACAGTTTGGTAACTCGTAGAGGTTACGGGTCGCTTTACCTTTTCATTTATCAACATTCTTGAAAGAAACACTCGACATTTGTTAATCATTAGCATCCATCCGGAAATTAATCGATGTGACGTAACTCGTGTGCTAATTGCAAACTAATTATACCAGGAGTCTCACATTTTGCAACTGTACCAAACTTAAAAATGTCTAGGAAACTTTGACATTTTACTTTTCTTTGTTTTAATAGTTATACGTCTTAATGAATCTTGTTTTCTCAGTGTATTATTAATAATTTCGCAGGTGTCGATTGTAAAATAATAAAAATTAAATTGAAGGGCATTATTACTTGGTTCGCGAAGGATTCCATCTTAAGATCATTAAACATACACTCTGAATAATTGAAGAAAATAACACGTATTTAGATTCGTTGATAACATCTTGTGAGCTGTCAAGAACATCTTGTCCGAGGTGCTAACTAGTGATATTCAATGAATAAATATTAGCTCTGTATTTTTTTTCACGAGAGAAATTATAGGATTTTTTTTCGAAAAATGTAGCCTGGAACTTGGCTACTATGTAATTTAAATTTGTTAATTCTGCCAATTACCAAAATTTGAGGCGGCTGAAAATAAAAAAATCACGTGTAAAATCGCTTATTTTTAAAATCTTTTCGGTTAAAATATGATAATCACCAGTTCTTAACAGGGTGGAAATTACAATTGCTCAAGACGCAAAATACTTGGGACCAATTTGGCCACAAATTGACGTGGAACACCTGCAGAAAATGATATAAAAATGTACAATAGACCTCAAAAGAAGGAATACACATCCACAAATTATTATATGGATATATAGCAATCATCAGACCCATGGTGGTCAAAAACCTGTTAGGCTGGGGTGATTCAAGGCATCCAAGCTAGCTTGCCTGGCTGCCACGGGGCTTTATTAGAAGTCTTGCTGAGCCTGTAGCCACTTCATGTCAACTGCAAAACTAAGGCAACAAATCTCACGAATATGGAGATGACTTTTACCAGTTTTCAATTACAGTCGCCCTATTTAGTTCATTCTTGAATAATGACCTTTCTTTATTGAACATGTTTTACTTTTACAAGGCTAACCAAAATCTCTGGATCTGAATAACGCATAATATAGAATGTGACCTTAGTAAACAAGGTATAAAAATCAAATAATGAGATGTTTTTTATGTGTACAGTAGTTTTTCTTAAACTTTTCAGCTTTTTTATCTCCCAGATGGTAGAGATAACCTTTTCGGTTGTTTTTATAACTTGTTTTGTTCATTACCGGTATAAACTGTAGTCTACTCGATTCAATTATCTACCTCTTAAATCTTGCCGACTTCGGTTTTGTATTGTATATATGGTTGGGTAATAAAAATTCCAAGAAAAAAACTCGCAAAAATTGGTCTCCTTTCATGTATAACTCGTTGTTGTTTTGATGTCAAAATTATTAAAATAATTAAAGTTTTGGTTCATTTAAAACAATAGAGTAATAAATAAAAGTGAGAGAGCACAAAGCTACTACTAGCGCCAACCTTGGCTACTGGTATGAGCATTCAAGACGCGCGCTTTTTGAATTTGGAAGTTTTCAGCATACCTACGCCTAATATTGTATTAGTAGGAAGCTTACAGCCTACCCTGAGGGGGTAGGATTTAGGAAGAGCCTGATGTGATTTAGCCTATTTATGAATTATTTTATTGGAAATAGAATCCCGTGAGTTATTTGAAAAATTGTTTAATGTTTACCAGTCAAAAATGGAACTACAAATGGACGAGTTCTATACAAGGGAATTGCTGCCAACATAACGACCAAAAAAATACTGAAAAAGGTTAGTCGCATAAGGAAGTGTTTTTTCCAATCTATATTTAGTTTTTCTTATATGTTTTGAGTGCCTTTACCACCCATGTTTTACCCAAAAAGTTTGGAGGTATTTTTACTTTGGGGTATTTTGCATCTTACAGTTGACGAAACACAAAGAACACTGTCATTAGCTGTTCGTCAACTGTAAGGTATAAAATTCCCCAAGCTAAATAGACCTACAAACTTCTCGGGTAAAACTCCAAACTTTTCCGGTACAACATGGGTGGTAAAGGGACTCAAAATATATATAAGAAAAACTAAACATAGATTGGAAAAACCACTTCCTTATGCGACTAACCTTTTTCAGTATTTTTTTGTTCGTTATGTTGGCAGCAATTCCCTTATATAGAACTCGTCCATTAATCCTCTAGACTAAATATATAATTTGGTCCTAGACTTGATACAGTTTTTGATCTTCTTTTGAAAGAAGCTAGTTTGAGTTTTTAGAGAGCAGTAATTTAAAATAACTATGAGAGATAAAAAAAATTAAAGTCGTCGATTTCCATCAAGTAAGCAACAAACTAAAGTATTCGCGATTATAATTAGCAAAGGTCGCGGCGGGCTGTGAGCGCCGCGAGGTGTGCAGGTGTTCCGTAGACGTACAGGCGCCGATTTAAATTCTTCCTCTCACTTCACTTCTTGCGCCCACTATCTGAATGTTATATCCTCGACGAGATTTTTTATTTACGTTCTTTTTTTTTTTAATTAACAATACCAAACTGTTGCGTTCGACGTTTTAAAAATTATCTCACGGTTGATGGAACAAGGTTTCACATTAATAACATCAGTATATAAAAGGATGGAAAAATAGTGAGGTTAATGGTCCAGAACTGTCAAATTATTGTTCTATACCATTTAATTTACGCCATCTATATTTTTTCTCGGTTGTTTTACTTCCCCTGTATGTGTATTTGCGACGAAACTTTCACAAGTAGTTTTAATTGACCCCATAGTCCTGTACTTCTTACTTAGAGTATAGTTCATTTTATATTCTTTCAATGCACAATTCGATACATCTTTACTCAAAGCATCGTAGGCATGGAACGTTATATATATAATCAAATCGGTTTCTACCTAGAATTTATCCAATTGATATTCCCATCAGGAAGATGTTTTATGCAAATAATGCCGCTTTGTTTATGGCGAAAAAACGCGCGCACCTCTACCGAGAGTTGCGGTGACACCTGGTTAACATCAACACCTGCATACTTCAATCATAATTTTCTAATGCGGATCGCCAGCAGGTCAAAAATTCTTCTAACAACTAAAAAATATAACAGATCTTGACGTTATAGATTGTTATTTACAATAATGTAGGTTCGAGCGAGGTAGAAATAACAACTGGAGAAAAACCAACCATTAAATTAGTCGTCATATGCCATACGACATGTTTTCCTCAGCGTTTATTATGGTTCTCAGTGTATGACAGAGTTAGCTGTCGCCTTCAATAATTTTTGCACTCTAACATCAAAGGATTCACTACATAATGATATATATTCTTCACACCAGTGAATAATGAAAAAGAATTCACTCTCGTTAGCCAATCACATTCTATTATTATCAGAATTCACGCTTAAATGAATTAAAATGAATAAATGAAATAGTCTCTTTTAAAACGTCATATATACCAAATAATGCAAATCGATTCTGACAGCGCGTCGTTTGAAACGTCAAAATAATGATAGAATCATAATTTTACCCCAACTATCATTTATAAATGTAAGGGTTTCGATTAAAAATGTATGTTACGTATCCCTTTTTGAAAATAAACATGCTCTAGATCCTAGTAAGTGGTAGAAATAGTTGACTCTGGCGCGGACGATTGGGGTTCGATCCTCACTGGAAGCTTTCTCTTTTTAGTCGTGTAAAAAGTATAGTCTTTTACTTGTGTAGAATGGCTAATATTCACTCGGATGATTCTAAACTTCATCCGGGTGAATAATAGCCATCATTCTGCACTCGTTGAAGAATATACTATTTTTTAATCGGAATCATGCAGTCAATGATCATAAAAAACCCACTTTTTGTAGTGGGAATACCGAATAGATTCCTGGAATTCTCAATTGAACCACACCTAGATAATATTTTTCCTAGACTTAAAAAAAAATGATTATCTTCTAAGAGAGATAATATGATTATTGCATCACCTTGTATCTCTTATCGTAATGTATTTGAAAATTTTTATATATATCTATTTACAAAGACAGTTTGCTATAGTCGATGCAGGTGTTTCTCTTTACAACTACTCTTATCTTGTTAAATAAATACCCTTTTTGTTTTCCTCGGGCTAAAAAATTTATCAGACTTTGCATTGAACATTTTTTAAGAAGAGTTCAAATATAAATACACGCCTTCTTAGATAATAGCTAAGTATAATAAAGACGCAGCGACACTTGTGTTTGTTGAAAGCAAGGTATAGAACATTTCACAATATTTCGTTTTGGTAATTGGGGGTAGAGTAAAATCTATTTCCCGTTTGAATAATCAAGATTAAAGTTCTGTTTAGCAAAATACTGTTTGTTAAGATAACTCTTGTTATTTCTTACATTATTTACTTTACCCACGACAAACCAATATATTTTTTCCACAAATATGATGTACTACATCTCGTATTATTAAATTTTGTTTACTTTAAATTGCGTAACAACATAGCAGGTGAAATGTACCGAATAAGAGATAATTGAGGACAGTAGGTGTACCTATATAATGTTGTAAATAAAATTATTATTGAAAATATATTAAATTCGATACAAAGTGATAAAAAAAACTGAAAATCATTGAGGATACTTGAAAATATGAATGATTGTTCGAATTTTCAGATCTTTTCAAATCATATAACTCAATATATGAAGAAGTGTATATTTTTGGAAAAGCCAAGTTTTCAGGAGCGATGAAAAAAGAGTAAAAATTATCCTAAATGATCCTTTTTTCTTGTACTCTTTGCTATGTCCTCAGTTTTTCGTTTCTTTTGCTCATTTTAAGATCTATATCGACTAGTGTAATCCTACTCTAATACCACTATCAACAAAACAAATCCAGTCATGATTAAATGCTTTCACCATATCATATTACAAGCATTTTAGCAGGTTATTGCGAGGGGTGAGTCCAACACCCTTCGGCCCACCCTGTCATTTAGACCCCACGCCCATAATTCAACCCCTCTATATAATGCGGACAATATATCTGATTCACATAACATTACACCATATCCTGTTATCTTCAAAGATTAACTTTTGATGTTTATTTTGCTTGGATCAGTGACTAGGCAAATTAGATTTTTAATTCTTGTTCCACGATTTCATTTTATATCAAGTTTCTTATTTAATTTTAATAAAAATATTGATTGGTGAAAGGTCCTAAATACGTCCATGCGTATTATTTATTATAAATTATAAATGAGAGGTCATTTTTGTTAGCCTTTGTGGAATTTCACTTGAATGTCATACAGCACATTTTTTTTAATTTTTAAGGTGTGGAGAAATAATTGAATGTTTTTGAGGCAAAAACTGAGTGTCGAAAATAAACTATATTTCAACGCAATCTAGTTACCAAAACGTGACCAGCCATGAAACTGTAAAGAAAATGAAAGTGTTAAAAGAGTAATGTGACATGTTGAATAGATTATCTCAAAACGGTTCTTAAATGTTTCCAGTTTACATCTATAACGTTTCAAAGCTAGTTCCAGATTAATTCTCAAACGGTTAATTATGGAACGGCTCTGAACTAGTTCAAGATTAATTCTGAAACGGTTCCGAACTAGTTCAAGATTAATTCTGGAACGGTACTGAACTAGTTCAAGATTAATTCTGAAACGGTTCTGAACTAGTTCAAGATTAATTCTGGAACGGTTCCGAACTAGTTCAAGATTAATTCTGGAACGGTTCCGAACTAGTTCAAAATTAATTCTGGAAAGGTTCTGAACTAGTTCCGGAAAAATTCTGGAACGGTTCTGAACTAGTTCCGGATTAATTCTAAAACGGTTAATTATGGAACGGCTCTGAACTAGTTCAATATTAATTATGGAACGGCTCTGAACTAGTTCAATATTAATTATGAAACGGTCAAGATTAATTCTGGAAAGGTTCTGAACTAGTCAAAGATTAATGATGAAACGGTTCTGAACTAGTTAAAGATTCATTCTGGAACGGTTCTGAACTAGCTCAAGATTAATTCTGGAACGGTTCTGAACTGAACTAGTTCAAGATTAATTCTGGAACGGTTCTGAAATAGCTCAAGATTAATTCTGGAACGGTTCTGAACTAGTTCCGGATTAGTTCTAAAACGGTTAATTATGGAACAGCTCTAAACTAGTTCAAGATTCATTCTGGACCGTTTCTGAACTAGTTCAAGATTAATTCTGAAACGGTTCTGAACTAGTTTAAGATTAATTCTGGAACGGCTCTGAACTAGTTCTGGATCAATTCAGGAACGGTTCCGAACTAGTTCAAGATTAATTCTGGAACGGTTCCGAATAAGTTCAAGATTAATTCTGGAACGGTTCTGAACTAGTTCCGGATTAATTCTAAAACGGTTTCGAACTAGCTTAGAACCGTTTTAGAATTAATCCCGAATTTGTTTTCGCCGCATTCGGCTTTTTTGAAAAAACATTTATAATTTGTTGATTGTGAACATCTTTTGTACTTCGCAGGGTGCTACCATGGCAGTTTCTAGGTGACAGGCTTGTCTCTCAGTACTTTGAGAAACTGGTGCTACCTTTTCTATGTTCTTTGGTATTTCCTTAATGTAATCATTGTTGGTTCGTTCTCAAGTAATGGCTTCCCTCTTATTTTATTCTCTGGAGCTGTATCTGAATCATTCGACTTATTTTTTCGACCAGTAAGGCCCTCGCAGAAGAGGTTGTCTTGAATAAGGATCCTTGTTTTTATCCCTAGCCTGTGTATGTAACCTTCTTGATTGAACTCCAGTATGTGGATCTTATTTTTGTCGTGTCTGCTTTTCTTTATCTAATATCTTTTCTTTTTTCTTAAATCTGTTGTTAACTACTTAAAAGCCACGAAAAGATCGTGAATATTACAAAATTTGTTAGTATAATCGTGTTTCATTATAACTCAATGATATAATTTTAATTTATGGGATAAGAAAGTTTCATATACCACGTGGTTGAATTATACATAATTGTACAATTACATATTTCTGTTATTGCAAGGAAACCATTTACATTAGAATCTTTAAATTAAAAACAAGTCCTATCTATTCATTGTTTAAACAGATTTCTTCTAGGACAAGAAGTCTTGCGAAACACTGTTCATTATCCTCAATTTGTAGGAGGAGGAAAAAGATTCATTCACTCTATTATACACTACCTCTAGCTCCAAATAGACACAGAACTATCAATTCCAAAGCTTCGAATGAACTGTTGCAAATGTTGTAGTGGCAACACTGAATCTGAGGAATTTATAAGGAGTTAATATGGATGTATTGATAATGGATGATATAACAAGTTGATAATAATAGTGTAGATCTAAATTTAGGGATGTTCTCAGGTAAATCACATTTTGTTTTGTCGCTGTTGAGGATCTCACAGGTGTGGGAGATATTCTTTGAAAGCTGGCCAGGATGTAGTGAGGTCCAAACACGATTTAAAGTTTATATAACGGAATATATTTGCTAGAATGTCATGATTTTCAATACCTCAATATCCAATCTTCCCTTTTGTTATCTTCACTTTAGTTTTTACTAGTTTTATGCCTTAAAAAGTTTTCAAATTAGAAATCTTTTGACTATTCCGGCCTGTACTATTAAGATTAATACCCCAACGGGGCAATAAGCTGTATTTTGAAGTTGAAATGAAATCCTCAGGTGTTTAAATTGTATAGGCGTAAAAAAAGGAATAGCTTTATATAGTATGTTATTAGTAGTGTGCCGAAGAAGGCAAAACTAAAGCAAGGAGGGGCAGAGACGGACTAGGACATAGTCAAAATACCGCTAAGTACAGATACGATAACATTAGCAATTATGCAGGGTAATCTCAAGTTGTAATAAGGAACTGGTGTGTGAAATAAGGAATATGACATTTGCCTATTTCTTCCAATATTATATCTTGAGTTGATTCCTCAAAAAGGGTTCCGCGACCCCCAAGAGGGTGTTTCAGTCCCATTTTTCTCTTAGTTATCTGCTATTTGCCTTCCTACTATTATTCGTTGCGTTTTCCTAGGCACTTCTAAACCATTTTAAAATGGAATCAACAATAATATTTGAAATACATCCTGATTTACTTTTTTTTTGGTGAAACTAAACTGGTCCGACCCTGAAACCAAGCAGAGATACACCTGTGTGACCGACTGAGACACCTGAATGGCAGTCGAATAGCGAGAAAAAGATAGAGATGTGGCGACAATATGTCGGAGAATGCGGTAAATCCTATTTTACCTGTGGCGACACTTAGAATTTATACCGACACCTACAACTTGTTCGTAGAAAGGTCACAGTCTTAGTCGCACAGTAAAGTGTTGATATTTGCCGACAATTATTGAAAGTAACATAGGTTACGTAAACCCAAATGTTGTCAAACAAATGAAAGATCCTCGGTGGAAGAATTAATAGTATATAGAAGACATTCAGGTGGATTCAATAAAAGAAAATAGCTAGAACGATGGGAATCGAAATTTTGGGTAGTTCCCACTAATTAATATGGAAAAGTAAATAAATCTGGAAAACGTGTTGGCTATAGGGTTCATTTATCCATTCCAGACGCTTTGTGTCTTCTAAATAGATCATTAGTTTGACATTTGACATTTTCTGCATAATATAGATTCCTGCCACCCAGTCAGAAACTCACTTTAAATGTCTTTCCCTGTTTCAATAACCTAATTAAGAGCTCCTTGTTCAGTAGAATCTTTGCATGGAAGTGTTCTTGTGTCAAACTCCATTTAAGTTAGTTTTTCTTGTCTATCAAGTTCCCTATTTCCCGATTATGCAATTTTTTGTGAAGATTATTGAATTGTATAAGTGGGGAGTTGATTTAAAATCGCACTGTATGTTAATAATTCGTATAAATAACTCTAAATTATTGTTTTGTGAGCACTTTTAAATACGTAACCAGCTCCTTCACCATTTTTTCAAATGCCCATATTAAAAAAATTCACACTACTTTGCTGGATACATTTAAAAAACGAAAGAGCCCATTTTCTTAAAAGATCTTTGTATATATACGTCAATTAAATCGGGCACATCCTGTATACCTATTATTTTTGTATATCGTGGGTGTTTTCGAAACACAGATGTTAAAACGCAAACATTTCGAAGATCACTCGGTATATATCCATGCTGTTATTATCAAGTCAAGATCATAAACCTATAACAAAAAAATGACTTGTAGATAGTCATAAATAATATTTACGAATGACCACCTACCAAGGCTTCTTATTTATCCATACCGCGTAGTCGATGATAGTTTGCAAGATAGCATTATAAAGGCAATCAAGATACAGGATGTTTTATTCGGTTTTGTTTATTTAATTCAGCACTCGCTACAAGCAAAACATGTTTTTTTTTTATATTTTACGCTTGATGAATAATTATCAACCTTGTCCACCCTCTAGAGTTTTCCCTTGGGCATAAACTACAACTACAACTTCAATAATAATAAACATTTTATTATTAAAGAACCTCCCTCTAAAAAGTAACAACTATTATACATAAAATAACAGTTAAGTAACATCTCTAGTCTGTACCATTTTGCCCGTGGGTGGTTCTCAAACACACGTGGGAAATTCGTCCAGCGATCGCTACACCTGAGTATGCAACAAAGCGACAACTCGGCGCCACCGTCTCATTCGGTACCATTGACTGGTATTATACCACCTAACCGAATGGTAGAATACCATAGTCAATGGATATCTGAAGCAACGTGATGGCTGCAAGGAAAAATTTCAAAATTGTTTCAACAGTTTTCTGTTATACTTAATATGAGAATTATCTTTAATTGGGTTTATGCTTCATACGTTTATTAAATTACCAGGCCTTGATACACAATAGCAAACAGAGGAGTTCAGTCTAAGGTCACTGGTCAGTGTTGCCAACAAAACGTGGCTTTTTCTGACAAGAATGACAGTTAAGATCTACTATTCAAAACATAAGATTTTGCATGTTTTTTATCATTGCGAACATCTACATTGCTTCATTAAAATAATGAATACACCCCCGAAGCGTATATCTTGAAAGCCAATAATTCTAGGAACTCTTGGTATGTCACCATTTCATTTTTGTTATCTGTCATTACTTATGTCAGATGTCAGTGGAAAAAGTAATTAGAAGAATAGAAATACAGCTAATTAGAAATGCTACAAAAAACTAATCGAACTGACATTTGACATAACTCTAGTACACAATAACAAAAATGAATGAGTCTTTCTTCCATTAAATAGATTAAGATTCACTAGAAATAAAGAATTGCCCTTTTTTAGTGGTCATGGCATTTTTTATTAAAAAAATAGACAAATGCCAGTTTGTTCAAACATATAAATTAATAAATAAGTCACTTGCGGATGTTTTGCTATGACTATGGCTTTTAAATTTTCTTATACTGCGTCTATACTGAAAATTGGCAACATGTTAAAAACTACAATGAAAATACGAGCAAAATATTATTGTGGTTCCAATAGGTGACGTCAAAAAGGAATCGCGAAATGTTGAAATTTCAGGTGTCCTGGTCCATTGTAAAAAATGCAGGTGTGCACATCTTCAACTCGATCTTCTTTCCTGTCGATTTTAACTTAGATAAATATGTACAAGGTTGCCAATATTATACATTTCGTCTATAATTACTACTTAATTTATTTCAGGAAGTTGTATTTTTATTCTGTAAACTTTGGTACAAATATAATGAAGTAATAATTTATCCTTTATTTGGCACTATTGTTGGTTAGATTTGGAGGTAAGTAGAGATTATTTATTCCAAATATTGTTATCTACACTAAATTACCATCTCTGTATCATTAAGTATCTTAAAATTTGTTTTTAAAAGTTAAATTTGAATTCCAGATTTAATATAAAGATGACAGATAACCACTGTGTCTATAGAATTACGAAGAAATGCTTTCTTCAAACCTTTTTTCCTTTTTTAAGAACTTGAATAACGGTATACCGTGGCAACCTTGCCATAAACTATGTGGTTGTATATCAAAACGGTGAAGACGTTTTGCACGTGTGTGTTTCTTCTTTAGAATCTTATTTCGAGAAAAGATAATTTTTTACGAGGATAACAAACAATTTAAAAGAAAAAATTGCATGCAAAAGAAGGTAATTTAGATAATTATATCCCTAAACGGGGTTAACATATCCTCCAACCATTCTTATTTGTAATTAGAATCGACAAAATCACTTATTATTATCATCTTTTACGTCTATTGTCAACAAACTTTAATAAAATATGACAGGAAACTGTAAATAACTTTCATTTTACTTTTTGCTGGATTGTAATTGAGCACGCTCGACGGCATCTACAGCTTTACTCACTTCGAAGAAAGCTAAAATTACGTCATTAAATACTAGCGCCTTATTCTCACACTCCAAGCCCATTCGAGTGTAAGATTAGCTTGTCTCAGTTATTTTAAATCAACCAGGGTAGAAATATGATGTGTTGACTGTAAAACACGCGAATGACGATTAATTAGACTCACTACATACCTAATTATAATTTATATTTATGTTTAGACGTAATTAACTTTATTAAATTAGAATCGATTCACGCCTCTATACAGAGTGTTGATTATAAGTACACTTTTTAATGTTTAATGGGACTCTTAGTCACTCCCTCTTTTAATCATAGCGTTTATTCTTAATAAGTACCGACATTTTTACTATTACAACTCATTGTTTATTTTCCGATAGTAAAAAGGAAGTTAATAATTGATATTATCGATGTATGACCATTAACAGTCCGTTAGAGGAAGAGAATTTTGAAAAATATTCATAAAACACATAACTACAACTGCACGTAGCTTCTGCAATTGATTTTGGACAAAATCAAACACCAATAATACAAAAATGTGTTTGTCCGCCACTGTATACGTTCTAACAGTGGTGTTCTGCACCTTTATCTTACAAGGGGGCTACTGATTTGTCAATTTTGCAATATAATTTTCAGACTGCCACTTGTATCTCTTTGAAAATAGCTTTAATGGTAATCACAAAAGATTTTATTACTAGCAGATAAAATCAGTAGATTAAGATAAAATCTTTTAAGGAAACAATAGAAGATGTTCTCTAGAAAAGATTTAAGATAAAAGTGATAAATTGTTTAACGTTTATACTGATAGAATGTTTAAAAATAATATAAAAATTATTGTATGGTAAATTTTAACTCCATAAAATACTCTCTAACAACTTAGGCAGCTTTTACTTCAACTTTGGAGACAAATCAATAAATTTCCAATAAAAAAAATGACTACAGTTACTGATCAATATATTTTATTTTCCTTCAGCCACCCTGTATATATATAAAACCACTATAATCAATAAATTAACTGTGAATAATAAAAATTATGTTGTGATTCAAGTAATATCTATCAACGATTGTTTTAGTAGCAATATCCTATTCCAAATCGGTAAGGCAGTGAGTGATTTAAAAGAGCTAATTGGCATTCTAAGTACGCCGCAACCAGGTACTAGTGGCGCCTCAAAGTCGCCATGAAACAATACGAGTCAAGACGTGATATATAGAATAAAATTCTTTCTGTCTACTTTTTACCTGTCCCCCGAAGGTAATGGCGACTATTCTTCGAAATGACAACAACTTGAAGAATTTTCAAAAAATGTTTATTTTCTCGTAGGACAGGTCCTATTGTTCGATAAACCATGTTTGAATCTTTCATGTACTTGTTACAGTGACATTGTTGTTGTATTAGACATTGTGTAAAATGAATTTCAAAATTTTGTTATCTTATCGCCTGTTCTGTCCCTCTGTCACTACTATTGAATCAGTCATTTATTTTAATTCATGCATTTTTATAATTAGTTTTGGTAATCTTTTAAAAATTATATTTTTTTGGTATTTATGGTGCCATCTATCGCGTGAATGGTGATGCTCACTGATGTAATAATAATTTGCTTTGGTGGTTTCAGTTCCAAGTCATAGTTTCCATAGCAGATGGCTCTGCCGTTTTTTATTTCAGCCATTTTTAATCCATGATTTTTAGTAGTTTTAATTTTTGGTATTTTCTCGGCATATATTAGGAGAAAACTGCACTTTCCTCACAAATCTTCATCCAATTACAGACAAAGTTACCAACTTTCTGATTAGAGGTTAATTTGTACAGTCGACAGAAGCAAACATGAGCCCCGGAAAATATGCCAACTAAAAGAATTCACTTACTCACTCGTTGGTAATTTGTTAACATAATCGAAATAATTTGACCGAGTGATTTCATCAACATTCACCATTTATTCATTTTTAGTGTATGTTTCAGTTTTGTCAATGCGAGGAAGATTTTATTTTATTTTAGATCCAACATAAATTTCTTTATTAATATTAAGAGTTAAATTTTTGTTTACCTATCTCTAAACAGTTGACATTTATGGTATCGATATTTGGTAATCGATTCAAAATATCGATTGTTACTACAAAAATACTACTACAGCGACATGGACACGCCCAGGGCCAGGGCTCATGTTTGCTTCTGTCGACTGTAACAATTTTTATTAACCAGTGGCAAACGACAAATTTTTTTGAAGAGGTATTTGTGCTATAACTTTTAACGCATCTCCTACCTACTCCTTTTTTTGTTAGATTATTTACCACAGTTTTTTGAACACTTACACACAATTATTTATCTCTACTTCCTGTTGTTTAGTGTGGAGTTCGTACTGAAAATTATACGGAAGGAGAAGAAAAAACACAAAATTTTTAATAAATCATTTTTATTTCCAAATTTTTGATACAAAATTATTTAATACGCACCTACTTAGATCATAATATCACATTTCTGATGTGGATATTACAACCCACAAAACTCACTTCAAAACAAGTAAGTTTTTCTAGAACCGAAATTTGCCCGAAACGAACAACAAAATTATTATATTTAAAAACAACACAATATTTTCCCTATAAATTCGTCGGCAAAACAAAGTTCAACTAAAAAAAATTTCTCTACCATCTACAATCACAACTCATTATTCACTCTACTAAACTAAAAGTTTACATATTTCGAAGTATTGGTAACAGCTACGTATATACAGAATGTCTCATTAAATAAAATAGATTTAATCAACAAAAACCAAACAGAAAATATAGGCAAGAGTAGAAGAGTTATGTAGGTTCTGGAAGTCCAAGCCTTCAGGGCGGCTTAGAAGACAAAAAATAAGATTGTTCCAACAGATTTTGCAGGATTTGGGGACACTTGAGACTGAGAAAATTTCCTGGGTTGATCCCACTCAATTTTTATATTCCAGGATGTATAAATAGATATTGCCAATTATTATTGATACAATTAATTAGCAATTATATTTAATGAGAAAATCTGCGGAGCTTAATTAATTTTTGGGAATAATCAACAAATAAATAAATTGATAGTTCTGGTTCAAATTGTAATTTTCACGTGAATATAATTTTCAATAGTAGATATACAAGAACGGTTTTAGCTCAGTAGCTCTAAAACGCTTGGAACAGTTTTTCACAGAACAACGCTTTGACAATTGGCACAATTGGATCAATTGACCTGCGTCATTTTGAACGCGACATAAGTGAAAATCCGAAATATGTGTCGAATGTCATACATGTCGCATTATATGACACGTTACGTGAAATGACCTGCTGCCATGGTTCTATCCCAATTGTCAAAGCATTGTTCGGTGAAAGATAGCTCAAAGCATCTTCAACTACTGAGCTAGAACCAGTAAATTATATCTACTTCTAGTGTCCAAAGTACCGAGCATTTTAATTAAAAAGTCAATTTTTTCAGAGTTCAAATTATGAAATGAAAGTTGATACCAAAAAGCCTCCAATTTTACGTAATTTCAACGAGAGATTTTACAACCAAAAGTTGAAAAAAAATTGTTTTTATAGACTGGTCGACCAATAAAATTCCATGGAAGGTATTTTGGATCTCATTTGTTTTTAAAGGCAGTGTAGTTATTTGAAAAAAATAAAATAAATGCTTTGAAAATACCTTCCTTGGTTAACTACAGTAAACACTAGAAAAAAAAAAGTTACATAAATAAATTTTATAAATTAAGTTGTTATTTAAGTAATTCAGGATACGTCATGGTAACACCATAGATGAGCTTTGCATTTAAGTGTACAGTCTTCATAAAATTCAAGTTGTCATAAATAAAAATGCAGAAGCCAACTAGTGATATTTTAAGTACCAAAACTTGATCTAAGTACTCGACAGGAAGTTAAGTTAGAGTAAGTTAAACTACACAATACCACGTATAACGTAACACTTGCCAAACTTCTCGTTCCAATGTCGTATGTCTAATGACAGTGAGGTGACAAATGACAGTGAGGTGACAAATGACAATTAGGTGACAAATGACAGTGAGGTGACAAATGACAGTGAGGTGACAAATGACAGTGAGGTGACAAATGACAGTAAGGTGATAGATGACAGACTGTAAGGTGACAGCGACAAAAGGGATCAAGCATATGAAATCAAGGAATGATTATGATAAAATTCTTGAATAAAGAGTGAAATCGATTGAGCATCTTAACCCTGTTGTCCAGGATTGGCAAGGGAAAGATAAAGTAACTCTTGTAACTACTGGCAGTGTCTCAAAGAAAGGGGAAGAGAGCTATTTTGGTTCATATAAAGTCGTGTGTAATTTACCATACCCCATGAAGTATTGGTATGTCTTAGTATGGTTGAAAATTTTATTCCAAGCAACAGGATGAAAGAAAAAGTTACGATATTATATTTACTGGAATTTTCAATTAAATCAGTCAGTACCAGGATAATTTTCAATGGGTTTTCGTATTCAAAAGTTGTATTGAAAATACTTTCGAAGTAACATTTTTTGTATTTTCTATTTATTATCCAATATTATTGCTGCTAGATGTAAATGATGTTTAAAAAAAAAAAAACATTTAAAATAATAAGAAATTATCTCCTAATCACTCTTAGTCCTTAAAGGATTACTATATTCTACTACAGGACTTCTATAGATAGGATTCATTTCGACGGCGTTTTTATTTTCATTTTCAAATCTATGAAATTCTGCTCTTTCCTGTCGATAAATACGAAGTTTATAAGCAAGTATTAATAATATACCAAGTAATAGAATAGCTCCCAGTATAATTCCTCCTAAATACATTACTTTTATTCCTGCTGTCATTGTGCACAATTTTCTGGCTGCAATTATAATTGTATCTTCATTTTCTTCTGATTTGTAATAACAGTATTCTAATATACAACGACTGCTGTCTTCGTATACAGAAGTTTGACACATACTGACATCTATTTTTTGATTGCAACTAAAATATTGTTTACTAGATTCGTCATTAACCTTAATTACACTATTATTTTTTTTCATCTGAAATGTTTGATTTTTCATTAAAACGTTTATCACTTCCTATTCGTAAGTTTGACAAATGGTATTGATTGTATTATTTTGATTTCTTTCACAATAGCTACCAACATAACCTGCTGTACAATAACATTTATTGCACAAACAATTTCCATTTCCACTGCAAAGATCAATTGCATCAAAACTGCAGTCTTTTTGAGATGTTGAACAACTACAGTCTTCTCCGGTAAAATCAATTTCACATAAGCATTTGCCTTCGAAACATTTTCCTCTGGAAGAACCTCCACATACTGTTAGTTTTCTGTTCACTAGTCTAGAAGGACATAGATATTCGCAATACTTTCCTGAATACGAAGGATCACAGTTGCATCTTCCACATTCACATTCTCCATTTCCATGACAGATCTTGGATCTACTCCCTTCTTGATCAGTTGATGTACAATTGGTAGTATCCAAGCTGTTACATTCTTCTGAACAACTATCTCCACTCCAATTGTTATGGCACTCACAACGACCACATCGGAAATCACCATGTATACAAGTTTTATTTTGTATATTATCATATTCAGTACACTCACAAATTTCAATAATTATTGGAATTCCAATAATTATTGGAATTTCCGATGTGGTCGTTGTGAGTGACATAACAATTGGAGTGGAGATAGTTGTTCAGAAGAATGTAACAGCTTGGATACTACCAATTGTACATCAACTGATCAAGAAGGGAGTAGATCCAAGATCTGTCATGGAAATGGAGAATGTGAATGTGGAAGATGCAACTGTGATCCTTCGTATTCAGGAAAGTATTGCGAATATCTATGTCCTTCTAGACTAGTGAACAGAAAACTAACAGTATGTGGAGGTTCTTCCAGAGGAAAATGTTTCGAAGGCAAATGCTTATGTGAAATTGATTTTACCGGAGAAGACTGTAGTTGTTCAACATCTCAAAAAGACTGCAGTTTTGATGCAATTGATCTTTGCAGTGGAAATGGAAATTGTTTGTGCAATAAATGTTATTGTACAGCAGGTTATGTTGGTAGCTATTGTGAAAGAAATCAAAATAATACAATCAATACCATTTGTCAAACTTACGAAAAGGAAGTGATAAACGTTTTAATGAAAAATCAAACATTTCAGATGAAAAAAAATAATAGTGTAATTAAGGTTAATGACGAATCTAGTAAACAAGATTTTAGTTGCAATCAAAAAATAGATGTCAGTATGTGTCAAACTTCTGTATACGAAGACAGCAGTCGTTGTATATTAGAATACTGTTATTACAAATCAGAAGAAAATGAAGATACAATTATAATTGCAGCCAGAAAATTGTGCACAATGACAGCAGGGATAAAAGTAATGTATTTAGGAGGAATTATACTGGGAGCTATTCTATTACTTGGTATATTATTAATACTTGCTTATAAACTTCGTATTTATCGACAGGAAAGAGCAGAATTTCATAGATTTGAAAATGAAAACATTTTTTGTAAGCAAGCAACTAAGCAAAATACTGGAGCGAAAGTGTAAGAATAAGTGTATATCTTGCAAGATACATAAAAAAAAGCACCACACGTTTGGAAATCAAAGCAGAAACACAAAAAATTTTCACTGGGTACCGTACAAGATGAATAATCAAGAATTGGTTATTAGAAATCGAGAGAAAACTGGATAATATCAAATTGGTGAATATCGAAGTAAATATTTGTCCATGAGTAAAAAGATAAAGGTTAAACCTAAAGGAAATATCAAAAAAGTCAAACTGTAATATCAAAAAAAGCAAAAAAAAACTATGAATTTTTGTCACAGATTAAAGATTAATAAAAAATGTTACCTCGATTGTACTTTTCTCACCAAATACAATAAGATATCTTTAGTTACCACTGTTTTTTCTTTGTCTGGAGGAATGGTGTGACCCGTTTCAGTTTCCCGTACATTTTTGTTGTGTCTAATGATGCAAAGACAGTCTTTATATATATATAAATATAAATATTAAAAACTTAACAACGTTATTAATACTCTGTACAGTCACAGCCGATAAATCATCGAACAACTTTAATAGATATCTTCACCTTCCATGTTAGTCAGAAGTTTCTTTTTATCTTCGCCGGTCGGTTCGAAGCAAGGCTGAAAAGAAAAAATTACCAAAGTTCGGGATAATGTATTTTCTTGAAGAAAAAAAAAACTTACCGTTTCGCAGATATTCATATTGCAACAATTTTCTATGGTGATTTCGCATTGTTCAGTATTTTGCTGCGGTCGAAATGTCAAAGGAGTCACATTTTTGTTGACGATGATACGTTTCTTTATCCGCGGACGCTTCTTATGGATATTGTGAATGTAAATGAACAGAGCCATAATAACTAATATGCAAAATAAAACGAAAGCCGATAGGTAGACGACTGGATCTTGTAGTTTCGAGAGAATACTTGGCTTTTCTTGTAAACGAGACAGTAGTGCACTGGCATTTCTTTCGGAATATAAATAACTACATCTGAAAACAAAAAAATGTATGCTTATATCATGATTTTAACGAAGTCTTGATTATTTCTAACGAGTGCATTATTATTTTGACGAGCTCTAACGAAATCCTGATTCTTTTTACAAACTCGTCATTGTTTTAACGAATTTCTTTTTATTTTCACGAGCTCGCCATCATCCTAACCAGTTTTTCATTATTCTCCTGAGCTCTTCAATATTTCAACAAAATTATTGATTATTTTTACAAGCTCGTCATTGTTTTCATTTATTTTTACAAGCTTGCCATTATCCTAACGAGTTTTCCATTATTTTTATGAGCTCTTCAATATTCTAACTCAATTTTTGATTATTTCTACAAGCTCGTCATTGTTCTTACGAATTTCCATTTATTTTTACGAGCTCACCATCATCCTAAGAGTTTCTTATTATTTTTACGAGCTCTTTAATATTTCAACAAAATTATTGATTATTTTTACATGCTCGTCATTGTTCCCACGAGTTTCCATTTATTTTTACGAGCTCGCCATCATCCTAAGAGTTTCTTATTATTTTTACGAGCTCTTTAATATTTTAACAAAATTATTGATTATTTTTACATGCTCGTCATTGTTCCCACGAGTTTCCATTTATTTTTACGAGCTCGCCATTTTCCCACGAGTTTCCATTTATTTTTACGAGCTCGCCATTTTCCCACGAGTTTCCATTTATTTTTACGAGCTCGCCATTTTCCCAGGAGTTTTTCATTATTTTTACGAGCTCGCCATTTTCCCAGGAGTTTCCCATTATTTTTACGAGCTGGCCATTATCCCAAGAGTTTCCCATTATTTTTACGAGCTGGCCATTATCCCAAGAGTTTCTCATCATTTTTACGAGCTCGCCATCATCCCAAGAGTTTCTCATCATTTTTACGAGCTCGCCATCATTCCAAAAGTTTTTCATTATTTTTACGAGCTCGCCATCATCCCAAGAGTTTCTCATTATTTTTACGAGCTAGCCATTATCCCAAGAGTTTCTTATCATTTTTACGAGCTCGCCATCATTCCAAAAGCTTTTCATTATTTTTACGAGCTCGCCATCATTCCAAAAGTTTTTCATTATTTTTACGAGCTCGCCATCATCCCAAGAGTTTCTCATTATTTTTACGAGCTCGCAACCATTCCAACGATCCCCCTTTATTTAAAATACTAATAATAAAATCTTTATCAATTTTTACAAAGTTTTTGGTCCATTGGTGGTGAAATATCAACAAAAAATTAATTTCATTTCATAAACAAATTTAGGAAATTAATAGTTCACCATTATTCTAAGTTATCAAATATTTTCAGAGCTCGTCATTATTCAAACGAGTTTCCATTCGTTTTTACGAGCTCGCCAGCATCCCAAGTGTTTATCATCACTTTTACGAGCTCGTCAGCATTCTTTTTACGAGCTCGCCAGCATCCCAAGAGTTTCTCATTATTTTTACAAGCTCGCCATCATCCTAAGAGTTTCTCATTATTTTTATGAGCTCTTCAACATTCTAACGAAATTATTGATTATTTTTACAAGCTCGTCATTGTTTCCATTTATTTTTACGAGCTCGCCATTCTCCTAGGAGTTTCTCATTATTTTTAGGAACTCGCCATCATCCCAAGAGTTTCTCATCATTTTTACGAGCTCGCCAGCATCCCAAGTGTTTATCATCACTTTTACGAGCTCGTCAGCATTATTTTTACGAGCTCGCCATCATCCTAAGAGTTTCTCATTATTTTTATGAGCTCTTCAACATTCTAACGAAATTATTGATTATTTTTACAAGCTCGTCATGTTTCCATTTATTTTTACGAGCTCGCCATTCTCCTAGGAGTTTCTCATTATTTTTACGAGCTCGCCAGCATCTTAAGAATTTCTTATTATTTTTACGAGCTCGCCATTTTCCCGAGAGTTTCTTATTATTTTTACGAGCTTGCCATAATCTTAAGAGTTTCTCATCAATTTTACGAGCTCACAACCATTCTAACGAAGCCCCAATTATTTAAAATACTAATAATAAAATCTTTATCAATTTTTATAAAGTTTTTGGTCCATTGGTGGTGAAATATCAACAAAAAACTATTTATATTTAATAAAAAAAAATTTAGTAAATTAATAGTTCGACATTATTCTAACGAATTATCAATTATTTTCAGAGCTCGTCATTATTTTAACGAGCTTGTCATTATTTTCACAAGTTCCTACTTATTTTCATGAGCTCGTTATTTTGAGCTCTTTCTTACCTTTACATATTCCTAGTTATTTTCACGAGCTCACCATTATTTTTACCGAGTTCCTCAATAAGTTTACGAGCTCATGGTTATTAAAAGCAATTTAAGATGAACTAAACATAAAAAATTATAACTAACCTGCACATATATTCCAATTCGTCAGAATAAGCACTGTTTTCCTTGGCACTGCAGTAAAAGTCACAAGTGACTTGGTTGTACTCGCATCTAGTTCCAACAAAACCATCTGGACATTTACATTTCGGTTTGTCGTTTGGGGAGCTCAGGGTGCATTCACCTTCATTCAAACAATAATCATCGCATTTGTATTTCTGGCATCTGTTTCCAACATATCCTTTTTTACACGAACACATCGGTTTACCGAAGGAAGATAAATAACAATTTCCTTTCAAGCAGTAATCGATGCTACAAATCGGAATCTCGCAGTAATTTCCAGTATAACCTTGTTTGCATTGGCACATGTTGTCTTCTACTGTTCCACCGTTGAAGCATCTTGGATATTGTTCAGTTGGTTGAACGGTGGTTGCGTTCAATAACTTTTGTTTCGCTTCTTGGTATTGGTGGATAAGTTTCGGAAGAATTTCGCAATCGTCTTTCATGAAGGAATTAGCTACTAACCCCATAGGCATCTCGGTGAAGGTGATAAGTTTCTGTGGATCCGCGTAGGGATTGGTTTCACTTTTTAAAAATCTATATAAAGCTTTGTTATTCGTATCTGTCCAGTAAATTGCCTCTTCATCCACTGCTATCCCTAAGGGTTCCATGTTTGTTCTTTCTACGACTAATTTTCTATCTTTGCCATCCAATGATATACTTTCGATTCTTCCAGCTAATGTACCTATCCTACTGTCCGCCCAGTATAATCGTTGGTCTTTGTAATCGATTGCCAGTCCTACTGGCGTCTTGATGGTATCACCTACTAGAATTTGAGAGTGGGAATTATCCAAGCTTCTTCTTTCTATTGTTGGTTTGCTTCCTGAAGGATTTGTGTAATACATGTAGCTGGAAAAAAATACAGAAAATGATAATACCAAGGTAAAACATTGGAAGAGAGAAAAGCTGGTGTAGAGTTGGGAATTGCTGAAGGCTCTCATGGATCCAAAAGTGACATCAAGACAAAGGCAGAGATAGTTCATTTGGTCCATATATTGGGCCAAAACGTTTTAGATTGTACTGGGACAAAAGAAAGCAATGAGAGATGTAATGAAGCACATTTTAAGATCCACAGGTAACTGAAGAAAAGGTAGAACTCAAAGATGAACAGAAATAAACTCAGAGCAATAATAGGTCTTCTCACTGGTCACATTCCATTGGGACTGTTCCAATGGGGCTGTCCATGAGGTGTAGTGATATAAATTAGATTGCAAAGCGTTAGGCATGCAGTTTGTGGGCAGCGTACCGCTTTTCGGTGAATGTTTTTGGATTGTATTTTAGTGAGATCAATTTAATGTTAATCAGGTTGTGTTTATCAATAATGTTATGTTGAATTTCCTGTTCGATCGATATCAGTTATCGACGAAATAGCCGGTATTAAAAAATATCTTACCGGTTACAGACATCAATGGCAATGGCATGTGGGACTTCATCATTTTCGAATACGATGAATTCCTTGGATTCGTGTACAGTGTCGTTTAGACTAACGTAATTGATTGTATGATTGATTGCGTTGGACCAATATAGTACATCATCTAAATGATCTATCGCTAAGCCCTAAAACAAAAGTAATTATTGTATAAATGGTTAGAGATATTTTTAATAATAATTTTTTTGTCCACTTGTCGCTTATCAAGAAAAACTCGACTGTTATCACTAGTAATTGAAAAAATCGTGGCTCTTGTCGTCTCTTTTCGTATACCACTCGGTTCCATTGCCCTTCAACGATACACCACTGCTTGTTTTGAAAAAAAAAGACTCAATTTTTTCGAAATATATTTGGATAAAACACTGTCCTATGAATAATGATAATTATTGTTGAGCAATGCTGAATAGAATACGTCATTGATAATATTAAAATTTCTTAATAGCAGTTCAAGGTAAAACACCACCTTATCCATATCAATTCTGGAATATTCATTATTAGCCGGCAAATTATTTATTAAAGTAGAATGTCCACTCTAATTGATGACATTACTGTTAAAATACATTAGGCAATTATTTAACACGAAAACAATTAATTATGTAGATTTGTTGGTCGAATAAGTCACAATCAACCACCAATTCAAAGAGCCACAAAAACAGGCTAGGCTGTATTTTCCTTTTTATCAACTTCTCTATTAGAAATATGGTTTCAGCACTGGAAAAAATAGGGAAATCTCTTACCTGTACGTCGCCTGGAGGTACTTTCATAATCGGTTCGGTTAAAGTTTCCTTGGTTAATCTAACGGTGAATATGGTGTCGTTTCTAGTGTCTCTATCGCTTACAATAAATTGGTCTCTGATACCATCATATGTGATTGCCTTTAATAGAGAAAACGGACTTCTTCTTGACTCTATAACCGTGCCATTAGATGATAGTAATTGGATTTTATCATCTACGACTATTGCTAAATCTGAAAAATAATATTTTTGTTAAAATAATAGTTTTAGGCAACAAGAATACAGTAGACGCGTCTTGTTATTAATGCGGGACGAGATTCCTATGTTGCCAGGTTGTCCAAATGTTCATAATAACTCGATATATCAACGTAAATGATTATGTAAATTAGTTAATCTCTAGCTGATAACTATTAAAACTCAACCTTTTTCAACTTAACGTAGGACATATACTTATCTATTAGTTTCTCAGGTAGTTAAAATTAGACAAATATATTTATGATTCGAATTTTAATGTTGTTTTGATATACAGGATGTCCCACAAATACATATCGATAATAATAATAAGTTTTTGGTATTCAAAAAGAACGAAAATTATTTTTCGAAATTAAAACATGAACTCTCGGATCACCCTGTACACGAACGACACACTTTTTCTACCTCCATGTGCTTTTACAATAGAAAGAGATGTACTTTTTATCATGAAGCAAGATATAATAATATACAAACAAAAATTTTTATTGTACAATAATGCTTTCTAATATTTTTTATTAAAGTTTGTTAGTATTATAAAAGTGGTATTAGTCCAAGAGCTAGCACCAATTTTTTTGTAGGTATAGGACAAATCATTGTACATACCCGAAAATTTGTGCCAGCTCTCTTACTACCTATATAGAAAAATTGACACAGAAGAATTTAGGCTATATAAGCTTTTACAAAACAACACATAATAGGTTTGTTCCAACCGCAGTCAGAAACCGTCAGAAACGATCAGAGAATAACTGGTCATAGCAAACAACGAGTTATTTCCGCGTCATTCCTATCACTGATTGCAATGGTCGACTATTCTCTGATCGTTTCTGACGGTTTCTGACTGCGGTTGGAACAAACCTAATTTCAAAATGTTACAAAAATATCAACGATTCAACTTTAACCTTGAAAATACCTTCGATTTTTATTACTTATAAGTAAAAGGAGAAATAATAAGCAATGCAGATTTTTTTAAAGGACAATGACTTATTTTATAAAATATATTGGTGTAAGTGTAATCGCCTTGGATGGAAGCGGATACAAACTACTTATTTCAACAAAAAAAAAGACAAAAAACAATTTCAATTATTGTTCTTATACCAGGAATTAACAAGCAACGGTAGTAATACCTCTAAAGGCTCTTTCACACGGTCAGGTCAGGTTGTGCTGTCCGGGAAATCACCCGATTATGGGAAGGTTGCATTCAATCGGCCTCAGTATTTATAATAATAATTTAGAAAATTATCATCAGTCATATATAGAAAGAATATTTAGTTTTGCACAGATATTTTCGAATTTCAAGTGTTTTTGACACTACAGCTGCATCAGAATTATTTTCAATTAATCTGTTGTTACTTGGTAACAATAACTAGTTCTGTGTGCAAAATTACATAATATGCACTCAAAACAATGATTATTATAAATAAAATATTATCTATGAATATAAATAACAATTACATAAATGGCAAGATAGTATAATTCTCGATTTGTAAAGATAACAATACATCAAATTCAATCTCTTCAATTTGATTGGTTTTATCAGAAGTTTAGAAAAATTAATCTTCGTATAAAGATCATTTATTCAAAAAGGATTTCGATGCAGTTAGAAGATAAAAGAAAAAAATTATTATACTTGTTTTTTTGCTACGAAGATCCTAACAAATGTTTTAAGTAGTTAATATGTTTGCTTCTATTAAAGCGCACCCTGTATCTCATTAATAATAACTCTTCTCGGGGATTTGAATTAAGACAACTTTCACAACAGATTCCGTCTTCCGATATAGAATAATATCAATTATTCATCTAACTTAGACGGTTTTGTGAATTATTGTTACTTATTTTATAACTAAACTTTGAATTTATAGTAAGGTATTGTAATCTTGGTAACTGTTATTCTACCATATTCAAACCGCCGACCATGATAAACGTGTTATCGGTAATATTGAAAACAAAAACGATAAGCTGAACGTTTTAAAAAAGATTTTACTAGAGGAAACAGGTATAAGGTATATGCTCAACCAGTAACTGATCGTACAACGTCAAGAAAACAACTAGAAAAAGAATATAGAAGACTACACGGGCTAAAATAAATTTTTAATACACCACAAAGGAACTAAAAAATCAAAATTAATAATAAAAAAACACCAATAAAAAAAGCTATCAATTGTTTGAGGTTAACCTGTCACTAAATTTTCATTTCATTTCACTCCACTACCTCTTTTTATTGCATCTCCGAAGCTATGAATTAGTATAAATTTGCATGGTGATGTTTCGTGATTTTATCATCAGTATTAACAGACTAAAAGTTCTGGGGGCGAAGACGCCTACCCCAGTTTTTCAAAATCGATACCACGTGGTAGTTACAGAGCTACATGCTCTTGGTCACGTAGGCCAAGATATCCGATATTTTTCACAGTAAGTTGTATAAGCACAAAAGGAGTAATGTGAAACCACTAAATTAGCAGACATTAAATTGATATGAAATAAGTAATTGATTATCATCAATTGGTACAGTTTTGTCAACGCCATGATATATTATATACCTAAATGAATATTTAAAAAAAATTGATTAGTTCTAACGTTACAGTCCGTTCAAAACTGTATTAAGTTTTTCTTAAAAGCCAGTGGCGTAGTAACAAGATATTGTTCGTTAAATTTTATTGTATCTTATTGTAGGTATAGAGACTTTTTACAAGTTGAACTCTGTACATATTTCATGGATTATTTATTCAACTAATAAAATATTTTATCAAAGCATTATGCAATTTTGAATATTGTTTAATGTTTATATTTTTATGCTTACTTTTAATTTAGATAAATAAAAAATAATATGTCTGGAGTTTAATGCAAGGTAAGTAATTTTGAAATTATTTGCTAAACTCAGTAGGGAAGTAATTTCTGTAAAACAAACAAATTATTTATGCTAAATTGCATAATTAGACAATGGTCACGTAGACCTGGGAAAAAATGGTATCAGTAAACAAAAAAAGGGGGGGATATGCGTGCTTTAATAAAATTAAAATACTAAAATATTAAGTGTCTAAATAAAAAGGGGTTTAATAGAAATATTACATGAATATTTATATATCGTTATAGAAATTATTTGTTATTTTTGGTTCTATTTAAATTTTCGAAATAATAATTTTATCGGTTTTTTATAAATAAATTTGAATAAAATTTAGTTTATTTTTGTCGCAAATTGTATCAATATTATTCTGAGACGTAGTTCAGTTTCGTCATTGCTAACTAGTTTCAAGTCTTTGATATTGGAATAATAATTTACAAATAAAATACACGGAATTTACAAAATTTGAATACGGTTTTACCTAAACTTCGACGTCATAAATTTTTCAATATATTTTCAACTCAATTTGATCTAGTTTGATTTAGTTCTAGCTTAATACTAATAATCTCGTTTCAATTAACTTAAAATGATAATAAAAAACCGTGTATCGATGTTCCAAGGTGAAATGTTCACTGTTTCGTGCGATTTATCATTTTTTTTTCGATTTAAATATTAATTTTGAAAAAATTTAAATGATCATATTCGTTATGCTGCAAATTTTACCTTGTAATGGATGTTTATCAAGGCATAACTGTAGAAAAAGAAAAAATGATGCAGTTGTACCAATTCATAATTTGTACCAAACATTACAAGAGTCTTGCTTAATTTTGAATTATTTAATTATTCATAAAAATAGACAAAATTTCAACTAACAATTGAAAAAAAAAGTTATATAAAAAGATGTAAAAAAAACATCTTATTTTCAATTCAGGTTTCGATTATTTTTTCAGTTATATTTTAAATATTATTTAGTTTATGGGTCTTTAATTTGTTTTAAATGTTTGGTCATCGAAAACTTTGAGAAAATTCTTCTATATGAAAGTAAAATTAATGACAGTCTAGTAGGTATAATATACCTACTTAATAATAATTAGTTACAGATATGGCAGGAAACAATATAAGTAAAGATTTCTAATCGAAAACATTCATCTTGTAATAATTTCAAAATAAATCAATAAACAAGAAGAAAATTAACTATTTGTAACTCTCATTTCAGTACTTATTGGTAGAATAAATAAATTGTATACATTGTTTAGTTTACCGAGTAGGAAAAGCCTAACATTCTTGGACGACTGTGAAGAATATATGCCAATTATTCAATATTGAAGCCAACCCTAGCAATTAAACATAATGTAGATATACATAGTTACATATTAAAACTTCGTTATTTATTCTAACGGCAAGCTCAAGTTTGAAGGGCAAAAAAGTCAAAGATTTTAACTAAAGAAATTTTCAATTTTCAATTTCTATGAATATCAAGTTTTTTTCAGTGACGTGGATAAAATATTTTTTTGGATTAAACTATCAGGATAGATCCAATGAAAAAATGTGATACACATATACCTATTATGTTTATATAATCAATATTTTTAAATACTAATCTATTTTAATACAGGTTATTCTATATCTTGTTTAGATTCACCATTGTTATCAGATTAATTAATTAATTGTCTTCAATTATATAATTCAAAATAACATGGGTATTTTTTAACAAGAATGAAATGATTGGCTTCCAATTAACTTGAAAATGATTACACTTTTTAGACCAAAAATTGAAACATGGAAAATTGGAAAATACCAACTAATAATGAAAAAATTCATTGTTTTCATTTAAATTATACTAAAATATATATTGGATTAATGCCCAATGTCTAAAATGTTCACGTGAGTATTTGTCAGTAAGCTATAAAGACCTTTTCCACCGACCTTTATTTGTTATGTAGGTACATCTACTTCATTCAAAAAAGTACCTACCTATTATTTTGAAGCACCTGTAATATCCCCGAGAATATCCCAACTAATTAAATTTTTTATAATGGTAATAATTGTCAATGAAAATATAAAATTTCATTTCATATAAATATATTATACCTACCATGGTATTATCTTAGCCCAAAATACTAAAATATAATATCACCCCACATTTTATAAATAAATTAAAAAGGCATTATGGAAGAAATTATATAAAATTCACATAAATTCATAGCATGGCATATAAAATTTGATAAAAAAGTTGTAATATCCCATACCAAAGTAGGTATGACATAATAGTGTGCCCTTTATTACATAATATTGACAAAATTTTCTATTGTACTCCTCTTATGAATTAAAGTTTCGAAGTTAAAGGGTCTACGTGACTAAACCAAAACTCTCCATGGCGCGCGAAGTATCACATTTTCAAAATACTCCAAAATCCACTTACCCCAATCGATTTGGCTTCCTTTCACAATTAATATATTTACCAAAATAAAAATAACACCAAATTTTACTAACATTTTGATACAAATGTTATCTGAAATTTATTTATTATAATATTACGATAGGGGAAGAATATAAAAGGCACATGCAATGCGCACCGCACGGCAACTTGCGAGCAAAAGCTGTCATACCAAAAAGAGGTGCCTTCATATTAGTTTTATTTTGGATCCTGAACGAATACCAAATATGTGACCATTGCAACTAGTGCTCTAATATACGTTAGTTTACTCTGAAAAATTAGTTGGTTCACTTTTGTAATAGAGGAATGGGATACTCGAAGAATCGTGCGCAAAGCTTGACCGAATGACAGCTGCTGCCGGCTGTGTCTACTGCTTAATAGACGTTATTATAACTCAATATACTCAACATCAAATTGTTACTTCTTGATAATTCTGTTATTCCTAATTAATTCCAATATTTTATGAAATAATTAGTAAATTTACTTATGTCAATATTGAAATAATTAACATTAAAGTAGCTTTCTTAGAGTTTTAATTGTAATATATTCATTAATCAGTGAAATTAATTATAAACAGTCAAGTGGTTTCAATTATTGTAGGTAAATTTGAGAGCTTCAAAAAAGCCAAAAATATCAGATCTAGTTTATACGTTACCGAAGCCCATGTCAGAGACCTTTATGCAGATATTTTGAACATTCGGATATCAAAAATGTTTTATACATTATTCAAATTATGTGATATTACACGATAAACGATATTTCGATATTTAGCCATTCAAAATTAGAATAAATGGCTTATAATTTTAAGACTCATCAGAACGTTATTTTTACGGCATCTAAGGAAAGTACTCACTCCCAAGAAACATGTGGAGTTCTATGCGCCAAACACGTGGAGTTTCAATAGTCGGATAATGGGTGTGTTCATTTGAAAAAATTTGGGATCGCTCTGAATATAGTGTTGCATAATCTCACCTTACAGGTTTTGTGAGCACCACTTGCCTGTTTATATTATTCTCAACATTGGCTATGAATTCATATCAGTAAATAATGAAGAACAGGGACTTTTGTTACAGTGATCCAAAACCTTTAGGGTTTAGGTATTTCTGTCTAAACCTTTACACACTTGATTGCTCCATCATAAAGACCAGTAAAAATCTTCAATGTACTTAAAAACCTGCTTTAGTTCATTGATGCAAAACCTGGTATACCTAATAAGCTTTGAAAAGCTATTAGTCTGTTTGAATTTGTTTCAAAACCTTGCAGTTATGTATTTGTATTCATTGTTGCCGGCATTGTAGGCGCTAATAAAGAAAACATTTCAGGTTGGTTGTTTGTTTTACATATAGTTTATATAAAAAGATATTAAAAAAACTATATCGAAGCTATTATACATAAATATATAAATAAACCATTTAATGGCTAATGAGCAGAACTTGAAATGTCCACAGTGTCGTGGTGTGTGAAAGGAAGTAAGGAAGTGTAGCATTGAACTTTTTTTCTTGAATATGATTCATAACTTATTGATGCGGATGTATAACTGAATATTTTTATGGAAGTAATTAATTTTTTAACATGTTTAATTTTCCTTGTATTTAAATATTTCCTAATCCTACTTAAATTTTGTCTTAACGTGATAGATACTGTTGTGAGACGAATTAATGAATTTTGAATTTATTTATACATTCACATAGAGAATGTGCAGCAAAAGTTGAAATAGTAGTTTACCTAACTAGTGCGAAAAGTCACCTTACGCACGTGTATTTTTTTAACTAACATTCGGAAAAAACCCAACAGATGCTTATTATTTAAAAAAAGTAAAGAAAATACTACTGTATATATAATCAACTGTTTATTTACTGTACCAGTCCGAAAGTACGACCAGGGCCCGCGGCGGGTTAAAATCAACAATAGAATATTTTTTAAACCAGTCAATAATGCCGTTATTACATACAGTGTGGAAAAGACAAATTAGATAAATTCAGAATTTCAAAAATGTCGATATAATGAATGATAATAAAATTGTTTCCTTCTTAACACTAAAAAGCAACCAAAAAGGCATCAAGTTTTTTATGTTAAAATGTATTGAGCTCACTCACACAAAAGTGTAGAGTTGTTAATTTGGGTTAAATTTAAAATATTTGAACCGCTGTAAGAATGTTAAAATTTATTTGAATGATTTCTTTAAATAGATGCTTCGAAAATGTAATATGGATATTAGATTAAGGTACCTGAATATAATTTCTCACCTCTTTAAGTGTTTTAATAGGATTTTTTTCCAGCCATCTTTTATTAAAAACTATAACTCTGGTCCATGTCTTCACTTATTATCTCCACTAATTTTTTCTTAAAATTAAAATATTAAAATTCCTGGTTAGTCTCAATTGTTAAAAAGAATATTTTTACAACACTGATAGTCATTAGAGTACTCGCAAAAGAGGGCTCACAATTATCTCCACACTTATCGAACAATTTTTTCAAGATGGTATTCTATAGTTAATGACTTGCGCGTATACGGGGTGACCATCTCAAAAATATCTAATTTTAGTAAATTTTCAAAATAAATTTATCTTGATCGTGTACTAGATTATCTACAAAGTCGATTGTAACTACTGAGTGATGTTTTTTTTTAAATTTTTCTATCAAAACATAGTTCGAACTTAATGTCCAAAAAATTCAGAGTGGTAATAATAGAAAGTGTCAATTAAGTGAGAGATATCTATAATCGATGTTTGGAATTACTTTTGGAGTTAAAAAGAAAAATCCCTACCTTCGTTTCATTGGTTAAAAATTAATTTTTCAGTTTAAAATTTCTTCATTAATAACTTTCATAAGACTATAATGACAATATTAATGAACGGGATTTTTGGAAGATCTTTACGTTTTAAACAGCCACCCTGTATGTAGGTAACTTAATTATGTAATAAATATGCTTAAGCAGTCACACTATTTTCATTTAAACTTTTTAAAAATCGATTAGCAATATACTTAATCTCTCACGTATTTCTTATCAATTTATCATGAACTGGAATATGTAGAAATTACGAGGGTGTTGAAAATATTCTGAAAACTATGGACCTGAGGAAGGACTCACACTGAGATAAAAATATAAATGTCAAAATGACTGCAATTGTGATAAACATTAAAATTTTGATAAAAAAATATTATTTGGGGAAACTACGTTATTCAAAATTGGGTCTCGTGGCCTTGTTCAGTCCTTGGCTTTAAGTATCTTTTACAAAAAGCTGGGATGTAGGTAGATATATAGAACCAGCAAAGTAGCAAAAACTTTATTACTAATTCATACTTGAACCATTTTAATCAAACACACTGTATAATCAAAATAATACAAAAATACTTACTTAAAGTGAAAAACTAGTGCTTGGTGTACATTATTGATGCATCATTTCTTTGTTTTTGATATAACAATAAATTAAATTTCTACTGATAATCGTGCATTGTGGATTTCCCCAATTAATACTAGAGTCGAAACGTACGTTTGGGGTACATTTAGGGATTTGCAGCATAAAAGAATTCTCTGTACAATCGATATATTCCTGTTTTTCACAAACCAGTTATCTTTATTGTCTACATAAATGTTCGCGATAAGGTACAATTTATTGTATTTAGTAGAAAACAAATTAAGAATATTCAAATGGAAGTGTATTTAAAAAATGTCGAATGTCTAATAATTTATAACAGATACAAGATAAACTATTAAATATATTTTTTCTTTTCAGGTTCTCTTTCCACATCGTATTTCCTGCTACGCCACTGGTGAGAGTTGAGGAATACCTACTGAAGTGCCATCTGCATTCGTTCGCTGCACGTCGTCGTAACTAAAATGGCTGTCTTGTTGTTCGAATTGTCAAATTAGAGTAGTATTGTCCGTTTTTCGTGGTTTTTAAGACATTTGTTAAATATTAGTGACTTTCGCGTACGTGTAGTGAAATGTGAAGTATGCCCTTCGGTTTAAGGTAAGGTAGATTAAGTATAGCTTGAAAATAAGTAATTTCCAACCTGTTGTTTTTTTTGAGGTTAGGTTATGATAAAAAAATTAACCGATTTAATATTCAAATTTTGATCAGTTTTCGTATTTATTTATAAATTATTTTCGGTATTTCGAAACGTCGTAGTGATTTGTTTTTTTGGTGTTTATTCAATCGGAGTGAGTTTTAGTGGACATTATTCTCAACTGCAAGGAGGGGTCTTCCAGGATATTTTCCACTGCAAAATGACTAGGTAAGTCTTGTTCAAATAATTCCATATTTATTTATTTTCTCTACCAATAATTAAGTTGTTTACGTTGAATATAATGATAACAGTGTAGCAAATCTACATAATAAATAACAGGTCTTATTATAGTAAGAAAAAACTAACCTCAGGAAGTAATTATTCTATTTTAAGAAACTAAGAACCAATTTGCATAGTTGGGTATTTATTATATAGGTTTTTATATATTTACTATTGTTTTTTTCATAATTAACTGATGAAAATATCATTCTGATTACTTGAAAGTGTGTTGCCTATGTATTAGATATTGATACGACCTAAATATTTTGACGCAACCGCCATATTTTGTCCAGAAATATCTTAAATACAACTGTAATGTAAGTTGCCTAATATCAGGAAAACGAAAAACAATCAGTTTCTGTTTATATGAAGAAATGTATAAAACATTTCACAATATTTCGTTGAATTTACATCTGGATTTAGGGATTTAATTATAAATCTTTATAAATCCCTCATTGTATAGTAAACAGTAACAGATCCGTAATCTGTAAAATTTAATTTAATAACTGATTTGAAATAGAAAATGTTCTTGGTACAGCAAATATTTATCTTCCATATTTAGAATCTCATATAGGTAGGTGCAACAGAGAGCACAGTAAT
Organism: Galerucella nymphaeae; assembly: GCA_963978555.1. Classification (NCBI taxonomy): domain Eukaryota; kingdom Metazoa; phylum Arthropoda; class Insecta; order Coleoptera; family Chrysomelidae; genus Galerucella; species Galerucella nymphaeae. The sequence continues at coordinate 13,655,055 of OZ021719.1, forward strand.
AGTGTTATATTCCCTAATTTTTTTGCATCTAATTTAGTTTTCAGTGCATTATTTATTGTAACTTTCCAAGCTACCGTAGAAAAATTATTTTCGCACACGGATGCCATTTTCACACATACCGACCTCCATCAGAGCTTATTAAACGACCATGATTAAGTCGGGCAACGCGCCGCGTTGGCTCTGCTAGAATTTCGTGAAATCGTTCACGCTTGTTCTCTCAGTACACTATTTAAACTTATCCGCGTTTTTAGTGATACTTTGCAGCGTCGCCAAAAATAGATACCAAGATTTTTTTGACATATTTCTTGTATTACAACGATTACTTTTATCGAGGAAAGAGTGAGCTATTTTCGGATAAGGTAGTTTGTCAACCGTCAAAATAGTGATACTTTGAAGGTCTTTGTTTTGTGTGTTCTTCTCATTCTTTTGGATTATTATCAGAAGATACCTCATGTTGATAAATTAGATTGATTTATTAATAAATGTAAGTAAATAGATCACAGTTGGGTATATTATCTTTATTTAAAGGCAATCCTATCCTAGCATAGGAAAATCGTTGGTAAACAAACTTATTATAAATATTTGCTTACATAAGTAGTATAATTTTTCACCCACATCCACACCCAAAAAGTTTTATTAAAATTTTTATAAATAACATAAATACAACACACGCATTTTTTCGATTGAAGGTGAAAGAATGATTTTAACAAACAACTGAGTAGACCAGCTCAGCTCTGCTCTTTCCTAACTCCCTTAATGCTTGGAAATATTCACTACCATAAGTAAAATTCTAACATGTATCGATTGATTAGCACTTTTTCTTCAAAAAGTGGACTACTTCCGTTAAATTCAATGTCCTCCGTGGCATACAGCCAGGAAAGTAGTTGTTACTTCTAATTGAACGGTCTGCTATTTGGAAAGAAATTTTCAAAAACAGTTTGATCAAATAATTTAGCAATAAATTATGCACAATTGGCTGTTAACGTGATATATCTAGTTTGCTGATTAAGGCTCCTTAATATATTTGACCTATTTAACTTATTTTTTGTACGTTTTCCGTGGACTCTATGAAAAGGTGAAACATAAATGATACGTTTTTCCAAAATTATTTATAATTATTAAGAACAAAACCAAATATACTGTTCCACTGAATTTTAGCTATGCAAGAGATTGTAATAATTCTATTCAATGTTATCTTTTTATTACTTTGACCTCGGACCTAGTTTTGGTTTGAATACGATTATTTGGAATACGATTTTTAACAAAAATTTTTTAATGTTTTTGTTTGTTATAATATTGTATATAACTATTCACTTTTTGTTGATAAACAGTTAGTTTGAATGCTTGTAAAATTGAATTAAGTTTGTAAATACATCATAAAAATGTTATTGATATTATAATGACTGGAAAATTCTGAAGCACATACAGGATGTACCAAAAGTAGTACATACTCTCTTACAAACTTTCTTATATTGATAAAGACCACACAGAATTCAAACCCCCTCGCGTTCCACCTTTCAATTTTATTAAATTCGCATGACCAGTTGTTATTGCAAACGTTACATTTTATTTCGGGAACATGTACATTATTAAAACCCATGCATGTTTCATTTAATTTTTGAAAAGGCTACGAAATTAACGTGGGTCACTGACATCATGTCGGTTTGGTTTTTAATTTATTGCGATCTAATTTTGAGTCCATCATAAAATGGTTTTTGTTTTAGTCAGAAATTCGTCTACGTCAAAACGATCTAGCTTTTTGTTTAAAATTTATTATTACCGTCAAAAGATAACGCGGTTAATTATGATCATTCGTTAAATATGACAGATCGTTGACGTTTGTAACAATAACAAATGTTTTTCCTGATACAGTATAATTGATGTTTTTATATCTTTCATGAAAGTAGATATTTTAGGGGTAAATCATGTTAAGTATTGTCTTAAACTCAAAAATAGGCTGGGCGAATAACCTTCCACTCCCACTGAGTTGTACTTTCATGTGTTTGGACAAGAGATTTCGTTACTGCACATTTCGACCTGTCATACAGCAGTTAAAGTCCAGCAAAGAAAATATAACATTAAAAATGAACAACTTATTTTCATTCGATAAACTTTGTATGTTTAGAAAATATGTCAATATTATTGAAAATACATATTTTATCATTGCACGTCCTAAAATGTTTGATATATTTATGAGTTTGAAAATAAAAAACATAAAATATTTCACAAATTACACAGAAATAGAAACTAAAACAATTTTGCAGTACTTTTGACACGAGGGTCGTAATGTAAATGTGAATTTAATGAGGTTAGTTCCTTCAGGTGTATTATTACTATCCAAAATACAATAAATTGTAGACATTTAATAATTTTTCTTGGCATTAGAACAGTTTCAATAACGAAAAAAAATAGAAAATCGACTCATTTCTATATTATTTTAGGTCTGTTTTCATTTCATATGACCTTGAATGAGATCACTCGATTATTCGAGACTTTTTTTGTACTGGGGGGCTTTGTTAGGTTAATTGTTAATTGAAATATTTACTCAGCAATGGATTTAATTAGAAAACAATGTCTCCTCTATCAACATGAATTTTAACAGGTATTAATTATATCTGACATTATATAATATTAACCCAGGACTGGACTGGTAAAAAAAACAAATTGTGACTACAGTTTTCTATTGTGCACAATGTACTGAATATAGAAGAAAAGTTAGGTTAGTTAACAGAGTCCTCATCAGACATTTCCTCAATCTTTCATCTTTTCTTGTCCCCGCGACGATCGCGTTCTTGTCGTCCGTCGCCCTTTGGTCAACAACCCGATCCGGTGATTTTATCGATCCTCTTTAATTAATTAGTAGATTTCGGAAGCGCTCCATGAAGTTACTAACACGTGTTGTAAATTTGTAGACGACTTCTTTCGAGCGGAAATTTATTTTCGTCTACAATGTTTGAATTTTCCAAGTTTTTTTTGGGTCATCGAATGGAAAACCGATATTCGTAATTGTGGCTAATATATTTTAACGCTAGTTATACAGGGTGTACCGAAAACTTGGGAGGTGATAGAGAGGCTAAAAATAACGATGGTATTTCATGTAAAAATTTTTCTTTACGTTCTTCGTTAACGAACTGTAGGGCTCTAAAGTTTAGAATGAAAAATTGTTTTTTATTTACAATTTTTCAATGACTGATTGGAAATTAGTAATATTTTAACAGTTAATAAACACCATAATTGCACACTTTTTGGTGTGACATACAAGTCTACTTGTGAACTCAGGTACCGACTAAGTTAAATGATGGATGTGCCATTTTTTGACAAGTAAAACTTTTTTCATTTATAAATACAACAATTGGTTTTTGTGAACATTTTTAGAAATATTCAGTCCTCTTGTGACATCTCGATAACATTAACGGCTTAAGAGATGTAGAAATGTAATGAAGTAAAAAAAGTTGTAGCCATATTTATGCCAAATGGTTTCTGACAATATTAATTATCCTGCATATAGTTCCTTTTGGTAGGGAGATAATAATTTAATAAAATTTGTGTTCTAGTTACATTATTATTATTATTGTAACCCAGATTCAACTGATTTTTTATATGAATATATATAATTAAATGTCATAATAATGATTTAAAACAGAATTCATTGATCTTTCCAAACATTTTTTGTTGTAAACTGTTTTGGATATTTTTTAAAGCCATCTGGACGTCGACCTCATTCTTCCACTTCCCACTAGGTGAAATTTACAATACCTACGAAACTTCTTAAGGGGATAGAGTCTACTTTTGTAAAAAAAAATTATGAGAAACTGATACTGCATATAACTCGAACATATTATTCAATAGTTTCATAAAAGGAGAGTAAATTGATGAATAGGTAAACTACAATTGCGAAATATACTGAATAAATACACATAATTATTAACTATTCTATATTATTAAAATAAGTTGTTCAGTTTGTTGAGGCGTATATATTCGTTTGGAGATAATGATTCATTTGCAAAAAATTCCCAATGTCAGAAGTATAAAAAATTACTAAATACAAGGACCGTAGTTTAAATTTTTGTACAATTTTAAATACTGTTACAACGTTTTAAACCCAAACTTATAATTATTGTTTTGACATCCATTGTATGTACACATTTTAGATTGCTACATATACTGCATACATGCATATTGGAGCTCGAAATAAATTGAAATTGGTAGTTAATTGAAAGCACAATTTTTTATAATAATCTCGAGTACTGCACATTTATTTACGAGATAAATTTCATGAAAGAAAATATATTCAGTTGTGGATATACTTGTAGAAAATTTATTGAAAATCACTGAATATTTCCAATATTATCACTGGACTTGTTGCAAACTATTCAGAAGAGTATTCGATTCTTAAGTTCATGTCAGAAAATTGTTAGCGCAAACTATTCCTTCCCCCTCGAAGGGTAGACTGGCTAGAAGGTCAAAGGAAATGTTGTGTTAAACTTCAGAAATATCATAGGGTTGCGAGTGTCCTTGAACTGGACTAGGAACTAGGAACGCGAAATAGAGAGGGTCATTTACATGAGAACAGGGTAGTTGGAAGTGACTAATAAGACGCCACGAAGGAACCACAAGGCACAGTCTGTTTCTATTTCGAACTATCAACATTATTTTGATCTCGTCTACTAAGAAATATAAATTGTTATATAATCGGTAACTTTAATACATGCCGTTAAATATTTATAATCCAGAATCTACAGAACTATTTCCTTTATCCAAATATAATTAATTAAATAAAAATATATTATAGCGGCACATGGTTTTCGGTATTCCTAACAGTTACTTGGCAGTCGTTCAAAATTGCAATCTTTACATGCGATGATGCTACTTGCTTCCTGTTTTAGATTCATTTGAAAATTCTCCTTATAACATTAATTTATAACCTTGTCTCAATAAATAGTTTTTGATTCAAATTTGCCAAACCATGCATTTTGTTACATCAGAACTTTACCATTCATATCAGAATCATATTATATGATACCCAGTAACATTTTCAAAGTTTGTCTATCCTTTGGTGCAATGATGTAAGTTAAGCATTAGTGTTGGGATGTTACCTGTCAGATTTGGATCCATAGGATGACCAAGAACTTATAACAGCCTTAAGGTCTAAATTATTGATTCCTGATTCCTCTAACTCTCCTCAGAAACTAAGTAGAAGTAAGGGGGCACAATAGATCTTTTAGGTCTAATAATCCTACCAAATAAAGGTATAAATCCCACCTCAATGTTCCCAATGTAATGGAAATATGTACATTAAACATATTATCCTAGAGAATGTCCCCAGTTTGCAATCCAACGAAGACAGCATAAGATCCCCAACTCCTTACAGTCAGCTCTCGGAAACCAAATCAACGATTCCTTGAATTGCTTCAAAGCCATCAACATGTACAATTTATAATTATAATGTAACTCTACTGTAAACACTGAACTGCCAATAACCCTAGTGGTTGACGCAGTATGTTAAATAAAAAAAAGGGTATAAATATCCTTTAAGGGACGCATTTGGGTTGAAACAATTAGAAAGGTCGTAGACATTCGAGTAGATAATTTCTTGGTAACTAAATGTGTCAATGTATTAAATTACAACAATCCAGTTTTACTAGTTGACGCATTAGCTAATTGGAAACAATATCTAGTGATTTTTTTTTACGGGTCAGTGCGATTTTAAAAACCCCACCGACAAAGGAGCTATTATATAGCATATTATTCGTGGTAGGTAAACACGAGACGTTGCCAAATTTATCTAAAAAGTAAATACCTACCAATAATTTTATGATGTACCCAGCCTGTTAAAACCTAAACAATTTTTGTCAAATAATGTGCTTGGCAACAAGGCTAGATTATGTTCCAAGAATTTTCTCCTGAAAACATGACATGTACGCTGCTGCGGTACGTCGGAAGTTGCTTTTAAATTTTGACGGATAGGGATTGGGTAGGATGTAGGTGCCGTCTTGTGTTTGTCGATTAATGAAAGGCTCAAATTCTTATTAATTTGCCTGGTTAGTTTGAAGACCCACCGATAAAAAAATGGTCTCGATAGTACTATGAAAGATTAGAATAACTAGCTTACGTCAGTGTTTGTAAAATTTCGACGTTTACCAGATAAAATTTAAAAATAGTTCAAAGTAAATCAACCTGTGGCTATATTATACATACCATTTTATAAGATTAGTAAATATGTGAATATACAGGGTGTAGCTTTCGACCGTACAATTCTGTTTTTCGAATATAAATCCCTCATTATTCAATAAACAGTAACAGGTCCGTAGTAGAAAAATTTGAATGAAACTTCAACGCTGAATATGTACTAAGATAATGAATCATTGAACGAGATAAATTGTTTTAAATATTTTTTTATTGACAACGCTAAATTCGATATAAAATACACTCACGTGTTATAAACACTTTTTGTCTAATTGGCATAAAGATCGTAGATATCTGCACGGAAAGTTTGCCGTTATATAAATGCATAAATCTCAATTTATGTCACGTTTCCTTGTCTAAGAACCATAACAGCTCAACTAATCTTGTTTCAAGAAATAGGTATGCATTGCTCTTTTGTGCAACATATGCAGACTTTTATAATTTATATTAATAAAAATGCAGTTATTGTAGAAAATAATGTAAAAATAATCTAGAACTATAAATTAATGCGGATAAGAAACTTGGATGGATTTTTTTGTACAGAGTGGCTAAAAGAAAACTAAATAAGTTTTCAATTTGAACACCTGCTTCGAATTTTATTGAAACTCATCGCCTAATAGGGTTAAAAAGGGGTGGAAAGTTATGTGAGGGTCATTTGCATCGAATACTTATTGCTTTTGATTTATTTATTTTGTCATGTTTGAAATTTTATTTAAAAAACTCACTTGAAAGCTAGTTATAACTAGAATGTGTACTGCACTGTTTAGTTTTAAACTTTGTTTTGTTAGTTATTTAATAGTTTTATAGGAAATAATTATTTTATCGACCTTGAAATCGAATTTTCTCACGAAAATCGTGTTTTAACTTTACATTATTATACGCAACATCATTCATTTGAATAAAAATTTCAATGACGAATTATTTTATATTTTTATTTTTTTTTGGCAAAAAATGTTAATATTTCTATCTATTTCCGCGACAAATTTAGTGTAATATAGAATCAATTATCGATAATTTTAGTTTGATATTTATATTTTCTATTCTTGTTTCAGGTAAGAACCAGTTTTTTATGTAAAGGGTAAGAATATAATAAATCAATGTCATTTCAAAAATCCCTCTAAACTACATATATTTTTTCTCGTAACTCCACTTAGAAAATAGATGTTAAGATGCGGTTTTTACCACGTTTTTTCCGGCTTTCCCACTCACCCCTACCAGCTATTTTACAAAATAGAGAAAAGTACTGCCACAAACTCACATAAAATGATCTAGTGATAAGCCTTTAAATTTTTGCTCATTATATAATAGTCCCTGTATATGAAATTTGCAAAAACTCAGCTAATATTATAATCCCAGCTTAAACTCTGTTAAAGTTGAAAAAATATTTCAGTTTTTATATTCTTGTCAGGATGTGTCATTTAAAAATAAACAAGCAGATTTACACAAAAATTAAAAATAGAAGACATTGAGATTAGTCGCTATATTTTTGTTCAAAACACTATTAAGAGGAATCTCTACATATCTCGTAAATGAATCAGTCGTACAGGGTTTATTCAATAATTAAAAAAATAATATTAAGAAGTTGACAGGGAAGACAGGCTATGCGAGCAAAATATTAATGAGACAACCTGTATGTATGATACGAAAATAAATGTTTGTGTAATATTTCAAACCTAACCATTAAAATGTTTATTTTATCTGTCAAAAAATTCTTCTAACAACTTTTCAAATCTTTTAGTTTATTTCACGCCGTATACCTACCTATATCATTTTTTTCCGTATTGTATAAGCCCGTTAATTCGTGGTAAAAATAGCTGCCCGGCAATAAAAATTTCAAAAAAACCCATTCTAGTTGGAAAATTAATGTTTTACGCATCTCTTAAACGCTTCTTGTGACTATCGTGACCATAAATTCATTTTGACGAGGGCTACAAAATAATTACTACTCCTGATGATGTTCAACAGTGGTTGGTATTTAATTATAGAGTTACCTTCGAAATGTTTACGTTAAGTTATGTTTCGTGTATCTTTTCAACTCAAGGTTATCACCCCTTCACACCCCTTTCCTGTAGGAAACCTCCCTAGTCAATCTAGATGGACAGGGTTTCGTGATTTTCAATACACTTTGGTCAATTTATATAAAATGTTTGGTACTTGGACCCTACATTAGGCATTTTTTGAGTCTCTAAAATCTTCCGTGACGATAAAATTTAAATCTTTATTTTCTTTTTGATAAAAGTGTAATAATATCTATACTAATGCTACTTTTAAAAGTATCTCGCCTTGTCTAGATCTAGAATGTGTCTTAACATCAAAACAAATATACTATACAATAAAACCATAACCATTTAACCATATAACAATCTAAATAACCATCATAAGTCTCTAAAATCTATTTTTATCTATAAAACTTATCTATTTCTGAAAGCAAAGTAGAGGTTTCGAATTGCGGGTTATGTCTGTCGTTCGTATTATTGTTTGACAACAAGACATACCTCTGGTGCCAACTATATCCGGAACAAGCAACGTCTCTTGGAAGGAATTTCTTCTGTCTTTTACCATGGGCGGAGTGGAGTAATCGACGTCCCAAATATAGACCCTTTCAAATATTATTCTTTGATCTACCTATCTCTTATGGTCTTTTGGTTATTATCAGGATAAATAAAGTAGATACAATAAAGAGTTTTTGTTAGGTTAGGTTACATTCTTCTAACTCGCAAGGAAACAATTCACTGGTCATTATTTATTTAAACTATTAAACGGTATTTAAATAAATATTTTAATATAAAACTGAATCATTGACCATTAGCGCTCTACAAAAACCTGTTTTCATTCAACAAAACCCTAAATAAGGGTTGTTATACGTAAAATAGAAACACTCCTCGTTAGGGTAAAATCCTTTTGTGTGGCAACACCGGTATGAGCACATTAACGCGACGTTTCTTGGATTCGATCTACGAGCACAAAGTCTGGCGTGTAAAAAGCTTTCGTAGACAGTTCGTTTGAACTACTCGACAACAGAAGTTGTTTCATGCGAGTAGGTCATATGTAAATCAACAGGTGTGGATTATGACAGTAAAATTTATCGGTTATAGAAAAAAGTGAAATGATTTTTTTTTAAATATCCGGATAAAGATGAAGATTAAACTGGGTTGATGTGCGAAGAATTTTGTGTTTTATGAACGCTGATGACACTAATAACTATTTATCTATTATGTAAATTTAGAAGTGAATTGTGTCGAAAAACGAATATGTATTAGTTGTGATAAGATTAGTTGCAGTCAGAAAATCGGATTAAAATTTCTACCTAACGATATCGTACAAAAATGCCTTTGAGTACTGTTTGCATAAGTGTAAGTATTTTATTTTTGATTTTCAAAAACAGACGATTAGGAAATTTAAAAAAATGTTAAATTTTCTCTATTGCTTTGATTGTTTTTCTTAAATAATTTTAGTTTTGGTATAAAATGTAGAAAATCAACGAGTACAATAACTGATTTTTAGATGTAAATTCCATTCAGATTTCATGTACGCCCGATGTAAACAAAAAGGGGGGATAGTTGAATTGAGCAGGCCCGTATTTAATTTCAAGGTATTTCAAATAATTAAATTCAAATACATGGGAGGGGTGAACTGCAGGGGTATTTTGGTGTACACAGAGGGGGTAATGCGAGGTATTACGAGGTAATTTACAGGGTATTTCAAGGAACTGTGTAGTAGATTTTGTGCAATGTGAGGGTATCTTGACTTGAAAAATATTATGCGAGCTTAAAGTTGCCGGCTTTTTGTTTGACCATTTTTTTTATTACCTATTTTTTTTTCAAAGAGCCGTCCCTTCGCCATCATCGACCCAGTGTCCAGGGTTTATTGTGTATAGAAATATCAATATTAAATATTTTATTCTCTTTCACATCTTTGACTGAACTATAACTATCTTTCAGAGGGGGTTATTTTACGAAAAGTTGACCACTCTTTTACTCTTTAGTCGGTAGTCTCATCAAGAAAGAGTGTAGTGTTTTTCTGTTATTTTTCAATAAATTTTTTATGGTTTTTGCTTTAGAATTTCGTTTTCAATAAAAAATCGAACGGAATACCAAAAAGTTCAGTTCACGTCTGGTATTACATGAAATAAAATATGGAATTATGTTTGGTAGGTAGACAAAAATAATATTAATACCTCTCAGAGTTCAGCTCAGCAACTTAAAGGGGATATACGATTAGATAGCTACACAATAAGTTTTGCGACCACTCTACACACATGAACAAAAAGTTGGGATATTGTATAATAAAGGGGATTAAAATCCCTCACTAATGCTAGATGTCTATTTGCTATTAATCATAAATTATTATATTCTACGTATAAGTAAATGTTTAAACAACTATCTCAATATTTAGACACGCTGATTTGCAGTATTTGAACTGTTCACGCGATTATAGAGATATTTTTCCTCATTTAAGATAAAGTATTACAGTGAATAAGGTGTAATTTACGATATAAACGACAAAAAAATATTTAAATCAATGGGTAATACATGCATATACATATTTTATAAGCATAAAAAATATTTGTTGTGAAAGATATACAGCATTTCATATGCTACATGCATTCGGTCGACACCCATTTCCTTTCTTGTCCCATACTAGTAGGTATGCATAGAAATTATAGAAATTAATTGATTATTATATTGATGCATTTGTATTATACAGATTGTTTTCAGACTCTTGATATAAAAAGTGCAAGAAAAGCTATAAGAATTTAAGATAATAATAGTCTGGTGGTCCAGTGATCTATTGAGTTACTGAATATATGATTAAAGTCGAATCTAGAACAAAGATCATTGAAAGATATTTTCGAAATGATGGGTTAGAAAGAACAATAAAATTACTGGAACATCGGCTATGTAATTATTTCGGGAGGAGTGATTAGTCATTAATAATTGAAAGCATTTTGTAAAAAATGTTCTCATAATTTAATTCATCGTTGTGTGTGAGTGAAACTTTCGTTTTATTCAAAATCTATAGAAGTAATTAACAAGATGGTAGAATATGTATAAAATATATTCCTAATGGGGGAGATTGAGAATGACTAAAATTCGGTAATTTTTAACTATTGTACTTCTGTTTCTATCTAAATCTTGCCTTAGTGGCTCCATCTACAATTAAAATTTGGTCCTACTTTTATAAGTTTAAAATTAGATCGTTCATATATTTTGGTTTAGCGAAAATTCAGGTTCTGCACCCAAATTATCATTCTTTTACGTAAGAAGTGCATCGATTAAAGGTTAAAGGCTGGCGAAAACACGAGCAGCTGCAAACTGCAATTATGATAATATAGTAAGATGTACAAATAACAACTATTAAAGAAATTCCCCATTTTATTACTCTATACATTTCTCAAAATAGACTATAGTATAAAACTATTATTTACTAATATTTACTTGGATGATAAGTAAGCTTTTCCTGACAATCCCATCAAGTTTGAGTAATGTCAAAAGAATGTCGACCTCTTAACACCCATCCAAACATTCTATTGTTTTGTCGTTTATTTGTTTTTTTAAACATGTGACTTTATTTATTTGTAATGAGTGCTTCACTTAAATGTACTTCTTGTGAACTTATTCACGATTAACCTTGAACACTAAATATTCATTTGTATTCTATACTCGGTAAAAATTTGTGTGTCTTGTGTATTCGATTGTTTTTACACGTGGTTCTCTTGTATATGAAGCGAGAAGTTATCAAAATATGAATGATTTTTCGTTTTTTGTTAAACTAATTCTTGAAAAACTCTGTCTAGTGCTACAAGATTGCTTTTTTCTTAATAATTTTTACATAAAACGAAACCGAAAAGAAAACACTTCAATTTGTTTGTGCTCTCAATTATTTTTATAACAATGTATGGGCTTTCCCTTCAAACTTATAAGGTGTTCATTGTCTCTCATTTATTTGCCTCTAAGTAGGCGTGATTGATCTTTCATATGATAAAAATAATATTGAAACTCTTTGTTGGAGCAAGTTCAACTTTTTCTTTGTAAATTTTTATTGTCTATTTTTAAAATTAATTATAAATACAAATTGGAAAGCTTAGAAAAAACTGTGGGAAGTCCAATACCCTCGAAAAGTTGATGTATTCAGTTAAAGTGAGTCTATTTGTTTTCCAAGTGTATATTTATTGGGTCTTTTTATCTATTATGTATTTATTGTAAATTTATTTTTTCTGGGCATATACCTAACTTTTCTTTTATAAAATTTTAATGTATCTCAAAGTCATGGCACAAACAGTAAGTTCAGATTTTAACTTTTTAGGATACACTTAACTTTCCAACCAGAATAATCAGCTTTCTTCTCCACCCAACTTGCTCCTATTTGCTGCCACTCCCTGTAGTGTAATTTACACAACTCACATGAAGACCTATTAAAAAATGCTCCTTCTAATTTGCACATTGTCGACCAACACGTGAAAGTTAATTTAGAAAATTAGTTCATTAATTTTGAATGTTTAGCTTGTTGTCACGCAACCCATTCTTTTTTTTTGTTTTTGCCATAAAATGCACATATTTTAGCATTAAACTCCCATTGTTCAATAAGTTATTGTATTAAACATGTACAGAATAGCGTTTAAAATAAAATTCAAAACTAAAAATCAATGCGCGTAAGAAAAACATTTTATATGAAGTACTAACTCTTAGCGCAGTTTTACTTTGATGCATTCATTTGATCTCAACAGGTTATAGTCACCCAGAAGAATCTGATTATCTAAGCCCTACTACATCTTTCCAATCCTCAGATCTTGTCTTTCTTTTGGATTCATCTATTTCTTCCAATATTACATAGTGGCTGATTCCGCAATAGGGTTCAGGCCCCCAGGAAGGTATTTGAGTCCCCCTCTTTGCTTATTCATCTGCTATTTCTTTTCCTTCTATTCCAGTGTGTCCTAGAATCCATAGTAAGGTTAACTATATTGTTCTCGCCTAGTTTTTCTAGGTTCATCATCTAGATTTTTGGTACGAAATCCTGAGACAACCTGTATAGTGATGGAAATATGTTCTATATAAAAAAAAAGTTCGAAGCCTACAATTTAAAACCATATTCTTCTAAATCAATCTTCATAAAATTACCAATTAACCCAATCTGACTCTGAGGTCTTTGTTCTTTGTTTAAAAATCTATTAGTACTCGACACTCAATAAGCTTTAATTGAATTAACAAACAATTTTATTATTAAAAATATCTAAAGGCGTTGTTGGTATAAAACTATGACTCGATTTTTTTTTATTTTAATAAAACATTCTTTAAAAAAATGTCATTGTTAGTTTTATATAAGCCAAGTTGGGCGAGGTCACATTTATATGTTTATGTAAAATTTGTACCATACCCAAATTCTCATTTCTCCGCCCTGGGCAATATTCTGTAATGATCTTGTAACCAAAGGCGGCGTTCAATAGAAAACCAGTCAGAATTGAAGATATAAACTCCTGATACTAGAGTGTCCACGGAGGATATCCTCTAGAAAGGACTTGTGACAACAAAATATCTGTTGCGAAATTTATACATTCTGTAACCCGCCTATGTCTACTTTTAAACAAATCTGGTTTCGATTTGAAATCAACTTTTTTCAATGGTCTTACATCGATTAATAAGGTAGTAAAAAGAAAGTTGCAACAACCTGTGCAATAGTATTGCGATATCTCTGGCAAAAATGAAGGAATTTAATAAATAAATGACAGATAGTAAAGAGCTGTTAATACAGAGTGGATCATTAAACAATTAAACAATAATACAACAACACAATAAATTCATAGAAAGAAAAAGTAAAAATTTAACATTGTACTGGCTGTCCCATTTAAAAAAATAAGTGATATGAGTAGAAAACGTAAATAATTCATAATAAATGTAAATAGGCAAGATGCCAAATTTGATTTTAACAATTTTCCAGATATAAGACTGTCAAAACGACATTTATATTTCATAATACAAGTCTTAGATTGTGATCGATAGAAATATTTCCCATGATATTGGCGGACTACGAATATAAACAATATTCCGTTGGGTAAAAAAAAATTGTTTATCTGAATAATTGTTGGGAAGTGTATCTATCGAAAAGTTTTACAAACTTTCTTTTCCTTTCAATTGTTATAACTTATCTATTGTAATTATCAAATTGATAATATAATACCAAAGTATAGGAAGGCTAACAACCGTAAATTTGTATCCCTTCGAATACTTCCTTCCTATTGGTATCCAATTAACAAACAGTGGCGTATCCGTAAGAAAAATAGCGACCACAAAAATTTTTACATTTATTATCAAATTTTCTATAGCAATGGTGAAAATAAATGTGATTTTTTTAAACAAACTTTTAAACTGGCTGGTATCCTACCCAAACTTTTTTGTTTATTTAAATTTTCAAAAAAAATAAACATCCTACATTTTGACTACTAAATAAACATGATTTGATTGTCTAATATCCGCCTACTTAATTTAAACAATTGCTTGATAGTCATTGATGATTTTTTAATATAATGAATTCAAATTGTAAAAAAATTTATTTTTCGAGAAGCAAAGTTGAAAATTCAGTTTAGGTACAGCCTTGAACGAAGCGGTCTGTAACTTTGGTGTTTAGTTAACAAAACATGACAGTTATATGTATATTAATATCTATTGACAAGTGAAACTTTTTTGTTATTTGCAACACTTTTTGTGACTCATCTTATACCAAATAAGAAAATATGGAGTCATTCTAACACATAAAAGGACACGCAAACATCTGTTTATAAACAAAAAAATACTTAATAGGTCTACGAGGGAGAATCAATATGTAAAGCCGGATCTTACAGTTTAAGATCTTAAATTTTCTTTAATTTGCAAAACTATTTGTCTCCATTCAAATATTTTACTGTTAAACAGATATATATGAACTTTTAAGATGAAGTATAGATTTTTTCTTGGTTAGAAAAAATATATATTTACATTTCCACTTTTCCTTTCTTCGCCTCTAATCGATACATAAGTAGACACTTCTCGACAAGAATAGTGTATTTTAATTCTGTCGCATGTCAACTATTGAAATGGGTCAGTGTCGATGCCGTTGAAAAATCGCTTTTCATCATAAATTTCAGTCATTTGTTAGCCTTCCTACCTACCTCTGTTTACTATACACGCGTAGATTATAGATATCGGTTTTTTCTAATAATAATAATAATATATATGACGCAGTTTTATTACCGTGTATAGTGTTAGGTGATATGAACTTGAAAAGAAATATAAATGGATTGAAAGGTTAGTTTTTATTGAATTTGTGTTCTAAAGTACAAGTACAAGTCAAAAAGCTGGTCGTTGAAGGATTATGGCATTCCAAAACCAACTGTGGAAATTATCTCATTATCTAGAATCATTTTGAAGATGTTAAGTCTATAATGATGCATTGAATAATAATTTTGTTAGATAAGAAACGCTGGTAATTATTTTGTTTACATCTTGTAAATGTGAGATGGGAATCTACTGGTAGTTGTCGTTCTCAGGTGCTTGTTAGATTCTTACGCAATCTCGAAATGATGTTAATATTAATTGAACAATTAATTTATTCATCTAAAACTATTGCTTGTACGATGTGATTAACCTATTTCTTCTTCTTTACATATCCGACTTAAAATACTTTCTACTGACTGAATCTCTATGAATGAATGGTAATGATAACAATGACTTTTGGATTCTTATTACAAATGGTCTCATTATCTGATGATTTATATAACTGCCAGAAAGAATGATTTTGCAAGTATCGAGATTAAAATCGAGTCTTGAATAGGATGTTTTTAAACATTGATTATTACTACACAAGATAGAGTTCTCACATTTTGCCAGCGAAGGATTGTGAAGCTTGGTAATTTGGAAGAAGACAGATTGTTCAACGCTAGCCACATATTTATCTAATATTGAAGGAAAGTAAAATGCATTCCATTAAAATTATGACAACTCAGGAGCTTATAGAATACGTTTGTTGACAAAATATGTTTTGTTTTCTGATGGGAGCACATTTAGGCTTCAAGGTCATGTTAATCGTCAAAATTTCCGCTATTAGTCATGCATCCCTATAAAAATATGACAACTCAGGAGCTTATAGAAGATTTTTTTGAACAAAAGATGTTTTGTTTTCTGATGGGAGCATATTTAGGCTTCAAGGTCATGTTAATCGTCAAAATTTCCGCTATTAGTCATGCATCCCTATAAAAATATGACAACTCAGGAGCTTATAGAAGATTTTTTTGAACAAAAGATGTTTTGTTTTCTGATGGGAGCACATTTAGGCTTCAAGGTCATGTTAATCGTCAAAATTTCCGTTATTAGTCATGCATCCCTATAGAAAGATGACAACTCAGGAGCTTATAGAAGATTTTTTTGAACAAAAGATGTTTTGTTTTCTGATGGGAGCACATTTAGGCTTCAAGGTCATGTTAATCGACAAAATTTCCGTTATTAGTCATGCATCCCTATAAAAAGATGACAACTCAGGAGCTTATAGAAGATTTTTTTGAACAAAAGATGTTTTGTTTTGATGGGAGCACATTTAGGCTTCAAGGTCATGTTAATCGTCAAAATTTCCGTTATTAGTCATGCATCCCTATAGAAAGATGACAACTCAGGAGCTTATAGAAGACTTTTGCGAACAATAGATGTTTTGTTTTCTGATGGGAGCACATTTAGGCTTCAAGATCATGTTAATCGTCAAAATTTTTGCTATTAATCAAATAAGAATCCTCACCGGATTGTTAGGACAGTGCGCGACGCAAAACTCACTAATGTCGTGGCAACTTTGACAAACTAATATCTTGATTCAGCAAACCCACAAGCTCCTGCCATCTTCTTATTCGGAAATCTACTACACAGTTGGCAAACTATGTAGAAAATGTCACATTTGAATTGTATAAAAATATACACTTTAAAATGGATCTTGTACAATTCTTGTATAAAAATAGAACTCATCTGCCAAATATATTGTGATTATGCAATGTACAGGGTGTTACACATATTTATTATCGCTGTTATTACAAGAAATTATAACCATACAGCAGATAGGTGGAGATTATGTCACGAATGTTTGTACGTTCTTTGAATGTTTTGTACACGCGTAGGAATGTCTAAAAGCGTGCCTGCGTTCTACTTTGATTATTGAAGTACTTAAGAAAACTAGGCCAGCCTAAAAGGCACGTGCTGTTCATAAAATATCGGCTAATTTACTGTAAATCGAGAAATTTGAAGCGAGAAAAATGTAAAAAGACAGGATCTTATTGGGAAGATATGTCAGACGTTATAAATATGTAATTTGGCTAATAACTAGTAGTTTTCTGTAATTAGAAATCTGAAAAAAAGTATATTTATTGAATATATAGCGTGTATACCCCTTGTTGAGTGCTTGGAATGTGTTAATGAGCTATAAATAGATTTTGAATTGAACGCAAGTATTTAGAAGAAAGAGAGAGCGTGACTAGTAGAAATATTCATTACTTAATAAAATATCAGACAACGAGTATAACACTGTAAATCTAATTATATACTTTTCTTTTGTTTCAGACTGTCAGCAGTCGACCCAGGACTTGGTCGTCATACTCGAATATCCGCGAGAAAAATGTACACGACTTCTTCCTCAACATGAACAGCGCCGAGGATTTAGCAGTTTATAGAGATCTTCCTGAATCTTTCCCTTCTCCAAGCCTTCAAAGGCGAACTTTAGGATGTAGTTACGATTTTCCAGAAAAGTCGAACAAAAAAGATAAAAAATGGTCGATAAGCAGCATATTTCGACGAAAGAAAAAAGAAGAAAGCGACAGTAGCAGCGAGGAAGACGTTCAGAAAAAAGGCTTTCTAGGAAGGAGAAAAAAGAAATCCGAAACCAGGAAAAAACGAACGGTTAAACCAGCAATACCTTTTGATCACCTCGTAATCCATCCTGGTTCCCGTAATTCGTTGAGTTACAATGGATATAACTACGGTGAAGATCCTGGTGTATTATCCGATCCAACAGCTGGATATTCACTCTACGCTGGAAGAGCTCTACCGAAAATTCCTCCACAGGATTCCTCTCAAAAAAATAATGATCTGATAAAAACCAATTTTGTATCTGGATCAGTGGATAGCGTGAGAAAAAGTAAACGAGGTCAAACAAAAGCCAGAGCCGAAGCAAGAATAAATTCTTCTAAAAATAATACCAGCTCTGAAGAAGAATCTCAACATTCTAACTCTTCATTGCCAATACGTAGCGAGGAAAACCTGAAACAATTTAACAAAAGATCAAGGGCAGCTAGAACTGAAAGATATTTGAAAAGACATTCTCGCGATGGCGAAAATCCACATAACTATCTAAGACTGTCTAAATCCGACGTAGAAAGCTCTCTATTAAACTGGAAATATTCAGATGATAGTACTAGATCTCCCAGCAGAAGCCCGCTAGTACCCAAAACCCTTCCAACTGAGGGTAACAACAAATTATCATTTTCCAGTTTAAATTCTCAAAGTAGTAATATTTCTGGACTGTCCACTATACCTCCTAGTCATAGCACACCCAGTAGATTCCGAGTTAGCAATTCTACAAGTAACCCATCGTATAAACCTCCGCAATCTATGAACGATTATAATAACAGCATCAAGAAGATGATCCCGGAAAAGTATTTTGCAGAACAAAGAAGCATTTCTTGCGACGCCAACATACATAAAACTGACGCGCAATTTCCTATCATGAGACCTAAACGGGGATATAGAAATTTAAGTCTCGTAGACGCTTCTCAAATAAATAATATGCGACATCCACCACCTCCGCCACCAAGAGATCCAAGCAGATCATTCGGTTCGAATTATTTTGACAGCGGAAGACCGAATACTTTCTATTTCGACAACTCGGCACATTTGAAAACGAAACCTTTGAGTCATTCATTCCAAAACGATCATAGAAAGTATAATTCTTTTAATCTACGGTCGACTTCAGAAGACCAGTTGGTTAGGAATTCTCTTGGCGTCCAACTGCAGAGCAGACCGTCTTCTACAACTCCTGAACTGAATCGATCTCAAAAATCGATAACAAAGAATGAAGAATTCAATTATTTAACAGATAAAAAACCGAGAAGTCGAAAACCTATTTTTATCAAACAAGAAGTAACTAACGATAATGCAGGTGGTCAGAAAGCTTTGAATTTCTGGAAAGAAATCGAGAGACAGAATTCTTTAACCAAAAAATCCTTACCTAAGAATATTAGCTTGGAAAGTCCGCAAATATTTACTAGTCATACACAAGTACAAACCAAAGTCTTCCATCCCAATTCTATTCAAAACGAAATACCCAATAAAAAACCTAGTCTAGTTAATCCAACGAAATTCGAAGTGAGAGAAATACCGTTAAAAGATGAAAATATTGGTACTGTTAGTAAAGAAGATATAAAACGAAAATCAGCTAACTTAGAAGAAGCCCTTCACGAGCTAGAAGCTATATACAACAGCTTAAAACTAGGAGACGAAGATTTACTTGAAAGAGCAGAACAACGTGAAAAGGAGAATCAGTATAAAATACTACAAGATCTGTCGTATCCGAGTTATTCATCTCGAGGAGCTTTGAGCGATTCAAGTTTTAGCTATGAACCTTTTGACACTGTAGATTCACCACGTAAAAGATTATCAAAGAAAAATAAAATCGATCTTAAACTGGACGATATGGCGTTTAGAAAGTTGAATAAAGACAGAGCTAATACCATAAACGATCCGCAATCTGTTACGACCCAAGTTAGCTATTTAATGAGATCACCAGTTTTTTCCAGGGAACAAGAACCTTTAGATCCACCTCCAAGTGGTAGTAACGAACCGGATATTACTCTAGACGACGTTGTTTATAGAAACGTTAAACATACAAATAATTTATTGAAAGTAATAGAGCCCCAACCACCTTTTGGTATACCTCTAGGACCGATAACTCCAGCAGCAAACAGTGATTACCTTCACGCTAAACCAGAAAATATTTATAAACCTTCTTTTAAACACAAAAAAATACCAGATGTAGTTAAAGACGATCTGGCCTTTAGGAATTTGCGCAAAGATTCTAATAAAGGTCCAGCGCTACCTCAATTTTCGAACGATGATTTTTGCAACAACAATTCCGATACCTCCTTGAGTTACTTGAGGAAAAAACGAGCAAAGCGATCTATGTCTGCTAATATAGGAAGCATTTTGGGTAAAAATGATAGTGAAGATGTTGAAAATGAATTTAAAACTTTGACTGACATAGCTGACGCCATGGAAATTGCTAGGAGAGTCTTAAAAGAAAAAGAAAATAAAATATCTGCTACTAAACAAGCTTTTATGAGCGATAACGAATCGAATTACATACAATTCAACGACGCTCATAAAGAAAGTAGATCGAATTTTTTGAACGGATTAAAACATCCTACTTCTCCAAGATTGGGAAATATTTTAAGTTCAAAACCTCCAAGAGGTTTAACTCCCGAAAGAAGACGATCGCCAAAAGAATCAACACCGATACCCATATCACCTTTAGAAGATAAAAGATCCGTTAACGACGAATCTACATCTTCTTCCTTGGATGATTTACTGAACGCACTAGCTGAAGAAACTAAAGAAACTACAGAATACATAACCAAAGAATTAACGAAGCTAGGCGATGAAAAGAAAGATTCTTTGAATAGAAGGTTGTCTGATATAGATGCTGTTTCCAACCAGGCGAAAAAGCTTTTGGAAAACGTTGTGGATAGTGCGAGTTGTATAACTGTGGAGAAAAACGAAGAGGAGGAAGTTAACCAGTTAGTTTCACCACCTACGAACGCAGATTCAGCGACTTTAGTGATGTCTAGGTTTAAGGAAAACGGGGAAGAAAGTGCTAAACCAGAGTCTGAACACGATTACGAAAATTTAACTTCTGATAATGAAATAACCGGAGACGAAGTCAGAATTGAAAACCTTTCTCCGTTCGAAGAACGCAAAGCCGAAATTATCGCAACTTTTCAAGAACTTAAACAGCAAATAGACATTACGAACGATAATGTAGAAAATGACGTGGTTACAGGTGAGAAACGGTGTGTAGCTTTGCCAGATAAAGAATGTGCCTTTTCTGTTAACACTAACCCCGTAGAAAGCCGCCAGATTTTCACCTCTAGCTGTGATATTATTTTAAGGAAGCCATTTAATTTTAGTTTAGTAGAAGATTCTGAAACCAGTTCCGGGTTCCATTCGAATTGTTCGTGCGGGGATTATTTCAAATCCGATAGTGCGGATTCGAATACGAATTTGGATTCGTTGGAAAGTTTAAAATCGCCGAAATTAGTATTGGAAACATCGAATAAAGTTAATCGATCGAATTTTCCGAAAAGTTCCAAATTAGTAATGAAATATACCAAGTTAAATGTCGATAGTATGCCGGAGACTTCGCATGATCTAAGACCAAGACATGTCGATGGAAGCGTTCTTGGTGATGATAAGAAACCGAGCGCTTCCTGGTACCGTGACCCTACTGTCATGGCATTTGCATGTTCCTCTGGTATTGCATGCGTTCACCAGTTAACTTCATATGATTTATTTGCAGTTTTTAGTATTTTGTTGGCTGTTCTCTCATTCGTCGCCGCACTTTTTCTCTAATTGCTGTTTTTTTACTAAACATGTTTTTATTTATTTCATATTGATAAAATACACGTTAAATTTCAAATGTTTCATCCCGTCTTTCATTTAAATTTGAAAAATTCTCCCTGGAAATTTTTATTAAAGGTAGGATCACACAGAACCGGACCGAGTCCGAACCGACTTGCGAACTGCAGTCGAGTTCATCATGTCAGAGTAGCGTAAGAGACCTCTTGGACCAAACCAGTCCAAAATACCTAACTCCAGTTGAGAAACGATAAGGTCCAGCTCTGTACGCATGGGTAAGAACCTTCAACGTACGAGCCGAGCCGAGCCTCAGTCAGCACCAGGATCGCAAACGGCGCGATTATGTGTGTTCCGACCTTAAGTATAAACTTTTAACTGGGTTATATATGCAAGTACTGCATTTTTTCTTCTATAAAACAACTTACAATTTTTAGACTGATTTTTTTAACGTTTTGTGCTATAGAATATACAGGGTGTTCCAGTAGTTTGCTGTTGAGAGATCATAGAGTCTAAAAATAGTTATAGTATTTTATATAAAATTTACTTTATTGAATTATATGCCTCTGAGCACCTCTATCACCTTCCAAGTTTATTGAAAGAATTGACACTTCTGACACTTCTAAAATTTATTTTCCCATCACTTCACAAAAATATATTCTTCGATGTTCTTGTATTTTCCAGTGATTCGATATTTGAATACGAATAATTTTCTAATATTTTCTTGAAATTGTTTGGTCTTAATGACTTTGTAGATTTTTTTGTTAGGGTACATTGTCGTATGCTTTCTGTGAATCAACAAACACTACTGTCTAATTGTTATATAGAGAATAAAATTTACCAAGGAAATAAAAAGTATTTAAAGTTACCTTGAAATAACAATTAAGGTTTTTTTATCAATAAAAACCTAGAAACAATTGAATGAACAGAAAATCACAAAATACTATTTTGATTTTCACACGAATCCTTTTAAGTACAAATTTTGTACATAAAAGACAATATTACAAATAATTTAAGAATCTATAATTGTTTATATCAATACACTTGTTAATTTAAGAAAAAATATATGATTTAATGCCAAATAGTAGTTGTTAAGTTGTACTTAATTTCAATTTTGTAAAACCTTATTTATTTCTACAATAAAAATTTAGATTCAAATTTTGTTTGTATTTCAGTTTTAATATACTTTTCGAGCACTCTCACAGCTGCTCGATATGATTTACAAATCTTAATTATTATTTAACGTTTATTATCAATAACATTTTTACAACCCACACCTGTAAGTGAAATCTCTTAAAGTTGATAGTTTTGCCAAAAGAGAACTTGGCCTGGCCTTCAACTTGGAGACACCTAATTCTATTATTGCTGTATAAGATATCAACCATATGGGAAACTTTGTTATTATTGGTTTTAGGAAAAAAAGTTATTATTCATAAAAAGTTCTACATTATCTAAAACCTAAAAAGCAATCATTAGATATTCATTTTTTTATGCCGTATACGAGGTATGTCACAAAATATTAATCTTACTCAAGAGTAAAGTACCTTTATTTTTTCCAATACGGAAAAATGTTGTGGGAAAAAGTTGTTTAATATTAAAATTTATATTCAAATATGCAATTAAAGAACCGTTACACGGAATTAGGAAGTACATTAGTTGACACGATGCACATCAAGGGTTTTTGTCACACACTAAAGTTTTATAAAATTATGTCTCGACATTTCCTTTACTTGGTTGCATAAAAATGATAATTGTAGTTGGTAATAAGCATGTCCTGTAAAAAAACCAAAAGATCAATGTACTAGCACTAACGATTCAATTATTCCAGTGCAAATACTAAACATAGACACTCACATATTCTATGTACCTACACAGTTTGTTTATGATCAAACGATATGACGTACGTGGAAAATAAATAGGATCATTTTTATTGACAGCGATGCCAAAGAAAACAAGTTTTTTGAGATATTATTTTCAATATTTCGTTTGAAACGAAAATAACGACAAGTGTTATGGAATATTTTTAGTATGGATAGTGAGCATATCCGATTTGAATCTATTAAAATAAACCATTTTTTATTTATATAAAATATATATTACATTTAAATTGTTCTAAAAAGTCTCTCTGCCATACAACTCACACTGCATGTCAAAACACACAAACTACAACTCACTCATGACAATATGACCAACTAGCGCTTAAAATGTGTAACATTTTCTTGTGACACCCAGTATTTAAACGCGTTATGTTACAATTTGAAAAACAAAAAGCACTTTCATTAAGCTTCTATCTATGCTTTTACCATATTGAATGCTCACCGAATGGAACCTTTTTTAATTGTCCCCTTTTGTATTTGCACTTTGTATAATAAATTGTAGTGAAGGAAGTTATCAATAAATATACACAGCAATGTTTCATTTTATCAAGGCAATACCTCCATTTGCATATATATAAATTAATAGAGCAATAGTGACCTTGAATACCTCTTCGAGTGACGACGACGTTCTATACACTTTTATTTCTCTCAATCATCCCTTTCTTCGTCCCTTTTTAACTCTCGCGTTCGCACTGGACTGGCTTTGTATATATTTCATCCAAATAGCTTTTTATTTCCGTTTTGTTTTGCACCATCTAAAGTGTAGTACCACAAGGAAAAAAGGTAGGAACATTTTTTTCGTTTTATTTCGCCCCCTGTATGGTACAAATATTTTTGTGTTGTAGCTTGCTTGTTTAGCGCTGATCTACTAAACAAACTAACTCACCTATTGTAAACAAAATAATCATTGCAATGTCCTTCTTGTAATCCTTTTGACGTTTGCGTTTTATTGTAGGTAACCCGTAACTGCCGTCTACCTACTCTATGTTGACAACTCTCTCAGGTAGATTCCTACTTGAACATCAGGGTTAAGACTGTTATCATTCCCTAATACACACACAGCATAATACATCAAACCACGAATAAAGACGGATGTCGTCACTTTGAAGATTTACTATTGGATGATCGAAAAGTTATTATTATACTTCAATAATTGGTCAGCGAGCTCTTTAAAAAACTATTTCAATTTAAATCAGTGTCATGAGTGTAAATGTTTTGTTAAATGGAACGTAATTTGTTTATGTATTTGAAAAAATATAATATATACTGACAAGCATTGAATTTGTTCTTATATTTCTAAAAATTGTGAAACTTTTTGCTGCAAATTCAGAAGGCATAAAGGTGGGACTTTTCAGCACCCTGAAGTATCAAGGAAATTGACTATAAAAACATTTGAGTGCAGCCATTATCACCCTGTATGTATCACACAAATTAACAAGGTTTGAGAAGAATGGCATTTAATGATTTGAAATGAGCCTATTTACGGGACACCTTGTATACTATATACCTATGAACTAAGTCTCTATTCTTTAAAACTAAATCCAATTCTAATTCAGTAGTTCAAACACATTTTTCACACATAAGTACACTTTTTTAGTATTCAAGTTCACACATTAAAATATACTATCTCCATTACACAAGAGTGTATTGTTGGTTATCTAACTGTGGCACTCCAAACGAGAATATTTCCCACATACAATATTGAATTTTTGATTTTATGTGTTAACCTTGTTTACCTAGAAAACTAATCATATTTTATATACAGTGTGATTTAGAATATTAGTTTTATATGTATAAATATTCATCATCAGTGTATAACATGAAAAATTTTAACCTTGTCTGAATAAGACAACATTTTCTAAACATTTCCTAACCTGCACAATAAATAATTTGTTAGAGACAATCGATCTGCTCTATTAAATATTGTGTTTAATTACTGTTTGTAACTGCTCCTGAAGCACATCTCTAGTATACGACGCCGACGTATTTCATGTTGCCGAAGGATCGCAATCGTCGCGCCGGCGAAAAGCTACAGGTTGGAGTAAGAATGAGAATGGAAGGTGAACTGTCAGATGAAAGTTTTCTCCCATTCTATTGCCTTGCGTGTTCAATTTGTATTTATGCGCTCAAAGTTAGTTTGTGATCAATCCTTGAATAAGGAGGGGTATATGAGTGTTCTTAGTCGTTGTTTACCTAAAAACCTCGTTATTACAGATATTTGGAATTGTTTGTTTACTAACATAAGTGACAAGTGGTTTATACTGTTTGGTGGTTTTTGTCATGTTTTTGTGCATGAAACAATGGAGGATTTGATATGGTTTGTATAATTTGCTTAAAATAATTTTTTGTACTGTAGTACATGTTTGAATAAAACCTGGATACACCTGGAGAAATGGGATGTATAAATATGAATTATCTTTTTATTAAAATGAACTGTGGGTTGTATTATTCTATATTTGTTTAGTATTGTAATCTTTTGATTGCCAAAATTATTTCTATAAATATCTGTTTTGTAATTTATAATCATGAACAAAATTGAAAGTATTTAGGAAATTATATGTCAGTATACGTAGGATTGTAGGTAAATACCTTTATCGAATAAATAAGTAAATTAACTAATAATGAAAATTGAAAAACTAATGCTGGTGAGAATTAGATTAACGTCCAAGTTTACAGTCAGACGGTTACCGTTGCCAATATAAATATTTACATAAATTTATTACCTTATATTATTTGGCACTGTTTTGGGATGCTTTTAAAAAACATTTACTGTAAATTGCATAACGTACGTCAATGAAAGTTTGGCTGAATATCTTAAATAAGAGACCAATTAAAAAAGACAAGAGACCGAAATAAAATATAACTTCAAAACAAAGACAATTATTAGCCGGTCGATATTGTATAAAGAGGAGGAAAAATTCAAAAATATCATAAGAGATATTAAAATTCTTAGAAGAATATTAGGAGGGAAGAAAGACGTTGGAAAATTTACATAGGCTGGGACACATAGTGCCAGAAGCCAGAACGAAATACCAAGACACATAAAAAGGTGGTGGTAAGTGGAGCCACTGTTGGAGATGGCGATTACTGGTCTGGAAGGCAAAAGCAAGAGACAGGAAAAAAATGGAAAAACATTTATTACCAAGCTATGTAAAGTATTATATACGGGGTTGCAAAAAAGTATCCTGGCCTTTTAGTCCAAGCTCTCTCTTTGGGATAATTGTATTTTAATTTTGCCTAATACATCTCTGGAGTTTAGGTGCTTCATCCTATTGGTTCATTTTTACAAATATTAGGGTAACGTCGGATATAATTTGATTTTGGAATATTCATTCGGTTCAAATAAATATCTCTTCAAGGTTTTCATCGAATAAAATCAAAATGGCTACAATCAATAAGCAAATATTTAATTGCTTATCTTATTTTCAAACGCACAGTAAAGCTGGTATTCTTTAACTGTATATATTATACAAATTTGTTTATTTTTAACAATCCAAAAAGGTAATTTATTTAAATACATTAATAAAAATGACAATATTTTTAATATTTATTTTTATATTGCTTGAAGGTTAATGACGTGTGATTAATGTTTAAATTTTTATGGAATATTTTTTACATTTTTAGTTTCTTTACAATTAGCAAGTTAGTACAGGCATTCTTTTTCCTTTTTTCATTAAAATTGAAGATATATTATGTGCTTTTCTAAAATTTGGCTTTTTACATTTTTTTTATTCAATAACGCCCTCTAGCGGTGGACCTAGAATTCTATAAATCATTTCCAGTTTTTTCTCGTGGCCACTTTTGTTATAAATTTTTTTTCAAAGCTGTATTACAATCCAAACCTAAGATAAAACCGACAGTCGTTCTTATTTGCCCACCCGGTACATGCCTCGAAGAGTTCTCTTCTCCATCTGCCTCTAAACACTTATTTTTATTCGCACTAAGATTTCTAATACAGAAAGCGGTTTTTCCTTAAAAAACCAATTCCAAACGTTTTATAACCAGTTTTGAATAATTTAGTAATAATAATCAAGTCGTATTTCCAACAAGAAATGACTCACTGCACATATAACGTATTTTTTGTTATCGAACTTGCAGGCTTTTTCAGTGGGCGTTTCACAAAGCTACTCGATGAGTCATTCAAATTAAAATCGATTCATCATTGTCATTTTGATTTATAACCCAACTAAACACTTTAACCTGTTGCATGGCTTTCTTCCCGTAAAATATCAGATTTTGAAAATACCTATTAGGTCCTATATGGAAATAAGAATCCAAAAAAATAAACAATATACCTGCAAGTGTAGCATTTAAAGTAAGAAAAGTATTCGCCACTGTCACACGACACACCCTCATTTATTACAAACTGTATGTATTAAAGTTTCCTTGAAATGTCTATTTTTCTTTTATCCTTTATTAGTTATTTCAATTTATTTCAAACTTATGTAGTATAAGGAAACGTTTAGATATTAGGCATGACGCATTTCTGAATATAAACACTTCTTTGGGCTCTGTCGATATGCTTAGTTCCTTATTAAACTAAAAGTCACAAGTTGGTCAAGGTCGGCCTATGTTGTACAGAGAAAACGAGCCATGCCAAGCTGTCTACTTTGCCGCAATAGTGAACTTTGTTGTTGTTTATGGATATTGCATTGGAGTAGCAGGTACACTAAATTGTGTAATACCAAGTCTACCGCGAATAAAATTTGTTAACGTATCTATACAGCAACCGTATCATTTCGCATATTATAAAGCATTGGCGTACATTCATTTAGGTTAAGTTTGGACCTTGCCTCATACTGCAACTTTCAACGCAGCCGATACCATTTTTATTTATTCGTTATCGACATTTTTGGAAAAAGTCATTCTGTAGTTTCTTGTAAATCCACTTTCACTTTAGGATTTTTAATGATCCAATTTATTTTAACTCAGTCAACTGCCATAATTACAGTAAAGTATCGTAATAATGAGGGTTTGCCGCTGAATTCACAAAAAAACTTGAATATTGAATGCATAGGCGGCGACTGAATGTTTTAAAGACATAAGGCGTTCAGTTTCAATATAGTTTAGCCAATTCCAAATATCTGTCGTTACGCAACTGTTATATTACATTCATTCACCCATACATATCTTTTTATTGTAATGAAATTAGGATGACCCTGCTATAGGACTGATTATTTGGGGTATATAAGTTGTCCACTCCGTCTTATGAGTTATATTTTATTACCCCATAACATTAGTATACACAACTGTAATAGAACATTATCTATCTATTGAAATTTAAAAGTTGTTTTTATATTGATTCTCTGTTGTGTGTTAAAACAATTGTTATAATTATTTCTTTATCATCGCACATCAATTTTACAGTTGTTATCAATGCTGTGGTGAAATCTTTATATCCGTTTAATGGTTAAAGTTGAATATTGTGGCGTTTAAAGGAAGCTCTACCAAAAAGAATTATTCATTATACGAAAGTGTGAAATTGTTAAATTTATGTTGTAACTTTTCAATATATAAAAAAACTATCAATAATAATATTTAAAAAAAAGTTCAATATATACTCGAGTATTACTTATCTATCAAGCAGTAACAGTTCTACTTGCCCATCTCTATTTTCGGATATGACATTCTAAAATTTCAGTACCGTTTATAAGTGTTAAGTGTGAAATTCAATATTCAATCTATCACTATCTGTGATCACTATATTTTCTTTGACTGCCTGATGATACTTTTCCTAAATCTAGTTGCTGTCGCTCCTTTGTTAGGTGGTAAATTACAATTTGGTGCTCTGTCTTTGTATCAAACAACTCTTTATTCATAATTCCTGCTTTGTGGTGACAAAAAAATAAATATTCAATAACCAAATTCCTTTTATTGAAAAAAAACTGGGTTATGTTCAATTCAAATAAACTATTCTTCTTCTTTTTTCGTTTTCTTGGACTCCGCCGTTATGACATATGCCCAGCGCAGGCTATAATGTAATCTATCGTGATTGCTCTATGATTGCTCTTAAGACCATACACATCAAGATGTTGCCTTGGCATGAATATAGGACAGGTACAGGTTTTGGGACGTATATCTGTGAGCAAAAATGGGACGGTACCTATTCAAATAAACTCTTCGCTTCTGAACGTGAGTAATCGGTATAACTCGTGCTTTCTCAAAGCTACCATATACGACATACCGAAATAGTAAATTTGGTCTTGCTACAAAATCGATCTTTTGTTTTCACCTGTCGTGAGCTTTAGTAAATGCGGCGACAAAGATGAAATATTAATTAATTGGGACATACTT
This sequence comes from Galerucella nymphaeae, assembly GCA_963978555.1. Classification (NCBI taxonomy): domain Eukaryota; kingdom Metazoa; phylum Arthropoda; class Insecta; order Coleoptera; family Chrysomelidae; genus Galerucella; species Galerucella nymphaeae. The sequence continues at coordinate 13,685,041 of OZ021719.1, forward strand.
CGATTCTTAATCTGGCGTTTACATATATCCGGAAATACCAACTTCAATTATTTGGTACCAATTTAGGATTGTTTTTATGAATAGATTTTTACATCTATGGAATTTTTAATTGTTAATATGGTTTGCATGACTGCTTTAACGTTTTGCTCAGGAAAAGGAAGTTGAAGCAGGTTGATGTTGAACGAGGAGATAGTGAGTGGGTTGTGTAAGTTAATGCTTGGCTTCTTTTTGATTTGTCCCAAACCGGTGATAGAATTTGAAGTAATTTATTGGAAATTCGGCTTATTGGTTAGATATGGAAGTCGTCATTACACCTAAAGGGTTTTTATTCACACTGCTATCAAGATTAATTGGAACCGAATGGAATACTTCGCATTTCCTCCATTTTGTGAACCTTTATTTCGAATTTGAGGTAAGATAAAATAGTTTTGGTAACTCTCGCCCCACAACTTTGGAATTGGTGAGATTTTTGCAGGGCTCTTCGCTTGTCGTTTTTTTTTGTCCCTTTAGTTTTTATAATGTTCCTCTACTTGAGCATAGTTTTGACCTTGTTGACCTTGGATTTAATTTTTGATATGCAACTACCACAATATACAGATTGTCCCTCATATTTGAGACGGATTTAGTAGATTTACTCTGTCGATTCTAGTCATTGATTAAATAATATATTACGTTATAATTTAGATTAATATATTAACTATGAAGTTGAGATGCAAATATATAATTTGAAATTTCGGTAGAGGTGGGATTACAATACTGTTGTAACCTATGTTATAACTAATAAAATCTTTGTGAATTGAATTATTGTATTTGATGAAAAATATATTTTCAGCGGGTACTTCTGATGCTAATAGACATCTTTCTTATTCGATTATAAATAAAAAATGTTAGTACGGTAGTTATACGTTTTTTTGTAATAAATTCAGTTTATTAGAAGTAATAATGATTTCTTTCTTAATACGTTTAATTCGTTCTAGTACATATAGAAGCCACCATCGATAACATGAATTGTTTACATTGCAATTTGTCGTGAAACATCAACAAATATTGTGAATCATCTTCGCAAAAGTGAACAATACATCTTTGTTGTTAATAACCGGTAATTCATATCCGACTGCTGATAAATATTATGATCAGCTTTGTTTATTTACACGATTGATTTCAAAAGGTGACTTGTCCCATCATTGTTTTTAAAATTTTTTTTTGTTTTCAGAAAATCCCAACAAAAAACGACCTCGTCTTTCTAGATGGCTGCGATTTTGTACAGCTGGATACTTTTTAGATCAACTCACAGATATGACTGATAATCAGGAATCAAGGTAATTAAGATATATGCGATTTTTTCGTGGTTAATTCATAAATTTACCCATGTCTTATCATTCCAAATTTAGTTTACATGCACTTTATCTATATTATGAATAAGTTATAAAAACATTCGTTTTCTAGATTATATTGAATGGGTAAAGTATATCAGTGTCAACAGATATTGTCGTATCCTTATTTGTTAAATATTTACAGTCTGTGTACGATTTGAATTCACTTACCAGACTAAAAATTTTAATTTTTGTGCTTTCAATATACAGGGTGTTTTCAAATGACATGAGGATTGTGGGGTCCAGCTCATTTACTTTTCGAAATTCAAGTTATAAAAATTTAAATGTTTTTATTTGATAACTTTAAAATGGATGAATAAATTGATTTGACATTTGGCGGGTTGTTTTTAAATGTAAAAAGGCATATTTTTATGAAAAAACATTTGTCAACTCTTGATCCAGTGGTGTACATTTGGAAAAATATGTCACTTTTCTCCTCCCAAACACTCCGTATTTCGGAAGGTAAATGAGCTGGACTCCTCAATCCTTATCATTTTGTCCAATTTTGCGAGAGCTATCTACATGCAAACGTTGTTAGTGTCATTTGAAAACACCCTGTATATATATATTTAGCATACCTCTTTCTAAATTTTCCTTTTAACATCCCTTATCCATGCTTAGTTATTCTTGCTCAAAGCAGATCAACTTTCATCCTTCTGATCCTGGGATTTACACAATTTACATTCAATTAGTCCACAATATCTTCTCTCCATATTTTTCTTATGCTCCAGAAGATTTTAGCTTGAATTAATGATGCTAGATAGCTTGTCCCTGATCAAAAATAGCTTATAACTCGATACTTTTTTCTTTTATATCCAGGAATATCTATAGTTGGTCCTTTTTTTTTGGAAGGCGAGAATGAAAATATATTTTTTACGGTTATCTAGATCTATATTTTTTTTAGGAACGAAAGAATTACTCGCTATAAAGAAGAACGAAGAAAACAACTAGCTGAACAATTTTCAAATATTCAGTCGCCGTCTAGGGTCTTGAAAAGCGGTAATAGTAAAGATGGCAGTCCTTCCAGCAACTCCGAAGGCCCCAGACCCACCAGGGCATCTAGACTGAGAGCTGCCGCTTTGTCTCAGGATAACGTAACCAACCAGAACAATCAAACGAGCAAAATTCAAAATCGTCCTGAGGTGAGTTTCTATTTATAATTAATAAAAATTTGTTAATATTTTTAACAAAATATTGAGAAAATGATCGAAAAAAAAAATAAATAAAAGTGAGTGAGAATTGAGAAAGTGACACAGTTTACTATAAAAAAAATAACGGATTGAAGTTTTTGCCGGAACTTGAAGGTAGTTGCTACCTTTACAGAATAATAAATAAATTTATGTTGAATTATACCAAAATTAGCCATTTCATTGTCAATGATAAATTGTAGATCGCCAGTTAAATATGTGCGTTCCTAACCTACTTGTTTTAACATTTCAAATTCACTGATTGTTATTCATTATACGCACAAAATTTGTCATATTTATAACGGTACTTTACACAGTATCGCCCATCTCTATATATAATATATATATCAAATTATTTTATGTAGCTGTCACAACATTTTGAGGTTAGTAATACCAAATCGTTACTGACTTTTATTTAATAAAAGAAATTAAGGGTCGTGGACAAAGTATAGTATTCTACTCGCAATTTATGGCCAATATTCACTCGGGCGACACCCCTAACAGTTTATTGAGTATAATATTTATTGACTTTAGTATAAACAAACTTAATCGGCGACGCCACTGCCTAATATCATTTGTCGGCCACAATCTCCCTGTTTTAGCAAACAGCTTCGCCGAAGAATTAGATGAGAGATAAATAAAACAATGTAAAACTTCTTTACCCATTTAAATATAGATCTAATGAAGCTTTGACCTTGAAACTAAGGTCCCTTCTCTAGCAAACGATAACAAAATATTCTACATAGAGGATATAAAAGTTATGTTGTGACAATTCAAAATCATTTATCATTAAATTTATTTCAGAAATCTCCGGCTAGCGATCCTAACAACGGAAGTGAGACAAAGCTGACAGGAACTAAAAGGTTGGACAAAGATAAAAGCAATAAGCGTAAATCGAATCTGAATCGGTCACTAAACTCGGAAGAAGTTCCACCATCCGATTATAGCAGTGAGTAAAATTATTTATTATTATTATAATATTGTTGTTTATGTAAGCGTGAATTGAAAAATATCACTTAAAGTTGAATGTTGTGGGTACAATAATTATTATTTAAATTTTGTTTATAATGTGGTGGAAATTCGCGTTTTTTTTCTGTAGACAGTCTAAACTAAATCCCCTGATAATTAAAAATGTCTGTGTAACTGTAATACCAGTCATTTATATTCGTTTGTGAAAGTTTCCAGAGACGATCTAGAATTTCACATCCTCGGAATTGGAAAAGCTGTGGTGTAATGAAAGTTTTAATGGATCTTCAATATTAGTTAACAGTACTATACTTTTATTAGATTAAATTACAGTGGGATACGGTGGAAGGTTTTCGAAGGAAAATCTTTTTTGTTTTTTGCCTGCACCACCTCAGACTCTTGTGCTTATTGTGGATCTTTCTAGTGTTCTGACTACCTCACAGCACTTAGGCCACTTGTGACCCATTCTACATCCTCCCGAAGAGTTTTCATCCTAGGTCATCCTTCATCCTGTCCTTCCCAGGAAGGTGGACAGGTCACTAGGAGACATCTCCTTTATATCGGCCAAGACTCACCGAACACACACTCTCTTATTGATAACTCTGGACACTCGCATAGGACATGCCTCACAGTTTCATCTTCCTGTTCACACATCCTGTATAGAGGTGTGTCCACTAGCCCCATAGTATGGAGGTGTTTCCTTAGTTGACAGTGACCAGTCCAAATATTTCTTCGGTGTCAGCTTCCCAGGGTCGCCCAGGGTGATCCTGGCAAAACTGCATCCTTTGATTCCCTCCCATCTCTTACGGGATTGAGCATGGGTGTAACGTTTGGCTAATTCCGCAATTGTCGAAGTCGTCAGGCCTTAGGTGTCACTGGGTCCAAAAATATTTAGTCCAGTGGCTTCCCTGGCTAAAGAACGATTTCCTTTACTCATGTCGTGCCCTTTAACCCACCTCAGGATAATATTGTTATCTACCGTGGCGTTAGCTAAATCTTGGTGGCATTCTAGTACTAGCCCCGATATAACACGTTGTCTGTTCAAGGCTAATAGGGCTTGTCTACTATTATATTTTTGTGAGAAATTCCTTTTCTGTTCAGTTTTTTTGTGGCAATTGAGATACCAGCCAGTTCTGTTTGAACCACGCTGGTATTAATTCCCATTCCCCTCTTAATCCTTAGGCTTAGTGCTCTCGAGTAAACTCCACATCCTGAGCCTTCATTCATTTTTGAACCAATCCGTTCCATTTATTAGCTCATACAGATTCTTAGCTGGTTGGTTGTAGAAGTCTTCTGGAGTCTACCATACAGTTTCTGCCTCCTATGGTCCAGCGTATCTCAGTTGCATCTTGAAAAATACCTGAAATCTCCTGAAACTCACCAAAAGTGCTCACATTCTCTTTTTTTTGTTTCAGATGAATTAAAAGATCGCCGACGCCGTAGACGTTTCTTTCCTCCAGAAGTTTTAGAATCTTCTCTCAATACTTCCGGAGACGATCGTGAAAAGAGCGATTCAAACCTCACTGCCTCCCGACCTCATCCATCCGCTTCGTCACCGATCACTGCCGAATCATCTTCGTCTTGTTCCAAACTAACTGCAACACCCAAAAAATCCGAACTGAGCGTCCACATGGAAAATGCCCGAAGAGGAATCGCTCCAGCTTTCTCGGAAATGGGAAAATACAAGCCCTATGCCAAACGTATCGTTACCTCTAGTCCTAAGTCTTCTACTACTAGATTTAACGTAGATAATAGTCCTAAGACTGTAGCATCAGATGACGAAAAAACCAAAGCCATCGCTAGCAGAATGGAAGGACTTTCGGCACTTACGAAACAAACTTTGGCGCGAGTTGAAAGATTAACCAGCAAAACGCGCGAGTCTCCCAGAAAAGATTCACCCGTTAAATTTTCTAAGAAATATCCGGAAAAGTCTCGATTATCCTCTATTCTTAAAAAGAAATCTACAGAAGAAGCTCCTATAATTGTTGAACCAATTATACCATCTCCATCTGGGCCTGTTTCTATATTAAAGAGAAAAGTGTCCCAAGATGACCATAAACAAGAAGGAACGACTCCTCCAGTTACTTTCTCGCCGAACGTCTTGGAACCGACCACCACCAGTAAACGCAAACAAGGGATTTTAAAAAAACGCCGCAGTCTGGACGAATCAACAGTGATGAGACATCGTAGCTGTAGTCCGGATGTAGCCAATAAAACCGATTCTAGATCGATACTTAAAAATCAAAGACGTTCTTCTTTGGAAGAGTTATGGAGAACTAGATCCCCCGAAACTCCTTTACAGGGTATTTTAAAAAGAGGAACTTCTAAATACGAAGAAGATGATTCTTTAAACTCCCCGCAGAGTATATTGAAAAGAAGATCCGGTGCTAGCAGTGCAGGTTCGACTGGTAGCACGCCGCACGTGTCCATCACCACAGCTGTAATATTAGCGGCCGCCGGTGGTGCTGAAATGGTACTAGAACCGGACGGAGAAGCCGTTAAACCGATTCTTAAAAAGAAAAGTTTTTCTGAGGATCATTCTCATCATAGTGATACTCCTTTAGATGTTCCTAAACCGATTCTAAAGAAGAAATCAAGTACTGATACCGATGATTCCGAAGAAAGACCCAAACCGATTTTAAAACAACCGAGGACTTCCGCGGACAGAGAATCTTTCGATAGTAACCAAGAATTTAGGTTGTTTAAACACGCTTCTTCCAGCGAGACTGAATGTGAGTTTAAACCGATTCTGAAAAGTAGAGAGGAATCGGGACGGCAAAGACTGTCTTTTAGTGCTGAACACGAAAACGATGCCCGACAGAGGCCTTCGAGGCGTTCTCACACGATTTGTACTGATTTTAATGTAGGAAATTTTAATTTAGAAAACAGGGATACCGACGAAATGCTCAATAGATCTAGACCGTTTTCGGTACACGAATTGGTGATGTCGTTCGAGAATACTTGCTCAACTGGAGCTATTCCTAAACGAAGTAGTATGAAGAGGAATAGCGATAGGCACAAAACGCAGCCCGTGACCTCCAATGAATTAGAAGCTAGGTAAGAACAATTTGCAAATATTCTCATATCTAATTATTCCTTTACACGTGGTAGTTCAAATCGGTCCAGAGTTAGGGTTTGTATCGTCTCGTATCCAGTTTTCTCTTCTCGTTTCGTTAGCAGTTGTCTCTTCTCGTCTCTTTAGAAGTTGTTTGTCTCTTCTCGAATCGTTAGCAGTTGTCTCTTCTCGTCTCGCTAGAAGTTGTTTGTCTCTTCTCGTCTCGTTAGAAATTGTCTCTTCTTGTCTCGCTAGAAGTTTGTCTCTTCTCGTCTCGTTAAAAGTTGTCTCTTCTTGTCTCGTTAAAAGTTGTCTCTTCTTGTCCCGCTAGAAGTTTGTCTCTTCTCGTCTCGTTAAAAGTTGTCTCTTCTTGTCTGGTTAGAAGCTGTCTCTTCTCGGCACGCTAGAAGTTGTTTGACTCTTCTCGTCTCGCTAGAAGTTGTTTGTCTCTTCTCGTCTCGTTAGAAGTTGTCCCTTCTTGTCTCGTTAGAAATTGTCTCTTCTTGTCTCGTTAGAAATTGTCTCTTCTTATCTCGTTAGAAGGTGTTTCTTCTCGTCTCGTTAGCAGTTTTCTCTTTTCGTCTCGTTAGAAGTTGTCTTTTCTTGTTTCGCTAGCAGATGTCTCTTCTCGTCTCGTTAGAAGTTATTTCTTCTCGTCTCGTTAGAAGTTATTTCTTCTCGTCTCGTTAGAAGTTATTTCTTCTCGTCTCGTTAGAAGTTATTTCTTCTCGTCTCGTTAGAAGTTATTTCTTCTCGTCTCGTTAGAAGTTATTTCTTCTCGTCTCGTTAGAAGTTATCTCTTCTCGTCTCGTTAGAAATTGTCTCTTCTCGTCTCGTTAGAAGTTGTCTCTTCCAGTAAACAGTTGTTTCGTCTTGTAAACAATTGTCTAATCGCTTGTCTCTAGCTGTCTCGTAGCCCGATGTTTTGTATCTTAACTATTTATCTCGTCTTATAATCAGTTTTCTCTTCGAGTAACCAGTTGTCTCATCGAAAAACCAGTTGTTTCATCCAGTAACCAGTTATCTTGTCAACCTGTTATCTCGTCACTTAACCGCTTGTCTCATAACCTGTCGTCTCGCCTCCTAACCTATCGTCTCTTCTCAGAACCAGTTGTCTAGTATCGTTTCGTTACCAACTGTATCGGCTCGTCTTGTCTCGTAACCAGTTGTCTCGTCTCGTAACCAGTTGTCTCGTCTCATAACCGCTTGTCTCGTCTCATAACCGCTTGTCTCGTCTCATAACCGCTTGTCTCGTCTCATAACCGCTTGTCTCGTCTCATAACCACTTGTCTCGTCTCATAACCTGTTATCTCGTCACTTGACCGCTTGTCTGGTCTCATAACCCGTCGTCTCGTCCCATAACCTGTCGTCTTATCTCATAACCAGTTATCCAATCTCTTAAATAGTTATCTCGTCTCAGAACCAGTTGTCTAGTATCGTTTCCAATTGTATCGTTTCGTTACCAACTGTCACTTTTAATATCTGTAATCCTGACCTTGTAGAAGTGTGAAGTCAAACAACGATTGTTTTTTTTTTCTTTTTAATAGATTTCGGCAACTGTGTATACCATATTAATTTGTATACCACTCGAATAATCAAATATAAGTAATATTAAGAGATAATATAGATAATGTTCTGAAAAAAAATGCCTATGTTATTGATTCTAATACCGGCAATATAGATAATTCTCAGCCACCAAAAAAAAAACAAATTGAATGTATGTGTTGAAGAAAATTTGAGTTTATTTAAGTGAATTACGAATTGTGTTTTTAAAATTTTACCGAGTGTCTAGTGACGAACGTTATTTCAGGATATTATTTTCAAAAATAAATTTAGTACAGCTATTAACTTGGTCAAAGAAAAAGCTTTTGAAGATCTTAGGTCTTCTTATACAATACTTTTCTTATCCCCACGGTAATTACTGTTTTATCGGAATGTCGTTTTATCGCTGTGTGTCCATTGATAGCCTCTATATTTGAAAATTTGTATCAAATTTGTTTTGAAGAACGTACGTTTTTCAAATTTTCTTGCCAAATGTCAGATCTAAATTTAGACACTCATTAGTATCGAGAGCAATATTTAGTTGTGAAATTGATGTTTCAGTGAAAGGTGGTTCGTTATTTTTTTCTTTCTACTTTCCCGAAATAAACAAGTTTTCACCTGTTCAAATGTAAATATTTACCTAATAAATGTTTTTAGTTATATTCTAATGGTTATGAAATTTTTTTTCTATTCAAAATAAAACGCTCTGTAAAACTGCCCACGCAGTTTAAAAATAAATTTAATAGATTTGTTTTGTGAAAATACCGAGGATCTTTTGGTTAATGAGAATTTAATATATTTCTGAAAATTACTTCTTAGTATTAAAGGATTATTGGTTCTGTCTGTTTTGCATTGGTAGTCCATCTCAATTTAATCTGATATAAGCCTCTTTGTGTCATATAATCGGTACTGTCATTAACTCAATCTGTAAATTCTTGAAAACAGAAACTTTCGACCACATTTTGCTGGTCTGCCCAATGTATAAGAATCTCGAAAACAGTTTGATTAGACCTGGAGGTCGTTTAGACGGTCTAGACTCACTTTTGTCATCTACAGATACCTCACTGTACCATCTGCATCGTTTTAAGATCGTTTAAAAAAGAATAAATATTTATACTTGTAGGATTTGTGTTATCAATGCCAAAAAGACAAACTACAGCACTGGGTTTTTCGATTTATTATTATTTATTGTTGTAGTCGACATTTGGTGAAAAGCCCACAACATTTCAACAACGACGACATCAACAAATCGAATTTTTCACGCAGTTTTGACGTTCATTCGTTGTTAGATTTTACCTCGTCTTTGGAAAATGATAGTAATTTGAACAGTTTCTTCACATCTTCGTTGCACAATCAGGCCAGTCCGGACAGTTTCAACTGCGGTAAAATGTCTTCAGATTCTGCGTTTCAATCTTTGGGAGACGGACTCGAATTGGAACAGGTAAGTGAAACAAATTTTAAAATCTACTACGCCACTGGTAAATCCATTCGACGCACAAAGGGAGGAGATGTAAAAAATTTTTGATAAATTTTTATGTTTCCGCGAATAATATTTACAGGATAGCTTTGCCAGAAAAATAGACAATTTCAACTCGAAAATATTTTGGTATCCAATTTTGATCAATCTTCAAATATTTATAATGAATTCAAAATTATTTGAGATCGACTAAAAAGGCGAGGTGTCTACTTATTTGAAAATTATACAGTGGAACTGCATAAAGCATGTGATAAATCATAGATAAACATGGTGTTTATCAGTACTTGACACTTTTTATTACATTTTTATAATTAATAACTTAATTGCCTACTCAATACACTAACAGTTTAAAGTAAACAAAACTGTGAAGCTTATCTTATTTATCAGTTTTTAATGATGTTGTATGTGAATTGAGGTAAGACTGTTGTCGAGATGTCCCAGAAGTTTACAACGAACGTTCTTGTTAACAATATACACTTATCGAACGGGTGGTGAGGACATATTTCATCTTCTTCAAGTCTCCATAATCTTTTGTACGAGTTATTCATGTAGATTTCATATTTATTAGTGATTTAGACTACAAAGACTACAAAGTTTTATCATCTAAAATATCATCAATAATTTCCATCACTTTTCTTTTGAATTTCCTAGTTTGTTGGTTGTTCATTTGCTGCATTTCGGGTAATAAACTCAATAAAAACATTTTCTTCGGATCAAGGTCAATTTTATGACTTGATCGGTTACAAAATTCGAAAAATTGATCGTCTTCTTCGTCGTTTTGATCTTCATTATTCTTCCTTTTAATACCTTTAGCAGGTGTTAACGTATTAAATTCTATGGTTTGATCTTCTAGTTCGTTGTTATCTTCAGTCTGTTCAACTTGACTTGATTCCAAATCCGAAAAACCATCGGTTGATAATGCTACAAAACAATATTTTCTGGTCTATAACTCAAAAATGTGTCAAATTTATCAAGTTACCTTCGTTCAATTGACATTCTGTGAAGTTATCGTCATCATCTTCATCTTGTGGTTGCAATTCGTTATTCTCAATTTTGATATATTCTAATCCATCTGTTGCATCCGAAGAAGGTGTTGATAACTTCAAAAACGGTACTAGGAACTGTAATACATTACGTAGATAATAAGGTTTATGTTGTTTTTTTCTAAATCCAATTTTTTCGCATTTCATTTTTCTCACAAATACAGTTCGTATGTTCTTCCATCTCAACTTGCAAGTTTGCACTGAAAAAAAAATGTATATATAAATTTATACTCATAAATTTCCTCTATTTTTACCTGGCTCTTTAACTTCCTTTCCGATATCTATCCAACTTTGTTCAACAACATCTTTTCTGGTATAATCCGGAGAATTTGTATTGTATAAACAAGGATGTTTTTTCACTGCTTCGACGAGCATCATATTAAATTCCTGCTCGCTTACTTTTACCGACATTTTACAACAATTTTATGACAAGTACACTGTCCTAAATACCATACAATTTATTCCTATATACAAACAAACTAAACAATAAATTTCACCACTACCTAGTCAAATATTAATAGAAATATTCGGGAGAACATCGCCTGGAAACTGAGAGCTAATTCGTTGAGTAACATTGACCTCGAATAATCGCTAGGCGATCGTGTGCCGACCAGATCCGATCGATCGTGCTAAGGTTGCGTCGTTGTCGGTACAGAGTTTGAAAAATTTTAGTCCTGTCCGATGCGATTAAAAATATACGTATTGGAAAAAAGTCATCATGAGTCGCCCTGTACATAAATGATTAAGGTTTTAAAAGTTGATAAACAAGTACTAAATATAACAAAAAACGATCTATTATGTATAGAAACAGTTGAGATAACAGCTGCATTTCCATTAAATAGTTTTAACTGTAATTTCTTGAAAGACTATAAAATTTTACTATTTATTTATTTTTTTAAATATTTTATCAGTCTTTGTTCTTTTAAATATTAATTACAACAATACTACGTTGTGTTAAATACTCGAAGTACAAGAAATTATATTTAAAAGTATAAAATTTGTTGAATAGGCATCGAAAGACAGCAACTGGTAACTAAAAAATTGTTGCCTGCACACTCTGTATATTTCTCTTTACATAAGCAACAGGATTTTTAGTGGACGTAACAAAAATATTTTATTCCATAATTATTGTTTATAAATGTGTGTGTAATTTAATATTTTCTGTCTGTTCTAGGATGAAGAAGTTCCTCAGGAGTCTGAAAAAGAAGAAATTAAACCGAAACTTAAACAGTCGTCACCTTTAGAATTACAAATGAAAGCGGTCGCAGAGGAGGCCAAAAAAATGAAGCTTGCTAAAGGTATTTAAAAACGTAAATCATAATTGTGCAATAAATGTTTTCAAATGGGTTTTTATTTATTTGTATTTTCTCTTCTTTCTTAGGAAATGCTGGTATTGATAGATATCGCTCAAGACGAACGGGAAACAATTCACAATTTTCTACTCAACCAATTACATTTGAAGAAATAGAAGCCGCTTCGAAAATTACTATTACCACCGAAGGTACTACAGGAGGTTAGTATTATTTTCAAATATTCCAGAGCGGATAAAATTACACCTAACTAGTACTTCTCTAGTTGTTTTCAGTTGATCCACACCATTTCCCAACACTATATTCAATGTTTCGCTTTAATAAGTCTATAGTCTATACTATTTAATGTTTATGTGTGCTAGACATTCTAATATTATGCTTACAATTTATTTACAGCAGAGAACGATGCCGATCCGTGCAATATGAGCTTCGAAGAAAGATTAAAGATGTTTCATCGAAAAACTATTGAAACTTCCAAAACTAGAACCGTTAAACGGACACGCTGTACTCGCTTCGCAACAGATGTAGTCAATCCTTTAGATGTAGAAACCGCACGCAACTTGTTTTACAAACCGTCTTGTGCTTTAGGTGTGCTTTGTCAATATTTTTGTTTGTTTATTTATCTAATCCTGCTAGTTTTATACCTAACTTTCCAGAAGTAGTCTTATGCTTTTTCTTTTAAACTTTAATTTCCGGGGTATACTTGAAATATTTGTAGAAAGACTAATGCACTCTAAAAAACGACCAATCACTATGTAGAACGACTAATCGCTCTGTAGAACTACTAATCGCTCTGTAGAACGACTAATCGCTCTGTAGAACTACTAATCGCTCTGTAGAACGACTAATCACTATGTAGAACGACTAATCGCTCTGTAGAACTACTAATCGCTCTGTAGAACGACTAATCGCTCTGTAGAACTACTAATGACTATGTAGAACGACTAATAGCTCTGTAGAACGAATAATAGCTCTGTAGAACGACTAATCGCTCTGTAGAACGACTAATCGCTCTGTAGAACGACTAATCGCTCTGTAGAACGACTAATCGCTCTGTAAATCGACTAATCGCTTTGAAGAATGACTAATCGCTCTGTAGAACGACTAATCGCTCTGTAGAACGACTAATTGCTTTGTAGAACGACTAATCGCTCCGCACAACGACTAAACACTTTGTAGAACGACTAATCGCTCCGCACAACCACTAAACTCTCTGTAGAACGACTAATCGCTCTGTAGAACGACTAATCGCTCTGTAGAACGACTAATCGCTCTGTAGAACGACTAATCGCTCTGTAGAACGACTAATCGCTCTGTAGAACGACTAATCGCTCTGTAGAACGACTAATCGCTCTGTAGAACGACTAATCGCTCTGTAGAACGACTAATCGCTCTGTAGAACGACTAATCGCTCTGTAGAACGACTAATCGCTCTGTAGAACGACTAATCGCTCTGTAGAACGACTAATCGCTCTGTAGAACGACTAATCGCTCTGTAGAACGACTAATCGCTCTGTAGAACGACTAATCGCTCTGTAGAACGACTAATCGCTCTGTAGAACGACTAATCGCTCTGTAGAACGACTAATCGCTCTGTAGAACGACTAATCGCTCTGTAGAACGACTAATCGCTCTGTAGAACGACTAATCGCTCCGTAGAACGACTAATCGCTCTGTAGAACGACTATCGCCCCGCACAACGACTAAACGTTCCGAAAAACTACTAACTACTAGTACTAGTACCATGCTTTTTCAACTTTTTTGGATTCTAACCACATTAGACATACGGATCAGTTAAATTTTGGATAATTGAATTAAAAATTTTCATTTCAGCCGGTGACGAACAAGAGGAATCGGAAAAAACATCGGAAACTCGAAGCATCCTCAAAACAACCACGGAACCATCACCCCAAGTTCAAAATTACATATCGCCATCGCCGAAAAAATCAGTATTAAAAAAATTTCATTCGTTTAACGTTGCGGACAATCGTAAACCCGTATTGAAAGTGGAAACGTCGCCGGACAAAGACGACGAAGGTATTTCGTGTAACGATTCGGCATCGAGTTCGGATTCCGATGCGGTACAGGATAACGCGAAAAACGGGAAGAAAATCGGAAAGTGTAGCGGAGATAGTACTTCGGAGGGTGAATCTTCTGGTGGAAGGGAAGTTAGAAGTATATTTTTGAACGAGAATCGGCTGAAAGTCAAGTAAGTTGTTTTTATTATTATTATTTGGATTTTGAATTTATTCTCTTAAACTGAAATTGACAAGATTCGGTGAATGTTTGCAGGTGGATTTAGTCATAAGGATGGTGTTGCTTGAAAATTGAGCTGTTTAACTCCGTCCAAAAATTTGAAATTCATTTTTGGTTATCTTGTTATTTTGATTTTATTGATATCTCTCAAATATAATTGACGTTTTGTCTGTCCCGGGCTTTTAAAATTGGATTAGGTTAGGTTAGGTGACAACAATGGCATTATTAAGTTTCCTACGTTTCTAAATCATTATACAATACGATTGAAGTTATGGAGTTTATTCTAAGGTCAGTGTGGCCAACAAAAAGTGGTTTTTTTTTCTGACAAGAATGACAGTTAAGGTCTACCATTCAAAATATTGCATTGCTTTATTAAAATAATGAATACACCCCCTAAGCGTATATATTGAAATTTAAAATTACTTTTCAGCTGAATACTCAACATATTGGTGGTCAATAATTTTAGGAACTTTTGGTATGTCACCATTTCATTTCCGTTATCTGTCACTAGTTATGTCAGATGTCAATGGAAAAAGTAATTAGAAGAATAGAGATACAACTAACTAGAAATGCTACAAAAATCTAATCGAAAATGAACATACACAATTAATCGAATATCAACAAAAATAAATATAACTGACATTTGACATTGTCAAGAGTTCATAGAACTATATTGGCCACCGATATGTTGAGTATTCAGCTGAAAACTCAAGAGGTCCGTTCGTAGAGCAGTCACAAGCGGTTGAAGACTAGACGACTCATGCGCAGTGAATAAAAACCGTTCACAAAAAGACTCTGCGCATGTGTCGTCCTGTTTCCAACCGTTTGTGACTGCTCTACGAACAAACCTATTTTAAATTTCAAGATTTACGTTCCCTGGGTGTATACATCAATAAAGCAATGTAGATGTTTGCAATGATAGACCTTAACTGTCATTCTTGTCAGAATAAAATACTTTTTGTTGGTCATACTGAACTTTGATTGAACTCTATTTTCGCCTTACATATTTTTAATAAACATTTTAAAATCATGATGATTTTAGTATGTCATATAAATTCCAGGCATTCTTCTAAAAATATTTCTGGATTTTAAATTATTTTATACTCGACAGGTTCTTTGTTTATAAATAAATACCTCGATTTTATAACACTTTTGGGCTTGATTTATCCATAAGGTCCTCCACTATATTTACACAGGTGCAAGATGTTTAAATAGATATTATGGTCGACAGGTAACAAATTTTATTACCAGACTAAAAATTTTGACAGACAAAAAGTGTCCATATATTGAATTATGTTAATTCGTTGAGCAATACTATAATTGAACTACAACTGTTATTCTGTAGGCGATATGGTTAGGCAATACAAATTTTTTTACTGGTCAGAGAATTTTTTACGATCGAAATATAAGTAAAATCAATGGAAAATATTTTAAATAAATAAACCGCGAAATTGATTGCATCTTCTTTTGTTCGGTTATTTCACTTCGTTAAAACGAATCTCCTGGCTACGATCTGAAAAAGTACTTGTTGAATAGTACGCATTTAAAACGATTTTAACGCTTGAAGGTTATTGTTAACCGGCACTTGTTATAAATCTTTCCGTATCTTGCGCAACTCAGTTAAATTAAAGAGCATCTTCACTTTCGTTTTCAACACAACAGTCGAAGATAAAATTCTATTGAGCTATTTGTCAATCAAAATTTTATTTCAATTGTATCGGTTTCGTAATCTCGTCAACCATATGCGGCGAATACAGATAATGTATAATAGTATATTGTTTAGAGTGAAAGTCCAATCTTTTTATGTTTATTATAAATTGATTTTTCAATCCGAGGATTGTCTTTTATATTTCAAATATACCTACAGCTAGAAAAAAACATCTAGTAGATAGTAGATAAGTAATATTGTTTATCAAAGTTTTCTCCAATGAGAAAAATGCATTTTTGCCTCATTTTTAGCCAATTCTGGAAGCATTCCATTGGAGCACTCAAACAATTTATTCTATTTTCTATGCTCTTAACTCTAATCACTTCTTCTTCAATCATTTTGAACAATTTTTCACTCCCTACACTCTCCAACCCTATGCTTTTATATACAACAGTTAAAACAGCACCCCTTTCAACTCTAATTACATTTTTAAATTTGTTCATACAACTGCTCGCTTCTTGTAAAACCATCTGATTTGGGACACTTTATGACTGAGGTATGTTTAGTACCTATTTATTTTTATATTGATTTCACATCTGATTCCTGGAAACAAGATTACCTTGGTAAAACGTAACAATTGAAATTATTTTCCTCTCCATAATTTAATAAGTAGAAGATTCTTGAGCAATCAATTCATAAATAATGCAATAGAACAAATACCAAGGTAGATATTATCTAAAATATACAACTTTCTTATTAATTAATGACATATATCATGTTTACTGTTTTTATTGGAAAAATCTCGCAGCTCAATTTATAATTTCCCTCAAATCTCAGCTCTTCTTAATCAGAAACTGTGAATTTCATGACTATTTGGTCTATTCCTATCTATTTTCCCTTATGTATTTTTCTCTATATTTTCAAATTGATTTTCTAAGATCAATACAAACTAAATATACCCGGCAACCTTGCTTTTTACTCAATATAATATGCAATATGCAAATATACAATGTAATAATTGCAAACATGTCCTCTAGTGTACCACGTATTCCGCAACCTGTACGCGATCGCTAGTTCTTCCTACAATAAAGGCTAGTCCAAGATAGTATATTACTCAAGATTAAAATAAAGTGGGTTCCTAACAGTCTTTCACTTGCTAGTAAAAAGAATAAGGATCAGCGGCCTTAGCAGAAGAGCAAGTCTCTTGAAAGTAACCTATAAAATGGCATAGTCGTGATGCTTAACATTATGTTTACATCTTCATTTTATTTATTCCATTATTCATTTAAAAACACTATTTCTGCGATTTCTTCTTTGGCATTTCCTTGTTGTGTTTTTGTGCACCTTGTATAATATTACCATGCAAATAAAAAACGTAGCAGGTACTCGAGTGCAACGTTTATTGCCCTATAATTTCAATTTTCTTTTTTCATTTGTAGTTACGGTCTTGGCCGTTTTTTAATTTTTATCAACGCATCGAACATAGTTTTGTAGTTTATTAGATATTCTTTATCATAATATGGACGTTTACAGAGGTGGATCCAGGACCTTTTGAACACGAATAAACACCTGCATCATAATACACTCTATTTTTGGTTCTTTAACGTACTTTGCTGAAGATGTTTTATTTAATGATTCATTTTCAAATTTTGACTTATTGTTTTTGCAATAAATGCATAAGAGAATCACTATTGTATAAACTGAAATTAAAATTACTTTTTACCCGATCACATTACTAAATATTTTTGTGAAACATTTTATGAAAAACTGGAATTTCTTTGAAGGAATTCTCATTCAAAACCACGCTACACTTGATTTCAATAGAATTTAGTATTGACCGCAACAAATTGGTTGAAATGTAATTTTGTTTTCTATAAAAAAAAATTTAATAATAATTTATTTCAACAAAAACCATTTAACAACATTACAAAATGAACACTTGAGAATTTTATTCTTTGAAAAGATGTAACTTTTTTTTTGAAAATAGGGGAGTTTTCTTTGGAAAGTGGAGTTATTCCAATGAACATTTTAAATTTTATTCCATTTTTTGTGTTTTTGTATCAAGCAAAATACTTCTTCATTAATAAACACACTGTATTAACCAAAACCAATATTCTATAGAAGAAACTTTATTACATTAACCACATTAAAAAGTGTGATTCAGTACAAGTCTCGAAAGCTTTGATGCACTCTTCTGTGAATAATAAAGTGCATGGTGCATTAGATATTACCCTCCTCCATCAGCTATTCACTGAGCACAAGCTCCATCAAAGCAGACGCCAATCCACTTAGGTCCATCCAAATTATTTTCAAATAAAAACAAATCTTTATTCCAGTCGTTACATTTCCTTGCAATTTTAAAGTTATTTTCAAAAAAACTTGCAATTTGTACTCTGTACAAATATTCATAATGGAAATCTATATTTTAGCATTGTAATGCTACCTGCCATCATCATAACTTGCTCTCGGAACCGATGTTATTATATGAGGGTAGATTAAATAATGAAACAAGAAAAAGACGTACTTTGGGTACACGTGCTGACTGCGTTTTCGTTTTGCTTCGCTGGTACTTTTAAGTAGGGACAGAGTACTCAACGTTGGCTGATTGCTGACTTGATTGCTTTCGGTATAGGATTTTGAACTGTATGCATGTCAGGACTGGCTGGTTTATTTTAAAATGATTCATGATTCAGATGCAAATTTTTGATCGATATCAAAGTTTCTTATCTGTTTTATATACAGGGGATGCTTGTAAACAAATTAGCAGAAAGCAAACATTTTACAGTAAATGACTGTAGACATAAAGTATCTTTCTGTATTTACCGTTTTATTATCTAACCCAGTATGTTTATTTTCAACACCATGAGTCCCTACATCCCCTAATTCTCCCTTATCGTCTACCTACAAGGACCGGCGTCGCGACGTCCCAACGCCCGAATCAGCGCACTATTCAACAACGTTCCTCTCTTTCTCTCTCTCCCTTTTCCTAGTCAATAGTATCTCGGACGTAAATTTGTTATTGTCAGTCTTTGCGCGTACGTTGATATTGCATGAACTCACAGTAACATCTAGTAGAGTTTACTGTTTAACCTTAGTTTCGGTTATACGGAAGAATGAAATGAACCCCGATCGTTTTTTTTTGTTCGATTTTCAATGGTAGAATAATTGCGTCGGGTCAATTTGTATTCTTTTGATAAATTTTCTGAAGGGTCTATGAGAACGATGGTACGTACCCATAACTTTTTTTGTGTGATGTATAACGCTCGTAGTTTGATCGATATTGTATTGAATTGAAAACGGCTGAACATTAGATTTTTCTATGAATGTTTTGTTTATTATTTTATATTGTAAATATCAGATTTATAATTTCAATATCTTCTGTATGTTCCTTGTGGTATATTATTCATTCTTTTTTTCAATTTCTTGGGAAATTAAACCACAATATTTTTAAATTCTTTATTTCAACGTTTCGGTAGCGTTCCAGCTACCGTTGTCAAGAAAAAATTAGTAGAAATTAATTTTTATCCCTAACTGACACAACAGAAAAATTTGACAACTAGACAATCAAAAAATATTTTAAAGTTTAAGACTGCAAATTTTTATTCAGGTCCATTCATAGTAGATCATATCTCTGGCAAAATGTGAAATGAGATGGTTCATTTTATGACATTCCTACTAGAAATGGAATACAGTGAAGTGCACGTTCCAGGAACGGTTTTTATTGGGATAGCGCGTTTTTTCGCTTATATTGGAAATGTTGTTAATAAAACGCGTTTCTTGATATTTTTTTTGTGTATGAATATTTAAGTTTTTAAAATATGTATACTCAGTTTTGTGATTTTGTGTATTGAAATGTGTATCGATTAACAACTATTTAAATTATAAATCATAAGAAAACCTGGATAAAAACTTATGATGCTATCCTGATAATTTCAAGGTCTGTTGTGAGTGTCAGTAATTTTTGGAAGCATTGTTCAAATATTTTTATAAATTAATATTCTCAAAAATAATTTTTTCTTGCAAAATGGATCTAGATAGGTATTTGTAGAAATTTATGTAATTTTCTTATTTGTCTTTCAAAAATTCCACTCTGTATATTTGATTGTACTTTCATTATACAAGGTGGTGGTTAGGTTTTTCTAAATTGTGACAGGGGACAATTGAGCGGTGGTCGGGATATTTTTAAATTTATCAATGCTCCCTAAAATTGGCAACTAAATTCTTGTACCTGTATAGGTTGATAGATAGATTTGAATTTCACTTTCCCTCGTATTTAATATCCGGTTCAAATGAAAATAAAAAACTTTTACTTTGTCTATTATCACATATCAACAAAACAATATGAGTACAATAATAATATGTTGATATTATAAACTTTTGCTTTCAATTTAGACCTTCGATCTATGCGTCATGGTCAGGTATAGTTAGTAACCTTTCTATGGCAAACTTTTAGTATTCAACCTAAATAGAATTCGGCGATTATGTTTAATTGTTTAAAATTTCGAGGTTATTATCCTCAATTTTATAATTGCTACCGTTTTACCTCTCTTGAAGATTACCTTCCTTATTTTTGACATAAATAAGTAAAAGAAATCATTATTCATTATAAAAATTATTTCATGGCAGGTATATTGTGTCTTCTACTTAGTTCATTATTCAAAATATTACTTTGAATCTGTGTAGTTGTTGTTAATGCTTAAATTGCTTTTTAATGACATTTTAAGATGTTACTTTATATTCTCTGTAATAATCTACAACTATTAAATAATTTCTGGTGGTTATGCTGTAAATATAATCGTAATTGAGTATAAACTTTCAAATAACACAAAGCAAAATAAATTGAAAAGTTTAAAAACTAATAACAGGTGGTTTTACGGAATTAAAAGAACTTTCTATCAACGAGTACAAAACAGTACGGTAATTGATTCAATCGAGTACGTATGCTCTATTCAAAGATGATTCGTTTAACGCCATGGATGACATTTATCTGAGGTCGTACTATAAATTAATATCGTTAATAGAAATACAGAAATTGTGAACGTAGATAAAACCATGTATATTATACATGCCATATCTGTATTTTGAATAAAAATAAACCAATACTATGTCTATTGAAAAGGATTTATTTTAAGCCGAAATTCTATTATAATATAAAAGTTTTTGTTAACCGCATATCAACATTATTACAAGGTTAATGTTTTTATATTAGGATGTTCTTGAATTTTACATATTCAACAAAATGTTCGATATAATTAACCATAAATTATTTAAAGATTTTCTTAATCCTTCTCAACCATTAAATTTTCAATTATAACAACAAACATACAATATGATAAATATTTTGTCTTTATTTTTATTTTATTTTATAATTTTTTTTTATTATTTAATGGAAATATTTACTATCAACTGGTATCTGCTAACTTCCTTATTTATGGTAATACCTAATAGACTCAAAATACACTGGACTATGTAAAATTTTCCTCTGGATCGATTGCCGACTAGAACGTTCTATCTATCATATTAGTCGAGTTATGAGCACTTTTAGTTTTGAAAAGTGGATTTTCGAAAATTTCATGACTTCATTTAGAGGAGAAAAAATGATTTTGTAGAAAAACAGACTGTTCCAGTCGATTTTTCGCGTCAAAAAACCACTCCACACAAATTTTGAGCAATTTTTATTCCAAAAATGTATTTTTTGTCGAAAATTTTGAAGCAAGGGGTAGGTATGGAAATATTCAATGTAAACTGCATTGTGCTAACTTCTTTCCTGGTCGGTATTATGGACTCAAAATACACTGGAATATGTAAAAGTTTCCGCTGAATCGATTGTTGAAGACTAGAACGTTCTATCTATCACATTAGTCGAGTTATGAGCACCTTTAGTTTTGAAAAGTGGATTTTCGAAAATTTCATGACTTCATTTAGAGGAGAAAAAATGATTTTATACAAAAACAGACTGTTTCAGTCGATTTTTCACATCGAAAAACCCCTCCACACAAATTTTGAGCAATTTTTATTCCAAAAACGTATTTTTTGTCGAAAATTTTGAAGCAAGGGGTAGGTATGCAAATATTCAATGTAAACTGCATTGTGCTAACTTCTTTCCTGGTCGGTATTATGGACTCAAAATACACTGGAATAGGTAAAAGTTTCCGCTGAATCGATTGCCGAAGACTAGAACCAGTGACTATAACAAGAATTCTTGTTATAGTCACTGCTAGAACGTTCTATCTTTCATATTAGTCGAGTTATGTCGAGTGGATTTTCGAAAATTTTATGACTCCATTTGGAAAGGAAAAGATACTTTTTATTGTCAATATATTTTCAAGGTTAAATCCAAACAGGGGCTTGGCTTTTTTTTAATTTTTAAACCTTCAAAATTGAACAGTAAACAGTAATAAATGAGTCATTATTGTAGTTTTGTGAAGAATTATGATACAAGATAAGATTTCGATGATAAAACATCGAAGATCGTAAAAATGTTGAAAACTTTTACTACTATTGTTAAATTATTATCCATATTAAAATATCCTTGTTATTATAAATTTACGACGTAAGATGTAACTATATTTTTTTTTGTCTCTAACAATGTAAAGGGTATTATGTAATTATTACTTTCATTATCTACAGCCCTAGTATTTGTGTATCTCATTCCAAATTCTACACTCTATAGGTAAAGCTGATGTCTGAATAATAATTATTTGTTTAATGTACAATGTCTTGCTTGGAAGTCCAAACTTTCTTTTGAGCTTCTCCATAGCAAAACGATAAATTTTCCTTAAAACTCCTTCACTTGTAGAACCCTCCTGTATTCTAAATCCAAATAAAATTCTACTTGATGATTCTGGTTGTCAATTGCAGCATCTAACTGACCTTCAATTGTAGGTGATTACTATAATTAACAACATAGGTGAAACATGACATCACCATTGATTAATTTCGTCGTTTTATTTTATTGTTATCCAAAGTAACAGTAGTTGAAGTATAAAACATAGTGGAATAATAATAAATGCCATAAGTTTATAAAACGATTTGTTCCATACATTGATGATGCAGAATTAATCTGTTCTTATAATGAATAGAATTAATTATCTGTCGGGCCTCATAAATGCCCAAGCGTTTGGATGCTTCACACTGTAGATGAAGGTTAAATATTATTATCGCCAAAACTGTGCGACAAATTTGGTAAGATTAACAAATTTCAAGTGGCATTTATAACTGTATAAGTAGAAAAAAGCAAATTTCATTTGCGAGACAGGATGGCTTTCGCCTTTTTTTTTTAATTAATTTTATTATCTACGCTGGTAGTAATAATAATAATTAAACCGAATAAATTATTGCTCGGTTATTTTCAATCAGTGTGGTGATAATTTAACAATTTAATGTTACAGGGAAAGTAAATTTACGCAAATGAAAGTGATCTTTAAATTGAAAATAAATTTTTTTAATTATTGATTTAAAGTTTTCGAATAAAAGGGATACAATTTATATGCTACCTGCGAATATTTTGAAATATAATCATGACATTTGAAAACTATTTGCTTTTAGGGACGCTATTTGTCATTTTTTAAGTGGTCAGAAACACAGATTACATGAAAATATCAAATTTACAGTAGAAATTGAACAATAAATGCGACTGAAAATAATCAACTTTATTATTACTTTCATTTGCATTGAACGTGCAGCGTAAAATTAATTAGAAACTATTGTATTGATAACACAGTCATAGCATGTCTTATCAATTCTTCGGTGGTCGAAGATAAGAAAAACAGGAAATTTATTTAAAAATTGCCCTTAAAAGATTGTTGTAACGGTGTCATAATTATCCTTTTAGTTCTTTTTAATGTTTTGATAACAAGAAATAACAAGGAGAAATTGCGTTGTTGAGAATTTTACCGGAAACATGATTTTAATCTCTTCTTACGATATTTTTTGTCTGTGTAGATTTTCTAGTCAACGCCGGATCTGTACTTAAAGATAAAAAAATATAATACCTGTACTGTAACGAACCGTTATCTGGAGTTCGTGTATTTTAGTTAATTGGTTTATTTAGATGAACCAAGACGAAATTTATGTTCCTGCTGCAAATACGCTGTTGATATGTAACAGACATTCGATTCTCTGTTTTTAAATCGACGTTTAAATCGACTCATTAAAATACGGTTTATTCGCTCTGCACCCAACACCCAATGCGGTTAATTTACGAGGCAAATATCAGTAATTTGTTGGATTTATTTTGAATTAATGTTAATTGCTACGAATCTTTTCAATTCAAATTGAATCAAAATGAAATATCAGTCCACTTATTGTTGGAAGTTTTATTGTGTGAAATTATTAGATAATTTATTTAATACCCCATGGAGAAATGGAATTGTTATAACTCGAGAATAGTACTATTTTTTCCTTATTCGAAACAATTTCTTGATTCCTTTTTTTTCATCATACTTTTCATTCCGTTTCGCTAGGAGTGCTCTTACATAATTTTCCTCTATAAAAAAACACGAGTAGTTATTACTTTTTTGTGTGTGCGTGTACATCTAATCGATTTCCTTAAGTAATTTTGCCTCACGTTTTTTTTTCTGATCGTGTCTTGATCAATAAATAATAATAAATCTTTGGAACGCAGGTAGGTACATACAGGAAATACTTAAAATGCACCAGTATAATCCACCAGTAATCGGAAAATACCGTTAACCGTGTTTTACGCGGTGCATCGTTTTTAAGTGATAAGGAAAATATACATAGAAAATCAGGTTCACTTATCACGCACCATGTCTATATAATGGGTCGCCAAACCAGGGACGTACCAAAAGGAATATCGTCTAGGTAGAGTTTATCCAAAGTCAGTTTGAGGACCATAAAATGAAGCAGATAAATTTTCTGAAATTGTTGGCTCACTATACATATGTTTCCGATTACTTTAGTATACTGTTAGCTCGTGATGTTCTTAGAAAACTAGTTTGGAAATATTTATAATATAAATTTTTTTGTAAGCATTAAAAAAAGTCGCTCGAAATTGTTATAAAAAGAGAAATTAATTAGAACAACTTTACGTATGCCCGCTATATTTAAGAAAATTTTAAAAATCTGGCACCGCAGCTGCAGGTGGCCAATATCGCCAATCATCGAGTAAAATATTGCTTGTAATATTACGGTCACTTCTAAGGCGGACCACTATAACGTGAACAATTTTATGGATAGGGAGGCTACCCTTTTAAACGATGTATGTACGCCATTGGGCGGCTTTTTTCTTCAATGGAATTAAAAATATGGGTCATCAAATTAACAATAGAAAGACTTTACTATCTGCCAGTTGAATTGTATATATAAAAAGAAATTTAAAAATTGTGTACGAGAGGAAGCGACGAATCTAAATTTACCCAGTACCGATGAAATAGCAAGGTAAAAATTAATTATCTAATAACACTGAAATGTCATGCTATTTCCACCCTAGACATTATCCATTTTATTTTTAGATCTTTTTCTCTATTAATTCTGACGCGATTTTAGTAATGACGTCAGTCGTCGGATCATAATGACGTATTTATAGCTACTCTCTTAAATGCCATCAATCTTCAGCCCTTCCGACATCGCTAGGGATAGAAATAGCGTATAGTAAAGGTTTTTGTTGACCAAATATTCATGGTATGTATTACCAAGTGAAATGTATTAACCGGGCGTTTTATTTGCTATATTTATCTCTTCTTTAATTTGCTTATCTTTAAAGTCAATGCCAATTGAAAGATGTTGATAAAGTTGCACACAACAAAAGATATAAAGAGAAAAATAAATCATCAGAAGAAGCATTTACAGAACGTGATTGCATGTTGATTTTCCCATCTTACTAGAAAAGTCTTCAAATAATTACTAATTTCTGCTTGTTAATATTTGGAATCCACTAAATACTAAATAAGTGAATTTTCCCTTCAACTATGGTGCTATCTAATTATGTCTTTTTAATCTATCTATTTTGACATTTCGTGTAGTAATCGATGTCTGTATTGTGTAGTTATTTTTGGAAAACTACACAATCCGGCGCCATTTCAAATATATATAGGCTATCGATTACTTCCGATCTTTCATTTTAGTCAGTGCAAGTCGCCTGATGGAGTCAGACATAACGTCCTCTGAAGACTCCACTGAAAGGTATTTAGTTCTTGTCCTAAAACTACCGTTTAAATTGACAATTTATCCAGATAAAGACAAAACGACAACTGGATATCCACAAGAATTAATTTTTATTGAAAATATACCCACTCTTATTACTATTTGTTTTATAATTAAATATTGTACTTTGAATGTCTAACAATAACTATAACTGTTTTCTTTTTTTTTTTCCAGACAAGCTCTAGAAGGCGTTCTGTTGAAAAGCAAAAGTCAAAACTCAGTCGGTAATGAATTCTCTCCTCAATTACCATTTAAAAAAACTGTCAACGTTCGAAGATCTCACACTCATAACGAAATGCCGCAAGCCATTGCAGATCTAAGAGCCAGACTTCAGGAAAGAGGCGAATCGGACTGGAAGAAGAGGGTGTCGCTGAGTAACAATGCCACTGATGAATTGAAGTTATTGAAAGAGAAAAATAAATACAATGTAAGTGAATTATTATATTTTTCATATTTATTTATATCAGCATTTAGTAGGGACGACACTGCGATTGTGAACGAGTAAAAAATATATTTCAATTCAATAGACATCTTCTACAAATGGACCAATCAATGGCAAACGATAAAAAACACTAAATTAATTCAAGACACGTATAGCCTACAATTTATTTTATAAAGTTTCAATGTCGGTATATGTATGAGAGTAAACCTACCTCCTTTTACCTTTTTCGGAATAGATCGATATACGTGAACCCAATGGCTGGTGCTCTAGGTTAACTTCCATTTAGCGATCGTGATCGACCGCTTCCTTTCAATCATAGTGGCGTAGACAAGAAATAATGCTCCATAATTTAACTGCCGTCCTGTTTTTTCAAAACCATTTTCGACATTATGGATCTACATATTGAGAATATTAGGAGTGTGTGCTTATTTCCCGAGGCTGGCGGAATTTTCAATGCCCCCCTACCCACCAACTAGTGAATTCTCTATGTAAAGGACAATGTTGCCGGATGAAAGTGTTTTATTTTACCTATTGTGCATGACTTCGAAAAAAGTTGACGAAAACGAGAGAAAAATATCATTTGTACAAATTAATCTGCGCTTCTGGCAACAGCGGTTAAAATAGGGGGGCAATGAGCATTAGAAAGTATACACCCCTAATCTGAAACAAAGTACACGCCTTAATGACCGCGCATCATTATTCTTTCTCTCTCTTTCAGCTGTTTTTATGTCGTACTTGTATAACCCGGCATATTTCCATAAGGATTTTCGCAATCTGTATCTAAAATAATATTATTTTAACAGATCTCCCAGTTATACTAGAAGTTGATATTTTAAAGGGAACATTTTTAAATTTGGCGCTTCATTTTAGCTCAATTTTCTGTAATAAGTCCTCACCTAACAGTAATTTCTTGAGTCTACATTTTTATTTGAGACACACTGTAAAATCGAAATTCTTTATCAACAATTAGTAAACCTAAAAACATTCCAATAAATCATTTTCCATTTTTATCGATAAAGCAATCAGTAGCATCGCTGAAATTGATTAGGCATGACCAGTCGTCACATTTAAAAATGAATTCAACTCGGTATTTAATTAATTGTATTTAAACCATAATTCTCGGGCATCTCCCCAACTGCGTTGCTCTCAATTTAATCGTTTCGCTATATTATTTGTGTGTATTGTTGTTGTGTGATCACTGGTGTATCAGTTGCTGTTTTTTATTTTGACCGAAACGGATAGATAATGATTTTGGTGGTTTTGACTTTCTTGTGGTTAGCTGTATGTTATTATTTCTTGTGCCGAACTAATTATACGCTTTCTCATCAAAAAAATAAGGTACATTAAAATGTAATTCTTTATTTTATTTTTCATTGCGTTGTTTGCCTATTTTATTTAATTTAGACAAGGTAAACCGGCCAAGAAAGGACATGCTGTAGTTGGAGGAAGTTACACTTGAATAAATATTCAGGGTGTTCCTTTGGCTATACTTCCTTCTCTTATTTAAAAATAAATACGATTACTAAAATATATGGATAAAACAAGGTATAGGACAGGATTGGGTAGTACCGGTAGAAAGTATTTAGCTCAAAATTAATTATTTTAACAGGATGAACTTTCCGAGAAATCCTTGCTGGCTACCAAAAAGGACGAGTTGGATGCGGCGTCCAGGCATTGGAAATCCAGAGTCGAGAAATCCGATGCGGAGAAATTTTCCGTAGCTGGAAAAATGAGCGAGAAAATACGAGACGCAGTTCCAACAATTAATATACCAGTTACAAACAGCAACAAGAGAACTCCTCAGGCTAAAAGATACAAACTAAAAGATGGTGAGTTATATTTTTTGGTTGACTTTTTCCTTTGATTAGGCATAAAAAGCTTCAAGGAACTTTCCAACTGCACAGCACTCCAGAATACTAGTTTCAGAGACTCTCCTCAAAAATCTATTGTGCCCCCTTACTTCTACTTAGTTTCTGAGGAGAGTCTCTGAAATTAGTAGCTCCTTTAATCCTATTTCCCGGAGGAATTTCAGGATATCTGCTTCGGTAAATGTTTCTCTTCTATCCAGTAATCTCCCAGGTACTGTGCTCTGGGATTCTGGAGTGCTGTGCAGTTGGAAAGTATGTGGATATACATACATACAAGGAACTGAAAGAAAAAAATGTAATATGCCTAATACCGGAAGTTGTATTTTATAAGTTCATATTATTTTAACATGAAAACTTGGTAAAGTGTGTAAAATATACATAAAATGTAGAATAAAACTGATTTGATAGTAATAATATCATGATTGTATCGGAAATTAATTTACATTCTAAAGCGCCGATGTGAAATTTACCTTAATAAACAAGTTGTATTAAATAAATTTAATTAAAGAAAATAATTTATTAATGGTACACTGGTTTTCTGTATACCATAATTTTCATGAAAATCAGATTTGATTGAACTGTTTCCGATCTACACAAACAGTATTCGCACTATTTTTAACCTAAATTGTCTTGATGTTGATAAAATCGAGATATACATTAAATTTTATTACCAAACAATGACTCATGTAGATTAAATAGAGATAAAAAAAAACACACACATAAGTAAGTATCTATTTTATTTGATACAAAACTGTTTTCGATTAATGATATGAAATGTGCCAGGATGATATTTGTAAGTTTTCTTTTCAATTCAAATGAAAATATTTTAAACTTAGTTGGAAATTGATATACTTATTAAACTTATTAAAATATGCAGTATTTAAGTAACAGCTGCACAAAATTTAGTCATTTTCTACCAATAAAAACATTAAATAAACAAAGAAAACATTATTTAAAATGTGATCTACACTTTTCATTGATTTTTTCAGTGCTTACAACAAATAATTTTTGTTTTCTAGTGGAAATATTTTTTTCTACATTCATGCAAAAAAGAACACTTTTGTGAAACACATTTAATGGAAAAAGTGATTCTTTTTTGCACTCATCTGTCATTCTTGTCAGTTTTGTGATGATTTATGACAAACATAAACATTTAAATGAAATAAAAATCCATAGCAAGTATCTGATCCTGCTTTAATACAACAATAATATTTGTACATCTTACTACTTAGTCTCAACTCAATGGTCAAAGAGAAAAGCAGCTATGATTAGGTACTGACAAGGTGTAGGCCATAAAGATACAAAAAAAAGTAGAAAGGTTTGAGTACCTAACATATTATATTCTAATTTTCCAGGTTTTGCATGAATGTAGAAAAAATATTGTATGTAACTCGTGCAAAACGTGTTATTTGCACTCACTTGTTGCATAAATAACTATTTTTTACTTGCTGTTTATAATTTATTAACAGGTCCCGACTCTACACCAACTTCACCTGAAAAGAATAGCAACTTTGATCTCACTAGAAGTAAATCACTTTCATATCCATCCAGCTACATCTCAAAACAAGGTAAAGTGTATTAAGTCTCAAACTCTAGCCTTCCCTTAGTTTACCTTCCTTTAATTTACCTCTTTCATGCAGTAGTCCCCTAGGAGCCTGTATAGTTAAGGCTAAGTTTTCCTCTTCCTCTCTAACAAGTCAACGTATGTATTGTCATACGAATTGAAATTATTATTATTTTCTTTTAGATACAGAAAGTTCTGCGCACGTTAAAAAATCAGTATCGGTACTCAACCCCGACGATATCACGATAAAAACATTTTTCAAAAGTTCCGACCACAAAGATAATGTGGACGTTTGTTTGGACGATTTCGATGTCGTAGAAAGACAGTCGCTGCTAGTCATCAAAAAGAACGTACAAGTTCAAAGAAGGAGAGGTATTTCGAAGAATCCTATCAAAGCTCTTGCTACCAGAACTGACATTGTTAGTGAATATACGGAAGTAATAACCGGAGTTGCAGAGAGAGAGAAAAAAAGACTTAATATTGAAAAACGTGAGTATAAATTTGAAAATTTATCAAGATACACTAAAAATTCTTTTTTTTTTTTCGTTTCAGTTGCCAAAAATTCGAATAAAGCCCTCGAAGCTTTAGCTGGTTTGGCAAGCAATGAAGACTTTAAATCAGTTGCCTTGAAAAAATCATCAAATCCCGTCGGATATCTGCCTTGGAAAGACCAGATGCTTTTGCAGGTGAAAGGTAGAAGGCACATTCAAACGAGGCTCGTGGATCCAGTAGCCAGCAGTATTAACGAAGGCGATAATTACATATTGATAACGCCGAAAGCTCTATTCACTTACATAGGTGCTTACTCGAATGTGATAGAACAATCCAGAACATCTGATATAGTTAACCACATCCAAAAAACCAGCGACTTGGGATGTAAAGTAGCCAAAGTACATAGTATTAACGCCAAGGATAAAACTTCGAAAAACGCCATGGAATTTTGGAGATTATTAGGGGCAGATACCGCACCGGAAACGATAGATGCTGGTCATCCAGATGAAGATGAAACTTACGAAACCAACATACTCCACACCAACATGATATACACTTTGGAAAACGACGAACTCGCACCTTTCGATAAATATTGGGGTACGATACCAAAAATTGAAATGCTTAAAGATACCAATATCATAGTGTTTGATTTCGGATCGGAAATGTACGTTTGGAGCGGTAAAAACGCTCCTTTAGATAAAAAGAAACTTGCTTTAAAGTTGGCTAAAGAAATGTGGGATGAAGGTTACAACTACTCCGACTGTAACATTTGCCCTTT
This sequence comes from Galerucella nymphaeae, assembly GCA_963978555.1. Lineage (NCBI taxonomy): Eukaryota > Metazoa > Arthropoda > Insecta > Coleoptera > Chrysomelidae > Galerucella > Galerucella nymphaeae. The sequence continues at coordinate 13,716,209 of OZ021719.1, forward strand.
GAATATTTCCAGCATACTCGGTGCAAGATCACAAGAAACTTTACCGTTGAAAGCAGACAAACGACCCGAATGGGCTTTATTCGCCAAAATAACCCAACACCGAGAAACGGTTCTTTTCAGAGAAAAGTTCCTCGACTGGCCGGATTTTTCGAGAGTAATCAGAGTAAGAAGCGACGAAAACGTAAGAAAAGTCAGCGGTTCCATCGATATTAATCCTTGCGACGTCGACGAAATGCTCAAGGAAAAAGACAAGGAACCGGATTTAATCGTAGGACACACGCATCTCGGTAGAGGAGATAAATATTTCGACGAAGAAACCCGACGTTTGTTCGAATACGAATCTCTCAAACTTAAAGGCTGGAGGATTTTAGAAAGCAGCTACGAAGAACTACCGGAAAAGTCTTTGGGACAATTTTTCGACGGAGACAGTTACATATTCAGATGGGACTTTCGACAAACCGTCAAAGGAAGAGAATTGACCGGAAAACCTTCGAAATACGCTGCTGTCGGAAGAGATCGATGCGTTTTCTTTTGTTGGCAGGGTAACAATTCTTCCACCAACGAAAAAGGAACCGCAGCTTTGCTTACTGTAGAACTAGACAAGCAGGTGAGTTTAACCTCAAAAAGTGATATGATAATTCATTATTTGAATCAAAATAAACGATGAAGATTTTTCACTAATTTTGAATTGTTTTTCACAGCTTCACTTGTATGTTTGTTTGTATGTTTGTAACTCTTATCTGGCAGCTGCTGTGGCAACTCGGTGCCAATCAACACTGTCAACTGTCAGTCAACGATCAAGTTTGGCATGGGACATTAAAATTTCAGATGAAAAGCGTACTTCAGTGCAACCAACGTCACCTTGAGCGGTGTTCAACAAAAATAATATTGATCTTGCACTCTACAACGAAAAACAAAATGAACTCGGTTTGACTGCCAGTTCAGTTAAACTAACGTTCACCTGTGACATCTACAACCGGCCCTAACATGCTTTTATTAGCTTCACTTGTATGTATGTTTGTAACTCTTACCTGGCAGCTGCCCTGGCAACTCGGCGCCAATCAACACCGTCAACTGTCAGTCAACGATCAAGTTTGTCATGTGACATTAAAATTTCAGATTAAAAGCGTAGTTCAGTGCAACCAACGTGACCTTAAGCGGCGTTCAACCAAACTAATGTTGATCTTGCACTCTACAACTCGGTTCAAAGTTGACTGGCAGTTCAGTTGAACTAACGTTCTACAACCGGCTCCAAGTCATCTCTTATCTATTCATTTCAGAACGCACCGCAAATCAGAGTTGTTCAGGGATCGGAACCGGCGGCGTTTTTGCGACTATTCAACGGCACCATGGTAATAAGCAAAGGTAAACGTGATAGCGTCGAAACCTCTGGTATGCCGAGATTGTTTATAGTACGCGGAGAAAAAACGGATGAAGTCTATTTAATGGAAGTACCTTTATTCATGAGTTCGTTACGTAGTAAATCATCGTTCGTCGTTGTAGATGTTGAAAGCAAACGGGTGAGTCTGATGGTATATTTAAACCATCCCGCTGTAACTGATGAGTTTGAATTTTTTTTATAGATAATTATATGGCATGGTATCCACTCGAGTAGTCAAAAGAAGAGAGTCGCAAAGAAGGCAGTTCGAAACTTGGTGCAAAATAAACCTTCCGAATTGAACTTGGATCAATTCGACGAAGATTTAGATATCATCGAGGTTACGGAAGGCTCTGAATCTGAAGAATTTTTCAACATCATCGGCGACGACATCGACAGCTATTACTCCTTGACGAACAAAAAGGAAAGTTTCGATAATACCGTCAGATTATTTAGGATGAGCAGTATTACTGGTGAATTCATAGCCACGGAGATTTTGTGCCCGCACAGGAGTGAATATTCTAGTCCTTATCCTTTTGTGCAATCCGAATTGTACTCTTCTAGTCAACCAGGTAAGATGAAATTTTTAAACTGATACAAATCGACATTTATATTTGGCATATACAGATTGCGAAAAACTCTATCGAACCATGCAATTTACACAAGTATAACAAGGAAAATATGGGAAAAACTGCTTGAAAGAGAGAGAGAAAGAATAATTGGGCGTGGTTAGCGAAGGTGTATACTTATTTTCCGAGGATGGCCGAATGTTTATTACCCTCTATTTTTAACCGCTGCTACTGGAAGCGCAGGTTAATTTGTACAAATGATGTTTTTATCTCTTTATCGTTGAATTTTTTCCGAGCTCATGCACTATTAGTTAAAACTAATCACTTTCATCCGGCAACATTGTCCTTTACAGTCTAATTGAAGGTATTCAGTATGTTCCCAACATGTAAAGGACACTGTTGCCGGATGAAACTGTTTAATAGTGCATGAGTTCGAGAAAAAGTCAACAAAAGTATCATTTGTACAAATTAATCTGCGCTTCTGGCAACAGTGATTAAATTAAGGGGACAATTAATATTCGGCCAGCTTCGGGAAATAAGTATACACCCTCGCTGACCACGACCAATTATTCTTTCTCTTTCAAACTAATTTTTTCCATATTTTCCTTGTTGTACTTGTGTAAACTGCATAGTTCGATAAGCTTTTTCGCAATCTGTATGTAAGTTTACAAAAGGAGGCAACAAAGTTTTAAATTGGTTTTGATTACGTTGTTCCCACCCACATATAAACTTGCTCCCACCCTTCAAACCCAAGGTGGGCCATTTGTTACTGATCTGTAGTACTGTACATTGTTTGTTTTTAACAATTTATCCTTGCAGCTTTATTTTTAATCGAGAACAATCACGAACTGTGGTTATGGCAAGGATACTGGCCGGAAAAAGACGACGACGACGAATCGGATTTGTGTGATCAAACTGGTTCCGGTGCGATCCGGTGGCAAATTGAACGAAGGGCCGCTATGCAAACGGCTATCAATTATTGGAAGAAACTATACGGTAGCGAACCTGTCGTCGCTTATTTAGTATGGGCTGGTCTGGAACCACTTCAGTTTAAGAATATGTTTCCTGCTTGGGAAAATAGACCGGATGTTGCTGAACTCAATAAAAAAGTAAGTTTTTTAATACAATTTTTATTCTAATTGTTACAAAATAAGATAAATTTCTAACAAATTTGATATTATTTTTTCGATTCTTCAATTGAATGTTGTATACGAGTTGTTTCTTGGTGACCAATGTTCCACATGAACGTAATTCTGCAGCTACCATATAAGAAGTTGAAGTATTTGTGAGGAGCTAATATCTCAATTTTCTAGTGTCGGATAGGTCCGGAGAACTCAGATCCTCAGTCTTCAGTCGTTTGATGAAGTTGTTGTTACCTTCTATGGGAAGAGACCAGACTCGACAGTCCCCTCACACTAGGATGTTCTAGTCCCATGAACCCTGAAAGTTATAAAAATATAATATTATTTATCAGTTTGATGTTATTATAATTTTTTTCACACACTCACAAAAGACAAAAGACTACAAAACACGAAGGACGACAAAGGACAAAAGACAAAAGTCGACGTCTTTTGTCTTTACGTCTGAAGACAAGATTACGAAAGACGACAAAACACCAAAGACAAGTCGACGTCTTCTGTCTTTACGTCTAAAGACAAAAGGCAAAAGAAAGACATAGACAAAAGACAAAGACAAAAGACGACAAAGGAAACGGTAAGACGTAAGACAAAAGACGTCAAAAGACACGACAAAAGAGACGTAAGACAAAAGACACGACAAAAGATACGTAAGAAAGACGTGAGACAAAAGACAACAGACAAGACAAGACAACGAAAGAGACGTTAGACAAAAGACCACAAAAGACAAGAGACGTAAGACAAAAGACAAGACGTAAGACCAAAGACAAAACGTAAGACGTACGTAGACGTAAGACCAAAGACAAGACGTAAGACGTACGTAGACGTAATGCCAAAGACTAGACGAAAGACAAAAGAGACAAAAGACAAGACAAAGACAAAAGACAAAAAACAAGACAAAGACAAATGACGACAAAAGACAAGACAGTCAAAAGAGGTCAAAAGAAAAGACAAGACGTAAGACGTACGTAGACGTACGACCAAAGACAAGACGTAAGACAAAGGATAAGACGTAAGACAAAAGACAAGACGTAAGACAAGACGTAAGACAAGACGTAAGACAAGACGAGGACAAAAGACAAGACAAAAGACAAGACAAAAGACAAGACAAAAGACAAGACAAAAGACAAGACAAAAGACAAGACAAAAGACAAGACAAAAGACAAGACAACAGACAAGACAAAAGACAAGACAAAAGACAAGACAAAAGACAAGACAAAAGACAAGACAAAAGACAAGACAAAAGACAAGACAAAAGACAAGACAAAAGACAAGACAAAAGACAAGACAAAAGACAAGACAAAAGACAAGACAAAAGACAAGACAAAAGACAAGACAAAAGACAAGACAAAAGACAAGACAAAAGACAAGACAAAAGACAAGACAAAAGACAAGACAAAAGACAAGACAAAAGACAAGACAAAAGACAAGACAAAAGACAAGACAAAAGACAAGACAAAAGACAAGACAAAAGACAAGACAAAAGACAAGACAAAAGACAAGACAAAAGACGACAAAAGGCAAGACAGACAAAAGAGGACAAAAGAAAAGACAAGACGTAAGACGTACGTAGACGTACGACCAAAGACAAGACGTAAGACAAAGAGACGTAAGACAAAGGATAAGACGTAAGACAAAAGACAAGACGTAAGACAAGACAAAGACGTAAGACAAGACAAAGACAAAAGACAAGACGTAAGACAAAAGACAAGACGTAAGACAAGACGTAAGACAAAAGACAAGACAAAACAAAAGACGTAAGACGTACGTAGACGTAAGACCAAAGACGTAAGACAAGAGACGAGACAGAAGACGACAAAAGAGAAGAGGTACGTGACGTACGACTAAAGACACGTAAGACAAAAGACAAGACGTAAGACTAAAGACGTAAGACAAGAGTACCATGTATCGGAAAAACCGTGAAATAAATAACGAAAGTGGCGCCCCCTGGCGGGAAAACGCTGAACTAAAATGCGAAAGTGTCGCCCCCTATCGGGAAAACGCTGAACTAAAATGCGAAAGTGGCGCCCCCTATCGGGAAAATGCTGAACTAAAATACGAAAGTGGCGCCCCCTGGCGGGAAAACGCTGAACTAAGTGGCGCCCTCTGTCGGGAAAACCGTGAACTAAATTAGTTCAGCGTTTTCCCGATAGAGGGCGCCACTTAGTTCAGCGTTTTCCCGATAGGGGGCGCCACTTAGTTCAGCGTTTTCCCGCCAGGGGGCGCCACTTTCGCATTTTAGTTCAGCGTTTTCCCGATAGGGGGCGCCACTTTCGCATTTTAGTTCAGCGTTTTCCCGCCAGGGGGCGCCACTTTCGCAATTTAGTTCAGCGTTTTCCCGATAGGGGGCGCTGTTTTTCCGGGATTCTGCCATATTTTCGGAAAATCAGTGAACGCTCGGCTCCATCTGATCTGAATTAGTACCGATCAGAGGAAATGGGTGAGGGAAAATAATATGGGTGAGGGAAAATAATAAAACGAAGTAATCCCTTTTAAATTATATTTAATTATATTATATTATAATCCTGGATACCTGTGACTCCTAGTAGGAACCCTGGACCCCTAGTTCCTGGAGACTCCTAGTAGGAATTCTAGATTCCTAGTAGGAATCCTGGACACCTAGTAGGGATCCTGGAGACTCCTAGTAGGAATTCTAGATTCCTAGTAGGGATCCTAGACACCTAGACACCTAGTAGGGATCCTGGACTCCTAGTAGGAACCCTGGACCCCTAGTAGGAATCCTGGAGACTCCTAGTAGGAATCCTGGACTCCTAGTAGGGATCCTGGACTCCTAGTAGGGATCCTGGTAGGAACCCTGGACCCCTAGTAGGAACCCTGGACCCCTAGTAGGAACCCTGGACCCCTAGTAGGAACCCTGGACCCCTAGTAGGAAACCTGGACCCCTAGTAGGAACCCTGGACCCCTAGTTGGAATCCTGGAGACTCCTAGTAGGAATCCTGGACTCCTAGTAGGGATCCTGAACTCGTAGTAGGAATCCTGGATTTCTAACTCCTTGGCTCCTTTACTCCCCTACTGGACTTCGGACTCCTTCCTGGCCTCTTGGACTCCTTCTTGTCCTCTTGGACTCCTTCCTGTTCTCTTGGACTTCTTCCTGGCCTCTTCGACTTCTTCCTAGACTCTTGGATTCCTTCCTAGACTCTTGGATTGTTTCCTGGACTCTGGCGATGGTTTACTTATTCTGCCGTTTTTGTATGGTTCTTCTCGTTTCTTCCTATTGGGGATTCTGTTCTCTCTGTGTCTTCCTTTGGACGTTAAACCTGTTGAAAACAAATGTTTGGTTAAACTTTGAATTACTAGGTCACTGAATTTAGTACACCTTTTGCTACGTTCGTTGACAACTGTATACGTAGCAAAAGAGACCATGGTCCATCAGCGCATATTCAAAAAATATATGAAAATTCTAAATTATTGATAATTATTTGGCGATATTTAAAATATGATCCCCACAGTGATATGATGTGATGCTTACACGATTTAATTTATTGACTAGACCAAAATAGTAGCCTATCTTGTGATTGACTTATATGAAAAGAAAAAAAAGAAGATATTTGTTTGGTTTAGTCAAAATATTACATTAAATAGGCATCACATCAAATTTTACTTCCGTCACTCTGACGTTGTTATCGAAATAATTAAGAATTTTCATATATTGTTTCATGGAAGTGTAATTTATAAGAAACAGATAATGTCATTTAAAAAGTAAATGTATTGATTGTTTACGGTGTTTATTTAGGAAGGCAAGAAAGAAGGTGAAATAATACCACTTGAAAGAGAACTCAAACTTTTATCAAGAACAACTTATCCCCTATCTGAACTTCTTCAAAGGCCTCTACCAGAAGGTGTCGATCCCACCAACATCGAGAAATATCTTTCGCCCGATGATTTCCAAGAACTGTTATACATGACTAAAGAAGAATTCGATAGATTACCGCCTTGGAAAAAGACTGCCCTTAAAAAGGAAAAGGGATTATTTTGACCGTTATTTAATTTTTTCGTTGAGTGTCTTTTGAGTGGATGCTTTGATTATTCAAAGTCCAAGGATTTTATTTAATGTTGTAATTTTTGTTGTTTTATATCATGTACTACAGGAAATGCCCCAAAAACTGTTTACCTACCAAAAAATATATGACATATCGCTTCGGTCATTTCAGTCTTTAATCCTCTTTTTTTGATTTAAACATATTTAACGCCTCTGGAGTGTAACCAATCTCTGGGATTCCAATCATTCCCTTCACATATAATCAATTGTAACGCGAAAAAAACTGACTGAAAGAAATTTGCTATCAATCAACGTTTATATCAACAAATGTCGAAAATTCTTGTAGTACTGGAAGTGATATAAAAAATATTGTTTTATATTTACATTGTTTTTAAAACATATCAAATTTTAGTGGCTTGAAAAAAACTTTTATACCAAAATACACAATTACATGATACAACCATAACGTTGTTATTTTCTATTACATGACTTTTTGTAAATTGTTGTCGAAATTAACATCTGTTGATATTTTTATTAATAAATATGTCAAATCAAAGTATGTCGCTTAGTTTTCACTTGACCCAAGGGATGTGGACGAGTTTAGGGAATAACAAAAAAGTAGTATTTTCTTTGCGGTCATGGTATTTATGACCTGTCCCCCAAATTCGTCGTCACCACTTCGACCAACCATAGACACATACTGTTTTAACAAGAACTGACAGGACAATTCAAAACTAGCCACTGTAAAATCGCCATTTTGGAGCAACAAATCAAAAAATTAAATTGTTAACTTCACCATTACAAAACAACATCTCTTGTAAAAGAATTTTCTTGCATTCTTTTTCTTTGAATCGTCCTGTATATCAAAATGTTTCAACTAATGTGTGGATGCGTATGTTTAAATGAAATTTGGAAACATTTTCGAGCTTATTAAAGTGTTTTTTATATATTTTTTACTGGTTTAAATACTGCCATGTTTAATAAACTAGCTTATTCAAGATCAGCTTGAGTTACTTAGACAATTCCTCACAAACCACAAAAAAAACAAAAAAAATTTACCACCATTGTCGCTAAGGTGGGTGACAAGTGAAGTGACAGTTGACAGATGGCAGATAGTTTAATTTAACACCAATGTAAGGTAAAGGTCACCATTAATACGGGTAAACCAGAAGATTTTAACTAGTTGAAGGACGGCGATGAGATTGCTCACTTCCCAATGAACTATCCACAACTATCCTAAACATTGTACACCCGTCGAGGCAGCCAACACACTCAGTCTTGCCTCTGCAATTAAATCTGTATGAAATGATGGATGGACCAAGAAAAGCTGAGATTGTAGGAAGGTCGCAGGCGAAAATAATTGAATTTGGAATCTTTGACCGCCGCCTGCACAGGTTATTCGTTATGCCTGTGAAAATGATTGCAGTGATTGACACTCTCCGATTTACCCGAATTGGAAAGCCTCACGATATACCTGAACCTTAGTTGCTTTGTAGATTAGAACATTTGACGTTTTTAGCCACCTGTAGTACAGTTTTGGTGAAATTAAATTGTCTGTCACCTGACAAATAGTCGATTGCAGGTATACATTATGTCTTTTGGAAAGGTTGAATGAAAAAATGATCCATTAAAATAAGGACTATATTATGTCATTGGAATTATCAACCAATAGTTTAAGGGCAAAAAGTATACCACCATTCCATTAACCCAGATTATTTTAAATGAAAAAAAAACTCTGTTGTTTATTAATTTAACTTCAGAAATAAAATAATCCACAGTGCCAATAAATAACATGGACATGATTTTTAATGGACCATTTTAAATTTTTTGCTTTGTATTGAATGACTTTATTAACATCTTATTTTAACTTTTATAGTATCTGTGATTAGGTTATGTATTTATGTTGTAATATGTGATTCCCCGAAAATTGATATCTCAATCATTGATTCTCATGATTACTCATAGGCATACCGATCCCTCATAGATCCATTCTCAAGACCACAAATGTTCAGTTCAGATCCGATTCCAATATTTTTATTTCCCATGAACAAAACTTCGAACAAATCGCGTAAGTTACTCGGATAGCAAGGAACACTCACGCAAAATGCAAGGGTGGCCAAGTGTGGTGATAAGTCGAAGCTCATTTGACACTGTCAACTGTCAACTTTGACTGTTCGTTGCACTCGGTGCCCGACTACTTGCCCTACTACAATTTTTGATTGAAATTAAAAGTATACAATTGTTGAGATATCAATTTTCGGTACACCGTAAAATGTATATATTACCCAAAATGTAAATAGAAGAGGTGCCTTGTAATTTTCGGGAATTGAGAGCTCTCATAATTTTTTGAGTCGCTGAACATTTCTAGTCTTTGTGATTCTCATGGCACTGATTTTTTTATGTTATTTCTATGAGATTTTTCACGTTTTCAAATTTTTTTATTTATTGTCTGAATTTTTAAAACTAGATTAGATTCATAATATCGTAAACTTATGATAATTCCAAATTATGTTGAAGGCTAACCGTAGTAAATGAAAATTTTACTAATTTGGAATTTTTATAGTTAATTATCATAATATATTATTGGAGTTGGTAAATAATAATTTGCTTTATTATCTCCCAATTTTGCTCAATATAATTTATCCTAGATTCCGGTATTGTATGATGGTTATTTAACTTCACTAATTGAAAACTGACTATTTATCAACTCTAATATCAGAGTTACAATAATTTATTAAATAATATCGCTTTTACTAAAAACAAATACGCACACTTTATTTTTTTTTGGATTTAAATTTATGAATATTATTATTTTTTAAATTATTGAATATCTGACTGTATTGGTGTAAATTCTGCTGTGTAAAATTCATACTATTGTCTTTTCTATACTAAACTTGAGAACATACATTTGTAATTATATTGTTGTGTACTCATATAACATTTTTCGATAATAAATATTTTCGCAAAACACATCATGTTTCATTTATTATTATTATTAGCAATTCTTATTTCGAAACTATTTCTATGAAATGATGGGACTAGACAAGGAACAGAAGAATCTGCCTGTCTAAGTATTGCTGGACAACTCCAAATCCATTTTAAATATGAAAACTAAACGACAACTAAACTTCTTCCCGATCCTAGAAAAATGAGACATGTCAAAGACAAAGGAAGGGATAGAAGCATGAGTGTTTAGTGAAACTCGCTATACCTCATTTAAAAACCAGGAGGAGTAATTTGAATTTAAGTTGGCAATTCTGTAGACCTATGATTGGTCAGATTCCACCCAGTTTCACACAACACTTTTAAGCATTGACATCAGCTGATAATTTAAATTTTTGATAGTTTTGACAGATAAATATATTTAATTTTGTCATCGCATCTGCTATTGTTATTAATAATCTAATAGACAGACGAGAAGTCAACTCATGACTAAGCGTGGTTGATTTTTCATCAATCAAGGCACCCTTTAGTAACTTTTAGTGATGTGAATAAAGCTTTTCAAATTACTCCTCCTGGTTATTAAATGGACTATAGGTGAACAGCTCTATATTGCTGTTTTGAATGGTAGAGGAATGCCAGAAAGAACTAAATGAACTGGTAGATCATAGTTAAAATAAGATTAGTGTTGGATAAGAATCCTTGGGACCACAAAAAAAAGTGATAAACTACAATGGAAGATCATTTATTGTCCTACTGTTTAATCAACGAAAATATTTGGAGTTTTATAACATTCCTATGGTAATACAGATGCTTCTTGCTTATTTTAATAAACGCTTAAACATAATTTAGAACGAGACTGATAATTTTAAAACCAAAAATAAAATATTGCTAAAATACTCGTGCTAGGTTTTGATGTCACCTGAATTTTTTTTTATTTTGATAATCCACTTATTATTGTTATGAATTTATAAATAACCTTAACCTAAAAACTTTGTAGAATTGATGAATAATTTTAAAAATAATATTTATTAAGCAGATAACTTTTTATGAGACTGCAAATAATTATTAACTCTGACCCAGTGACAAAATTAGTTTGCAGATGCAAGGTTAAAATAAGCATGGAACTATTCTAGATTTGATTTTGAAAAACCGATTATTTTTTCATTTTGTTAAACTGAAAAACTGACAATGAGCCAAAATGTGAATAAATTCACCTTTTCTAATTCTAATTTATGATTTAATAAAAAAAAGTGTGTTTCAATCCTATTCGATATGTTGTTTTCTAGGAACTTGATTATAAAAAGCAAGATAAAAATTAAAAACATTTTCAATCGCAATCAGCGTTTTAACGAACATTTAAAAACAAAAATTAATTTCAAAGTCATGGCATTGAAATTATCTCGAATTTGACACGCTTTTGAATTTTTGAAATTCTCATATATAAATGTCATCAAAAACGAGAATATATTATATTGAATAATGGAAGAAAATTTTTAGGCAAATGTTTGTTATTTTGGGGCGAAATTTTAAATAGTATTAGCAAATAGTGAAAGATACCTTAGGAATGTATTTCAGAATATGCTTAATCATTTGAAAACATGAGGTGTTACACAAAATAAATTAAGATACTTGATAATGAATTGCACTTATCTTAGCACATGAAGAACCCAGCGATTAGTTTTGCACCAGATGATCACAGCAGTCAAGGCTGAAAAAAAAATAATTCAATTAATATGATTTTTAATAACTATAGTTATTAAATTTTGTTATCAATTCGATATTCAAACTAACCAGCCTCAAATCTATCAAAATATTTAGATCAGTCCTAAAACAGTGGCTACTAAAACGAGGAGGCTTTAGTGAATAATGTAATGTGTGTATGTATGAATCTATGTACATATTATGAAATTCTATAATAGTACATTTAGCCAACATTCAGTCTCCGTTTTTAGACATAATACAAAAAAGTAAAAACTGAAGTATATTCAATAGAAATAAGTCAGGAAAAAAGTAAACTTGAAGACAAATTGTTGCAAAATTTAATTTAAAAATTATTTCACAAACACAAAATTGTTTATTTAATCAAATTACGACGTTAGCCAAGTGAGAGATTACCAAAGCCGTAGATATAATGAGTGTATAGTTCAATATTATTTTGCTATATTTTTGGAAAATAAAAAAAAATAAAATAGATTTTTGAGAGGTTAGGTACTAATCAAAAATTAAAAAAACTGAGAAATACACAATGGAGTGTTTTCTTCTACGTAGGCCTGTAATTTAAGAGCTGAGAAAAAATTGTCTTTTGAAAATTGACTTTGTACCATTATATAAAGTTATACAATTTGTAACCAACTGTATTTATTTACTAAATTATGTCATACATGTAAATTAAACTTAGTTCTTAATTAAATGTTCATATATTCACAAATTTTACATTTTTTCATTTGCATAACATTGTGTGACTAAAACTTTTTTAAAAAGGGAGCAGTGGATCATTATTTCTACCCCGTACCGACAAAGAATTTATGGTTTTAACCCCTTTTTTGATATTAATTTTTATTAATCAGTATAATAAGAAATTTCACACTTTCAAGGTAGTTTTGTGATCCTTATTTTCTATCCAGATTTAACGACGCCTCTGTTATGATAATAACTAGTTCCTATTTATATATAAATATTACCGATTATACATCTGATGAAACTTTTTCGATATGAATTGTTGCGTGTTCTTGAGTGTTCTTCTATCTGGAATAAGTGCCAGGGCGCTCGAATTGAATCAACTTAACAATTTCGTTACAGAGCAGCTAAACAATTTGGAAAACTATCAGCTACCGTTAAACAATGAAAACATTTTTAAAACTTCCGATTCCAGAGTACATGGTGAGTGTAATTTTGTATTGTTTTATGTCAAACAGTATTTTTCGGAACTAAAAGTGTTTTTTTTTTCTGTAGAATCTTATATAGGGTATTTTGTTTTAGAATATGGAAAATATGACTTCATAATCGTTGGAGCAGGAGCCGCCGGGGCAGTTTTAGCCAACAGATTATCAGAAATACAATCATGGAAGATTTTATTACTTGAAGCTGGTGGTGAAACGAATGATTTCAGTGATATACCACTTTTCAATAACTTTTTGCAGCAAACCGATATGAATTGGGGTTATTTAAGTACCCCACAAACCAGTTCTTGTCAAGGTAATTCCAAAAAAAGTCAACCATTATAAAGTGTTTATATTTTTTTCAGGTTTTTCCAGTTATTTGCTTCATATGTACTTCTGCCATACAATTTCAATAGAGTAGTTCAGTCCAAAGTCAGTGTGGCCAACAAAAAGTGGTTTTTTCTGACAAGAATGACAGCTAAGGTCTACTGTTTGAAACATAAGATTTTGCATGTTTTTTATCATTGCGATCATCTATATTGCTTTATTAAAATAATGAATACACCCCCGAAGTGTATATATTGAAATTTAAATTGACTTTTTAGCTGAATACTCAACATATAAGTGGCCAACAGTTCTAGAAACTCTTGGCAAGTCTCCATTTCATTTATGTTATTCAGTTACTAGTTATGTCAAATGTCAGTTATATTTATTTTTGTTGATTTTTGCTTAATCGTGCATGTCCATTTTCGATTAAGTTTTTGTAGCATTTCTAATTAGCTGTATCTCTATTCTTCTAATTACTTTTTTCACTGACATTTGACAGAACTAGTGACTGAACAACAGAAATGAAATGGTGAAATGTCAAAAGTTTCTAGAATTATTGGTCACTGATATGTTGAGTATTCAGCTAAAAAGTCATTTTAAATTTCAAGATTGACGCCCCGCAATGATAAAAAACATGCAAAATCTTATGTTTTAAACAGTAGACCTTAACCGTCATTCTTGTCAGTAAAACCCACTTTTTGTTGGCCACACTGACCTTAAACTGAACTCCTCTATTAAGTCCTTTTGTTACAGGTATGAAAAATCACCAATGTGTATCTCCTAGAGGCAAAGTAATTGGAGGAACGACTACTTTGAATGGTGCTGTATATTCAAGAGGAAGCCGATCGGATTATAACAATTGGGCAGCAGCGGGAAATACCGAGTGGAGCTATAAAAAAGTACTTCCGTATTTTAAGAAATCCGAGAATGTCAAGTTGCACTCATTCGACAAACCTTTTCACGGGAAGAAAGGAGTCTTATTTGTTAACCAAACCTATCCGAAATCTGTAATCGCAGACGCATTTCTAGAAGGAAACAAAGAGAAAGGATTAAAAGAAATTGATTACAACGGACACGGAATGTTGGGTGTGTCGAAAATCCAGTTTAATATTAAAGATAACAAGCATCAAAATAGTGAACATGCTTTTTTAGACGAAGTTAAAACCAGAAAAAATCTTAAAATCGAACTAAACGCTGCTGTGAATAAAATTTGGATTAAAGGGGACGTTGCTAAAGCTGTTACATTTATTAAAGATGGTATTATCTACAAAGCACGTGCTACAATGGAAATAATATTGTCCGCAGGTGCTATCAATACACCACAACTTTTAATGCTTTCTGGAATTGGACCCAAAGAGGAATTAGATCAACTGGGAATAAACGTTGTTCGGGATTTACCTGCGGTGGGGAAGAATTTACAGGATCACCCACTGTTTGTTAACATGTATTTCAGAACCAACGTTTCTGCTCCGCATAATTCATTAAAAGAGAATTTAGCGCTTTACTTGGAAGGGAAAACTCCTCTCACGAACTGCGCTGGTTTGGAATATCTCGCTTTTATAAATAGCGAAAATATAACTAGCGGAGAAGCTGATATAGAATACCTCACGTTTCCTCCTCCTTTTAGCGTACCATCCAACCCTACAAAGTTTCACAATTTTCAAGAAAAATATGCCAAAGTTTTTGAAAAATATAATACTCTCACCGATTTAAGCGTAATAATAGCATTGCTGAAACCCAAATCTAGAGGAAAAGTAACCTTACAATCTAACAGTATTATAGACTTTCCTTTAATAGATTACAAATATTTATCAGATCCTGAAGGAGAAGATCTTAAAACCATGCGTAATGGTATAAAATATATTTTAAGTTTGCAAGAAACGGAAGCATTCAAAAATGTTAATGCAACTTATATAAGCGAACAACCAGGATGCGAGCATTTGAAGAATAACGATGAAGCATATTGGAATTGCGCCTTAAGACATATGACATCTACAATTTACCATCCTACGTCTACCACTAGAATGGGTCAAAATATATCGGATTCTGTAGTGAATCAAGATTGTCTTGTTCATTTTTTCAGGAATTTGAGGGTGGTGGATGCTGGGGTTTTTCCCGATATTATAAGAGGCCATCCAATGTCCGTAGTCTACATGATCGCGGAAAAAATCGCTGACTCCATTAAAAAAAAATTTGGAAAGTTCATTTATGAATTTTAATTTATTTCAAAGTAAAATATTTATTTGTAATAAATAGAGATTGTAATATAGTATAGTTTTCTAGGTATTTTCTGTATCTATGATCCTATTTCCAAGTTATTAATAGTGATGTGTAAACAATGTTAACTAAATTGGTGCATAGAAAGGTTTAGTGAGAGCTTTCTTTTTTTAAAGGTGGATAAAACCCTTGGAAAATACATGAATTATTTGTTATAAGTTCCATTGTTTCATATTTGTCTGAAAGGGTTTATATTTTGAAATACTTTGATTCATTTTCACATTAACTTGATACTTTAATGGAGATTTCCCTAACAATATATCAAATTTTCCACCCCAGAAATCGTAACAAAAAAAACAAACATCTTGTTTATGAGTTATTATTTAATAAAAAGGAAACAAAAAAATATTGCAAATAGAACTTATATATTTAGCTGTATTACTTATGTTTCTATTTGTTAATCAGTAATTAATCTAACACCAGATGGCATTGCAAATAGTATTATTCAAGAAACTATATGATTTTATCAATTTTAAAAAGAGTCAAGTCAAAAAGACTTTCTTTATAGGTACCCGTAACTACCTGGGAAGGTTTTGCCAAAGGCAAAAATACTCTTTCACATGTGGTAAGCCTAACAATACAAGAAAAAATTTCTCGATACTTAAAATAAATAATAATAATAATGATACATAGTCCATGTGTTTGTTTAATACCTTTTGAAGTATATTCTTTGCGATTTTTTCTTATGTTGCTAAACGTAACTGTTTGCCTGAGGGATACAGGTGCTCACTATCTCTTTCTTCACTTTCAAAAACCTTATTTTCGGTAGGACAGACTATATGTTTTTATTAGGTTTAAAAACTTAGAAAAACTGTTCTATTTTTGCCTCTTCTCATTATTCAACTCGATTTAACTCGTATACGATACAAGAAGAATATTCTACTCAACTTTAACAGTCATTGGGGTCTATTCTGTAACCATTCCTTTAAAATTAGAGGCCGTTAAAAAATTTAACAGGCGCTGAAATCACATCTACAAGTAGGTAGATGTGATTTTAGCGCCTGTTAGAGTTTTAACGGCCTCTAAATTTTAAAGGACTGGTTACAGAATAGACCCCTATATGACCTAGAGGAACTGCTAAATAAAAATTATAAGCATTGTCAAACTACCAACTAAATTTTAACTGCATTTTTTCGTGCAGCAAACTGTTCAATAAGAATTTCATCCTCCGTCAAGTGAAAAAAATTTAAAAAAAATACATCGTAGTGAATAAATTAAAAACTTTCGGAAAACTTTTAATTGACTATTAAAAGTTTATTTTGTTAGGTCAATCGATATTCTGCATTAAAAAAAACAGTTATTCATAAATCTCTAGAGAGTAAAGTGTTAGTTAATTAATTAATTTAGATTTTATATATCCTGTGTCAAAAAAAAAAACATTAATCGCAAATTTTTGTTGAGACTTATATACTACAATTGAATTAATTCTGGAAAATAATCCTCTTACTTCAATAAAGGGAAAATAGTGTATGCACAAATTTAAATAAAATTATTACGCCAAGAAAGGGAAGTTCATTTTACAAATTCGGATGATTTTAATTATACAGTACGATTCACTAATTGGAAGGAGTATTTTTAAATTCGCCCCTACTTTATTTAATATAAGCAAATTTAATCTTGAATTTTAATAATGTGAACATTGCAACTGTCACTGGTAAATGTCGAATACCGTACACTGTAGTGTTAAATTGTTCCACGGCACGGCGCTGTTTGTTAGAACAAATATCATCGCGAAAGTTGAGTGTTGAAGCCATTTGACACAAATTGCACAGATTTCCCTTCGGTAATAAGAAAAGTTTTTAAGGGTATTTGTATAGAGTCGAATCCCGACCTGTTTCCAGATAAACATCTCAATATACTTGAATGAGTATTAAATTAGACTTTAAATTGCAATATCGAAGATAATTATGAAACTAAATCGTACGCTTCTGGCTATATCGTTATTGTATGAGCATAACTTTATTCTCCACACACATTTAAATTAAACAGATATAGAGAATGTTTAATTTTATTACTATTACCACATACTAGTTATACAGGGTGTCCCAGCCGAGAGTGACCCATTTTAAATGCTTATAACTTTTATACCAGTTGTGTTAGCCACCTGCGGTTTACGCCATTCCTTTTCTCTTGGCCTAAAGTTTTTTCTAGTTGGTACCAAATTTTGTCTACAATTATACAGTGGGAGTAAAAAAATTGCCTTTTTTCGACATCGAAATTTTCAACTATTTTTAATGGAACACCCTGTATATTGCAACGCCATAATTAGGGGTCGTGTCCAAGGTATCCATATACCAATAAACATCGGAATTGTACCTTGAGGTTTTAGCAGCAAAAAATTAAAATAGTAGTCTGGATATTTTAGCAAACGTATAAAAAAACGTAACTAGGTATCCATAGTATACTGGCCCTATAGAATGGACACCGTACACTTCGACTTGACAGTTCCAGACTTTTTTCTCTGGGGTTATGTCAAGGATAGGTGGTATAACCCCCTTCCACATAATTTGGATGATCTTAAGAGGAATATTCGTGCAGTAATTGAAGCGATTCCCCAAGATATGTTACACAGTTCATTCAACCATTTAATGGTTCGACTTCATAAATGCGTAGAACAGAACGGTCAACATATACAGCAGTTTTTTTAGATTAATATTTATTTCTTTATTAATGTATAGTTCCAAATATGCTAATAAAAAATACGTTTGCTAAAATATCCAGACTACTATTTTAATTTTTTGCTGCTAAAACCTCAAGGTACAAGTCCGATGTTTATTGGTATATGGATACCTTGGACACGACTCCTAATTATGGCGTTACAATATACAGGGTGTTCCATTAAAAATAGTTGAAAATTTTAATGTCGAAAAAAGGCAATTTTTTTACTCCCACTGTATAATTGTAGACAAAATTTGGTACCAACTAGAAAAAACTTTAGGCCAAGAGAAAAGGAATGGCGTAAACCGCAGGTGGCTAACACAACTGGTATAAAAGTTATAAGCATTTAAAATGGGTCACTCTCGGCTGGGACACCCTGTATTTACACGTAAATTTCTGTATCACTGAAAATATTTAAATTGGAATTTGTCAATTGAAAGAAATTTTTTTTTATTGATCGGTCGAGAATTTAAGTATTTGTCAATCACAGCTGGTATACAGGGTGCGACAGATTAGAAACATTTTTTATTACAATAAATTCATTAAAATTCTAAAGTTTATGAGACTGAAATTGATCTATTTTCTGAATACGAAACAATTTGAAAGGCTACTAATATATTATAAAAGTTTTCAGCGAAAGGAAAGAGCACGGAAAACGGAAAGGAAAGCACTGAAATATTAAATCAATTTTCAAATTAAATTAAATTTAGATTCTTATTATACCACTCAAAATACTTAAAGTTGCGGATATATTGGAAAAGGAAATATACGATACCCATGTCTTGGAAATATTTATTTTAAGGTCATTATACGAGAAACATATTTCAAGATATTGGACTGTCAAAACTTCGTTAAGGAGGGTCTATGCCGGAGGCATTAGCATAGCGTTGTAACAAAGTAACACGTACCTTATTAAAAAACAGTTTTTTTATAATTTTTTCGGAAATTGTTTAAAAATTATATAAAGCCAATATTCTAACCAATATTCCCTTCGGATTGCAAGTGCACTTTCTCAATAAATTTAGAAAATTCAGAAAAGAACAATTTTCCATGATATACTGTATGTTGTCGTGAGCACCGAGCCGCAATCTATCATTGTTACCCATGACCACCTAAGTGAGATTTGTGCCCATGCGTTCTCCGGGGATTTTAGGAAAAGGATCTGGAGGTCCTTATATATTTTTCCGTTCATTTGGAATAAATAATTGATGAGGGCTGAATATCAAGGGTGACTCGATTTGTTTTAATCAAGTAGTTATTGCGTGGCATTTGGCCAGGAAAATTGAACACATTTTTCTTTTATTTCTTCTTAAATATTTGATAAAGTGGCTTCAAATTACTGATTTAGTGTATAAATGATGCTACTTGGTGATATAATTATTTAAGTAGGGCTTAGACAATTAAAGATTCTTTTGGGTGACTACAACCTGTTATTGAGATCAAATGAATGCATAAGTCAAAGTAAAACTGCGCTAAGAGTTTTAACAGGTATCCTAACGGAACATTGTCGCCTGAATGGGCACCTGAAAAAGCTCAAAATAGTGGAGAAAGAAAAATGTAGATTTTGTAGCATCCATCCACATACTTTCCAACTGCACAGCACTCCAATATCCTAGAGCACAGTACCTGGGAGATTACTGGATAGAAGAGGAACATTTATCTAAGTTGCAGCCTGCAGATATCCTGGAATTCCTCCGGGAAATGGGTCTAAAGGAGCTACTAGTTTCAGAGACACCCCTCAGAAACTAAGTAGAAGGAAGGGGGCACAATAGATCTTTTAGGTCGCAGTGAATGTTACCCCAATATACATACATACATGAGATATTAAGAGCTGTATAATAATAACGATTTGAATTCACAAATGATCCATTTAGTATCAAGATTTTAGATCATAATAAAAGAGCATATTATAATGTCATGTTTCATCTTCCATTATGAAAAATGATGTATGTTACAATGTCAACATAAATCCATAGTCAGTTGGACCTTAATTTTCCACGGTATATTCGACGTAGCATAAAATAAAATAAAAACGCACCAACTGCGACTGATTGATATCCTCGACGTGCATAATAAACATGTCTTGAAGGTAATTTTACCAATTTTTCATGCATAAAAATCACATCAACAGGTACTTATCTGAAGAGATGAAAAATTAGGGCAATTCGCACTGTCCGTGGGCCATCCATCAGATTTGTTATTTCTTAAGAAATCTATTTTATTGTACAGTGGCGTACTTGTTATCAAATTGATTCTTTCAATAGCTATATTAGAATAATAATCTAGGTAACAAGTTTAAAATGGTGATAAATAAAGACACAAAGATAATTTGAATAAAATGGTAATAAAATAATAATTCCCAAGCTTCAATATTTTTTTGGATTTTTTTTAATGTTCTGTCTACCAATCAAGCTGCCTGCCTTCAGTTACAGCTCCCTACTTTTTTAAAATGATCGATTATTCTGAAGAAATGATTGCTACGAATAAATATCTGCAGTACCTATACTCGATTACCAGTTATATACGAATCTTCGCCCCAAATCGGGCCTCAAATAATTATTTTACTTGAATTAATTGGCTTCAATTGTCCTAAATGATCGATCCCGTTATAAAAATGTATCTTTACTTTGCTTATAGGAACTTTAATAAACTTTAAGTGAAAAAAATATCAATAAACATTTTAATTTTTAATTTTTTACAAAACATTTTCTATAAACAAGTGTCCAGAAAGAAAATTGAAGAGAAAAAATAAAATAGCAGTTAAAGTAATAAGTTTACTCACCTCAAGTTTGTAGTTTCTCACTCAAGACTCATGTTTTTCTTCTTTTTGGTCATATAAACGTCTGGTTCACTTATGCACTTTGTCTTTTATACACCACACTATATACGCGATAGGCTTTTGTTAAATTTACAGTTTTTTGACAAACTAAACTTTAAATTCAAAATATTTCCAAAAAAAAATGGAAACAATACGAATATCAAAGCCCATTTACAACGATTTATAGTTTTTAACTCACGACATTCGAACAAAGCACCTACATCACATTAAAAATAAATAGTTAATACTAATCATTTTCGTATATAAATGATATCGATACCGTTCAACTAGTTTTTTTTGTTGTTCTAACTTGTTTGTTCTGCTTATATATGGTGAATCACAACCGAACGTACTTTTATAGATTATTTTATAATTTAAAATGTATATTCTTATCCTTGTATACTAAACAACAAAAATAAGAAAAGTTCTTCTACTTTTTAAAGAGTGAAAATAACCTTGACAACCTAAAGAAGAACAAAGTACGAAGTTTATATGGTAATATTTGGCCCCTGGAGTAGAATTTTCAGGAAACTTCCTTAGAAACGCGGAATATGGTTAGGGTGGGCGTCTTGGGTCCTTTCTGACGTAGTTTTATCACTTTCACCTCTGGCTACTTACCAAGGGATGAAGTTATTTATTAAGATATTACAAACTGGGACGGAGTTTGCCAAATTATTATAAAGGTATCTACCGTGCCCGGCTAAATTATGGAAAGAATTCATTATTTTGAAAAAAAAAAGTGTCCCGCATGGTGCGAGCTTAGTAAAATTCATATTTTTTGACATACCTCGTAGACGACTGAAAAAAATGGATATCTGTTGATTGTATTTTAGAGTTTAGAACATGCAGAACTTTTTATGAAAAATACATTTTTTTCCTAAAATTAATAATAAAAAAGTTTCCCATATGGTTCCAACTTACTGAGACATATTGTATTTTCAAAAAGTTACACTCACTCACTGTGACATTCTATAAATTAATGTGTGTGAACGTTTTTAGTAACCTGGAGAAGTTGTCAATCTATAACTTTAGAGGTATTTCTGTTGGTATATTCTCAACAATTTTTTATAATAAAAATATATTTTAGTGTCTCTATCTCCAAATATAATTAAAATCAGGTGAATTTGTCTGCCCATTTTCCCTTTCCTATTTAAAATAATTGGTCCTTAAACTTAAATTATAATTTGTGCTTATAGAAACCTTTTAAATGTTTTTTTTGCAGACGCCTGTGGATTTTATTATTCGAGTCAAGATACAATTTAATACAATTAAGACTTGCTGCTACGTTGAATATTGTATGTTAAATATTATTTACCTAATTAACTTTAATAAAGGGGCTGATGAAGTGAGAAATTTAAATTGTTTTAAAAAAAATTTTGTACTACAAGTCATCATTATACCTATCAGGTGTTTTATGATATCTGAAAATGTTTCATCCACAAAGTTAATGTCAAATAACGAAGAACGTTTGAAACTCGCGTTAGTACATACAGGCTTCTATTTATTTATGGAAGAAATGCTATCAAAAATGAGGAACGGAAGCTCACACATGTCTCATTTGTGACAGCGAGTAGCATACGACCTTGAAGATGACAGACCGATACTTTAGTGGGATTTTGCAAAGTTGCATCCCTGATTTTTGACAACTAACCTCGGTTTTGACAATTACAATCCTCAGAAAATTAAAACTGACATGTTTTTTTCCAAATAAATTTATTCTATACAGTTGCATCACACTGTATATACTATGCGGCATGCGAAAGAAGATTCATTCTCATTCAAGCAACAAAGCAATTTTTCCGACTAGGTTTAAATGAAATTGGCGGTGTAAACGACAGTATTTCTTTTAAATGTCCTCATAGGCGTAGTCAGAATAACTTTTCTAAATAAGTAACAATTTTTTATTGATAAAAAAGTGGGTTTATTCAAGAGACTGTCTTAAGTGAGTGATAATTTTTTAATAAACATTTAAAATACAATAAAAATTTAATTTTTCTAAAACATTGAACCAGTTTGGGCTTATTTTCTTGACATATATCCAGGGAAGTAGTTGTTATAAACCATTATCTTCGACATCAATGCTTTACTTAAACAATTGTTACAGGAAACTGTAATGATTTGCAGTGGATTCTTGTACCCTTAAATAATTATATAGGTAGCACCAATGATTGTCGCTTCGCGGGTATCTTATATAATCGTTTTTATTTTTAAAATTCTTTATTGTTTCCTAGAACCCTCTTATTTACATGTTTAAGTCTTTTTTCCGTAACGTAAGGGATCTGAGCTTTTGTAAACACATTAATATAGTCGTTTTCAGCTGCATAAACAGTTTTTTTTTACATTTGAAAACAAAACCCCCAATCATTTTATTTTCAAATTAAAAATCCGGCAAAACTTTTTACTTTTATTGTTCCTCATTTATTTTTCGAGCTCTATACGTCCAATTGGAAAAAATATGTTCAAAAAAAGTATTAAACTAAAGCTTTGTATCAGTGTCTTTTGGTTCACAATTTATTCCCCGAAAATTTCATTTTTGATGAGAGATAATTTCGTCACACCAAACTGAATTTTTCTGAACACACATATACTTTTAGTACATCATCGAGGTGTTCGTTGCAAAATAAGATCAACAAAATCGAAATACTGGCAAATCTCTTTCCCATTCTCCAAACCAAAATACCTGACATCTCTCTTGTGTACACTTTTCACAGTTTCCAGTAATCAGTTCATCAAATCTATGGATCAAAATAATACGATATAAAAATGCGAGAGAGTTGGAAGAGTGCCTGGCTTTTTGGCTTTTTTCATTTGTCCTGGAAAAGTTGTAGGGATTTTGTTGATGTCTGCCAGAAATGGAAAAGACGTAGGATCCCTTGGAAGATGTTTCGTGAATAATGATACAGAGCGAGTGGAGAAATATGAAGATTTGATCTCTTGTTCAGGAGCTGAATTAAAAGTATTTTTTTTAAATGTTTGGAATAAGTGTTGTTTTTGGTAAATAAAAAATATAAAGTGCTACTCAAAAAAGTGTCAACCTAATCTATTTAACTCAATCTTTTCATATCTATTGTAGTCCTTTCAATCTAAATTATATTCTTCTCAAATTCTTTTCAAATCCGTTTTGTGGTTTCCGCACTACTCACCAGACTCTTTCAATGGGGATAATTAGACAGGAAAATGCATCTAACCAGGTAGTTGCAATGACATAAGATGTGTTCTGCATTTTCCTCTTTTAAGTGACTGCATCTGCACATGGATCCTCTGGTATATAACTCACAATTCAAGGGAATAAAACTTTTCCGAATTTCAATAAATTACGAAAAAGACAATAACTACTAAGGTAGCTTTTTACGACAAATTCTCATAAAGTGATTTGTGGCTAAAACGTTTTCACGACGAAATCCGGTACCAGATTGCTACTCTCTCTTTCACGGTCTGCTATCTTCAGACATGTCGACGTCTCTTGACTGGATATAAAGTTCCCGACGCTTCCAGTTTTCATTTGAATTTATTTCAATTCCACGAGTCATTCTTAATGATACGTGACATTCAAGGACGTTTCACCTTTAGGAATCTGGTTAACATTTTAAGGAACAAAAACTATTTTTAATTATCACAAGCTTGGAGATACACAAGAATTTGGTAGATATATTATCTTATTTTAGGGAAAACAACATAAAACAGAGACACACAAACAGTTAAGTTGAATAAAAAAAAGTCTCAAGGTTGAAAGACCTTTTGTTTTGTATGTTGATTATTGATAGTGTAGTATTGGAAATTTGTACTTCCAGTCTTGTAACTCATTCAGAAGACTCTATCACAATATATTTTTATATATTCTGTGAAAAAGTCATGAAAATGTTCAATCAACGAAACATTTTTTGACAGTGTAAAATAATAGTCGTTTATCTCATTTGAAGCGACTAAAAGCAATTTTCAAAACTCATTTATTTTTTTGTTTTTGTAATTTGCAATATAGTTATGGTCGCTATATACGAGAACTGGAACCGTGAACAAATGCCATTCTGTCAATTTGTAGTATAATATCGGAGCGCATTTACCAATTCGTTTTGTAATTTTTCTCGCACACGTCAAAACTGTCTGTTATCTCTCTGCAATTTTTATTTAAAATGCATCGAACAATGAGATATGAATAATTATGGAAGTTTAAATAATTACTCTTATGGGCCGTATGGGACATAAACAGATACAGGATGATACACAAGGATTAGTTATATTTCTATGGGGAAAAAACTAGTGTTTGAGGTATTTGTATTGTTGCATTATTCCTTGTTTCAAAACGATTATGAATATCCCTATATGTTTAAGCATTCCGTTGGTACAACTATTACCATTGAATGGTTTCAGTTTGTTAAAAGAAGTGTTGTGGGACAATAGAAATATTTTTAAAATAACATCAAAACAATGTTGCATAGGTACCTACCATTCAATACCTACTTGAAATATTGCAGTCATTTGTCATATACTTTGGAAAAGGAAACTGACATGAATTATTATTGCATTGTATACTATGAGCAATTGAGAAGGCAAAAATTATTTTATTTTTTGATATAATATTGTAAATGTATTTGCAGATACTGTAAATAAGGGCACTGACGTTGTAATGAACTAAAAAGAGATTGCTTTTTATTTTTTCAGTCTATTTTTTTTTCGACTGTTCTTTTGCCGTTTTTGATGCTTTTCTATACACTTTTCTTCCTCGTTCTAAACGTCGATCGAAGTAATAATTAGTAATTTATTTTCTTAATTGGGATATTTTTATTTTGCATTAAAGGGTTACACTTTGTGATTATTTGAGAAAATATTTACTCAGCCATTCGTATGTTTCCATAAAATACGTTGAAATATTCATCGAATATCAACATGAAGGTTTCGTTCGTGAACTAGTATTAAAACAATGCAAATTTAAGCAGGCATTCCCGGTATGTACAACAAAATATTACATTTGTTAACTAAACTGTATAAACACAATTTATTGAAGCTATTAAAATCATAAATTCGTAGCACATGTGAAGTTGTCAAATGAAATGGAGGGTCCAGCCATCGACACGTTTCTCTAATTAGACCAATTAGTGAACTGCTCACTCGCTCTCTACAGTAGTTATCTACTACTCCAACTGACCATATCCCACCGAAGCGAATAGATCACAATATCATTCAATTTTGTTATAATTTTTATGGGATATACAACACATACATATTTTGTTATTAAATTTGATTATAAATCCTCAATTCTAGTCGTGATTTTTGAAGGAATAAAATTACAGCTTTCACCTTAAATTTTTATACAGGTACGCCTATGTGAACAAGATCCTCTCTTTCTTTTCGTTTATCTCTCTCTCTTCTCTTTCTTCACTCTCCCCTGCTCTCCCTCCTTTTCTTTTCTCTTGCTTCAACTTTCTCTCATATCTCTACTCCATTTTAAAACAACCTTACATTAATCTATAAGATCCACTTTATCAAAAAGTGTCTCCGTGAATTTTGCAATAATTATAAAATTAACAGCATCATTAAAAAACAGTTTTATAAAAGCTACATTCAGATGAACGTTATAAAGTAAAAGGGCAGCATGAAATCGCAAAGTTGAAATGAAAAGCTTTATAAATGTATTCTAAAGCCTACAAGAAGCAAACTCATGAGGATGAGGATCAAAAATATCATCGAGAGGTACTGAAAAGTCATTATAAAACATTAAAGTTTTATAGTTGGTTCACTCTAAACAATTTGATGATATAAAACAAATAATTGAAGAGCCATTAAATTATAAAATAAAATTGGTTAGGAGTATACAGTTAAAACAATTTTTGTTCCAATTCCATATTTAGTAATAATAACCAACCATCACAGAGATCACGGAATTATACCATCAAATATTTATTTTCTAACGTCTATACTATAGGGGGATGTAAGCTAAACAATGTCAAATATCTAGCCCCTTCTAATTAGATTTAATTAAGATGGACGTCAGCAGAGACATCGAATTGAATTCAGTTTACACACTGTACTCTGTATACCATTTAGTATATGTAGCCCATGTATGCTGAATTGTCTACAGGAGACTGTTGTCATTGATTCGCAAGATAATTATGTAAGGTATTATTATTAATTCTATGTATGAATATTTTATTTTGTACTTAATTGGATTGGAAATACAGGACAGTCAATTTTGATTAAATTTTGATCCACTATTAATTGACTACATGGATATTATTTATTAAAAATTACTTTGTGATGTCAAAAAAACTGTCAAAACAGTCTGAAATGTGGCTAAGATAAGATTAATTAACCCCTTACTTATAAGACAATGAAAAATCTGCTTTCCAGCAGTGTTTTTCTTACGAAAATATTGAAAAGAATCAGAATTTCCCGGCTACTATCAACTGGTACTGTAATAGGTGTATGCAACAAAAAAAAACGACCCTCCAATCAACAAATCAAAATGACTCTAATATGGACGCCCTGTTATACTTTCCCCTTCAAAAAAGTGTCACTAGCAAAAGCATGTTTTGTTGTCATATGTCTTTTATTATCAATATCAACGATGATGCCATGGGTGAACTTTTTTTAGTAATATGCGGGACTCTTTTTCCCAACAATTTATAAAGTAGATGCTATATGAGGTACTTACACCGAAAATGGTGACATATAGCTCTTATAGGGGCACTGTATCTAAATTAATTACAAGGTTTTTAACTTAGGGGTGGAAATGGACGAGATTCAGAGCAATATTAGTAAATACTGACGGTGATAAGATGAATGCCTTTTTAATGGATGTATTAGCTTGTTAAATATTTATAAAGATGTGTGTAGTATAGTATTTAAACCAACATTATCAAAAATTAAATTACTCTTTTGGGATTTTGAATCCATCTGCAGTTGCGACTGAATTTTCCTTGAAAGAAATTGATCTAATTGATCCTAGGTCTTCAATAGTGTATAGAATTCTGTGACAAACTAAAAAGTGATTGCTGGCACTTATCCTTTCTTTGTGCTTTTTGTGTTCAATGGTTGCATCTTTCTTCTATAGATAAATATTTGAAAAAGTGGATAAAATACAAAAGTGTTAAGAATATACATTTGGCAGCTGAGAAGCACTCGAGTGGCTGCACAAATAGTACTTTTCTGTTCTGTTTTTATTTCTAGTACATCATATAATTCGATCTTCGAGCATCACTTGGTATTATTCTTCCGCAAATCGCATCGAATCAATTACAATTTCAATGGAATTAAACAATTTCCGTAATATAATTCTCTTCGCTTATCAGTATACGGTGACGTTTTATTGAATTTGATGCTTTATTGAATTATCGTGCCTCTACCCTTATATTTGGTTGAACATCAGCCCTTCTCGAACCCTTTGTGTTTGTGAATCATCATTTCGTGAAAGATATGCTGAAATATTCATCCTTTTTTCCTTAGTTTTCAGCAATATACTTGTACGTATTAAAGGAGAATGTTAAATTTGATTAGAGGTCGTTTCAATTAAAACTGAATTTTGGGCGTTCACGAATTGTCATATTAGAAATTATAAATTTTTACAGAGCGAACATCCATCCGTATAAAAATTCAACTGGTGACCTTATAAACGTACACACAAAGACATTCGTCAACTCACCAATCAATCTTTAATCCAAACATTCCTCTCGTAGTTCTTTTACTATCTTTTTGTGGGCAGTTCACGTCCCCCAGGGGAGCAGTTCTTGCGGTCAGAGTCTTCCCGTTACATGATGTACGCTCGACAGGAGAATTTAGATGGTCGACTACTTCCTCTTCTTGGTCAAAGAATCAGTGACGGTTGGTATTTTTAAAAGAAAAAAGGGGCTAGCTAGAAAACTAGTTTTTCTAATGTAATATGTGGTGGTATTTAGGTTAATATCTCACGACTATTTCTAGTATTTGTATGCGGCTTCCATTCAAGACTTTTTGCTTAAAAGTAATTAATTATTATCATAAGAAATGTCCAAGCAATTAAAAATGCCAAAAGGGATATCACAAGATTATAAATACAAGCTTGTTATGATAAAGCGTTGTACAAAGTAACATGGTATTTAAAAATCATTATTTGGCGTTTTGAGATTGGCCCCCCTTTTGAAATTTAATTCCCTGGAGATGTGCCGATGGTTTTCCAGAAACCACTTGTTCAATCAGCTCGAAGACATATATGTGCCAAGATCACCAATTCGACGAACGTGTTTCCGATGGAGAATTTCTTGGATAGAAAATACATTTTAGATTTTAGTGCGGTGCGTTTGACCAGTTCGGTTAAATATTCAAATTTCTACTGATTTAGAGCGACGTGTTAGAGACAAATGTGCTGAAATGCATTTAGGGAGTATAAATTTCGATTAAATTTGTCTGGGGAATAGATTCGTGAGACCGTTTTAAAGTTAACGTTTGGTGTAAGTTTATATGTTTGATTCAGATAATTTAATAGAGGTTTCAAGAATAAATCTAGTTAAGAAAATGTTGAAATGTACACTGCCACTTTTTTGGAAAGCATAAATACTTACAATAGTTTAATATTAACTCATACAATAAAGTAGATCCTACTGCAGCTCAGATGAATCCCATGGGTCTTCATTTGTAATTCCTGTTTAAGTCCCCATGATGTTATTCTACACCCCCATTTTTAATACAACTTTTTGACTAAGCTTTGAAAATATTTTCAAAAAGCACTCACACTCAAAAAAATTATTATATCTACCCCTATTAGTTTTACTGAATATCGAAAAATTTTCATAAATTTTTCATTTGATAATTATAGAAAATTATACCTTCGACTGAGTTTACAGATTTTTCGTTTAAATTCCGAATTTTTGTCGTATAGTATTTAAATATTCATAAAGCCATTAAGGGCATTCATATTTCATGGGTATTAACGTTTTTCAATTATTAACTGGACAAATTTTGTAATTAAAAAAAAAACGACAGCTGGTTATTTGTTCACAGTTATTCATGCATTGTTCTGGTGTTATTTCAATGCACGGCATATTTTTTATCTTCAGTTTTATCTATCACAATATTTACTATTTTTCCCGTCATCCGTGTATTAACATATACTATTAACGTTCTCAAAACTAGACAAAATCATACACTAATGTATGATTCACTTATATTAATCAACGATTTTCTGTAGGCAACCCAACGCACATCTTATATATTAACATTTTGTAGGCAACCAAACATACAATAGAGTCTTCAAAAATGATTTCTAGTATAGAATACTTCTAGTTTTTGACTTACCTATCGTTTTATTTCATTATTTTACAAAATTATAATAATTATTAGCGTTTAGACATCCAAAAAACGAATAAAAAAATGAAAATAGTGACATTTGAACCAGCGAACGTCTCTGTGTTGTTAATAACCCTCATTAATACACTAGTTTGTTAAATAACTATTAACGTACTGTAATTTTAAAAGGAAGGATTTTAGCAGCAGAGTTCCCATTTAGATTCCTCGATCTGGATTCCTGATCATTCTGGTTATTTTATTGGTCCAGAATCTCAATAAGTTTTGACAAACAAACACCAGATACATGGTTATACCACCTAAAAACATAATGAATTATCCGTGACATTATCTAAATCAAGATGTCGCCGTGATAGTTTATTATGTTGGTACTCATGATACTTTATATAAAGCAAATAATCACAACGTAGAAGCCGTTGGTAGACAAAAAAAATCCCAGCTTATTGAATAATCAATCAAGCAGCTTGTCAAATTTTATAATGGGACCAAATTTGGTCAATTAAAGTTGATTTATTTCTTACGAGAATTTCGTTTTGCTCTAGTCACACGTGATGTCATTGGGAAGATTTATAGGAAATTTCAAGTTTAACTTTCAATAATTCATGCTACTACTATTTCCAAAAATGTAAATTATTTATTGACTCGAATAAAGCCTGTGTTTAACGCATTTTTTACTATCTGGAATATTTCACAATAACCAGCCTTCTGCATATCCTATTAGATTAAAAGATAAAACATGTATATAACATGTCTGCCTGCACCGTAACAGAGTGATAGTTTAGGATTTGTCTTTACTACTTTTCTATAGCTGTCATAAACCGGTTTCTACATCTATGGTTTCCAGGTTACGATTTTGACAAGTATCAGAAGTTGATTGAATTCTTTATCTGTACACCTACCACCTATTTTTATGTACTGGAATAAAAATATATGTACTCTTTAAAATGTAAGACGTGTTTCTGGATGTAAATAATATGTATACATTTATATGACTGGTCAGATAAGTATGGAAATTTCTCAATACGTAAAACCATATTTCATCTGCAGTTTCCCTCGAAGTAAACGTATGTTGTGACATTAATATTTGTCATTTTCGCGGTTTACCCCTGATACTTACAGTCCCAGTAAATAATTTATTCCTAATTGTAATAAACACCCCCAGAAAACCGCATTTGAACCCTCTTAGTATTATATTAATAAAAAATGCATACCGACTATACTGGGGATGCACCTGCAATATTTATTAGCAATTTTTCTGCACTGATATTGAACAAATTTTGATTTATCCAGTACCATAGGGTGTCGTCAACGAAGCACATGTTGATGGAAAATAGTGGCTACTAAACCAATCGTACTGAAATATTCATATTTTTGTTATTTAGGAAAGTGATTGGATTTGAAAAATTTTTATGATTCGACTGACTCAATTCAACAGTATATATATAGGGTAGCGAGTAAGTTTTGTCATTGTTCGTAGCGTATCCGTAACTTCTTAACAATTTTACGTTTTGTAAACTTCAATAAGTGATATTTGCAGCTTTACCTAACAGCTGCTTAGTATGTGCTTATATAATCTAAAATTTGACGTAAAATTTTCTACTATGAGTGTGTTCGGTTTGTAGGAGCTGTAGTCATAACCTTAATAAAAAGAAGTTCCTTCTGGAGCATTATCTGTGTGTCTGTCTGAACATTAGGAGGGGCCGTAATGGCTCTTTGGACTTTTTTAAGTTGTGGAGAAAAGTTTTATCTAAACCGCAGCCGGCAAGTCGAGAACGTTTTGTGAAGAGCAAAACTTTTACGATACATTGTTTGGTCTTTTGTTGTTTAAGAAGTTAGCATATTAGCGGTTTTCAGATTAGAGATATCAACGAACAGGAAAATATTTAGACCGATCAAATTGGGCGAAAATTTAATATAATTTGTGGTAAATTTAAACATCTCTCTCAAGTTGCTAGAGGATATCACAAAATTGAGATGGTTTTTTGTCAATAAACATTTTTTGGTTTGTTAGATGTAGGGGTGTCGCTGTTCCCCTGTCCAAGACCATGATCTCAGGACAATATAATATCTAGATTTTTTGTTTCAAGACATATTTTGTTGATATTCCAAGTAGCAAAGTCTGGTCTAAAGAAAGTAACGAAAAGACAAACCACATCCAAGGTAAATGAAACTTTCTTAAGAGCATTAAGCTATAATATCGAACAATGATAAAATCTTTCTCGTTTTTAAATATTTTCTCCATAAAATGTACCTTAAAAGTCCTACTCTACAGATACAGAGATACACTTAAAATCAGTATTGAATATTCAACATTTCGACTTGTTTTTTGCATTTGATTTAGTTGCTATAAATATATTATGGTAACCATATAATATCTCATTGTGTATATCGGATGTGTATAATATATGTCTGCCCATATACTTCATAAAATTTAATGTTAACTAATGGGACAGGAATATCATTTAAATGTGTTACCAGTAACATGAACATGTTAATAAATAATGCTTATAACAATAATGCATAAATCTAAATTGTTACATGCGTTTGATAAACCTATTTTGTATGGTAAATTGCTTAATTTATTCGCACTTTCTAACGCGAGTCAGTTCAGGTGAGGCATTGTTTTTGATGATGTTGGACCCGAAAATTTATATGAATGTATTTATGGTAATTGCACTGGAACTCCTCTTCAGAAGAATTTTAAGATATCTGCAGGATTTAGCTTAGGTAAATGTTTCATCCAATAATCTCCTAGGCGTTGTACCCTATAGTTAGTGCTTGAGTTTTTATGAAATAAAACAATTTTAATTTGTTAAAATATACATAATATTTAAACTTGAAGTTATACACAGTAGCTTTATCAAACGAATGGAGGTATAATAGAGACATTTTCATTTTATACAGTGCCTTAATACTAAATTATGCGGATATTAACAATAAAATTATGATCTATTTACATGGAAATAAAATAAAAAAGGAAAAAAATGTGTTTAAATATGGGATTAACTAAAGTATTTAACAAGTTTACCTGGAAACTCATTCACAACAATCCTA
This sequence comes from Galerucella nymphaeae, assembly GCA_963978555.1. Classification (NCBI taxonomy): domain Eukaryota; kingdom Metazoa; phylum Arthropoda; class Insecta; order Coleoptera; family Chrysomelidae; genus Galerucella; species Galerucella nymphaeae. Next base: position 13,749,521 of record OZ021719.1, read on the forward strand.
CAGGAACCTTTCTAGGTAAAAAGGTTTAATAAGGGAGAATTGTTGATATCTATTTGGTCGTTAAGAAGATTTGAATATTTGTTTTTATTTGTCTCAAGGGCTTCTAAAAGATTTAATTTGAAGGATTTAGGTTCTATATGCAAAAATTCAAAATTTGAATCGAAAGAGTGTTGGTTTGCTAATAAATGATTTGAGTAGTTGGAATCTGATTTTTGGTTGTCATAGCTACGTTTGTGTTCTGAAATTCTAGTTTGAAAATTCCTAAAAGTTCTACCCATATAAAATTTGTTACAGTTGTCATTACCACATTTAAATTTATAAATTTCTGATTTATTTAGTTTTGAAGATTTGGATTTGTAGTTTTTAATGAATTTGGATAAATTGTTATCGGTTTTGAAGCAAATATTCAAGTCTAAAGTTTCTAAAAATGATTTGATTTTTAAGGATGGTATTCCAAAGTAAGTTAAGCTTCTAAATTGGTTATTTATGTTTTTATCAGAAGGAAATACTTGTTCTAGAGTATGTTTTCGTATCTTTTTATTTATGATATTGTCTATTAAATTTGGATCGTAATTATTATTTAATTAACAGCTATTTGTTTTATTATATTTAATTCTTTGTTGTAATTGTCAATATTCAATGGAACTGTTAAATGTCTACGTATCATACTATTGAAAGCTGTTAATTTATGACTGACTGGGTGGACTGACCTATTATGAATTGTAATGTCTGTATGACTTATTTTGTTCAATTTCTACTGTAAATTTGATATTTTTATGCTTGAGTTTTTCTAAATTTTCACCTGGTAATATACTATTCACAATATCATCTATATATCTACATTTTTCTTTATGAAGCCATCATATGTCTTGACCGTAGACCGTTGCTAAATTTTTTATGAATAAAAATCTGCTTTCTTATACATTCACTCCTCATTGCTTCCGAAATCTGAAGGAATCTAGCTAGATATTTCATAAATTTGATTCCCGGTCACTGGACGACATTTTGATGGAAGTCTGGCGATTCATTCACCTCCTGGGAAATATAGGGCAAAAGGGCTTTCGTCATCATCGTAGAGCGGCGATAGGTCGGCGCTCGTAAACGGGACTGATGATAAATGGCAAGGTGACAAGCCAGACGATTTACTGTTTTAACAGTGTCAATTTTGTCATCATTTGTCTGCTTTTGAGGAAAACAGAGGTATTTAAAAGGATTAACAATATTTTCAAATAATGCCTATTAAAAAGAGAGACATCGAGACAGAATAAAAAGACTTAAAAATGCCCATAAATCTCTACATTGATTTATGCTCGAAAAAATAATATATCAATTTCAAAACGAGATGATAAACATATAATTTGAATGGCGGACGTGGTCTCGTGAGGTCTTGTTTCCCAAAATAAATGTACAGGTACAACAGGAACCTGTAATTATCGACTTTAATACCGACCGAGAACGAGATGGAGCTAGAGCACGGCACGCTGCGACCGAACATTCAATTACACGGACCACCCACCTGAGTAAATCACTCTAGGACTACAGGGTGGATCAAAATACGATTAATACTAAATTAATTGAAATAAATACTGGTGATAAGGATATTTAAGGTACATTGTAGGATCAATTCTATAAGAAGAGGTTAAAAATTATAAACAAAGGCTCTAACTGACTACCTTTGAGGCTAGGAACCGTTATAAAGTATAGGCTTAGGCTAAATGGTGTTTTGATGCTTTTCGGTATAAAGTTTCCTTTTAAAAAGGGTAGGGATTAAAAAAAGGACACCTTGTATATGTAGAATAATAACAAGATCAAACGAACTTACCTGTGAAGTTCGATCTTGATTATATGAAGGCCTCGTCGAAGTAAATAAGATGCTCTGTAGTACCCTCGTCTCTGGCGTTATCGTCACATATTTTAAAGTAAACAAAACTTTCTTGCCGCTTACCCCCGGGATGCCCATCGCACTTCAGTCTTCATTTTGGGCAAACATTTTTTGCAACTATTCACGGGATTGGGTGTATAAAGGGTGGGACCTTATTTACTTCGACGAGGCCTTCATATAATCAAGATCGAACTTCACAGGTAAGTTCGTTTGATCTTGTTATTATATTCGGCCTCGTCTCGTAAATAAGATGCTCTGTAGATATTTAGAGAGAGTTGCAAAAAGGAAAACTCCTAATCCCAAAGGTATATTTTTATTAGTAGGTAACCATAAAACAAAAGAGAAAATAATCGGATAATGTTAAGTTTTAAAATCCGATTAAGAACCAAAAGTTAATTTAATTTGAAAGAAGCACTTTAGAACATTACACATTTTCTCCAAAAAACTCCAGCTTAACCGCTGATGGCACTGGAGTAATTATCAATACTTAACTGCTTAAAATGCATACATTGAAGAACAATTTTTCCCTTAATCAGACAAAAAGGACTAGCTTGGTATAAGGGGGCCTGTTGAAGACCTGGACAAACATTTTAGATTTACTAGACCACCCCGCCACAAATCTCAACTGATACCCATCCTATTTTCAGCCGAAGTCGAAGGATGCCTCGTGCTATGAGCATAAAATTTGTCCATATCCACACCACATTGATCCAGCGAATGAGTATCTGTGTGGAAATTTTCTTTTGAGGTTTTGCAACGGATATAAATAAGCTTTCGATTAATCCTCTAGGCGGACTTCTATCCAAGTATAAGCTACGCTTATTTCCGAATCAGAATCCAAAAACGGTATGTTTAACAAGGGATGAAATCTTTTCTTGGCTGATGTTTTCATTCTCTTAGGTATTGCAATTTTGATATTCCACTTTGTTCTATGTATGTTAGGCACATCTATAAAAGATAATGTTTGCAGGCGTTGACCCGACCCGTCGTTTCCTAACATGAACTAAAACTACCGAAGGATTCCAAGTATTTTGATATTTTGGCATACTTAATTGGTCTTAACATGTGAACCTGTTTGAAAAATCTTGAATTCTGTAATCTTGGGAAAGGTCGAGTGCTATCTGAGCTAACGAGCTCTGTTATACGTGTTTAGTGAGCTGTATGGTATGTTGAAATGGGCCATGACAAATTCTAAAATTCTTATTGGTGAAACAGAAAATGGATCGATTTTCCTATATTTTCTGTTCCGATAGGTATTGTTACAGCAAGCTTCAAGAAATATATGCCATGCAGATTTTTAAAGATGATTCGGGAACTTGGCGCTGCAGCGCTATCCTGATAATAGACCTCCCATCAAAGAAAGGTGTGCTAATAGTGGACGTTGTACTCTGCCAAAGGAAAGCGATTGTGCTTAGGAGTAAATATTAGTGATTTCCTCGTCAAGAGAGATGGGAAAATCAGGCACCACTGCTAGCTAGTCTACATAGAAACCAATAAAATACCTTGATCACCAATAGTTTTTTCTAAAGTATGCAGAATTACCGAAAAAGGCGGAAAAGCGTAAAAGAAACCCAATATATTGTCAAAGCTTCTATGGTGCTGACATATAATTATGAGTCGTTAAGTCATGAAACATAAAGATTGCGCTTCATTTATTTGTATAAATTTTGCGAATAAATCAATGTCCGGACATCCAATCCTTAGACTAAGGACTGGGAATTTGATTCAACAAGAGACCATTCTCTATCTGCACGATATATGTGTATGCTCCGAGAGGACCCATCTGCTATATTATTGTCCGATGATCTAATGTATGATGCTACGACAAGGATATCCCATTTTTCACACCACTGCCAATTTTTTAGAGCAAGACAATTTATCTTAACGTATTGTATATTCCCCATACGGTTAATAAAAGCAAAGAAAAAAAAAAATGTTTTTTTTTTAATTTCTGGCGTAGCATCTTAGTCCAAAAAATACAAACAAGAGTTCGAGATAATTTATATGCTCGGATTTCTCTGTTAATATTGCAGTAGAATCACCACCCCGTTTTAGATGTATCTGAAAAACAGAATGATGATGAAGTCATCTCTTGAACTATTCGGTATCTTCATAATAGCGTTAAAATTACCTCGTGATTCACTAAAAGCTGAATATTTTCCCGCTCAAACAGTTTTGAATATAGATAGCCGTATTTTACATCTGGGCAATTACAATCAATTTACCTATTATTTTAGAAAAATCTCTAGTTTCAAGTTGTTTTAGTTTCTTGAATCATTATGAATAATTTTTTCTATGTACATGTCAATATTCGTCAAAAATCGCACTGTCAACATTCCTGGTGAATGACATTTATAACAATAACATGCACGTAATGAAATCTCATAACATACACGTGCGTTTCAAGAAGAAAACTCAAACTTCTTGGTTTAATCGAATTACAATCAATTTTTATGTTTGTAAGACTTCATATGGTCTATTCACACAAATTTAATCAATTAAAAAACCTAAAAACTTCTAGCTTTAGCGAGATATATTTAAGATAGAAGGAGTGATGCCCCTTAATGTAGGCAGCACATTATGCAATTTCTTTAAAAATAGGACAAATTTTCTTAAGTAGATTGCTAAGAAGATAAATGTCATGTCATTTATATTGTCAATTACTTGAACAAAATATGATTGTATCTCAATGAATAAATAATTGCGATGTTTTTTATTCAATGGAAGAAAATGAGTGGGCGTAGAAAAAGTATAGTACATTACACGAGTTCTAAGCCCATTACGCACTTATGAAATATATGCACTGTTGTTAAATAATATACGTTAATTTTCAGGAACCAAGATAGTTCCCGAGAACCCAAAAATACCGTTTGTGATATATTTAGTGAACACTACTCATAGTTATCGCCCACCATTGAAAAATTATCTAAATAGATAACTGAAAAACTAGAAGAAATCCCTTTCTTTATAGATGATAAACAAACAGTGTCAAGAGTTTCGTAAATATCATAGGGGCTACATTTAAGACAAAGCATAGACAGTTATATTCAAAAACATTGTTATTGAATGAAAACAAATATTTGTTGTCTTTTTTGAAGAACCGAGGCCAAAGAATATGACTTCTGTAAATCAATTTTAGCCATAAAACAATTTTTATTGATAAGCCTGGCTGCCACCCTGTGGTCTTCCAATTTAAAATTAGATGTTTATATAATATATTCATTCAAATTCCTAAGATTCAATATAAAACGAGAAGTACCATCTCTCTTGCAGTTAAGAAATACTTGGATAAGAGTTGATCTCTACAAGTGTGTAATTGACTCATCCTTTAAGGACCATTTCGACCTTTCAGGCGACACCGCCTGTGAAGATTTATTAATGAAAGATGATTCAAACCGTCTACCCAATACAGGATTTTCCTACCTCTACTTCCGGCGATACCTCCTTTCTATGGTGTTGCGCTCTTGACGACGTGGGCGATTCTGCTGCTAGAACTTGGCGGTGGGAACATGAGACTGGTAATGTCCACTCAGTATTGCTCTCTGAACTTTTTTGAGTGGACTTCTATTTACTTTCTGCTGTATGTAAGGTTGTAGAATATTCTTGGCATTTTCGAGTCTATTCTCCAAATCTTCCCCAAACAGCCATTCATCACTGAACGACTGTGATATGTGGTGGGTGGTGAAGATCAGTCAAAGGCCGACCGGCAACGCTACGACGAAGCTGACTTACCTCACCAGCTGCTCCGTCGGTCGGTGTGGCTCATTCTTCTCTGCACAGAGGAAAGAAGAACTTGGATCGTAAAATTCTGTTATCAAAAACAGAAATCCTGTCATCACAAACAGGCTCGGGTCCATAATAGTGTTGTGATAATTCTGTTATCAAAAACAGAAATCCTGTTATCAAAAACAGACTCTGATATCAAAATCAGACAACACATCCCGATATCCAGCATATTTAACACCTAAAATATGTACCTGTGGATATGAAAAAGTAAAATATTAATTACCTTCATTCGAAATCCTGCCATAAAAAACAGGCTTGGGTCCATAATAGTGTTGTAATAATTCTGTTATCAAAAACAGAAATCCTGTCACCACAAACAGGCTCGGGTCCATAATAGTGTTGTGATAATTCTGTTATCAAAAACAGACATCCTGTTATCAAAAACAGGCTCTGATATCAAAATCAGACAACACATCCCGATATACAGCATATTTAACACCTAAAATATGTATCTGTGGATATGAAAAAGTAAAATATAAATTACCTTCATTCGAAATCCTGCCATCAAAAACAGGCTTGGGTCCATAATAGTGTTGTAATAATTCTGTTATCAAAAACAGAAATCCTGTCACCACAAACAGGCTCGGGTCCATAATAGTGTTGTGATAATTCTGTTATCAAAAACAGACATCCTGTTATCAAAAACAGGCTCTGATATCAAAATCAGACAACACATCTCGATATCTAGCATATTTAACACCTAAAATATGTATCCGTGGATATGAAAAAAGTAAAATAATAATTATCTTCACTCGAAATCCTGCCATCAAAATCAGGCTTGGGTCCATAATAGCGTTGTGATAATTCTGTTATCAAAAACAGAAATCCTGTCATCACAAATAGCCTTGGGTCCATAATAGTGTTGTGATAATTCTGTTATCAAAAACAGAAATCCTGTTATCAAAAACAGGCTCTGATATCAAAATCAGACAACACATCCCGATATCCAGCATATTTAACAACTAAAATATGTATCTGTGGATATGAAAAAAAAAATTAAATATTAATTACCTTCGCTCAAAACTCGTTCAGAAGATGTATCTCTGGAATACATTATTCTTCTTTTCACACGATGTCTATGATTTCTTTCTAAAGAGGAATTATAATCCGTACTAGAACACAAACATTTGACCTAGGCTTATGCCTTTTTAAGCAGCTCATTCCTTGTTCCATTTTTTTTATATAATGCTCCTGTTATCTCCAGGCGGAGAAAGACTTCGCGATATTTTAGGCATTGCACAAAAAACACTTGAATTATTCAAGAAATACGCGCTATATAAAAAAATCGTTATGATGTGATTTCTAACGCACAAAGATGAAGACTAAAGTGCGATGGGCATCCCGGGGGTAAGCGGCAAGAAAGTTTTGTTTACTTTAAAATATGTGACGATAACGCCAGAGACGAGGGTACTACAGAGCATCTTATTTACGAGACGAGGCCGAATATAACTATTAATTCATTTCTCTCCATTCTCATCCATATTATCAATTGCTTGCTCTCACGATGTCACTATCTGCATGGTATATATGCTAGTGCTAGACATGCTGTGCTGACTTCGCTCTGTTATGTTAGCTGAATTCGTGTTTGTTTTTGGTGGTGTATTGTCGTAAAACGGATCGGCTTTACATCATTTATGCATGTGTTGAGGCTTCTGTAACGTGATTTTGATTGTGTTTATATACAGGGAGATAAATACCGTTTAAAATCGTGCGCGTATAGAAAAGTTTGACTAATCACCTAGTTGACAGTTTTAGATGATTCTTGCGGACTAGTAGCCACTTTAGCCTTATTTCCCTTGAAGGAAATCTGCAGGCGCCAAGGTGGTGTGCTCTAGGGAAAGTATATTTTTAAAATCAGAAAAAATTAAATACTTCCCTAGATGTCACCGCGTATCATGTGCGTGCAATAGAATTTTTAAAAGGGATTAGTCTAATTGTTCATTATTTAATAAAACTGTAAAAAATGTCAACGTATTATATAATTTATGAATAGAAAACTCGCTTATTTCTTGAATTCATTCACGTATTTACAGAATATACGTAGTTTTGTCTTCCTTATTTATCGTGATTCTTCGCTTTTTCATATTTTTTAATAAAAAGTTCGAGCGCCTCGACCTTTTTTTTAGAGAAAACTAAGGGTTCACTGACACGGCACTACTCGTGCAGACTACTTCTCGTTCTACATATAAAGTTGTGTTTCAGAAAAGAAGCGAAAAATCCCCTTATACGTTTATTGTCAAGTAATATGCAGCTGTTACCAGAAGACATGACTAGAAATAAAATTGTATCATTATTTTTATATAAGAAGTAAACGGTTCAAGAAAAATTTGTAAAATTTAAATATTATATCTTTTGATAAAGGGAATAGCTTAATGATAGAGGAGGAGGATAAGAATCCTTCTTTTTCCCAGTAGTTCCCCAACTGCTTTTTGAGATGACCATTATTCAGGCTGCACTTCTTAAGCTTTCGCTGCTTCCTTGATTGCCTAAGCTACACCAGATCTTTTCAATAGTCTTATCTTCACTTCCCATCCCAGTGTTAGTGTATAAAAAAGTGTATGGAATGCTCTTGCCTGGTTACATGTAACATTTTGAGTAAATAATTTTTTAACCTCCTCGATTTATTTCTCCCTCTTTTATACGTACACTCTTTTTATATTCCTTTAACATTTTTACGAGTTTTTGTAGTTGTGTCGTCATTGTCCCCAAAGAATAAACTAAAAAGACAGCAGGAATATAAAAATACTCGGCAGGGCTGTTATGAACTTTAATAATAAATAAGAAGAGTTTTGTAAGTCGGCAATTCCACTTCGAGATGTTTGGGTACACTCAGTTTATTTGTTGCTATATATATGCAAAATACAATAGATATACATTGTGTTAGAGTTCCTTGAGGAAAATGTCGAAGTGTTGTTTTTGGAATTAACTAGATTCGGTGTAGCAGCGCGCGGATTCTTCGAAAAGTTTCATTTATGTATACGAGATTTTCTTGAATTTGATGGGTGTGTTATCATGGAAAACGGTAATGTTTGTGTTCTGAAATTTTTACATTTCTAAAAGTTCTACCGATAAAGAGGATGCGGAATGGTAGTGTAAGAAAGAAAGAGTGTAAAAAGAAGTGGAGAATAAAGAAGTAGAGCAACACAAGGTAGAAGATGAAGAAGAAGTAAAAGAAGAAATTTTCAAAAGCAAACAGTTTTTATCTAATCAACAATGATGACGATTTTTGAGAGAGTCTCATTTTCTTATTATTCCAGTTTTAAAATAACAATAATCGGTTACTTCAGGCAGGTAACTAATCCAGGTCTATATATCTTCCAGCTTTCATCAACGTCAGGTTGTCTACATCAATCAAAAGATTATTTTAACGTAAAACACCCCTTTTTTCAATTCCTAATCCTAATGAACAACTAACAGTTGCTTGACAAAGGTTAGATTTAAAAACAGACGTTACCTTTTTTCGACTTCAAGGAGAGGGAGGAGCAGTAAGATTAATGACAATTCTCACCCCAATTTCTCTGCCACTAAAACTGTAATTAATCCGGCAAATATTTGTTTTTGGAAATTGATCTTTTGTAACATCTGCTACTTAAGTCCTTATACGTCTGCATATCGGCCCGTATATCTTTCGGGTTTAATAATATGGGATTTTAATTTGTTTAATATATTTTCTTTGGTGAGTGTGTGTCTATTTGTGTGTGGCATTTTAAAGCCGAATGTCTTCGAGAGATAAGGTGGGTATGTGGGTATGTAATTGAAGGTTTAATAGAAATTCACTTAAGTATTGGTTATTTCATAATAGATCGAACTGCTGTTCAATTTATAATAATGTAATGGAATTCAAAATGTTACAAAATCGGTTGGGTTTATCTCTTGTAGCGTGTAGAACAAAATAACTTCATATTTTTCAAAAAAATTACACAAAATTTACCTCTGTAGACCAGATCTAGACCTGTCTTCGACTGCCCTTAAAATATCTCATCCCTTATAGTATCTGTTGACAGGGAAGTTTTTGGACACCAAAATTTACTATGTGTGTCATTTAGTTTTAGCAAATGTTTGGGTTGAACACGTACGACTGGTTGATAGTCATATAACTATAAAACCACATATGGTATTAGTGTATCGATAATGTATTGGCAGTAAAGAATCATCCCGCAAGGTATAAAATTCGGAAAATCAATTACAAAAGCCAATAATAGGGTGAAATATTGATAAACTTCCTTGTATTAGAAAAACCAGTAACAGCTGTTGAAAGAAATATATGTTGTTCGTAAAAATAAAGAGTCCATATGGCCCAAGAGCGCAAAAACGGCAAATTTAGTTTCGGCCATTAAGAAAATTTCCGAAACAATGGAATAATTAAACAGAAAAAATGCTAGTAAATTGAATAAAATTGGAATTACTGAATTAAAAATGGATCAGTTAATGAATTAAGAAAGACTTACTGTATTGGAAGTATTAAAAAATTGTCCTTGTACTGGAAAAAGTGAGTAAAAATGATTAACATAGAAACTAGAATAGAAATAAATCATGCTACGTAAATCTGCTGACCTAGGTGGTCCCTCCTTCAAACCAGTTACTATAATATTTAATATCAATCAAAACAATGGCAAAACTACATAAATTTAACTTTATGGTGCAAGAAAACAGTCTAATTTTCCAAATTTTAGAAACTTTGGTCTATTTTTATCTGTACTTATATTTATTTGGCAGATACTGTGCTTTGAAGTCTCATGGACTTTGTAGTACCCATTCCACCAACATATTTTCCCCCGCAGTCTATAAATATACCTATAAAATATGAACAAGAATGTATATATTTATTTTAAAAACATAAAGTATACCTTCAATTTACTTTACAACAAAAATATTGTCTCATAACTCTAATACTCACTGGCAAGTGACCATTTATCCTAGGTTCCAATTATGAAAAAACCACCTGTAAACAAACTAAATTGACTCCCGTCATTTGAAAATTGCCGATAATTCTATATACGTGTACGCCACAGCGTTCTTATTGAATATATGTGGCAGTATGTGGGAGTGGACACTATTCAAGAAAATTACCCGCTGACGAATTACTATACTTATTCAAGATAGCTGCATATGATCGTAAAATTCAAAATATGACAGTCGTTTTGTTGGTTAAATTATATTGACAGGACATTTGTTGCAAAAAGTAATTAATCCTAAAGTAGTTGCTGATGAATGATTGTAAAAAATTGAAGAAAAATCTAATACAATGATAGATAATGATGAATTTCATTTCCTTCTCCTTTTCTCTTTTTTTTTTGACTCTCATTGTTTACCCCAGCACGTTTTTTTCAAATATATTTATAATTTTCATTATTTCGTGTTGTCTCAGGATCTAATTTTACACGTACATTTAATTTTTGTACAGCTATTAAGTCAATTGTAGAAACAATGGAATATTTGAACGAAAGACAAACTTAATTTAAAATTAGTAAATTAAAAATGAAGAAACAACGGATGCAAGCTCAATTATTTTTTCTCATTTCAGTTATAATTGAAAAAATTCGCACGCGAAATTTTAGCCCAGTTATTTGGTCAGTTAATTAATTATATTATGTCATTTAAATAATATATTCTTCTATTCAATCTCTGGGAGAAGTCTTGGAGAAAAATAGGATTCAGGTTAGTTAAGTGTCTTCGAGTGAGTGGTGCTCAAGGATTTTGTATTACTATGCATATGCTTTCCAATTCTTTTTCTTTTCTCCTTTTTCCATGTTTTGTCCCATTTCCTACCTTGTTTTCGGTCCGGTTCTTCTAGATGTATACATTTGTAGATTTGTAATTACTTACTTATATTTCTGATTTTAAAAGATATTTGTTAATTTTGACTGGACTAAATGTCAACTCAACTCATAAGACACCCAAAACGATACCTTTGAAGTAATACCGAAAGTTTTTTGATTAATACTTTTTTCTTTATTTCCAGACCGCTTTTACAAGTTCTGTAATTAGTTATCCGGAGTGTCTCTACCTGTTGAGCATCTGTTTCCTGAATTTTTAATAAGTTTTAATTAATTCTTTCAGTTTTATCCGTAATTGTTTTACGTATTTAATTTAATTGTGTTTGGATTTCTCAAAAAAATTCGCCGAAATTAAACAATATTAAATATTTTCAACAATTCTTGATGTATACTTGACAAAAATTTTTCCAAAGACGCGTAGAAATGTTTTAACACGTTCTGGCATGCGTATGGACAGATGTTTAAATTTTCACAGGCAGCGTGTCAACTTTACATTCCATCCAAATATGAAATGAAGTCTTTTCAATATCATTTTACGAAATAATGAAATAAAGAATTTGACTAACGAGGACCCCCGCCGATCTGTCTTGATTCTGTCACGAGATAAGGCGGTTTAGCAAGACATGTATTTACGTTGATTTTCGGTCAACGATGCAAAGTGGTTCTTTGGTAAAGTATATTTCACAATATTTCGTTGACAATATTGTATCTATAAATATTTGAATATAGAAAGAAAATATATTGGGCGGAGTAGAATTCAATGAGACCTCTGGCGGAAAAAATTGTAATTGTTTCAACGAGTAAAACAATTAGTTTTGCATTGTTTTTGTATTATATGCAAGTCAACGTAATTACCGTAAATTCGTACTTTATTTGTTTAATTTTGTGTCAGTGACAAGCTTAAAACTGTGTTTTTCTATTCAACTCAACTGTCATCGTTTTTGAGGTTATATTCTTATATAATCAGAGATATTAAGGAAGAGGTTATGTTATTCTATTTTTTGTTTTCATTGCACTTTTATGAAAGTGTCACTTATTTCCTCTATAGGTACCATGCAAAAATATATGGCCAGCATTTAAAACTGCCTGTCCCTCAATTATGCACCTAGAAAAATGCTCAGCATTTACAAATTCAAATAAACTTTGAATAGTCAGTGTATACCTAATCAATAGTTACAAAAACAAAGAGAAAATAAGTCGGTATTAAAGATTTAAAATATTACTCAATACAAACGTACCTTCCCTGTAACTATATCAAAAATAAAATGAAAACACGAAATCAGACAGTCAAAATTTAGTTTAACAACACAAAATACTAAAGCACAATCAAAGAAAAAGCAAAAGTTTCACAAAACACACATTGAAAATAACTAAGACAGCAAAATAAAACCACTTAAATATCAAAGGGCTTATACGGCTGATTTGTTTTACTCGCTGCTAGAATGACATTGACATTTTGTAGCGCCATCTATCGAATTCTACTTTTCCCAATATAGATAAGATGGTCAAGCATTTATCGCGAAAAATACGTTTGTTTCAATATTATTTATTTATATAAGTATACGGAAAAATATAATTAAACTATATATTCAAGGTTAAACTGATACACAATTTTCATTAGATTTTTCTATTGTTCAATCATGGTGTTGAAACGAAATATCTTGAAATAGAGTATACTTTCGATACTGGTTCCTTACTGAGGACGGTTATGGCTACCTATGCGCGTGACCTCGTGCGCGGTCTGACAGAAATCCCTTTTACATAGTGAATTTTTTTATACTGTTTTGGTTGGCTGTAGTATACTATGATTCGTATAAATAAAAACGACTGGCGGTAAAAAATTAATCGACGGTAATATATTATAACAATAAAAGTGTTAACGCTGCTAATGAGGAAAGAAAGTAAATAATTGACGTGTGGCCGGTGGTTGCAGTTAAGGTGAGTTCGGCACGCAACCAGCGCGGTAGCACGAAGCACACTAAAAACTTTTTCCAAGTCTGATAAAATATCACGTGACGCTTTGGGAAAAAACTACTAAACGGTTATAAAATGTTTTGAAAAAAATCTAATAAATTATACAAAGCAAATACGATAAATTTTAATTAAAATTCTTGTTTGCTTAGTTCTTCTTGATGCATATTCAAATAGTTGTTAAGTTGTGGTTGTTTTAAAATTTTTTATGGAAGCAATACCCTTTTATGAGTTAAAAAGTCTGTATTTATAAAGAGTTTAACTGTAAAGAATTATAGATATCAAATTAACAAGATTTTTCCAAATTTTTCCAGATTTTTAAATCAGATTTTTCAAAATTTTAAAGCTAAAACTCACCCAGAGAAGATAGTAATGAAGGGGACACCTGGAAAAGAAAGAAATTCTTCAATAATTATTTAAAATTAATTAAATTTGTTACTATAAAAATGAAGTAAACAATTCCATATAGGGTAACAAAATTAGATTTATCTAATCCCTGTATATTCCGAAAATAATAAAAATCACCCTAATGTATTCCGTTATGAGTATTGACAGTCAACGTAAACAATTTAAAGCTAAACTGTTCAGAGAATTTTAGCAGGTGGTCCGCACATCTTACATAACTTCCAAACGATCTTCTGTAATCCATTGTAGTTTGTCTAAATGTTGTCACAACAATAGCTTTTTAGTAAAAACCACCACAATGCCAATAATATACCCTCGGAGTCAAATAAAACCCATACGATGGTTAGGGGTACTACGTCTTCGTGTTCATATATCATTACGGATGGACGGTGAAGGTAAACAGTGTCGTACCATATTTATTTTAGTAAAACTATTGATAAAAAATAAAATCTGGTGAATAAGGTCTAAATTGGTCTATTTCCTTGGTTTAAATTATATTTAACTTTTTAATTTTATATTTATTATTATTTTGAATATTTATTTTAGTAAAACTATTGATAAAAAATAAAATCTGGTGAATAAGGTCTAAATTGGTCTATTTCCTTGGTTTAAATTATATTTAACTTTTTAATTTTATATTTATTATTATTTTGAAAAGATATAAGGTACGCTACTGTGTGTGGTGTGTGAAAAGTCTTGACAAGCTATATATTAAGAGCAACAATGCCAAATTTGAGTATTTTGTCCGGTGTTTAAGCTTTGTTGTCTGTTTTGTTAAAAAGCCATAGAGACACTGTAGAACCAGGCAGCGTTAAAAGTCAATAGCTTTTCGGTGGTGTCACGCTTGCATGAGTTTTGTCATTTTGTATACAATTTCCGTCTGGCCTGTATAAATAATGCAATGCCCTTTTTGAGGTATCTGTGTATACAAGCACAATAAATATAATTAATATTTTCATAAAATAGTTACATTGATGTTTGTGATTTATTTTTAAAAATGTTTTTTCACTACTGGTGATAATAAAACTTTAAAAAATTAAACCATTGAAACCAGAGCACATATTTGCTTTCACATAATGGTAATATGGTGAATTCAAAGTGGAAAGGAAAAAAGAAAAAACAACATACACACTTACTGGCACTATCAGTGCGAGTAATTTCCATTTTCCTGTTCCGGATTTAACAGGTAGAAAGTAAAGGAAAAAGAACGACTACACAGACTACATTAGATTCTTTATATTCCCATGGGGGAGAATGCATTCATATTATTATCTTCTTCTTTCATTTAGATTCGCAGTCATTGCGACCTCGACTCGACCCATTCCTTAATATAACGCCACCGGAAAAAGTTACTTTCAGAGACGTGCTATTTAAATATTATTCTTATAAAAAATTCGTTTTATAAAATTTAAAATAGTAAATAAAGTTTAACTCAAAAGTTTTTGAAACGATTTTTAACTGCGCGTGGTTTTTGTAAATTTCATTTAATGAATAGAGCAAAAGAAAAACCTTTCTATAAAATACAGACAAATCAGATGAACAAATTAATAAAGCTCCAGGAAACAGTGGAGGAGATTGCCAAAATGGGTTGAGAAAGATATGGAATATGTTACTTTTTATTGACTTCTAGATTGCTTTAGATATTAAAAGAAGAAGAGAAATACTGAAGAACCAATAGAAAGCCTAAAAGATACAAAAGGTGTTGGAGATTATAATAAATTAGAAACACCAAGTAAAAATCAATTGCTACAGAAAGCAACCAGCAGTCTATCTGTTATTACTGTTTTAAAGATTTCCACGAAGCTTGCAGAGTATTTTGTCCGATAGCATTTCCATCATAGGGTCGGTTTCATGATACATCATTTTAGGTTGTCTGCTTGCTCTCTGTCAATCTCTTGGTGACTGAACTGGCTTTGCAGAAGGTTTAGCAAAACAGGCAAGCTTCAGCCTGCTGAGTCTTTGGTTATTCCACTAACGAATCATACAGATAAGTCTAATTACCCTAGGGAAAGTATAAATAATGAAAAATCGAAAGTATTCAGATAGGAAGTGAACCGACAGATATTATCAATGATCTAGTATTATTAGTTAGAGTTAATATTATGAGAAGTGGTCACTATGTGCCGTTCATGTTACCAACATATATATATTTTTAGAATTCCGAGTAGTCGATGCGAGTTTCTGTAAAGAAATTGAAAATTTTTCTCATCAACCTAATCTGTTACGAGGATTTTATGCAATTTTCCGCAATCTACTTTAATTCGAAAGATACTTTCCTTTCCTATATACTGTTTATATTTTCTTCGTTGAACGTTTTACATTTGCAGGGATTTCATATTAAAACTGTCGGCTTCTATGGACACTGAATAGTTTTAAAGGAAACAACAGTTTTCAAATGAGGATTGTGTGTATTTTTATCATAAGCTTCCATATTTTAATGAACTTGTTTTGTAAAAGGAAGCACCGAAGGAAAAGTGAAGTGATAATAATATTGAAATAGTATTTAAAGGATATAATTCTCCATAGCTTAAAAATGTTCCTGGTGAATTATTTATTTGACTTTTTTCAAATACAAATAATAATAGGCTCTTGAAAATCCAATTTATATTCAAAATTCTTACATCTACTATATCAATACAACGCACGGTGCCCCAAACTATACCATAAAAAACTAAAAACCATCCATGGTACAAGTAAATGGCGTGGTCATCAATCGAACCCACATGAACGCCTCTACACAAAATAAATGATTGTAAAACTAAAAACAAATAAAGAATTCCACCTTTTTTATGTCGGTTTTTTGGTTAGACAAAAAGATAGTCACCGTCTAAGGTCAGTATCTAAAGAGATATTGTCTAGAAGAGCTGTGTAAGGAGAGTTTTATTTAAACAATTAAAATTGTTAATTTCTATTTTTTCTCCAAATTATAGCCCTGTTTAGTCTTTCTTTCCTCTCCCTGTACTCACTTGAACTATATGCCATGTATGTGTCAATTACTTCAGATTTTGAGTTATATAAAATCGAAATAAAAAATTCATTCACTTCAATATTGATATTTATTTGAATGAAAAGGTAAATCCAGTTGTCTCCAACGATCTGCCGAGAAAAAGGTCGTTTAAAAAAAGCTGGATCACATTTATTTGTGAATTTCGTCAGTATATTTTCGTCAGAACAAACAGACAGATTTATTTTCAATTTAGTAGAAAAGAAAAAGGGAAAGCTGGCAGAGATTGCGAACGCAGTTGTAAATCATCCTCGCAGAGACGACCTTAGGTAGAATATTGTACTTTTTATAAATAATATATTACACATAATAATAAAAAAAACCTGTGAATAAGGAAACTAGACTCACACAAGTATGTATGTATTTTTTTGGTGACATTCACCGAGACCTAAAAGATCTATTATTGTGCCCCCTTACTTCTACTTAGTTTCTGAGGAAAGTCTCTGAAACTGGTAGTAGGTTACTCCCATTTCCCTGAGGAATTTTAGAATATCTACAGGCTTCAACTTAGGAAATGTTCCTCCTCTATCCAGTAATCTCCCAGGTACTGTGCTGTAGGATTCTGGAGTGCTGTGAAGTTGAAAAGTATGTGGATGGAGGTTTCTTCTTCCATGCCACAAAAGCTACATTCTTCTTTCTCCACTATTTTGAGCTTTTTCAGGTGCCCATTCAGGCGACAATGTCCCGTTAGGATCCTTGTTAAACGAGAATGTTCCCTGTTAAAACTCTCAGCGCAGTTTTACTTTGACTTATGAATTCATTTGATCTGAACAGGTTGTAGCCACCCAAAAAATCTTTCTAGGTACTAGATCCATTCCCCCACTTTGCTAGTTCATCTTCTCTCCCAGTGTGTCCTGGAATCCATAGTAAGGTAACTATATTATTCTCGCCTAGCTCACTGAGTTTGTCTAGGCATTTCCACACCAATCCTTTATCAATATTGAACTGGGCGCACTTTCTTATAGATTTCCGCATGTATTACAAGTAACAGTCCCACCTCCTTTCAAAGCAATGGAACAGAAAATAAACGAAAAACACAATGAAACTTTATGATTTCCGAAAGGAAAGGAAAACTAATCTTATTCGACCTAATATAAGTCTCTAACTTATAAATTAAAGGAGGCTAGTGAAGCTTGAGAGAGACTTAAAGTGTATTGATGGGTTATTGAGTTAGCCGGAATTGTTTTACTCTGCTTTGTTCTGTTTTACTGACCCACCGCAATACGAATGAATTGAAGTGGAGTTTGATTTTGTAAAGGATTTTACTTGAATTATTCATATTGTTAGACTTTCTATTATATCAAGGAACCTTCATAATTTATGATAAACCGAATTTATATACCTACAAGTTGTTTGCTCTGAGTTAGCATTTATATTATACAAAAAGCTATTTAACACAATTGCATACAGTTAAAGTTTGTTTTACTTTTTTTGCCAGAGCAAGTTTACGCACTTTACATTTTAAATATAATTTGTAGCTTTCTTAATCAAAATATTCGTGACAGATTTCGAAAGTGACAAAATACCAAAATAAGAATTAATTTTTTGCTACTCCTCCAGCGAGCAGCCGGTTCTTCTTGTCATAAATCTTGGTCTGCTCCTTGAAATAGAGTATAAAGATATCCTCGTTGCAAAATGGATTGTAATTCAAATACGTGGCGTATAAATCATTTCTGTTATAACATCTGTTAGTTTTCAGAAACCACAGCACCACGTAATATAACTTATAACTCTCTCTTGATCATTCTTGAATTAAACGGTTCGTTTTATATCAAAACTTGATTAATATTTTGAAATATGGGTATGGAATAACGGAGCGCAGCTATGCTTAGCCTAATATTTATGACTCACCCTGTGTATCACTGTCAAATTTTATTTCTTCAACTTTTATTTGTTCAAGAAACATGTCTTTAGGGCATCAGCCGCTCACATAAAGGGTGTATCAATGGTAACTTTAACTGTGAGAAAAATCTTCTCGGTATAAGAATCAAACCTCAAACATTACCGCTAAAAGGAACCGTAGAAAAATCAAAAGTCCCTAGCGCCCCGCCCCTTCGGCTATAAAACATTACAAACAAACGGCGAAAAACGTCGCAACAATTGTAGAATTTGTAGAATCTATTCTGCATTTGACATGTTTCAACTAGCAACATATGTTCGGAATCTGGTAAACATTGCGCATCTCCTATTGTGTTTTTTGTCGTGTCAACGCATTATATGCCGACGAACGAACGTTTAGTTGTCACGGATTTTACAAATAGGGGTTGAAAACATGGGCGGACTCAACGTTAATATATCGGGTAAACAGTTTTTTATCAATGTTATAGTTGGATCCTAGTTTTGGTTGGAAATCAACCAAGGAAACAGATATTTATCACAAGAGGTCTGTATTTTATCGGATAAACTTGGATAAGAAACTGAAATTTGTCATATATTATTCACTACAAAAGTTATAAAAAAATTTAAATTACATTTTGCTAACTATTTAAGTTCCAGAACAAACTCTGCGTTTGGAAATTAAATTGAAAAAAAAAACTGCACCGGAGGTAGAGAAATCACTAAATCTACTTTACACTATCTATTTATTAATAAACTTTAGGTAATTTCCGTAGATAATGGAAGTGAGTAAGTTGAAAACTTATTTAAAAATTTCTTCTCAAACCTAAATTGCTATATTATAACTATAGCTGTAGTTAATCCCTCATTGGATGAAGCAAGTTTCTAAATAATTTTCTCAAAATGAGATGTAGGTAACGTACAAAGCTATTTGTATCCGCCTCTAACTATGTTATGGTTTTTTAACTTTAAACAGATAAGGTATGTATGAAAAATGATTCCACTCAACAAAATCAGTTTTATTGGTGAGGGTAGGGCGAGTGAAGCCTGAGAGAAATGGTCGAAATTTTTCATTCACCACATGTCGATAACCCTTGACCGAATTTATTATTGAATTTACGGATATAACAGATAAATCAAGCGATCCAATTTTCTTGATAGATAAAGTATCCCTGAATGTATAGTCTCATTTTCTCACCGCAACTTCCAAAATCTTTCCACCAAAAAAATAAAGAAAAAGTATCCATGTCCTATCAATCTCAAATCGTTTGATTTTCTCCCGTTGAATGAGAAATCTCACAAAGCTGATGGAAATCTCCATCACATTTATACAGGAATTTTAGAAATCATTTTGGTAAAATTAAAAAGAAATATTATGCTTAAAATAATCTTGTGTGTTTTTAATTATGCGAAAGTTTTATAATTCCTCATGTAGTATGACAAATTAATCACTAAATTTTTGTAATATTGTATGCAATTTTCCATTGTTTACCAAACAGTGCCAAAAATTAATATTCCATCACTAACAAAAAACCAGCTTTAACTATTTTAAAATACAAAACATTTCGAGAGAATGAAAACATTTACATTGTCACACACACGAACACCATTTAATAATTTCATTATTTTGTAACGTACCGTAAATGTTATTGCATATGTCTTAAAATAACACAATATTTTTGTTGTTTGCCAGACTAATTTCTCTGCATTTCCATTTATTTTTTAAATTTTATTATAAACTCAGTTATAAATAACTTAAATATGAAGTTACATGTCACCATAATATCCTCATAAAATGAGCTATGGAATAAAAATAGCGAGTTGATTCCTGGATTATTTACACTCAGAAAAATGGAAATAGCAGGATCCAGCGAAATTGAAACTTCAAAGGCCACAATTCAAATTTTAAATGGCTCGTCCTAAAATTTTGTCTATTCGTCCAAAAAATAACCTATAATAGTAATAAATAAAAGAGAGGTCTTAAAACATATGAAAGAAACTGGCACAAAGTTTGTGCGCAGCCAGTTGAGTTTGGCGCATCACAGAGACTAACTGAACTAACAAACCCCGCCTCTAACCACACGAAAATTGTCAATATTATTTTAATTTGAGGTTAGTCACTTGTAGTCACTTCTGAACATATCTTGGTGTATAAGTGTGGATTATTTGTTTGTCGTCTGTTCTTACTTTATTTGGATTGACTGTTTTTGTGTTATTTTCGATATTTTATTGTAAGAAAAATTTTGTTTTAATAGTAATTTCTAGCTAATAGAGTTTTTTTTCTCCTACTCCTACTAATACAATATTACTCCTATGCTAAAAACTTCCAAATTCAAAAAGCGCGCGTCTTGAATGCTAGTTCATACCAGTAGCCAAGGTAGGCGCTAGTGATAACTTTTTGCCACGTTCAACATTTCTCTTTCATTCATTACTCTATGTATTACACTCTACCTTATTTTCAGTGTATTTTTTTTTATAACGGTATATAGTTATATTTGTCATGACAGTAGACACTCCCAGTAGATTCATGATCACATTATCCTCGCGTTATGTGTCTTGTATGAAATGTGATGTTACTGTAATTGCCACAGAATGTCTGTCGTTTGTGCCTTTTGTTTTCATTTGTTAAACATGGCTTTTATTTGCTTCAGTTTCTCGTCCTACGACGACTACTTCGCCAATAATGGCTTTATCAAGTTGAGAAGGTCGAAAATTTTACAATAGTGTCAACTTCATACGTTTCTTGACACAATTCGATCAGTACGACATCCAGTAACGTACTCAGGGACTGGAAAAAACTATATAAAAGTTTTTCCTTATTAATACATTTTTGAAATCTACGTAATATTTTAGTATACTTTTGTCTAAATACTTTTTTCGAAAAATGCACACTTTTTGAGTTTTTGATTTTTTTGTAGAAAATTTGACCGTTGAAGACCCTTATAAATTATTTTTTTACGAGGGGACCCTTGAAGATATGAAAATGGTTTCTCTCCGGTTGCCTTAAGCAAAGTCAAACGTATTCGAATCTATGTTGAAAAATGTTTCATTTTATACAAGGTGTGTATAAAAAGTGTTCAAAGTTTAACTTCATAAATATCAAATTTCTTCATTTTTTTAAATAGAACCACCCTGTTTTTTCTATTTTAATGCATTCAGGAGAAAAAAATAAGGCAAGTCCATGTATACTTTCCTATACCTAAACCTTACCGTTATCCAGATATTAAATGTTTTCTGTAAATTTTTAGAGATGCAGGTGTGGTCTAAATTTTGATACAAGCACTAAGAAATAAAAATTATTATGTGAATTTACTTTTAATACATGGTAAATATGACAAAGTTTTTACAAGAACATGTGCTTTATTTGCAGTAAGATATCCAGATTGACCGCGATCGAAATCGCACGTTGTTAAAAGAATACTTAACAATTTAAAGCTATTCGGTTCATTTTAAGCAAAAGTTAATCGAGTTAAACCATTTGTGAGAATAATAAGATATGCTACAAAATTTTATGGAAAATTAAAAGCCAAAGAAAAATAGTCTGATGTTTTAAAGTGAATGTTCAAAACTGCTCCCTTGAACCTCAATGCATTTTTCAACCCTTCTCAGTATTATACTCAGTATACCTTCATTCGTCGCACGGCTAATCATCATCTCAGAAAGGGAATTGAAGGAATTTCGAACTCTTAGCTCACAATCTTCTCTAGATGTTAAATAATGTCAGTTAAATAAGTGTCATTTATCACAAAGCCTACTAAAAGTATACATGAAAAATTTAAACTTGTTAGAAAATATAATAACAATTTAAAACCTCAAATATCTCGGAAACGACTAAAAGTTGGAATAGGATTAATAAAAACAATTTGATTTGATTTTTTTAGAGTAGATGAAGAAAAAGACTTTTTTATTTCTTAGTGCTTGTATCAAAACGGTTAGGTTTAGGTATAGGATAGTATACATGAACTTGCCTTATTTTTTTCTCCTGAATGCATTAAAATAGAAAAAATGGTATCCAAGATCGTTTATATTCTTCCTGCATCGATAGATATGTGTACCTGATCTACTGAATTTAGTTTAACCTAGTAACGAACCAACTTAAAATACTCTAACTTACTGCATGCAAAAAAAATCTAATTTGACCTTATATATCCCAAGGAATGTTTCCGTTTGCCGTTTCTGATCCCTCAGAAATAAATTTTCGTTTCCAAACTCAGAAATGCAATTTAGCTGGTTAAATTTCCGATGCCATACTTTCCATCGACATGGGCGGGAATGAAGAAGGAATTAAGGGTATAAATTTTATATAGTTCTCTGCTTTTATAAACTTGTCAAGAGTATATATATAATTTTGGAACTGTTGGTGTTTATGGTAGTAGGGAAAAATATTGTTGTATGGACAACAGGACCGAATCAGGTTCGATTTTTATGAATTTTTTAAAGAGAATTACGAAAAATGTCCATAAGACCTGAAATTTGTATAATCCTCAATGATTTTCCCCATAAATGATTTGAAAAAGGATGTCAGGGAGCCGCAAAATCAAATTGTACATTTTATATCACTTATAACAGCTTGTTTACACTATAATCCATCCTTTTTCAACATTTCTATTATTGATATAAATGAAAAAGTATTAAAATCATTCCATCGTAGTAATTTGTCTGATTTAATATGTCCAGAACGGTATAAAACCAATCTATTTTTTTCGTCAATGTTTAACTCTTTCATAAATTCCACCTGTTCTCGAATTCCGTACGTACATACAAAAAAAATAACAGAACCTCAACATTATCTGTCACTACCGATTTATTTGCTGTCCTCTAGATTCTCAGATAACCGTGAAATATTCAATTGTACGGGGTGATTTGAAATAGAGTCAAATGAAGTTTAGATAATTTAAAAATTATAACTGCTAAGTTTTCAAGCTTATTTCTTCCTACCTGTTTAGCCCGTCCTCTGACTGACACGTGCACGTTTTCGCACTTCTTATGTCATCTGTCGTTTTTGGTTGAGCGCAAATTTTAAACTAAAGACATTTTTATTCTAATAATTTTATCTTTTTAGGTAATTTCAAGCAGTATATTTATTAAAGACAATCTCTTGGGTATACAAAATTATCTTACACAAGTATTTGCTTTCCCAATAGTAATTTTTTATTATCGCCCTGTATTTTACCAATGCCCTGATAGATTCTTGGGACACCTCTTTAAAATTCTCGTTGTGTTTTAAGAAGATTCGTTATGCAGACACATGAAAGTGTAAAATTATTTCAGTTGGATGTTCGTAATTATCAGGTAGTGATCATTCATTGGTAGATTAATGACAGGCGGTATCTTCAAAGATTGCTACTGCTACCGAACCGATCTCCGCACATTCGAGACTTTATTGGCATTTTTTGAATGAATACACAGGGTCGTATAATAGTTTGTTTTTTGTGCTCGAAAATGTTGGGTTTTTGTAGTTGCTACCTAAGTAATATTTTAAAATTCCCCGATACCGCAAAACCAAAAATATCAGAAATTTATTTTAGTTTGGAATTGGAAAAAGAATTATTACTCTTTTCTTAGCGAATCACAAAAGTTTGAAGGTATTTCTTAAAAGAAGTGTGTTATATTTTCCCATTTTCTCTCCATTTTAGTGATTTCCATCAAAGTTTCATTCCATTTCACCAGCTTTCTTACTTTCCTTTCCCTTTATGTTATTTTCCATGCCAATTTTTGACATGTGTACCTATGTGTTTTTTGGAGTAATATTTACCTAAGAGATCTATTGTGCCCCCTTACTTCTACTTAGTTTCTTGAGGAGAGTCTCTGAAAATGTTCCTTTTCCATTCAGTAATCTCCCAGATACTGTGCTATAGGATTCTGGAGTGCTGTGCAGTTGGAAAGGTTTCTTCTTCCATGCCACAATATCTGTATTCTTATACCTCCACTATTTTGAGCTTTTCCAGGTGCCCATTCAGGCGACAATGTCTAAGTAGGATCCCTGTCAAAACTCTTAACGCAGTTTTAAATTAATAATTTGATGTGAAACTAATTGTAATCTATTTGAAGACACCTCTGTTTTAGCATAGTAAATTCAAAAACCGACAAGGTGGTCGAGGTGTCGTTGAAAATATTTAAAGCCTTAAATTCTTGGGATCTTTGAAAAAAGTCGAAAAATTTCATTGAGGAATTCTGACCGAGTGGGACCATCAGTTGACGTAAATTAACTGCTAGTGCCCAAACGATAGCCATTATAAAAATTATTTTCGTTTTATTGGTTTTTGTGAGAAAATTTCCAATTTGTTGCTGAAAATACTTCGGCGGTATTTTACAAAAGAATTTACAGGGACGCATTAACCGTAATTAATGTCCTTTTGTTTTATTTTAAATGTTTGTGCAAATGATACAAGATACACGAACTTCTGTTTTTGAAGAAGAACGAATAACCCTGAATATTGTCTACCCATTTATTATTAAATTAACATAAATAATCCACTAAAATGAGCCCTATTACTTTCCTTTATATTTTCTTAACTCCATGAAACGCAAAGATTATAAATATTACCATAAATATATGATATTCCCTCCATATGGTATATCCCTAAAATCCCTAAAAGTTCTCCAAAATCCCACCATTAACCTAATCAAACCAAAAATCCTTTGGTCCTGTCTAACAAACGACTTTTCTGATTTCCAGAAAATACCCCAAAATAGGGGTCCTTCTAAGTTAATCCTTTAAATGACATTGTACAGTTTATGATCTGATATAATCAACGACGGCCTTGGACTGTACGAGGGTAAAATTACAAAGGCGTATCATACAGGGAATAAATAAGGAAGAAGGGATAGTAAATACGGGATATCTAATATAAGTTATATCCTGTAGCAACGAAATATTTGTCACGGCACTGGAATGTGAAGAGATAAATAGTGTAAATGGTCAAGGGAATAACAGAAGAGGGCCATGCGTAGACAATTAGACTTGCAAGGCACACTAGATTTTAATTTTTGTGGATTGAAGGAAATTGTCGGTATCGTTAAGGTTTTATTGTTTGTCAACAATAGTTTAATTTTGGGGGGTGAGGCTTCATTTACGAGAATGTGAGGATAAGGGTTGAGGGTTACCTTTATCTATTATTGAATATCATTTAAATTGTATTGAGGAAACTTAATTTGAAAAGAGGTTCATGACAAGGGTAATGTCAGTGGAAAGGGGTGACGTAAAACAAGTACTTTTTTAATTAGATCATTCAGTATTTGTAGTTTACGTTTAACAGGGGAGTTTTGTAATTGTATCGACATCATCCTAGAAAATGAATTTTATAAGAACGTCTACCGTAACCAAAAATTTCTCTCTATAGAATGCATCATCTGAAAACAAACAATGCTTGTAGCTTGCCACGCAAAATTTGAAAACTGGCCCAACAGATCATCTTTTCTGTCTATATATTTTTTTTTTACTTTCCCACACACAGAACGCGTGACGTTACATATTTTACGTCGTGACACCAGACTACCCTCGTTTATCGTTATTTCATATCCAGTTCTATAAATTATTGAATTTTGTTATAGCGTCACATAGACCGCGAACAACTTAACTGCGCATAGAAGTAGCTAACGGTTTGATAAAAGGGAACCTACTTCTTAATAAACATAATTGAAATCTTAAGAAAACTTTTGTTTGGAGAAGTTTTGATAAGAGAGCTGAGACTGAATCTTCAAACATGAAGAATGAAGTTGAAGTTATGGTTATTGGAGGAGAAAACGAAAAAATAGGAAGCTGAAGAAAATAAATGAAGCATAATATGGAGAAAATAGAAACTCCGACATGAAGAGTAAAAGATGGAGCTGGAAAATGTTCAAACTGGCGAAAAGTAGATACATAAGAGTGGTCATAGAACTACCTAAAGCGTACAGTAATGTTTGCTGCTGGTGGTAATAATTTGGGAAGAGTGGAGAATTTTGGCAGTAATTCAAGCAAAAGTTTGTACTTGGTTGTGTTAAATTGCTCTCCGTTACTTTGGCAAAGCATTCTATAAGTTATTATTAAAAAAAATATATTTTGATCTTCCTTTTGCCCACGACTACACCACTGGAACATAAACATTTTGTAGAATTTATTAAAAACCGGTTAAGACTGTATTTGTGGTTGATATTATGCAACGAAAATTCTGAGTTTTATTGTTGTTTTTGTTACATTTTTGATATATAGATCGCGATTTATCGAGGTCAGTTCCTTCAGCATTTTTTTTGTTCGATCTTTTTGTTACATTCAGTTGTATAATTTTTTTTGCTGGTCGACTACAAATCAAATAAAAACTGGCTTATTCAGATGATGGAGTGTAATTGATGTCGAAATAATTTTCATATGAAAATGAAGGAGAAACCATAAAAGGCTTTTTAAATTGAATCCTTAGTAGATGTTTTTGACTTCAGACATGGTGCTGCTCAACAAGGTTTTGCTTTGATGTACCTACATGGTCAAAATAGGTCCAAAAACTTTTTTTTTGCAAAAGAACTGCTGGAAATGGTAGTGAAATTGGAAATGAAAAATATGACCTTTGAGGCATGTAAATACCTATTTATACCATTTAATTTTCACTACTTTTTCTACATCAAATGTGAAAAAAACATCCTGCATACCGAAATTTTATCCTGACATTCTTGTATTCAATTAGAAAAATTTAGACCATATCCTGAGAGACCGCATATCTCATGGTAAATTCATAGCGGAAGAATGTGACCTGTTTTACTAATTTACATGGGATTTGAGTGAATAACACTCTGGCATGCACTCTCTTTTACTTTTTAAAGAAGTTTTCAGCTACTCTCTTATAACATTAATAATTCGTAAGCCGTCAATGTGGTTGGAATTTTCAGCTTTTGCTAAAAGTACGCCCAGAATGATCAAATTATCCTTAGTATATTCATATAAGGAACGTTGTTTTTTTTAGGAAACTGCTCAGGTTAAAATGTAAACTTTCGAAAACATTTCCAAGCACACTTCCATCTGAAATTCATTGTCCAGTCACGACGTGATTCCTAAGTTATATCTACAATCGTCTATTGTTTAGAAAAAGGACAATTGAATATGTGGGCCACCGCAGTTGTGAAAACATCAGCCCCTCGCTCCATTTAAAGGTGTTATTTGAAAGCCATTACTCTTTCCGAAAACCATTAAATATTTAGAATTGTCACCGTCGTACAGTATCTAGGTGGCATTTACTAGGAAATATTAGCTCGGAGATCAATAGAAGGTGTTCACTATTGAATTAGATATTTAGGGAGAGAATTTATTGTAAAATAAACAATTACAAATAGTAGGCAATATTGTACATAGTGCTAAACATTTAAGATGCAACAAAAGGACACCGAAACAGCTCTGCATATTACTATAAAATTGTGAGACGCTGGACCATATGAGGCAGAAACTGTGTAGCCAGAACACTAGGAGGTGATAGACCATGATAAACCTAGGAAAAATTTGTGTACAGACATTACTAATAGAGATTGGATAAAACCAAACTACATAAATAAAAATGGTGTACATATTTTGAACCAAATAACTCATTTTCGTTCTGACCCTTTTTAATACAAATTACATGTACCCTTTCAATAAACCCTTTGTATTTTTTTTTTAATTTGGACTGTCCATTCGAAAGTTTAACGTGTTTTGAGGGGCTTTAGACAACCAAATGATTAATCGAAAAAATATTCATCCAGCAGAAATTATTCACTTTTAACATTCTAAAAATTTTTCACCTTCGGCATTAATTTAAAACGGTATTATGCGTTCAGATATGAATTCCAGATAAATAATAATTACGGAGTATCAAATAAACTTTCCATAAATATCAACAAAAGCGGTTAAACTGTGAGCAAATGGCATAACTACAGCATGTAATAAAATAAATGCATGTTTATGTGCATTTACTTACGCCTGGCAACTGATTTTGGGTTAGTTTTTTGATATAATAAATATCAGAACCGTACTTGATATTTTCTATTAATGCCCTAACCTTGTTGGGGGGAATTTTTGAGAATATTTTGACCCCTTCTTCCATCCCCTAAATCTTACTTGAGATTTTTCTAAATTTGTGTTTTGGATGTAAAACATTTTTCCAAATTTAATTAATATATTGTTGTAATTTGTTTACACAAAATACTTGTAGGTAACATGCTGTAATCTAAACATTTTGTAAACTAAAAGCATAATGAAATTCTGAGTACGATCCTTCAACATGGTCGGTGAGTTTCTCATTAACATCTAATATTATTCAACCAATGATAAACAGTGTAAATCGGTCAATATCCTCTTTTACTACTAAAAACGTCCCCCTGTATACGATTTTTCCAAAATTCTTCAGAATCATTTGATTTGTATAGTTTTCATTGTATCGAATATTTCCTTTTTGAATAAAATACTAACCACAGTCCGTTCCAGACGGGTTTTCATCACATTGTAGATGATATAACATGAAATTTGAAAGGGCTAGATTGTCTCTGGCTCTCGACTTTTTGATCAGAAATGTTGAATAGAGTCGTAGACAATGACAGTGCCAAAATACACATTCCTTCGGAATTTAATCAGATTTTGATGAAAGCCTTCGTCGTTCTGTGGTAGCATCCCTTTTCCAATATGTCGAGAATTTCAAGATTTGATTCGGGGCATTGGAACAGATTGGCTTTAATTATTTCAACGAAGGGTTAAGACGTTCGGTTTACCGCATACACGATGTCACTGTTAAGAAAATTATCAGAAAAACAAAGGATCTGACAACAATGTTAACACTACTATGAAATTAGCCCTATCACCAATCAAAATTCATGAAAATCTTGAGAGTCGTTTCCGTAATAATTGAGGCAATCCATACTTAAAACTTACTTTGTAGATAAATCTTGAAAAAGTGATTTAATCTGGAAAATAGACATGAAGCTGTATATTTTCAACACAGCATGCTTATCAATAATTCAGAATCAAAATATGCCATCATGTAAACGTTTTTAAATAATTTATGAAACTTTCTTTCTCGATTTATTGTTCACCTATTCTATATTTTCACTATAAATAGTAAAAAAAAGCTTCAAATCACGAATTTGCTTCTACAAGATACAATTGATTTATACTTTACATCTTATCCCGACGAAAGAGGTGTGGCATACATAAACAATGACATATTATACACCCTTTTGCATTTTTTATTTAACAGATATTAAATGGTTAAGAATAATTCATGAGCTACCGAATATTGTAAAACGCGAAGTTTTATTGGTTAAAAGGACCAAATGATTGTGAAATTTATCCATAATTATTTATTTATTCTGTATAAAAGTTTTCTTGGGCCGTAATTGAAGATAAGCAAAGACGAGAAATTCAATTTTCATAATTTTATTTAGCTTATCGAATTTTTTGCAATAAAGCACTCAGTTTCTTTGGAAACTTGGACGGATTCTGAGCACATGTTGACCAAAATATCCCATTATATGAGGAATTAAGTAGAGCAAATAGTGAATACTGGACAGCATACAACAGCCTATTGGTTTGTGAGCTGAACGAGCGCTTTTCAACGAGACACTCTGAGGCTAAAAATACAATTAAGTTATTGTCCACGGTTTTGAACAGAGCTGGGATACGAGTCATCATCTTTCCTCTCCCACTTTCCAGGAAACCATGAGGCCTTTCCTTTCCAACTATTGATATATTTCCCCAAATACTAATGACTCTACAGCAATCCTTCTTCATGATTTATTAAATCTAGATTCACGTTAATGAATGTCGTATAAATTTAAGTCAACTAAAACATGGAACTGTTTCATGTTAATGAAGCTATCAAGGTCGAGAGTTATGACATCGTTGGCCTAGAGGGCTGCGTGACTCTTTCGTCTTGAATTAGGGGTTTAGAATTATTTTATCAACCATCGGTTAATTCAATTTGACGTGTGCTTGGGAAATTATTAAATTAGGGTCAATTCGCTACCCGCTGAGTTGACGTTTAGTGTATTAAGAGGTCAATTATTTATGAAGGCTAATAAAATCAAAAATTTAATTGTTAGTTGAAGATTAAATAATTTAAGATGACAAAAATTGATAAATATTTTATTACAGGTGAAGATTATCAAAATTTGTGAATGGAATTAGGTCATGAGCACCACCTTTTCGTTTCCTTCTATGCCAGAATGTCCAGGGATCCAGACCAGCAATACTTTAATAGAGTCTGAGGGTGTTTTTGCCCGCTGTCCGCTCTTAAGAGTTTTTCTTTAAAGAGGCAATGTCAGAGGTCATTCCTAGAATACTGTGACTTTCAGTGTCCATTAGCATTTAGCTTCGACCTGTATAAGCCTGATTGGTGCGTTTAGAAACATGCGCGATTCTGTATGTCTAATTTTATTGAGAAAAAAAAAACTTGTAAGCTCTGAACTCTATTTCTCACATGTCTCCGCATTGCTGCACGCCTAGCCCGAATCACGCCTCGCTTATTAGATTTCCTGAGAAATTTTTTAATGACAAAAATTATTCAAGAACCAAGTAATCGCGTATCGAGAGGGTTAATATTTATTGTGTTCGCTCAGTCACGCTCTAAATGCATTTATCATATCGCATGTTTCGGTTGCAGAATTTAACTTTCTGGTGCAGTTTATTAAACGAAAGATTTATCTACGCTTCAGGCGTGTAACACACTTGATTATTTATTTGAAAAGAGAAAAAAATTTCAATATTAATCGGTGTGTCTACGTTGATATAAATATAGATATAGACTACTAGGAATAGACAGACCAAAGATAGGAAAATTGTCAAAGCTGTAGTGGGGCTGTTAACGGGGCATTGTGAGCTCAATAGACATTTAAAGCTGATGGGATTGACAAACGAAGATATGTGCAGGTTTTGTACATTGAGTGAAGAAAAGGCATTGGCAGAAAGCAATATGAAAGGTTCAGTCTTCAGGCTGGAGAATGTAATCTATAGTTTAGAGGACCACAATAGATTTGAGAAGGTCGTAGTGGTATAGGCCAGGAGCCACCTCATGAAATATATCTAGGAACAGAGCACTGAAGGGAATATTTCCCCAAGAAGGTCGTAGTTAAAAGACTGTTGAGCCTGATAAATAATGTGATAACTCAAAAAGAGCATCTAATTAACATTAAATTACATAAATTGGCATTTATAGAAAACACGATTAGCTAAAGCTAATAAATACATATCACGATCTGCTTAGTAAGACCGATAAATTGCAGTATTCAATACTGACATAATTAATCGAATCTATAAGGAATATCTAGGTCTCGAGTCTAGCAAATTCAGTATCCAGATATCGGAAAAACGTGCTTTCCATGAATTTTTCATATTTAATAGTTGGTAATCGTAAACGTCCCGGTTTTATGAATTGCGGGGCTTTTATAGCAGAATGTCGGTTGGAATGTTGATGGGCTAACGGATCTAGCGAACGAGTCGTGACAATGATAGGCCGTATACTAAATGATACTTTGTGTCCAAACTTTTTATGTTTATAGACTACTATAAATTTATGACGGATTATAGATTTTAATGTTATTTTTAGTCACCAATTATTGGGATAATTAAATGCAACAATTATGTATAGAATGTAACTAGAGTCTGGAAAAATTCTTTAAATAACTTACAGTTAGACATGGTTGGATATATTTTACGTAAACTGTAAATTTTAGGATCAAACTAGTCAACGAAAGATCCAGAAGCTTCATGATTATAAAACAGTCTAAGAAATAAACAAAATTTTGTACCTTTTTTTGATAAAAACTTATATAATTCGTGTCGAGTTGCACGTAACAATATATTTTCCGCTAATTGTAATTTTTATGAAACTGTTGACATGTGGATATTACCAGAATCCATGATGATGGCGAGAAAACACGCAAAGCTCTATCAAAACCATCACACCACTTGCCCTTTTAACATATTATCATTTCTCGAATTAATATTTTATATTTTCACATGCGATTGAAAATTTTCCCACTTGGTCTTTTAAGGTCTTTAGGTCACAAGTTATACAGGGTGCATCATAAGTAACATAACTTCTTTGTTACTCGACAAAGAATATTAAAATAATATTTCCAAAACCGTCATCTTGAGGCGGGTCTTAAATTTTAATCTAAGTTAATGTATATCCCTTAATTAACCGCTAGACCATGAATTTTGAGGTAGTGATGCGTATAAATTATGTAACTAACGTGATTTCTAATTAGCGTTGGCAAAACACAACAAATCACACATATGTTGTGTTAATATATTATCAACGTAAACCTCGACGTATTTGAGGTGTTTCACAACTGTTACAGATAGACACCCTCAGCATTTCATGATTATATGTGAAGTATGTAGAATTAAACGTTTTCTCTCGCGTTAATAAGTTATTTTGCTATACCAACGATGTTTTTTTGGAACTATTAAAAGATTTTTACTTATGATTTTGATAATTTGTCCAAAATTACAAAAATATTTTTCAAAAAACCTGTCGAAAAACGACAGTCCCTTTGCCTACGTAATTTCAATCTCTACATTTGGAACTGAAATAAAAAAAAGTCTCTATTCTCTATTCCGAACTGAAATTCCAGAAATCTACACAATTAAACGTTGGATAGCGAGTAATTCCTGAAATCGGGAGATACTTCAGCAAATACTTTGCAACATCAAACTCGAATTTGTTAGGACAAGTATTGGATCTCTCTTTATCTTTCTATACAGAAGCTTCGCTTTTCTTCCATCGAAATTTTCCAGTAATTATCTTCTGGACCAGAGAAATCAGAGGCGTTCGTAGAACATGTAGATTTGCGAATAATTTATACGGAAATTAAACATTGAATCACAGAAACATTGGGTGAGTAAAAAATGTATTTGATTGAAAAACTATATGAACGGTTTTTCCAGATCGTGTTCAAAGGTGAAGAAGGTTACAAAAAGCATTGTACCATTGAAGAAATCTGTAGCTCACTATTACTTTCATGGAAAATGGAAATTGATAGAGACCAAACATTGTATTTTCATGAAATTTATTTTGTAGATCGATTTTTTAGGTAGTTTTTTCTTAAAAAAATACTTTCATGAGATTGGATCGTTAATTATCCGATAAAACCGATGGAAGGAACTGACAGGAATCGTATCGAATAGGAAAAGCATCGAAAATGAAGTTGAGAAAAAAAAACAAGTGAACGGCACTTTGTTCCCCAGATCTTGATTAAACGCAAACATTCCAATAGATGTGCAATGTTGAGATGAGAGCAAGTTGAATTCGGACATTGGAATAGCTACGCTGTAATTTGTTTAGAATATCAGTAGCGCTTCATTAAGGTTTTTTATTAATTAATTAAAAATATTTACACAATGCAGCTTGATTTAATAAAATTGGTAATAAAAAAGAAAGACGGTGGCAAACGCTAAGGATTGAGATTTTAAAAATCTTTTTTTTTGCAGTAAATAGAAAGATTTTCGAAATATGAACATAGGAGTTTAAAAAAAAGGGATTAGACGTATGGTGAGTCATAATATAATATCTTTTTTGAAGAATCTGCGCGCCACAAGAGCATATTTTGCAGTTTTTCATAAATTTCTGTGTCAAGATTAAATAAAAATTGTTTTATAAAATATTGGAATGTTACTGTGTTCGAAAACAAGTGAAAAACTGGAAGTTGGAAACTTTAGGCAGTTGATTTGATTCCACAAAGCAAAATAATAAGCCAACATTCAATTTCAGTTACCAAAAGTGAATAAAGTAGGTTATGTTTTGGTAAATTCAATTGTTAAAATGTCTGTTAAAGATTCGTATGCGTCAGTAGTCTTTTTCAATTCTGTATCTAACGGTATACAACTATAAAACTTCTTTTTTTGTTACTTGTTCTCTGCCACTGATGTTTAGAATCTGTTTCCTTGAGAAGACCGATATACCATCTTGAATTAATAACTACAGCCACTTTGTTGCTCCTTTTTTACACTTTTAATGCTCCCGATTTTGCATCTTCTGGATTCCTAGTAGTAAATTACCGTTAAGAAAGCTCTTAGAAGAATATCTGAAAGCGCGCAGTAAAGATTTCGAGCTCCAAGTAGTGCATCATTTCTTGCTATGATTCATTTAGCTATAATTAACGGATTTGGAAAGTCTAGAGGTGGGAATTCATTTCAAAAAATAACCATCAACTGAAAAAAAGTGGGTCAAGATGATGCAAGTCGAGATATTGCTATTTAAAACAACAATACAACCAACATAAATAGTTTTTATAAGTATTCTTAATATTTTTTTCCTATTTTATTATTTATCTTTATATTTAAATAAAATTTGACTCCAACTTTCTCAAATTGTGGAGCATTAAGCAAACTTAAAGTGAACAATAGCAGAGAAACCTTGCGCTAAGCTCATTCTAGTATTTCAAATAAAATGCAGAATTCTCTGTTAACAATTTCAAAGATTCCTGATGCTTTCAATCGTATTTTCCCTTCAAAATAATAGTTCCATTCAATCATTCCATCTCTAATATTGATCATATTTTTAAATACTTCCGCCTTCGTTGATATTTGACGCTTACGTGTTACTTATTGGAAATTATGTTATTTTTGGCAGATGACCAGTTTTCTTATCATGTTCAATTTTATATATTTAAAAGTGCAGGAAATACTTGTCTGGTCAGTATTTATATTTAATGTGTGCCGTTTTAAAATAAGCGTTTAATATTGCATAAAAAGCAGGTACGTATTCACAAAATTTGAAAAAATATTTTGATGTTATCCATGAAAGGTGTTGACTGATATATGCAGGGACAAAATTATTTTAGTAGGACTCCCGGCCAAGGAAAAGATAGCCCTCAACCTATACAGAGGGAAGAGTGGAAAATACACAGTCTTGCTAAATCTACTGCCAGAGCAGTCACCAATTTATTGTCCAGAGGGTGAGCAGAGGTTTTTGATGAGGGCAACGGGAGCTATGGAAAGGAATACCTGGTGGATCTGCAAAAGTGAGGTTGGAGAGGTTCTTATGATCAAAGACCAAATTTACAAAAGGAGTAGGATATTCGAAAAGTAAAAGGATAACTTTCCGAATCACAGCAACATCAAAGAGAAGACGAGAAAGTAAATCACTGGATATGGCTGGTCTAAAAATTGAAGAAAAAGAAGAGAAATATTATGAAGAAGAGTCCAATCTATATTATATATTGGTTATATATTTTTTTAATTGGAGTTAAATTTAGTCTAAATATGTCAATGTATTTCCAGAACCTGCAGTAATTTCCCAAGAAATACCATGAAACGAGGGATATTAGTAATTTTGTCATTAATCATAAACCTCCATAATGTTTTGACACTCGTTCAATCCCCCATTTGCAGCTGTAATAAAAGAGCATCAATAGTAAATCAAGAAGAGATTTCTGCATCGTATTAGCCATGCTTAATGCTATAAGACCAGAGGCGACTCGTACAAATTTTTCTAAAATTATAGTTTGACCATATATTTGTGTAATTAAAAGGAAGAAAGAAGAGAAGAAAGTGGATTGTAACAAATTTGTCAAGATCGGACCTGTCTGGAGAAGAAAAACGTTTCGGAAGCAATAATTTCACCGCTGAGCTTTCATACAGGGTGTTGATCTTTTCACCCATACTGCTAGGGTTAGGTAGCCACTTGCAATTTTACATTTACCCACTTTTCCAAGTTCCAATTTGTTTAGAATTCCATAAAACCCTCTTTTTCAAATTAATGACCGATTTAAATGACACATCCCATTTTAAAATTTAATATTGACCTTTCATCTACCCAATTGTTCCGTCAATGTTGTCAATGTGACTATCCATTGTCTCCGTGGATTAAACCTCTGGGGTGACAGATGTTTATGTATAAAAAATGATCACCCCTGGGGACTGAATATGTCTCTGGATTTGTCCTTTGATGTGGCGGCGGTTTATTCCTAGATTAGTTTTGCAAATTGGGAACGGCTCTCGAAATTCGAAGCTGTGAGTTGGGACCTAATTAATTAGCAAAATGTAGATTTGATAATTACATCAGGTCGTTTTATTTCTAGATATCACCGGTTATTACTGAGGGGGAATGTGTAGAGTGTTTTTCGTAACATTACAATGAAATAAAGTGTTGATTGTATACAATTTTAGAAAGCATTTAATGTACTAACCAAATGTTTACCTATAAATATGTAAATTTCGAAAGTTAATAAATTAAAACAACCCTCCATTTTATCCCCCAATGCATTGATAACAAATTCACCTGTCGTTTCGACAATTTTTTCACGCATAAATAACTTAAAAATCAAAAATAACTATAAATTACAAAAGATCAACGGCTATGAAGTGACAATGCGACAGCTAAAACCTAACTCTTTTTTAGACATTTTGGAATTGCCGTTCTGGAGGTAATATTAAGAGGATTTGGTTTAGATAAGAAATACCCTATGTATAAACAGAGCCAGAATATACTGGTCGCAGATGAATCGAATCCTCTTAACAAATGTCTAACGCAGTAAGGTGTGTGTCTTGGACTGAAAGGTGTCACAGTTACAATATTGTTTTGAAAAATATGGCTGAAATTAAAATTCCATTCACACTAGTTCAAAGGACAGGTGTTTTGAGTTGAATCTTATTACAAATTTTATTTTGAAACGGTTCTGGAAATAACAAAAAAGATACAAATCGCAAAAAGGTTTGTTTTGGCGAAACATCTGCTTTGATTGATAGTTTATCTATTAACAAAAGGTCTATTATTGGGACAATAGAGCTAGTTAATTTTTAGGAAAAAAGACAAACTCTAAGGATAATAAATTAGGTAGGTAATTGTGTACGAGGTGTTTTGTTAAATATTGCTCTAGATTAGATAAAAGATTTTTGTATAAAACATTGATTGGTGTATAAGTGTGGATTATTTGTTTGTCTGCTCTTATTTTATTTTTATTGACTGTTTTTGTGTTATTTTCGACCCAAGGTAGTCGCTAGTGGTAACTTTGTGCCACATAACGCTACACGTTCAACATCTCTCTATTATTTATTACTCTATGGTATAAAATATAATTTCTTCCAAGTTAAGTCGTATTTCTACACATGGAAAAATTTGTAGTTATTTCTGGTACTATTTACGTCAAAATTTCTTTCAACCAAAACAGAAAAAATACATTACAAGTTTCACTTTACTTTTATAAACGTTTCACTCAGCTCGGTACTCATTATTTATTCAAAATCTTGAAGTTAAGTTGGAAAAAGTAAAAAGATGAAAGATGAAAATTTCATACAATATGCCATAATGCGTAGACAACATTAATTTATTATGAACTGCTGTTAAAAGCATAAGCTTGTAAAAATACACGTGGAAACTCTTAAGAAGTGTGAAACCAATAGACTTTCTCATTTTTTTTATAGGGGATGATACATCTGGTGGTATTAATTATGTCTGTTTTAGCAATTTTCTTATTTATCAAGAAATAATCTAAAAATGTTTGACAAAATAAAAGGAGTACTATTTTTAACTTCAACAACAGCAATGATGACACCTCATAATTGATTTTAATCGGAAGTTTTACAAAAAACCCGCTGGTAACCTTCAGTTAGAAAAAAACAAAGCATTATTCAAACATTAAACTTTTTAATATTATTCAACACTTCTTGGTCGTGAGCGATAAGTCAAAGTCGCCGACGAAATTATAAAAATTAATCAACTGGGAAAAAATGTGTCACAGTGTTTCACAAAACGCGCCTGCTCCTCTCAACCACCGTCGTTTTTTGAAGACGGTTCATTTATTTTGAAAAACATTTCAACTGTTTACAAATTGTTTTGTTCCTGTTGGGCGACGCTTTTTAATTTCATATTGTTCAATGCGATAGGATTCCGATAAAACAAAAAAGGAAAAAGAACAGAGGAGCTAAATATACAGTGTGTCTACTTAAGTTGGACTCATATGGGAAACTTTTTTATTATTGGTTTTAGGAAAAAAAGTTATTCTTCATAAAAAGTTCTGCATTATCTAAAACCTAAAATGCAATCATTAGATAAATCTTATTTTGAGCCGTATACGAGGTTTGTCAAAAAATATTAATCTTACTCAAGAGTAAAGTACCTTAATTTTTTACAATACAGAAAAATTGTGAGAAGTAAAGTTGCTTAAAATTAAAAGTTATATGCAAATATGCAATTACAGCTATTTATCATGAAAATTAAGATTTGGTGATTATTTACGTTTTACATTATGAAGTATTTGGAATGTGGCTTTTCCTACGAGGTAAACATACTATTTTTCCGCAAATCGTTTAAAATTCGACAGATATTGATTGATTTAAAAAAAACGCGATAATTTTATTCTCAAATAAATGGTGCTTTGAAATTCCTAATAAAATTACTTGGGTTACTATGGAAACATATTGAGGTTGAATTGTCAAACTTGACGCTTATAAATTTAATTGCTGGTGTTCTCGAAAGTAAAATGATAAGTGATGATGAAATTTCCATTCCTGGGACTCCTCCAGAGCTGATTGAGGCAGTGAATACTGCTTCATTAGAATTATTGCCAAAGAAATCAAGAGAAAAGTACGAAAATGCATACAGACGTTTTATGGATTATGTAGAACACTAACAACTGTACGGAAATATCATTTCCTTACAGTAAGGAAATGACATTTCCTTACAGTAAGGAAGTCCTGACTTTTTCTTCAAGAAATTTTGACAGGAATGTTAAAATTTCCTAGCGATTTGCGGAAAATAATATACCTCCATATTTATAGTAATTTCTAGTTTATTCAGCCAAACTAGAAGCAATAGGGGTAACGACTTCAATTAAAAGCATTTGTTAAGTTTGTTTAAAGTATCCAACACCAAAATTTATCAAACAGACAAATACACACCAAAAGTTGAAGTTCTATTTGTATTTTCGGAGGTATTCAGTTTAATAAGACACATTTCAACGCTAGGATAGTGAAGTTTTACACCTGGTTATAAATAAAGGCACAATTGATAAGTCAAAATTTCTTTGCATTGCCTTCTTTTCTTTATAATAGTAAGTTAATTATCTATATAGTGTTTTAAATGTCTAAAAGCTATGCAGATCTTTTAATCTTCTTTTTAAAAATACATACAGACGTGCCGTTTTGCTTTTCACAAACGATTTGCCACACCATCCTCTATAAATCAACTATAATACAAACCTCCTGACACATATGTGTTTAATTTCAAATAAAAACCAAAACTTTCATATAACATAATATCGAAAGACCCCTCCGAAGACACACATCCTCCTGCGCTTATTAAAAACAAACATAAATCCAGAGAAATTTGTAACCATTAATGGGATACAAAGTGAGAACATATTTTTTGAAACGTCACATCGTTTTTGGGTACCGGATACACATCCGAACTTCTTGACACATGGCAACTTGCAGTTGTTTCAAATATTTTAATTTTCAGAACCCTCGGGGACAAATTGGTTATCATTGGAATTAATTATCGTAGAAAATATTACCAATTTTTCGTACGCCAACTCTACCCAGCCTTTATTTCGCTTATGAATATAAGAATATCAAATGTATTAACATCTTGAGATGAAATGTACGTGAATTATGCTTAGAAAATATTATAACTTCAACTAAGTATGTTTCTGCTCTAACAAATAGAGCTAACAAGGAGTAATATATTTTCTAGTTAGGTATATATGCAGTATGCAGTAGTTTTAGCAAGACACATTTATCATGAAAGGTTGTCAACATGAAATAATAATTCCTAGTTCTCCTATAATTCCAATTTACTACTATTTTACATACTGTAAAACTGCAAAAACTATAGCAAAAAAAATGTTATTTTTGATATACTATATTAATTAAGAAATTTGTTTATAGTAGCCATAAAATCCAGGTGTTGATTCTCTGAATCGCCGTCGATAAACTCCTCAAAATACACTCAGTTGGAGCCTTATGAAACTCGATATCTTTCCACAAACACATTTTTACAGTGACAACTGTTACAAATAACCTCTGAAGGCTCATCTTACCTGTACCCTAAGTAAATATTGTATTACTAATAACTGGAAGGAAAAAAACAAAAAAGGAAAGCCGAAAAATCATAATATAAAAGCACTTGGTCCTAACAAATTTTGATTTGTTCGATCAAAGACGTAGCGAAAGGGGTGACAAGAGGATATAGAATATAGATATTTATTTAAAATATTATGAAAAACATTCTGGAATAGATACGTTTATATTGAGTCTGGTATTTTGAGGTTTTAGTGTAAATTGAATCATGTGGTACATTAATGCATGAGTTGAGACGTAAATGTCGATAATGCTCTAACGCAATTTGAAACTTTGAAAGTTTTCCAAGTATATGTGCTCTAGTTGTGAAGATTTTTGAAATATGTGGGATTCATGTTTGAAGTTCGTCTATCTTAAAACTTTAGCAGTGCTCAAGCCTCAAGGAACAAGTTTAAAGGATCTTTATGCATAAATATATCCTTCAAATAATAGCAATTCATTCCTATTAATTTTGTAAGTGGATTTTTTTTTTAAATATCAAACGTCAACCCTTATTTTGATTGTTTTCTGATACACAACTGATTTGTTTGAATTTTTGTGTCGAACAGTGGTGCTCTTAACCAAACAAAACTAGTAGCCTGTTTTTTTGGTTTTTGTTTACGTCCCTCACAAAGGAGAAGTCAAACTTAAATATTTGCATACCTTTTATTTTATTCCCTACACAAAAGATTAAGATATTTCTCCTAAGTGGAGACATAGGAAGTTTTAGGTTAGGTTACTGAAATTGGAACTGAGTTACGGGAAAAGATTTTCATTGTGCTCCAAAAAAATATTATTTTGATTGAAATTTTAATGTGGAATAAGCTTGAATATATCCAAAACATCCTGTGGGATGCGGAAACTTGAAGAGAATGAATTTTTTATTTTATTCAAGTGAATATTAGCCATTCTACACAAGTAAAAGACTATTCTTTCTCCTCGACTGAAAAAAGAAAGCTTCCAGTGAGGATCGAGCCCCAATCGTCCGCGCCAGAGTCAACTATTTCTACCACTAGGCTATAGAGCATGTTTATTTTTAAAAATATATACGTAATATACAGTTTTAATCGAAACCCTTACATTTATAAATGATAATTGGGAGTCATAACTAAATATAACTACTGTTGTCCATTTTTTCTCTAAATAATACGTAAAATTATGATTCTATTATTAT
Source organism: Galerucella nymphaeae (assembly GCA_963978555.1). NCBI lineage: Eukaryota > Metazoa > Arthropoda > Insecta > Coleoptera > Chrysomelidae > Galerucella > Galerucella nymphaeae. The sequence goes on from OZ021719.1 coordinate 13,791,350, forward strand.
TTGGTATTTGACGTTTTAAAAGAGACGTCTTCTTACGTGTGTATGACATATTTATAACTTTTATGTAGTTTGAATGTTGACCGCAATAACTGTAACTGGCATATCTTTTGTTTTGGACTATGTTTGGAGCCTTCCAATATAAACTGAAAGACTTTTTAACTTGTCAGCCAGAAATTTCTCGGTTTAAAAGTTTCATATCAAGGGAGTTCCAATTGTTTAGATGTCGTACAAGGACATTGGTATTTCGAGTCACTTTTTTAGAAAGATCGAGTTTGAAAATTGAGCATAGAAAACTCTAAATATTCTGACGATGAACATTGAAAGCATCAAAAATGTAACAAATTTCTGGAATTAATTACACATATTAGCTTTCAATTATAACCCAACCCTAAACAATTTCGGTATTATAGGATTTGATCCACATTGGTTTGAATTGCGTAAATATTTATACTGTCATTTATCGATCAGCAGATCGGACCAGGAAATTGTAAAATTAATTATTAACAAAAAACATGTACAATTATAGCGACCTGGTTGGTTATACATTAATAATATGAATATTCAAGTGATTTCACTGCGGAGTTTCCATTTGCAAAGACTATTTATTGTGTTATAATAGTTTAAGTCTGAACAGTGGGATTCTAAGAAAAAAAGGCAATATTAATTGATAAAATGGAAGCCAACACCTTGTATAAAATATAAAATGCCTAGTTACTTAAAAATACCAATTTTCAATAAGTGTTCATATTTTTTACATTTGCTTCAAATTAAATCAGTATACAGAAATAATGTTAGCAAAATCTTGGACATCCTGTGCATTCTGGCTTAAATAACTGAAAGCCATCGTATTAAAAACCCGGCCGAAATTGACCAGAACTATGGAAGCGGACCCATAACATTCTATCTTGGTGACTTTTATTTGCTCGATACGAAAATTTCTTTTATAATAATGTCCCAGCTCCCCGGCTTTCAAATTTATGACAAAAATATCCAAATTGGATTGCATAGTTTCGAAATTCGCAACTACAGCCACACATACTGACATATACTTAGTGATAAAACGGGTTTATGAAATTGTCGTAAACAAATACAGTGTCGTACAATATTAATATTATTATTAAATACGTCAAAACAAATAGACCACCATGTAGAGCAGCTTAGAGCGGTAACATTGACATTTTTATTATAATATAGAAAAAATTATAATACCAAACACTTACCAATTGCAGAATCTTGTAGCCGGTGCTTATCCCAGAGATGTTTCCTGGAAAAAAAAATTTGAGACTTAGAATACTCGTAAACCCAACGTTGTAAGTCAATTTTTACTAGAAAAGAGGATCTACAAGATGCTTTTAAAATTACAGGAGCAATTTGAATTATTAGGGTAGAGGAAAAATCATTGTCCACAACATGTGCACCAGCTGTTTCCTCTCGCTTGATTTGCGCACAAATTTCTGCGCTTCTGGAAACATAACATTTGTCTGTATTAAAATTCGAGTTTGATTTTTGAAAAAATGTCCATCTAAAATTATCACAGTTTCCGAAAAAAATATTATTATAATAATAAATTTATTCACGACGCCGCTGTATAAGTGAGGTTATAAAAACTTTCTGTCTCAATAAATTCATTTTTTTATGGGATTCGTAAACGTTCAGGATCCATATCGCTTCTTTTGTAACACACTTTTCCCAAAATCGAGTTTTGGTAAATTGAAAAATTGATTTAATTGAATTTTAATGGCATATAAATTATTTTTTTTAATTCATTTTATATTATAAAGTATAAACAGTGATATTTTAGTATATATATTTTTTTCTTAAGCCTTTTCTCCGACATTTGTTTTTGTACGTTCGATAAATTGAATTAGGAAATATTTATTATGTAAATATCTGAAATTCTGGATTAGACAGACGGTGTTAACAGAGTTAAATACTTGAGATTAGACTTCAAGCAATTTTGACATCTGAATTTTGCTTTACTTCCAACAGCCAGTCATTTAGTTAACAGGAATCGCCTTAAAAGCTTGTTGTTGGATTTAATAAAAGTCATTAACTTCAAGAAGAATTTATATTTGACCTACACAACATGTTTTTACTATTTCAATCTTCCCATACTATTTTTAGCTCACTTACTGTTTTGGTATCATGTTTACGTCTATAATTTTCACAATATACTTTCGTGTCTGGCCTTTTAAAACCAGGTATATGTATACCTACGTCTATGGTTTGACGTTAACCTAACCTAACTACCAATGAAGTAGGTACGTGGAATTGCGGTTTAAGCTCAAGCATTTTCGCATTTCCAATATGCAGTAAAAACTCTACAGATTCGGCAAATTTCTGCCATAGGTTTGGACACAATCAAAATTAAAACGATAAAGCTGTAGGATTTTATAGTTGAGCAGGCTGGAAATTAGGGATGAAATTTATTGAAATTGGAATTTCGTTATCCCTCGTATATATAGGGTAGATGTTGGGATTATTTGGACTATTTTTGGAAAAAGTATATAACACTCCAAAGTTTTCAAAGGGTGACTTGATCATAACTTGGGGAAAAAATTTATTATTCTATTAATTTTAATCAGTTTTTGCGACCCTTTTTTAATTTAAGTACAATGTCCACTGTCTGTCATTAATTGTGATATTTCCTGGAACCTTGGAAAGAAAAGTTCTCCAGCACATGCAACTTGAAAGTGTCTTCTATGTTTTGTTTACTGTAAGCCTTCTTCTCACTCTTCAGGAGACAAAACCATATCTATGTGGATCTACGAAACCACACAACAATAAAAAATTAACTTGAAGACTTTGGAATTGAATCTTCTCTTGTACATGTTTATTGGGATATTGTTTTTTTAAAGCACCCTTTCAACCCTTAAAAAGTAATAAAGTAGTGGAAAATTATTGCTTATATTTTGAAATTCCCAGCTGAAAATGCGGATGGTGATTTTAAATTTGAATGTTGTGCATTTTCTACGTATACATTTCCAAAAAAGGAGTGGTCGGTATGAGATACATATGTGTATACATACATTGAGTGGTCTTTAGTATTCATACGAGCATTTTAGTTTATATGAACTTTCCGTCCGTTCATTTCAGCAAGCTGAGGAAACATTAGGCGCTTTGTAATATACTTTTTTTTTCATTATGATTTACACAGTTGATGGGGCAAGGTCTATATGGTATGTTTTCATTTCGACTTGTTGTAGTAAAAACAATATTTGAATAGAAATGGAACATTTCAACAGATGTAAATGATCTTTTGTTTTTTTTATGCTGGATGTGAAAATAGAATTATTTGGGGAGAACATTAATTTTTGATGGAACAGTGATTTGAAACAAGGTGAAAGTGCCACTCGATTCAATACAGAATAGAGTTAAAAGGCTTCTCCAGCCTTGGAAAGAATGCCATTAACGCCATATGAAAATGTGCCCTATTCAATATTGATAAAATATGTAGAATAATTTTAAGGAGTACCCTGACAGGACAATATCTGTTTATCGAGGAAATAGGACTTAAGAAACTTGTGTAGACGATATCATCACTTTTGCTACTTATCAACTAGAGAATAAATGTTACTGTATAGTTTTTAGAATAACTGGAGCTTTTGCAGACAACTTTTCTTAAACCTAACCTAAATTTCTCGATTATTAGTTGTTTTGCTTTCATCTAAACACCCAGTATAAATGGGTACTCAATGTTAAGAAAAAAGAGACATTATTGCATGTAATCTATTTATGAACTTTAAAATAACTTCATACTTTGTAATTCAATCTGTAAAAAGATTTACTAATTATTTCAATTAGTGATAAATAGTGTTTCATGTATAATCGACTAGTCAAAGCGATAGAAAGAGACAGTCCGAAAACACGATTTCTTGAAGGTGGCGGAAGGAGATTTGTTCAAGTTAACATCAAAGCTGGATTAGAAGCAAAAAAAAAACGGAATCAACTACAAGTGTCACTTTATTAATACTTCTAAAGTTAACATTGAACAGCGTGTGTTTTAGCTTCAAGTTTTGTCTTTCGAGTTGTAGCTATAAATAATTATTTTTCTTACGATAGAATGGAAATAGTTTTCAGTAACTAACTGTCTTTAATAATATGTTGTTGGTTTGACAGGGCTACAATTATATCTGTCTACAAGAATACTTGATAAAGTTATGATATTAATTACAAAAGAAATAATAGATTACAATTTTCATTTTAAAAAGCCGGTAAATAGAGATATCGTGAAATAATAGAAGCGTTAGGAGGAAACTCGGGGAAGTAGGAGTAATGAAAGGAGACTACGATCGTTACATAAGTAAAATGTAATTTTAGAAAACTATGGATCTACCGGGAGAATTTATGGCAAATCTTTGCTGACAACGTATGTTCAATAACACATTGTAAGAAACGATTCAATACAACACGAATTTTGTATGTTGTTTTGGAAAATTCTTATTTTTCTATTTTTTCGACCCTCGTATCGTTTGTCAGCGAATTTTGAATATGGGATACGAAAGACCATTATATTATTAACCTTTGTGTGGAATTTAAATGACGGACATCGTTATATGGCTTCACAGTAATGAAAAGAATGTTGTAGGTTTTTTTTGAAAATTCTTATTTTTCTATTTTTTCGACCCTCGTATCGTTTGTCAGCGAATTTTGAATATGGAATACGAAAGACTATTATATTATCAACCTTTGTGTGGAATTTAAATGAGGGACATCGTTATATGGCTTCACCGTAATGAAAAGAATGTTGTATGTTTTTTTTTGAAAATTCTTATTTTTCTATTTTTTCGACCCTCGTATCGTTTGTCAGCGAATTTTGAATATGGAATACGAAAGACTATTACATTATCAACCTTTGTGTAGAATTTAAACGAGGGACATCGTTATATGGCTTCACAGTAATGAAAAGAATGTTGTATGTTTTTTTTGAAAATTCTTATTTTTTTATTTTTTCGACCCTCGTATCGTTTGTCAGCAAATATGGAATATGGAATACAAAAAAATATTACATTATCAACCTTTGTGTAGAATTTAAACGAGGGACATCGTTATATGGCTTCACAGTAATGAAAAGAATGTTGTATGTTTTTTTTGAAAATTCTTATTTTTCTATTTTTTCGACCCTCGTATCGTTTGTCAGCGAATTTTGAATATGGAATACGAAAGACCATTATATTATTAACCTTTGTGTGGAATTTAAATGACGGACATCGTTATATAGCTTCACAGTAATGAAAAGAATGTTGTAGGTTTTTTTTGAAAATTCTTATTTTTCTATTTTTTCGACCCTCGTATCATTTGTCAGCGAATTTTGAATATGGAATACGAAAGACTATTACATTATCAACCTTTGTGTAGAATTTAAACGAGGGACATCGTTATATGGCTTCACAGTAATGAAAAGAATGTTGTATGTTTTTTTTGAAAATTCTTATTTTTCTATTTTTTCGACCCTCGTATCGTTTGTCAGCGAATTTTGAATATGGAATACGAAAAAATATTACATTATCAACCTTTGTGTAAAATTTAAACGAGGGACATCGTTATATGGCTTCACAGTAATGAAAAGAATGTTGTATGTTTTTTTTGAAAATTCTTATTTTTCTATTTTTTCGACCCTCGTATCGTTTGTCAGCGAATTTTGAATATGGAATACGAAAGACTATTACATTATTAACCTTTGTGTAGAATTTAAACGAGGGACATCGTTATATGGCTTCACAGTAATGAAAAGAATGTTGTATGTTTTTTTTGAAAATTCTTATTTTTCTATTTTTTCGACCCTCGTATCGTTTGTCAGCGAATTTTGAATATGGAATACGAAAGACTATTACATTAACAACCTTTGTGTAGAATTTAAACGAGGGACATCGTTATATGGCTTCACAGTAATGAAAAGAATGTTGTATGTTTTTTTTGAAAATTCTTATTTTTCTATTTTTTCGACCCTCGTATCGTTTGTCAGCGAATTTTGAATATGGAATACGAAAGACCATTATATTATTAACCTTTGTGTGGAATTTAAATGACGGACATCGTTATATAGCTTCACAGTAATGAAAAGAATGTTGTAGGTTTTTTTTGAAAATTCTTATTTTTCTATTTTTTCGACCCTCGTATCGTTTGTCAGCGAATTTTGAATATGGAATACGAAAGACTATTATATTATCAACCTTTGTGTGGAATTTAAATGAGGGACATCGTTATATGGCTTCACAGTAATGAAAAGAATGTTGTATGTTTTTTTTTGAAAATTCTTATTTTGCTATTTTTTCGACCCTCGTATCGTTTGTCAGCAAATTTTGAATATGGAATACGAAAGACTATTACATTAACAACCTTTGTGTAGAATTTAAACGAGAGACATCGTTATATGGCTTCACAGTAATGAAAAGAATGTTGTATGTTTTTTTTGAAAATTCTTATTTTTCTATTTTTTCGACCCTCGTATCGTTTGTCAGCGAATTTTGAATATGGAATACGAAAGACTATTACATTATCAACCTTTGTGTAGAATTTAAACGAGGGACATCGTTATATGGCTTCACAGTAATGAAAAGAATGTTGTATAATTTTTTTGAAAATTCTTATTTTTCTATTTTTTCGACCCTCGTATCGTTTGTCAGCGAATTTTGAATATGGAATACGAAAGACTATTACATTATCAACCTTTGTGTAGAATTTAAACGAGGGACATCGTTATATGGCTTCACAGTAATGAAAAGAATGTTGTATGTTTTTTTTGAAAATTCTTTTTTTTCTATTTTTTCGACCCTCGTATCGTTTGTCAGCGAATTTTGAATATGGAATACGAAAGACTATTACATTATCAACCTTTGTGTAGAATTTAAACGAGGGACATCGTTATATGGCTTCACAGTAATGAAAAGAATGTTGTATAATTTTTTTGAAAATTCTTATTTTTCTATTTTTTCGACCCTCGTACCGTTTGTCAGCGAATTTTGAATATGGAATACGAAAAAATATTACATTATCAACCCTTGTGTAGAATTTAAACGAGGGACATCGTTATATGGCTTCACAGTAATGAAAAGAATGTTGTATGTTTTTTTTGAAAATTCTTATTTTTCTATTTTTTCGACCCTCGTATCGTTTGTCAGCGAATTTTGAATATAGAATACGAAAGACTTTTACATTATCAACCTTTGTGTAGAATTTAAACGGGATACATCGTTATATGGCTTCACAGTAATGAAAAGAATGTTGTATGTTTTTTTTGAAAATTCTTATTTTTCTATTTTTTCGACCCTCGTATCATTTGTCAGCGAATTTTGAATATAGAATACGAAAGACTTTTACATTATCAACCTTTGTGTAGAATTTAATCGAGGGACATCGTTATATGGCTTCACAGTAATGAAAAGAATGTTGTATGTTTTTTTTGAAAATTCTTATTTTTCTATTTTTTCGACCCTCGTATCGTTTGTCAGCGAATTTTGAATATGGAATAAGAAAGACTATTACATTATTAACCTTTGTGTAGAATTTAAACGAGGGACATCGTTATATGGCTTCACAGTAATGAAAAGAATGTTGTATGTTTTTTTTGGAAATTCTTATTTTTCTATTTTTTCGACCCTCGTATCGTTTGTCAGCGAATTTTGAATATGGAATACGAAAGACTATTACATTATCAACCTTTGTGTAGAATTTAAACGAGGGACATCGTTATATGGCTTCACAGTAATGAAAAGAATGTTGTATAATTTTTTTGAAAATTCTTATTTTTCTATTTTTTCGACCCTCGTATCGTTTGTCAGCGAATTTTGAATATGGAATACGAAAAAATATTACATTATCAAACTTTGTGTAGAATTTAAACGAGGGTCATCGTTATATGGCTTCACAGTAATGAAAAGAATGTTGTATGTTTTTTTTGAAAATTCTTATTTTTCTATTTTTTCGACCCTCGTATCGTTTGTCAGCGAATTTTGAATATGGAATACGGAAGACTATTACATTATCAACCTTTGTGTAGAATTTAAACGAGGGACATCGTTATATGGCTTCACAGTAATGAAAAGAATGTTGTATAATTTTTTTGAAAATTCTTATTTTTCTATTTTTTCGACCCTCGTATCGTTTGTCAGCGAATTTTGAATATGGAATACGAAAAAATATTACATTATCAACCTTTGTGTAGAATTTAAACGAGGGACATCGTTATATGGCTTCACAGTAATGAAAAGAATGTTGTATGTTTTTTTTGAAAATTCTTATTTTTCTATTTTTTCGACCCTCGTATCGTTTGTCAGCAAATATGGAATATGGAATACAAAAAAATATTACATTATCAACCTTTGTGTAGAATTTAAACGAGGGACATCGTTATATGGCTTCACAGTAATGAAAAGAATGTTGTATGTTTTTTTTGAAAATTCTTATTTTTCTATTTTTTCGACCCTCGTATCGTTTGTCAGCGAATTTTGAATATGGAATACGAAAGACTATTACATTATCAACCTTTGTGTAGAATTTAAACGAGGGACATCGTTATATGGCTTCACAGTAATGAAAAGAATGTTGTATGTTTTTTTTTTGAAAATTCTTATTTTTCTATTTTTTCTATTTTTTCGACCTAGAAGAATAATATAAAGTGCAAAAGAACAAGCAATAAGCATTCGAATATAAATTTTTAAATGAGTTCTCCTCTCAACAATAACCATAAAAATAATACCAAACGAAGCCGATACGAACTAAAAACAAATTAGTATTTGATCGATGGATATTTAGACAAAACACATCTACCTAAGTAACAATAATTAATCTTTGTTAAACATTTAACAAATTAAACAGGTGCTTTCCGCCGAATCGTGGACTGTTTTTCGAATTTTTCACCAACGTGTTTGTTTATGTGTTTGTATGATTGTCTGTTGGGCATGATGTGACTGTGAGCGGTCGGTAAGGCTGTCACTTTGAGTAATGAGACAATTTGTCGCCGCTGGAGCATTTCGCTTGTTGCTAACTTCACGGTGATAGGCATGTACGAATATTCGAACGAGCGGATATTTTTAGTTGGGAGCGGGTGTAAAAATATGCGGTTGGCATTCTTGCACAGTTTTTTCTAGTGTTGGAAATGTCTATTTCCAAATTTTTGTTTCAATGGTTTGTATTTATAATGTCAAAGTCTTTATTTAAAATAACAATGCACCAATTTAAATCAAATTAAATTTAAATTTTAGTTTCTAATGACTGAACCATCATAATTTTGTTCGCCACGACGAAAATTCAACACTCACTAGACACATATTTTTCTCAAATTTCTGAGTATAATAATAGTTCTCCTCTCACCCTTATACCAAAACAAAAACCTCTGAAGGGGTTATAAGAGGAAATGGATGCGATAATCGTCTGAAATAAAAGTGTCACTGTTTACTCAGTAGGGGGAGCTGTTGTCTCCAAGTGCATACAAACAAAACATCAATTTTGAGCCATCAGATGTATTAGGCCAGTAAAAATATTTATAATTTATACTCTATTCATAGCAGGTTAAAGTTGATAAGAAGAATTTGCTCGATTCAAAAGATGGCTGGTCTATTTTGCTGGCCTATTTTGCGAAGGAGTATAAAGGATGAGCTAGAAATGACGGACTCTAGAGTGAAGTGAAGGTATACAAAAGATGCTTTTCAAGCGTAGAAAAGAAAGCACTTTATATTTTTTTTGATCGGATGATAGATAAATAAATAGAGGTATTGTTATATAGAAATTCAATAGAGATTGTTTATGAATTTTTCTGTAGATAGGTCGACAATCAGGAAGTGAACTTTAAGATGCGTATTACATGGGAGAGATATAACATATCTTTTGTTTCGTATACATGGGAAGCGTAAAATTATTATTTCTCTACTAAATTCATCAAATTTATTTTCCTATTTTATTGAAGATTCAAAAATAGGCAAAACCAAGTCTACGCCAATGGTTGAGGTAAACAAAACCAAACATTTTTTTTTCTTCCTCCCCGATGGTATCGCGTTAGAAAGACAAATGGTCGTTTGTAGTGATTTTAAAGGCTTGGCGACTTATTGATGATACGCGATAAAAACTGTACAAATCGGCTTAGACATGTTAGATTTTATTGGTAAGAGGTCTTCAGTGGCGAGAGCTTATGAGTTGGGTCTAAATTTTTTAGAGATTAAATATTTACATATGGGGATATATTTCTTTGAGTCGGCTAGTCAATCAATCAATTTTTGGTCCAATGTATTGTAGAAAGATTAGTCAATGAGACAATAATTTCTTCTGTTCGATAGAATGAACAATATTACCAATATTTTGTGATATGAATGATTCGAGAGAACAGGGTGTCCCATAAATAATATCTTTTATGGATGTCAATCAAACCTTTAAGAGTATTAATTAAAAGTTTTTCAAGTAAAGTGCATGAAAAACAAGAAGAGCGGTATCAGAATTGACCCAGATGCAATCTACAACGACTAATTTACGAAAATCTTGTTTGAAGTTTGTAATTCATAAAGTTTTCCCAAAGAACACACGTTCCGTGGTAAAATAATATGATGTTGGAGCGGAAAATTAGCGAGGCAAACTTTAAGTTTTGTGTTTTAAATTAATAGTTTGTCTATTTTTATAACATTCACGATCTGCTAGTTTCTGTATACATTTTATAAATTCTTCACAATTTTTCTTAACCCTTTGAGCAAATATTTCACCACAGCACTGCTTTAAATCTACCTTTTGGTCATCATCACCATTATCTCGTCTCAAGTCATCTCCAAAACTCTAAAAATATCTTTTGAGAACACTTTACCACTACACAGGATCATTAATTATTCCTTTCTATTGTGTTGAAAGGATTTTTCTAGATCGAAGATGAGGACCCACTACTAACTGTCTTTCTATCGTTTGATAAACAGCTAATATTTTATACCTGAATGCTTTGAATTAATTCAGGGTAACACAGACAAATCGATTACTCACGAATCAAAGCATAAACACAGCGTTTGATAAAAAATTAAGTTAATTAAACTTGTTTTAGTTCATTAATGGGTTTGATATATAATTAAGACCTTTCAATTTAATTAATGATTTATAAAATTGGGAAAATAGAGCCATCAAAACAAAGGTTGTTATACTGAGGACTCAGGTTGAAGAAGGAATAACTAGAGTCGTTAGAAAGTTACAGGAACTTGTAAAATTATTGCAGTAATTAGATAATTGAGTAGACCATCCAATCAATGAAGATTCTCACGGATTTTATATCTGCAAAACAGGTTAATAGCAAATAAACTTATCTTTCAACTAATGCATAGTTGTATAACAACCTTATTAATGTAATTAAGTAAAATGAACAAAAACGAAAAACTTGATTTCAAATCCTTTGATATAAAGTTTCATCCATACAAACAACAAAAATAATTACAGCAACAACCAACAACCTTTGTGGGGTTCTGTTTGTCTAAACATGTACTCTGTATTACGTTAAATTTGACATTTTGTCCCTTTGATAAAATTGAGCTGGCCAGGAGGCATAAACCATTGACATCTGAGTGTATTGATATAAAACACCCCTAGGATAGCGTATGCGAAGTCAATCACTTTGCTCACCACTTTATTAGATTTAACTGTTAGAAAAACAAATTTTTGTATGAAATAATGGATTAAAATCTTACACTGATTAACAATTTAACTGCAAACAATTTGGTATACATTGAAATGAGTTCCAGGGTGGAAAAAATGTGCACGACCACATATTCACAGATCTCTATTAGATAGTTAGATCTCTTCCTGTGTCTTCCAGTATAGAAGAAGATAAGCAGAACGGGAACAATCCTATCCTTAGACTAGCAAGACCAAGAACAAATACCCAAGACTCAACTGAAAATTCTAGTGGATATAGCAACGGTTATAGCTTTGCGACCACTTCAATTTTGGTTGTGGTGGACATGGAGAAGATTAGATTAGCTACAAATGTATGAGAAGCAAAGGTGATTGTTGAAAGAGATAAAAGTAGACCCAAACAAACATTTAGAATTAGATGCCGTTTTGCCAGGATCACCCTGGGCGACCCTGGGAAGATGGCGCCGAAGAAATACTTGGCGATGACCAGGACAAACCTACGTATAACAGTGGGATTTCTGACTGGCCACTGTCAACTAAGGAAACACCTCCATACTATGGGGCTAGTGGACACACCTCTATGCAGGATGTGTGAAGAGGAAGATGAAACTGTCAGGCATGTCTTATGTGAGTCTTGGCCTACACCTGCAGAATAAAGGAGATGTCCACCTTCCTAGGTCACATGTGGCCTAAGTGCTATGAGCCTACACTCACCCTCCCTACTCTACAGATACAGAACATTTAGAATGAAAAACGTCTAAGAAAAATTACCTCTTTATATCGAAAATGTAGGGGGACATTATATGTTATGAATTATTTAACTCAATTTTAACAAATTTTACCCATGTAATAAAGGAATCGGAATCAATGAATACATATAAATTTCTATAAATAATTCAGAGCAATTCAATTTTTTCCACTGAAACACCACTTAGTTAAAGCAATCGTGATACTATAAGATTCATCCGTCGGCCGTCTCGCCTGCAAATGATAACATATGTATTTCTGTGTCTTTGTATCTGGTTTTCGTTAAGAGTTGGCAAATATCTTTGCACATGGAAGTGATTCTCGAGCACGTGGTTTGTGTAATAAATTTATGTTAGATTCCAACCACTTGAATAATTCAATCGGTTGTAGCTTTCATCCTTTTGAAATAGATTTTGCTGTAGTGACTTTTTAGTCGTTAAATATGTGTTGAGATATAAAATCAGCTGCAATTGATTTTAAACTATTTACCTGTAAAGCGTCTTCAGTAAATAGTTCCAATTACACAAAAGCCTATAAAAGATCCAACACACATGAATAAATAAGCTTCAACGCGTGTAAAAGAAAGACCTTGTCACATGGTGATCTATTTTTGGATACCATATTTACTGTAATAACATTCACACGCCATTCCTTCACTACGGTAACAAATTTTTGAAATATTTCTATTCCCTATTGATGGTTTAAATATATAAATGACATTTTCTACTGAGTGAAATATGCGTTTGGATTTTATCATAAACTGAGCTTATACGACTGGTGGAGTATATAAAAAGAAGAGTACTTTTAAAGTTAAAGTTCAGCCTATGGACTACTGAATTCCTAAAATAGTTGATGAATGTTGAAGGATATTTCTCGAAATCCCAGAGAAATCCAGCTGGGCATCATCACACTAGCTTTAACTATATAAGCCGATGACTCTACATCTAAAAGGATTAAATTAAGTCATCTTGAAGTCTTGTTTATAAAACTGCAATTCTAGCGTGAATTGACGTAAAACTTCTGACCACTTTTTGCAGTTCTACTTAATCGCTAGACCATACTTGAAACCAAAAGTTTAGAACGTTTTAAAAGGGTTCGGATGTTACTATAAATTCATGGATGTTTTTCAGCAATTAATTACACTTTGAAGAAAATAGCTTTCATAAACTTTGCGTAGCTCTCACCTTTAGAGCCTCATGTGCCAAATAAAAGACAATACAGTTTTTGGGACATCTTGTATAATAAATGATTCGATCCTTATTCATTATGTTGAATGAGAATCGTCCACAATATTATAATTGGCACTTTCAATTCATACTGGTAAACAATACCGTCAAAAACGCAGACAATATAACGGAAATCTCAGGATTAAAAAATGAACAAAATCAACCTGTTCTCTAATTGAATAAGCTGATCACAAACGATGTCTTATTAGTAGATAAGCCATTGGATTGCTGAAATCTTTAAGCAGAGCCTGACTTTGACCTGTGTAATCATTAGAATGCTGAAGAAAGTTCTATTATATACCAAAATAAATAAAATCGTTTGAAGGTTCTATAGATTAATGTTAAAATAGCGTGTAGAGTACAACATAAATATTTGATAAGTAAAAAATCATCTACTTAGTACAAAGACAACAACTCGTGTAATTAAATTTATATCGGGTCCATCAGTTGCTGTATCGTCTGCTCCGTCTTTTAGTATTCCTTCAATACATGCTTATTAATAGAGGTAATCAGGTACAATCAGCATATCCATTCCATTTCAGCTGGCATCAGCAGTCGTGAAACTCTAGTACCTACTTAGTGCTTTCAACTACACACATAATTACTATATACCTGCCCTCTATAAGAACTGACTTCTTTATACTCTGTGGGCTTCACCAAAAAAATATAAAATGTGATTCTAACATTAATGTGATCGCTTTGAAATGCATCATGGGATATTAAACTTCAATTCACTGTTACAGTTACAAGGGCATTCAAGAAATATTTTCCCTAGTCTCTTAATAGTCTATCTCGTTCGGGAGACAAAAAATGCACTGAATGAGCTAGCCAGATTCAACAAGGTCGTCATTACCTGGATACCGGGACACTCGGGTTATAGAGGTAATGAAAGAGCCGATAAACTTGCTAAGCAAGGAGCCAAGTCGGGAGAGCATCCAGAAAGGGAGGTAGGAATACCGTACCGAGAAGGATGCAATACCATAACGAAGGAGATAATTGGAAAGAGATGGGAAGCCTGGAAGGAATCCCATGGTCACAGATGGTGTAAAGAACTGACGGGAGATTTCATCTCCAGTTGGGCCAAATCAATCATCAAAATTGGTAGACGCAAGGCACGAGATGTTCTGGGTATACTCACCAGACACTGCGAGCTGCGATGCTACACACACAAAACACAGGGACATAGCAACTTGTGTAGATGGTGTGGAGAGGCGGAAGAGACCCCGTGTCATTTCCTATGTAAGTGCCCCAACCTAATGGTACATAGACATAGATGGTTGGGAGCAGCGATCCTGGACTAGCATTGACAACATACTTGCATTTTGCAAGAGTGTTGGCTTTAGTGCACATCTCTCTGAAGCAGCCTAAGCATAGCTTAAGTACGAATCGGGGGGAAAGGGATACAATGGCGAAAGCTAAGTGTCCCTGAGCATTGCACCCCGAACCACATTTAATAATAATAATAATAATAATAATAATAATAATAGTCTATCAAGTAGAGGAGATAATACTGCTTCTTTTAGAGGAGGAAATTGCTGTGAGTTTCATTTAAAAGAAGACTGGTAATTGGACATTGCACATTGAAAGAGAATCTGCGCAGTGTTATTTATAATATAAGTTGTCTGAGCCCATATACTATTATCCATATACGTAATAACTATTTTATGAGCTCGCTGTATACCACATAATTTAGCTGCGAGGGCCACGGTAAATACCGTGCTTAAAACAAATATTCTCATAATAGTAAAACAGCTCCACCGACCGATGAAGCATTGTTTGTCTTTTTTCTAATTGCTAAATTATAGGGAGTCGAGAATTTTCAAGTGGAGACGATCCGTTGCTATTACGACATCGTTTTATCGACTTCTTTGAGAAACTGAATGAACTTTTAAAGGATTCGGTAACGATATTATTCGTGGACGGATATAAATCACGAATTGCTTAGAGTTGTTTGAAAAAGGAATCAAGATGCGATTTTACTGCATTGTTGGTGAAGGAAAATTATTATTTTGTTTTCAAAAATTGGGCTTAGACAAGTTAATAATTATTCTGTAGTTGAATAGATTTGGAGAATTTTGGAAAAACAAGATTATATTATTCCTTAAATGAACACAAAGCTGTAAATCTACAAATTATATACTTATAGCAGTGAGAATTGGGTACTGTGGAAAAAGCACAAAACAAAAATAAATGCAATGGAAATGGAACATTAAAAGCGCTTAAAGACGAGACACTTTGTGTCTGATCACCTAGTAAAAAAAGCAAGATAGAATTGCGAGAAAAGTTATGGAAATGGGAATATCAAGAAAAAGACAAAGAGGAAGGAAATGGATATACCAGATTGGAAAAATTGGAAAGAACATAGGGAAAATATACGCCTGAGAAGGCATATAAGGATAAGAGAAAGAAATAATGTTTCTTATAAAACTTGAAGGTACAAGCATCAACAAACTTAACAACTCCCTATTTTAGACAACATTAAAACTAACTAATTTCTTAAGACTTTATCTACCTTTCACGACCTCCTTTATGTCATGATTTAATTTCGTTATAAGACACCGAAAGTCATTTGTTCCCTTTTCCTAGAAACAAACTAAGTGATACTAGGTATACTTTCGGGAATTGCCGGTCACGTCTAACTTTCACCTAGGGAGTATTAAGTAGGATTCCGGGCGAGTAAAATTCCAGGATTTGGAATCTCCAGACGACGAGAACTTGGTTAATTATCTCTTTTACTAAATCTTATGTAATTTCTGGATTGTTTTTCTTACTATTATCATACAGGGTGGTCAGAATAAATTTTAATTTAACATATTTTCTCCTTAAAAGAATTTATTTGGACGCGCTCATGTTTTTCAGCTTCTGCACATTAATGCAATTGTAAATGCTGGCTCTTTGTTTTATTTGTAGATGGAATATATACATATACTGATATACAACACGTCAAATTAATATCCAAACATTTTATCATGGCTGGGTACGTTTAATTTAATACAATGGTGATATGTTGCAGTGTTTAAAAATTTAATTTTATGCTACAGTTGCGAACAAAAGTTAATTTTTTGAAATTATCCGGCAAACTTCCTATAAAAGTTGATATGAAGGTATGCAACAGTATTGTTTGGATAGCAGAAGAATTATTTCGGGTAAAAATGTATTCGAGTGAGAGGAATGTTGGTAAATGTCATAAAATCACAATTATTTTTATATGTGTCAAAGTTAGAAGTCAAAATAAGCGAAAATTTTGGAATTCCTGACGAAATTATCGAAAAATCAGAGAAAACAACTGAAAATCTGTTGCCCAAAAAGTCTAAAAAAGCTTACGACACGGAATACGAAAACTTGGAAATTAGATGCAAGAAAACTATATACGTAAAAGATATTGATGGAAAATTATTTACCTTTATGCCCGCACGGGAATAAGGTATTAAATTAGATAGTTGGTATATAAGCAATAAAAACACAATAATGAACTAGTATGACAAAGATATTAATGGTATTCTTTCCAGTCAACTCTACAATCCATTTACTTGAAGGTGGAGTGAACGACTGCGAGATATTTACATCGCAAACAACTAAACATGATGCCAAAATAAGTGAGTGTTTTTATTTGACACTTCGAATAAGGAAAATAATTGATTGCTGGCTGTAAAAGTCAATTCGGAATTATTTTTCAACATCCTAACCGAGCCGGTCTTTTAGGGTCAAACAAATATATAAGGGTCAAGCCGTATCCAGTTTAATATAAATCGAATACCTCAAGTTTAGATTATTCGAAATTTTTTATGGGCTTTGTTATCACAAACATCTAAATGTTTTTTCTTTTGTATTATACAGGGTTAAAAATATTCCTCTTTTTATAATTCGAAATTGTATATTAAAAGAATATAGAGACGTGTTTTTTACATTCCATAAAGCAAATTGGCGAGTTTCAATTCAATTATATGTCCTAAGCTCCACGTAGGACCCTTGTGAACCGGTTTGAACATGATTAGTGACAGATTTCAATGTCAAATAGTTTTTAAAATAAAAAAAAAGTCTTAAATTTATAATTGGAAGCAATACTAATGCCTAAAAATACTTGGTAGTCTTAAAAATAACCCTGTATTGTAAACTTTAAAAAACAATCTGTAAAAATGACTTGTTTTGAAACATGGGACCGCTAGGATGTGTCCGATGGTTGATGGGTAATGGGTAAGCAAATAAAATCGTGGCTTCCATCGAAGTCGATGGACAGTCTTGACAGCCTCTTTATTAGCTGTCAATCGAGTCTGATTCATTCATTACCAGGAGGTCTGGCTTTTTAACATTCGGTTATTCAATCTTGACTTTTGACACTTCTGCTGCGTACCGTGACTTTTAGTTTTTTTTTTAATATTAGTTTAGTGGGATTTTTAAAGAAGGTTATCGGATGAGCTACCCCAACTTTTGTGAAGTACTTTAGTACATTTGAATTGATATAATAATGCATGAACTGTTTTTCGTTTTATAGTAAAATATTTAAAATGTGAAATATGATTTTAAAAAACTGCTTATTATATATAGTTTATAATAAAGTTTTTATAACAATGAGTGATATCATTCACATTTTAGCATTTAAATTGACAGTAAAACGGTTTTTATAATGTTTGTATGGTTGAAATAATGATATTTTTATATCGTAGAATGTTTTCTAGTTTTATTTGATTTCAAACAAACAATCATGCTAGTCATAAAGTGGATATAATTTTCTGAATTATTAACCGACAAAATTTATGTCAGAACTGGGCTAGACAAGTTAATGTTTAATTATGATATTATGTTATTTCACAATTCGGCTTTGCAATTATTCAGACAAAAAATGATGTTAAAAAACTGAGTTTCGTTTGTTGCGAACAATATTTTTTTTATTTTGGAAATAGTATTTTATATACTGCATGACTCTATTTGAAGGCAAATTTTGATTTGATAAAAAACTGATTATGGGCAAATATTTCAAGGTCTTTTATCCTCTGCCTTCTACTGTTTTAATATAAATATTTCCATGAGATATTCAAGTGTCTTATTGACTATGTTATTTGTTACTTATTCGCTCACGAGTTTGCAATAAAATATATTTCGAATGCAGACATTTCCATTCTTTGCATCTTAAGAAACTCACAGAAGTCAAAACAGAAATGAATTCACAATAAAACAAAAAGAATAACTTAGTATCACGACATATTGTACCGCCACTGTTGTACCAGTGGCGGCTCGTGGTAAAAATTTCAAGTTGTTCTGCAATTTTTTTTAATAGTAGATTTTGCCTACTCACCAATATATCTGTTACAGTCCTCTTTTCACCTGCAAATAAAAATTTATTTTAGTCTTTATGGAAAAATAAAACAAGCAAAAATTTATGCGTATTTAAATTATGTCGAGATAATGATCACCAACGCCTTTTTACGTCTTTTAAATTATGAAATTAACATGTCAACTTGCATTTTAAATGCCTACCACTTTTCAAAATAAATGGAGTATAACTACTGTTGGGACATAAAGAGTGCGTTTCTGGGAAAAGAAAAAAAGCACTTAGGAGACGCAATTCGTTTCTAGAAATTCCAAAAATAGTTCCCGGTTTAAATTTTAATATCCTGCTAATGAGGACATGGGTGGTGCTAAAATGAGACAAACTAAAAGATCTATTGTGCCCCCTTACTGTCCTCAGAAACTAGTAGCTCCTCAGCTCAGTTTTACTTTGACTTCACCCAGAAGAATCTTTGATTGTATAAGCCCTACTCGATCTTTCCAATGGTCAGATCTTCTCTTTCTTTTGGCTTCATCTATTTCTTTCAATATTACATTGGGGCTGATTCCGCAAAAAGGTTCAGGTCCCCAGAAAGGTATTTTAGTCCCTTTCTTTGCTGGTTCATCTGCTTCAACTGTCAACCCATTCAAGTATTTCCAATCAACTTCGTTCCTACTTCCATTATAAGTCATTTTATTTTTTATGGTTGTTGTCAATTAACTTTTAAAAGAAATTTGCTACTAAATCATCAACGAAACGTATCGTACTTAATAATTTTAATAAAGATGAAAAAAAATGTCGCGTACGTTTTCCGAAAGTGTATTTATAGTGATCTGACAAATCACACAATTTGTCTAAATTACAGTTTTGTAGGTTGCCGGCTACGTTTAATCTTAGTTTATTTATGACCCCAATTAATCAAGACGAGCAACATACTATAATTTTGAAAACATTTCTAGAAATAAACCAACAGATAATCTGTTATAAAACTTTTCAGATTTTCAAATGGTATATCAAAAGGTCCATGCTTACAGAATCGGACCGAAACTTTTGAATTCAATCGAAGAAAAACTCTAAATTGAATCCTCAGATTTATGTTTTTCTGCTGAAGAATGACGCGATTGAGTTAATGATTCTGGTAAGTGATGAGGAAAGTTGGTCTTGGTCTTGACAAGACTCTGTACTAAATGAATAAGCAAGACCGAGACCAAGACCAAAGCCAGACGATTTGAGCAAGACCAAGAGCAATGCAGACAAAGACCAAACTATCCGAGTCTTGAAAATCAGCAGGAGTTGATAATATATTAGTAGTTATGTCAGAAATCCAGGCTAGAACCAATGATATTCCTGGAAATGCAATAAATATTGTACCTAACTCAACTCAAGGTCAGACCCAAACTCCAGTAGTGGACAAGAGGGTATGGTAGGCAGGCAAAGGTTTGGAACGGTATTTAGTGCAGGTATACCTACTTGGAGTATAAAAAGCTACAGTTAGTTTGATGGTAATGAAAAGAAATTGAAAATCTTAAAATAGAATGAAGCAGAAATACTTAAATATAAAAAATAATTATTGTACGGTCCTGTTTATAATAATTATAGAGTAATCGAAACTTAAGATCTCACCAAAGACGTTGTTTACGCCATTCTAAGATGAAAAATGTTCGTTTCTTATGATATTATCAAGAAATACGAATACCGTCGTGGTTCAAAACTTTTATCTGTCAACGGTGAAATAGAGCAACATGACGTTTCGTTATTGAGCAACAAAAATACAAATGTATATACTTTAAATCCACTAGTGGCTTGTGGAGGTGTTTTTAAATTAGTGAAATGATAAAGGTGTCTTTCAACACCAGTCAAAAATGACAGATTCACATAATATATAATTTGTTTGTAAATGAAAATTATCTTAGCTAAATAATTTAGCTAATTAAAACGTTCTATATTCAACCACGTAAACTACAATTAATTAAACAAGGATACAACAAGAATAATTTATTTTCGGTTTTGAGTGACAGTTCACGAAAACCAATTGCTCCGTCGACGCCCATATTGTTTTATCTCTCGTATTTATCTTCATTTTATTTATTCTTCTTTCTGCCTACCAACCAATTTGAGCAGGAAATTCAATTTGAATTGATAACGAAGATGATGAATTTAAATTATTTTTGTTTCAGGTAGAAGTTGTGTCTTTCTATATACAATTACTTAAGGACCACCCTGTATATTTATAAATTCACTGCTAAACATCATTCTTCGAATAAAATATTTAAATACGAGTTTCTGTCTATGAACTTGTGTATACTTGTAGGCATCTTGAGGAGTTTCTTCGTTGTTGATGATTTCGTTCAGACAGGTTGTCCAAACAAATACAAACTGTTTGTTTACTCCTTACACTCTACACTAAAAACTTTTATATATTTTTTGTTTACTTTTCAAAAGTCGTGTAACTCAATATCAGTCAAATTAACATGACGTGTGTCACTTTATTCTATGTCAGTTTTGTATTTTATTGGTATAAATAGCAAATAAAATGGAAATATAAAAGAATAGGTTACATATGTATGTGAAAAAATTGAAACATCTGTGCACTAGAAATAGTTGAAAAAAAACCATTTTTTTAAAATACATTTATATCTATAGTGTTTATTATTTTTTAACTGGAACACCCTATATTTTGATACTAAACGATAATTTTTACTACTTCAAGAAATATTTAACGAAGCGAGAATTTTCTTGGATAAGTGAATATTTTTGGAAACACAGCCACTTACTATTTGAATTGCATTTACCGCATTTAGATTGTTAGGTATTATAATTCTTTCTTGAAACGTGAAAATATTTTTTTGCACTTTAAACTTGAAACTTTCAACACTAAAAAATCCCCAACTTTTTCCTCAAACTAAAATTTTGTTGGCAAAATGTCGTATAAATGAGGAAAAACGTGATAAAGTTAAAGTAGAACAATTGAATGTTCAATTATTTTGAATGAGAGGTTTAAAATGTCAACTGGCTTTCTACCAAAAAATACTTTGTTTCCAGCCTCTTTAAAAATGAGATATAGGGCCGTATGGAACTTTGCCAACTATATCATAGCTGATATGATACATGCTTCATTATTTTGTGATGTACTGTGACGTTGCTTTGGTGAAAAATAACTGGCTTTATGAAACTGGCTGTGTTGAATATGAAAGTAATCGTATTTGTTGGTCTAACAAGTACAATAATTTATAAATAGAATGAAAACTAAAATACAATAACAACTATAAAATCTTTCATATAACTGTTAGCTTATCACTTTGGTAATCACCTGTTTTATAGTGGTTGGATACCAGACAAACCTCAACCGATATAAGGTATTACAATTGAAATAAAATGAAATTACAATTATTATAGAATATGGTGGTTGACTAAAAATATTTATCAATGATATAGAAGTGTATTTGAAATGAATTTATAGGTTTTGAGGTTTTGATTTGTAACAAAAATGATGTGTATTGGATTCCGAAATATTTGTTTTATAATGGGGTGTGTGGAATTTTGGACAGTTCTTGGGAAATTTGTGATGATTGGGAAATGGTACCATGGATCTCCTGATAATATTTATACAGCAATATGATACATGTTACTTCCTTGATAATGTAAATAATGAACTGAGATATGAGAAATTTTCCGCTGGATGGATTGCCGAAGACTAGAACGGTCTATCTATCATATTAGTCGAGTTATAAACACATTTAGTTTTGAAAACGGAATTTTCGAAAATTTCAAGACTCCATTTGGAAGAGAAAAATGATTTAATACAAAAACAGACTGTTGCAGTCGATTTTTCGCATCAAAAAAACCCTCCAGACAAATTTTGAGCAATTTTTATATCAAGGTATGGAAATATTTAATGTAAACTGCATTGGGCTAACTTTTTTCCTAGGGAAAATTATGGACTCAAAATGAACTAACTTATGTAAAATTGTCCGCTGAATCGATTGCCGAAGACTAAAACGTTATATCTATCATATTAGTCGAGTTATGAGCACATTTATTTTTGAAAACGGGATTTTCGAAAATTTCAAGACTCCATTTGGAGGAGAAAAAATGATTTTATACAAAAACAGACTGTGGCAGTCGATTTTTCGCATCAAAAAACCCCCTCAGACAAATTTTGAGCCATTTTTATTTCAAAAATGATTTTTTTGTCGAAAATTTTGAAGCAAGGGGTAGGTATGGAAATATTTAAAGTAAACTGCATTGAGCTAACTTCTTTCCTAGGCGAAATTATGGACTCAAAATACACTGACTTATGTAAAATTGTCGGCTGAATCGATTGCCGAAAACTAGAACGTTCTATCTATCATATTATTCGAGTTATGAGCACATTTATTTTTGAAAACGAGATTTTCGAAAATTTCAAGACTCCATTTGGAGGAGAAAAAATGATTTTATACAAAAACAGACTGTGGCAGTCGATTTTTCGCATCGAAAAACCCCTTCAGACAAATTTTGAGCAATTTTTATTTCAAAAATGATTTTTTTGTCGAAAATTTTGAAGCAAGGGGTAGGTATGGAAATATTTAATGTAAACTGCATTGAGCTAACTTCTTTCCTAGGCGGAATTATGGACTCAAAATACACTGACTTATGTAAAATTGTCGGCTGAATCGATTGCCGAAGACTAGAACCTTCTATCTATCATATTAGTCGAGTTATGAGCACATTTAGTTTTCAAAACGGGATTTTCGAAAATTTCAAGACTCCATTTGGAGGAGAAAAAATGATTTTATACAAAAACAGACTGTGGCAGTCGATTTTTCGCATCAAAAAACCCCTCCAGACAAATTTTGAGCAATTTTTATTTCAAAAATAAATTTTTTTGTCGGAAATTTTGAAGCAAGGGGTAGGTATGGAAATATTTAATGTAAACTGCATTGTGCTAACTTTTTTCCTAGGGGGAATTATGGACTCAAAATACACTGACTTATGTAAAATTGTCCGCTGAATCGATTGCCGAAGACTAGGACGTTCTATCTATGATATTAGTCGAGTTATGAGCACATTTATTTTTGAAAACGGGATTTTCGAAAATTTCAAGACTCCATTTGGAGGAGAAAAAATGATTTTATACAAAAACAGACTGTGGCAGTCGATTTTTCGCATCAAAAAACCCCTCCAGACAAATTTTGAGCAATTTTTATTTCAAAAATGATTTTTTTGTCGAAAATTTTGAAGCAAGGGGTAGGTATGGAAATATTTAATGTAAACTGCATTGAGCTAACTTCTTTTCCTAGGCGGAATTATGGACTCAAAATACACTGACTTATGTAAAATTGTCGGCTGAATCGAGTGCCGAAGACTAGAACGTTCTATCTATCATATTAGTCGAGTTATGAGCAGATTTAGTTTTGAAAATGGGATTTTCGAAAATTTCAAGACTCCATTTGGAGGAGAAAAAATGATTTTATACAAAAACAGACTGTGGCAGTCGATTTTTTGCATCGAAAAACCCCTCCAGACAAATTTTGAGCAATTTTTATTTCAAAAATGATTTTTTTTGTCGGAAATTTTGAAGCAAGGGGTAGGTATGGAAATATTTAATGTAAACTGCATTGTGCTAACTTTTTTCCCAGGGGGAATTATGGACTCAAAATACACTGACTTATGTATTATTGTCCGCTGAATCGATTGCCGAAGACTAGGACGTTCTATCTATAATATTAGTCGAGTTATGAGCACATTTATTTTTGAAAACGGGATTTTCGAAAATTTCAAGACTCCATTTGGAGGAGAAAAAATGATTTTATACAAAAACAGACTGTGGCAGTCGATTTTTCGCATCAAAAAAACCCCTCCAGACAAATTTTGAGCAATGTTTATTTCAAAAATGATTTTTTTGTCGAAAATTTTGAAGCAAGGGGTAGGTATGGAAATATTTAATGTAAACTGCATTAAGCTAACTTCTTTCCTAGGCGGAATTATGGACTCAAAATAAACTGACCTATGTAAAATTGTCCGCTGAATCGATTGCCGAAGACAAGAACGTTCTATCTATCATATTAGTCGAGTTATGAGCACATTTATTTTTGAAAACGGGATTTTCGAAAATTTCAAGACTCCATTTGGAGGAGAAAAAATGATTTTATACAAAAACAGACTGTGGCAGTCGATTTTTCGCATCAAAAAACCCCTTCAGACAAATTTTGAGCAATTTTTATTTCAAAAATGATTTTTTTGTCGAAAATTTTGAAGCAAGGGGTAGGTATGGAAATATTTAATGTAAACTGCGTTGAGCTAACTTCTTTCCTAGGCGGAATTATGGACTCAAAATACACTGACTTATGTAAAATTGTCGGCTGAATCGATTGCCGAAGACTAGAACGTTCTATCTATCATATTAGTCGAGTTATGAGCACATTTAGTTTTGAAAACGGAATTTTCGAAAATTTCAAGACTCCATTTGGAAGAGAAAAATAATTTAATACAAAAACAGACTGTTGCAGTCGATTTTTCGCATCAAAAAAACCCTCCAGACAAATTTTGAGCAATTTTTATATCAAGGTATGGAAATATTTAATGTAAACTGCATTGGGCTAACTTTTTTCCTAGGGAAAATTATGGACTCAAAATGAACTAACTTATGTAAAATTGTCCGCTGAATCGATTGCCGAAGACTAAAACGTTATATCTATCATATTAGTCGAGTTATGAGCACATTTATTTTTGAAAACGGGATTTTCGAAAATTTCAAGACTCCATTTGGAGGAGAAAAAATGATTTTATACAAAAACAGACTGTGGCAGTCGATTTTTCGCATCAAAAAACCCCCTCAGACAAATTTTGAGCCATTTTTATTTCAAAAATGATTTTTTTGTCGAAAATTTTGAAGCAAGGGGTAGGTATGGAAATATTTAAAGTAAACTGCATTGAGCTAACTTCTTTCCTAGGCGAAATTATGGACTCAAAATACACTGACTTATGTAAAATTGTCGGCTGAATCGATTGCCGAAAACTAGAACGTTCTATCTATCATATTATTCGAGTTATGAGCACATTTATTTTTGAAAACGAGATTTTCGAAAATTTCAAGACTCCATTTGGAGGAGAAAAAATGATTTTATACAAAAACAGACTGTGGCAGTCGATTTTTCGCATCGAAAAACCCCTTCAGACAAATTTTGAGCAATTTTTATTTCAAAAATGATTTTTTTGTCGAAAATTTTGAAGCAAGGGGTAGGTATGGAAATATTTAATGTAAACTGCATTGAGCTAACTTCTTTCCTAGGCGGAATTATGGACTCAAAATACACTGACTTATGTAAAATTGTCGGCTGAATCGATTGCCGAAGACTAGAACCTTCTATCTATCATATTAGTCGAGTTATGAGCACATTTAGTTTTCAAAACGGGATTTTCGAAAATTTCAAGACTCCATTTGGAGGAGAAAAAATGATTTTATACAAAAACAGACTGTGGCAGTCGATTTTTCGCATCAAAAAACCCCTCCAGACAAATTTTGAGCAATTTTTATTTCAAAAATAAATTTTTTTGTCGGAAATTTTGAAGCAAGGGGTAGGTATGGAAATATTTAATGTAAACTGCATTGTGCTAACTTTTTTCCTAGGGGGAATTATGGACTCAAAATACACTGACTTATGTAAAATTGTCCGCTGAATCGATTGCCGAAGACTAGGACGTTCTATCTATGATATTAGTCGAGTTATGAGCACATTTATTTTTGAAAACGGGATTTTCGAAAATTTCAAGACTCCATTTGGAGGAGAAAAAATGATTTTATACAAAAACAGACTGTGGCAGTCGATTTTTCGCATCAAAAAACCCCTCCAGACAAATTTTGAGCAATTTTTATTTCAAAAATGATTTTTTTGTCGAAAATTTTGAAGCAAGGGGTAGGTATGGAAATATTTAATGTAAACTGCATTGAGCTAACTTCTTTTCCTAGGCGGAATTATGGACTCAAAATACACTGACTTATGTAAAATTGTCGGCTGAATCGAGTGCCGAAGACTAGAACGTTCTATCTATCATATTAGTCGAGTTATGAGCAGATTTAGTTTTGAAAACGGGATTTTCGAAAATTTCAAGACTCCATTTGGAGGAGAAAAAATGATTTTATACAAAAACAGACTGTGGCAGTCGATTTTTTGCATCGAAAAACCCCTCCAGACAAATTTTGAGCAATTTTTATTTCAAAAATGATTTTTTTTGTCGGAAATTTTGAAGCAAGGGGTAGGTATGGAAATATTTAATGTAAACTGCATTGTGCTAACTTTTTTCCCAGGGGGAATTATGGACTCAAAATACACTGACTTATGTAAAATTGTCCGCTGAATCGATTGCCGAAGACTAGGACGTTCTATCTATAATATTAGTCGAGTTATGAGCACATTTATTTTTGAAAACGGGATTTTCGAAAATTTCAAGACTCCATTTGGAGGAGAAAAAATGATTTTATACAAAAACAGACTGTGGCAGTCGATTTTTCGCATCAAAAAAACCCCTCCAGACAAATTTTGAGCAATGTTTATTTCAAAAATGATTTTTTTGTCGAAAATTTTGAAGCAAGGGGTAGGTATGGAAATATTTAATGTAAACTGCATTAAGCTAACTTCTTTCCTAGGCGGAATTATGGACTCAAAATAAACTGACCTATGTAAAATTGTCCGCTGAATCGATTGCCGAAGACAAGAACGTTCTATCTATCATATTAGTCGAGTTATGAGTACATTTAGTTTTGAAAACGGGATTTCGAAAATTTCAAGACTCCATTTGGAGGAGAAAAAATGATTTTATACAAAAACAGACTGTGGCAGTCGATTTTTCGCATCAAAAAACCCCTCCAGACAAATTTTGAGCAATTTTTATTTCAAAAATAAATTTTTTTGTCGGAAATTTTGAAGCAAGGGGTAGGTATGGAAATATTTAATGTAAACTGCATTGTGCTAACTTTTTTCCTAGGGGGAATTATGGACTCAAAATACACTGACTTATGTAAAATTGTCCGCTGAATCGATTGCCGAAGACTAGGACGTTCTATCTATGATATTAGTCGAGTTATGAGCACATTTATTTTTGAAAACGGGATTTTCGAAAATTTCAAGACTCCATTTGGAGGAGAAAAAATGATTTTATACAAAAACAGACTGTGGCAGTCGATTTTTCGCATCAAAAAACCCCTCCAGACAAATTTTGAGCAATTTTTATTTCAAAAATGATTTTTTTGTCGAAAATTTTGAAGCAAGGGGTAGGTATGGAAATATTTAATGTAAACTGCATTGAGCTAACTTCTTTTCCTAGGCGGAATTATGGACTCAAAATACACTGACTTATGTAAAATTGTCGGCTGAATCGAGTGCCGAAGACTAGAACGTTCTATCTATCATATTAGTCGAGTTATGAGCAGATTTAGTTTTGAAAACGGGATTTTCGAAAATTTCAAGACTCCATTTGGAGGAGAAAAAATGATTTTATACAAAAACAGACTGTGGCAGTCGATTTTTTGCATCGAAAAACCTCTCCAGACAAATTTTGAGCAATTTTTATTTCAAAAATGATTTTTTTTGTCGGAAATTTTGAAGCAAGGGGTAGGTATGGAAATATTTAATGTAAACTGCATTGTGCTAACTTTTTTCCCAGGGGGAATTATGGACTCAAAATACACTGACTTATGTAAAATTGTCCGCTGAATCGATTGCCGAAGACTAGGACGTTCTATCTATAATATTAGTCGAGTTATGAGCACATTTATTTTTGAAAACGGGATTTTCGAAAATTTCAAGACTCCATTTGGAGGAGAAAAAATGATTTTATACAAAAACAGACTGTGGCAGTCGATTTTTCGCATCAAAAAAACCCCTCCAGACAAATTTTGAGCAATGTTTATTTCAAAAATGATTTTTTTGTCGAAAATTTTGAAGCAAGGGGTAGGTATGGAAATATTTAATGTAAACTGCATTAAGCTAACTTCTTTCCTAGGCGGAATTATGGACTCAAAATAAACTGACCTATGTAAAATTGTCCGCTGAATCGATTGCCGAAGACAAGAACGTTCTATCTATCATATTAGTCGAGTTATGAGTACATTTAGTTTTGAAAACGGGATTTCGAAAATTTCAAGACTCCATTTGGAGGAGAAAAAATGATTTTATACAAAAACAGACTGTGGCAGTCGATTTTTCGCATCAAAAAACCCCTCCAGACAAATTTTGAGCAATTTTTATTTCAAAAATGATTTTTTTGTCGGAAATTTTGAAGCAAGGGGTAGGTATGGAAATATTTAATGTAAACTGCATTGAGCTAACTTCTTTCCTAGGCGGAATTATGGACTCAAAATACACTGACTTATGTGAAATTGTCGGCTGAATCGATTGCCGAAGACTAGAACGTTCTATCTATCATATTAGTCGAGTTATGAGCACATTTAGTTTTGAAAACGGGATTTTCGAAAATTTCAAGACTCCATTTGGAGGAGAAAAAATGATTTTATACAAAAACAGACTGTGGCAGTCGATTTTTTGCATCGATAAACCCCTCCAGACAAATTTTGAGCAATTTTTATTTCAAAAATGATTTTTTTGTCGGAAATTTTGAAGCAAGGGGTAGGTATGGAAATATTTAATGTAAACTGCATTGTGCTAACTTTTTTCCTAGGGGAAATTATGGACTCAAAATACACTGATTTATGTAAAATTGTCCGCTGAATCGATTGCCGAAGTTTAGTACGTTCTATCTATCATATTAGTCGAGTTATGAGCACATTTATTTTTGAAAACGGGATTTCGAAAATTTCAAGACTCCATTTGGAGGAGAAAAAATGATTTTATACAAAAACAGACTGTGGCAGTCGATTTTTCGCATCAAAAAACCCCTTCAGACAAATTTTGAGCAATTTTTATTTCAAAAATGATTTTTTTGTCGGAAATTTTGAAGCAAGGGGTACGTATGGAAATATTTAATGTAAACTGCATTGTGCTAACTTTTTTCCTAGGGGGAATTATGGACTCAAAATACACTGATCCATGTAAAATTGTCCGCTGAATCGATTGCCGAAAACTAGAACGTTCTATCTATCATATTATTCGAGTTATGAGCACATTTATTTTTGAAAACGGGATTTCGAAAATTTCAAGACTCCATTTGGAGGAGAAAAAATGATTTTATACAAAAACAGACTGTGGCAGTCGATTTTTTGCATCAAAAAACTCCACCAGACAAATTTTGAGCAATTTTTATTTCAAAAATGATTTTTTTGTCGGAAATTTTGAAGCAAGGGGTAGGTATGGAAATATTTAATGTAAACTGCATTGTGCTAACTTTTTTCCTAGGGGGAATTATGGACTCAAAATACACTGACTTATGTAAAATTGTCCGCTGAATCGATTGCCGAAGACTAGAACGTTCTATCTATCATATTAGTCGAGTTATGAGCACATTTAGTTTTGAAAACGGGATTTTCGAAAATTTCAAGACTCCATTTGGAGGAGAAAAACTTATTTTATACAAAAACAGACTGTGGCAGTCGATTTTTTGCATCAAAAAACCCCTCCAGACAACTTTTGAGCAATTTTTATTTCAAAAATGATTTTTTTGTCGAAAATTTTGAAGCAAGGGGTAGGTATGGAAATATTTAATGTAAACTGCATTGTTCTAACTTTTTTCCTAGGGGGAATTATGGACTCAAAATACACTGATTTATGTAAAATTGTCCGCTGAATCGATTGCCGAAGACTAGAACGTTCTATCTATCATATTAGTCGAGTTATGAGCACATTTAGTTTTGAAAACGGGATTTTCGAAAATTTCAAGACTCCATTTGGAGGAGAAAAACTTATTTTATACAAAAACAGACTGTGGCAGTCGATTTTTTGCATCAAAAAACCCCTCCAGACAAATTTTGAGCAATTTTTATATCAAAAATGATTTTTTTGTCGAAAATTTTGAAGCAAGGGGTAGATATGGAAATATTTAATGTAAACTGCATTGAGCTAACTTCTTTCCTAGGCGGAATTATGGACTCAAAATACACTGACATATGTAAAATTGTCGGCTGAATCGATTGCCGAAGACTAGAACGTTCCATCTATCATATTAGTCGAGTTATGAGCACATTTAGTTTTGAAAACGGGATTTTCGAAAATTTCAAGACTCCGTTTGGAGGAGAAAAAATTATTTTATACAAATACAGACTGTGGCAGTCGATTTTTTGCATCAAAAAACCCCTCCAGACAAATTTTGAGCAATTTTTATATCAAAAATGATTTTTTTGTCGAAAATTTTGAAGCAAGGGGTAGGTATGGAAATATTTAATGTAAACTGCATTGTGCTAACTTTTTTCCTAGGGGGAATTATGGACTCAAAATACACTGACTTCTGTAAAATTGTCCGCTGAATCGATTGCCGAAGACTAGAACGTTCTATCTATCATATTAGTCGAGTTATGAGCACATTTAGTTTTGAAAACGGAATTTTCGAAAATTTCAAGATTCCATTTGGAGGAGAAAAAATGATTTTATACAAAAACAGACTGTGGCAGTCGATTTTTCGCATCAAAAAACCCCTTCAGACAAATTTTGAGCAATTTTTATTTCAAAAATGATTTTTTTGTCGGAAATTTTGAAGCAAGGGGTAGGTATGGAAATATTTAATGTAAACTGCATTGTTCTAACTTTTTTCCTAGGGGGAATTATGGACTCAAAATACACTGACTTATGTAAAATTGTCGGCTGAATCGATTGCCGAAGACTAGAACGTTCTATCTATCATATTAGTCGAGTTATGAGCACATTTAGTTTTGAAAACGGGATTTTCGAAAATTTCAAGACTCCGTTTGGAGGAGAAAAAATGATTTTATACAAAAACAGACTGTGGCAGTCGATTTTTTGCATCAAAAAACCCCTCCAGACAAATTTTGAGCAATTTTTATATCAAAAATGATTTTTTTGTCGAAAATTTTGAAGCAAGGGGTAGGTATGGAAATATTTAATGTAAACTGCATTGTGCTAACTTTTTTCCTAGGGGGAATTATGGACTCAAAATACACTGACTTCTGTAAAATTGTCCGCTGAATCGATTGCCGAAGACTAGAACGTTCTATCTATCATATTAGTCGAGTTATGAGCACATTTAGTTTTGAAAACGGAATTTTCGAAAATTTCAAGACTCCATTTGGAGGAGAAAAAATGATTTTATACAAAAACAGACTGTGGCAGTCGATTTTTCGCATCAAAAAACCTCTTCAGACAAATTTTGAGCAATTTTTATTTCAAAAATGATTTTTTTGTCGGAAATTTTGAAGCAAGGGGTACGTATGGAAATATTTAATGTAAACTGCATTGTGCTAACTTTTTCCCTAGGGGGAATTATGGACTCAAAATACACTGATTCATGTGAAATTGTCCGCTGAATCGATTGCCGAAGACTAGAACGTTCTATCTATCATATTATTCGAGTTATGAGCACATTTATTTTTGAAAACGGGATTTTCGAAAATTTCAAGACTCCATTTGGAGGAGAAAAAATGATTTTATACAAAAACAGACTGTGGCAGTCGATTTTTTGCATCAAAAAACCCCTCCAGACAAATTTTGAGCAATTTTTATTTCAAAAATGATTTTTTTGTCGGAAATTTTGAAGCAAGGGGTAGGTATGGAAATATTTAATGTAAACTGCATTGTTCTAACTTTTATCCTAGGGGGAATTATGGACTCAAAATACACTGACTTATGTAAAATTGTCGGCTGAATCGATTGCCGAAGACTAGAACGTTCTATCTATCATATTAGTCGAGTTATGAGCACTTTTAGTTTTGAAAACGGGATTTTCGAAAATTTCAAGACTCCATTTGGAGGAGAAAAAATGATTTTATACAAAAACAGACTGTGGCAGTCGATTTTTTGCATCAAAAAACCCCTGCAGACAAATTTTGAGCAATTTTTATTTCAAAAATGATTTTTTTGTCGGAAATTTTGAAGCAAGGGGTAGGTATGGAAATATTTAATGTAAACTGCATTGTGCTAACTTTTCTCCTAGGGGGAATTATGGACTCAAAATACACTGACTTATGTAAAATTGTCGGCTGAATCGATTGCCGAAGACTAGAACGTTCTATCTATCATATCAGTCGAGTTATGAGCACATTTAGTTTTGAAAACGGGATTTTCGAAAATTTCAAGACTCCATTTGGAGGAGCAAAAATGATTTTATACAAAAACAGACTGTGGCAGTCGATTTTTTGCATCAAAAAACCCCTCCAGACAAATTTTGAGCAATTTTTATATCAAAAATGATTTTTTTGTCGAAAATTTTGAAGCAAGGGGTAGGTATGGAAATATTTAATGTAAACTGCATTGAGCTAACTTCTTTCCTAGGCGGAATTATGGACTCAAAATACACTGACTTATGTAAAATTGTCGGCTGAATCGATTGCCGAAGACTAGAACGTTCTATCTATCATATTAGTCGAGTTATGAGCACATTTAGTTTTGAAAACGGGATTTTCGAAAATTTCAAGACTCCATTTGGAGGAGAAAAAATTATTTTATACAAAAACAGACTGTGGCAGTCGATTTTTTGCATCAAAAAACCCCTCCAGACAAATTTTGAGCAATTTGTATTTCAAAAATGATTTTTTTGTCGGAAATTTTGAAGCAAGGGGTAGGTATGGAAATATTTAATGTAAACTGCATTGAGCTAACTTCTTTCCTAGGCGGAATTATGGACTCAAAATACACTGACTTATGTAAAATTGTCGGCTGAATCGATTGCCAAAGACAAGAACGTTCTATCTATCATATTAGTCGAGTTATGAGCACATTTAGTTTTGAAAACGGGATTTTCGAAAATTTCAAGACTCCATTTGGAGGAGAAAAAATTATTTTATACAAAAACAGACTGTGGCAGTCGATTTTTCGCATCAAAAAACACCTTCAGACAAATTTTGAGCAATTTTTATTTCAAAAATGATTTGTTTGTCGAAAATTTTGAAGCAAGGGGTAGGTATGGAAATATTTAATGTAAACTGCATCGAGCTAACTTCTTTCCTAGGCGGAATTATGGACTCAAAATACACTGACTTATGTAAAATTGTCGGCTGAATCGATTGCCGAAGACTAGAACGTTCTATCTATCATATCAGTCGAGTTATGAGCACATTTAGTTTTGAAAACGGGATTTTCGAAAATTTCAAGACTCCATTTGGAGGAGAAAAAATTATTTTATACAAAAACAGTCTGTGGCAGTCGATTTTTTGCATAAAAAAACCCCTCCAGACAAATTTTGAGCAATTTTTTTTCAAAAATGATTTTTTTGTCGGAAATTTTGAAGCAAGGGGTAGGTATGGAAATATTTAATGTAAACTGCATTGTGCTAACTTTTTTCCTAGGGGGAATTATGGACTCAAAATACATTGATTTATGTAAAATTGTCCGCTGAATCGATTGCCGAAGACTAGAACGTTCTATCTACCATATTAGTCGAGTTATGAGCACATTTAGTTTTGAAAACGGGATTTTCGAAAATTTCAAGACTCCATTTGGAGGAGAAAAAATGATTTTATACAAAAACAGACTGTGGCAGTCGATTTTTCGCATCAAAAAACCCCTCCAGACAAATTTTGAGCAATTTTTATTTCAAAAATGATTTTTTTGTCGAAAATTTTGAAGCAAGGGGTAGGTATGGAAATATTTAGTGTAAACTGCATTGAGCTAACTTCTTTCCTAGGCGGAATTATGGACTCAAAATACACTGACTTATGTAAAATTGTCGGCTGAATCGATTGCCGAAGACTAGAACGTTATATCTATCATATTAGTCGAGTTATGAGCACATTTAGTTTTGAAAACGGGATTTTCGAAAATTTCAAGACTCCATTTGGAGGAGAAAAAATGATTTTATACAAAAACAGACTGTGGCAGTCGATTTTTCGCATCAAAAAACCCCTCCAGACAAATTTTGAGCAATTTTTATTTCAAAAATGATTTTTTTGTCGGAAATTTTGAAGCAAGGGGTAGGTATGGAAATATTTAATGTAAACTGCATTGTGCTAACTTTTTTCCTAGGGGGAATTATGGACTCAAAATACACTAACTTATGTAAAATTGTCGGCTGAATCGATTGCCGAAGACTAGAACGTTTTATCTATCATATTAGTCAAGTTATGAGCACATTTAGTTTTGAAAACGGGATTTTCGAAAATTTCAAGACTCCATTTGGAGGAGAAAAAATTATTTTATACAAAAACAGACTGTGGCAGTCGATTTTTTGCATCAAAAAACCCCTCCAGACAAATTTTGAGCAATTTTTATATCAAAAATGATTTTTTTGTCGAAAATTTTGAAGCAAGGGGTAGGTATGGAAATATTTAATGTAAACTGCATTGAGCTAACTTCTTTCCTAGGCGGAATTATGGACTCAAAATACACTAACTTCTGTAAAATTGTCCGCTGAATCGATTGCCGAAGACTAGAACGTTCTATCTATCATATTAGTCGAGTTATGAGCACATTTAGTTTTGAAAACGGAATTTTCGAAAATTTCAAGACTCCATTTGGAGGAGAAAAAATGATTTTATACAAAAACAGACTGTGGCAGTCGATTTTTCGCATCAAAAAACCTCTTCAGACAAATTTTGAGCAATTTTTATTTCAAAAATGATTTTTTTGTCGGAAATTTTGAAGCAAGGGGTACGTATGGAAATATTTAATGTAAACTGCATTGTGCTAACTTTTTTCCTAGGGGTAATTATGGACTCAAAATACACTGATTCATGTAAAATTGTCCGCTGAATCGATTGCCGAAGACTAGAACGTTCTATCTATCATATTATTCGAGTTATGAGCACATTTATTTTTGAAAACGGGATTTTCGAAAATTTCAAGACTCCATTTGGAGGAGAAAAAATGATTTTATACAAAAACAGACTGTGGCAGTCGATTTTTTGCATCAAAAAACCCCTCCAGACAAATTTTGAGCAATTTTTATATCAAAAATGATTTTTTTGTCGAAAATTTTGAAGCAAGGGGTAATTATGGAAATATTTAATGTAAACTGCATTGTGCTAACTTTTTTCCTAGGGGGAATTATGGACTCAAAATACACTGACTTATGTAAAATTGTCGGCTGAATCGATTGCCGAAGACTAGAACGTTCTATCTATCATATTAGTCGAGTTATGAGCACTTTTAGTTTTGAAAACGGGATTTTCGAAAATTTCAAGACTCCATTTGGAGGAGAAAAAATGATTTTATACAAAAACAGACTGTGGCAGTCGATTTTTTGCATCAAAAAACCCCTCCAGACAAATTTTGAGCAATTTTTATTTCAAAAATGATTTTTTTGTCGGAAATTTTGAAGCAAGGGGTAGGTATGGAAATATTTAATGTAAACTGCATTGTGCTAACTTTTTTCCTAGGGGGAATTATGGACTCAAAATACACTGACTTATGTAAAATTGTCGGCTGAATCGATTGCCGAAGACTAGAACGTTCTATCTATCATATCAGTCGAGTTATGAGCACATTTAGTTTTGAAAACGGGATTTTCGAAAATTTCAAGACTCCATTTGGAGGAGCAAAAATGAGTTTATACAAAAACAGACTGTGGCAGTCGATTTTTTGCATCAAAAAACCCCTCCAGACAAATTTTGAGCAATTTTTATATCAAAAATGATTTTTTTGTCGAAAATTTTGAAGCAAGGGGTAGGTATGGAAATATTTAATGTAAACTGCATTGAGCTAACTTCTTTCCTAGGCGGAATTATGGACTCAAAATACACTGACTTATGTAAAATTGTCGGCTGAATCGATTGCCGAAGACTAGAACGTTCTATCTATCATATTAGTCGAGTTATGAGCACATTTAGTTTTGAAAACGGGATTTTCGAAAATTTCAAGACTCCATTTGGAGGAGAAAAAATTATTTTATACAAAAACAGACTGTGGCAGTCGATTTTTTGCATCAAAAAACCCCTCCAGACAAATTTTGAGCAATTTTTATTTCAAAAATGATTTTTTTGTCGGAAATTTTGAAGCAAGGGGTAGGTATGGAAATATTCAATGTAAACTGCATTGTGCTAACTTTTTTCATAGGGGGAATTATGGACTCAAAATACACTGATTTATGTAAGATAGTCCGCTGAATCGATTGCCGAAGACTAGAACGTTCTATCTATCATATTAGTCGAGTTATGAGCACATTTAGTTTTGAAAACGGGATTTTCGAAAATTTCAAGACTCCATTTGGAGGAGAAAAAATTATTTTATACAAAAACAGACTGTGGCAGTCGATTTTTTGCATCAAAAAACCCCTCCAGACAAATTTTGAGCAATTTTTATATCAAAAATGATTTTTTTGTCCAAAATTTTGAAGCAAGGGGTAGGTATGGAAATATTTAATGTAAACTGCATTGTGCCAACTTTTTTCCTAGGGGGAATTATGGACTCAAAATACACTAACTTATGTAAAATTGTCGGCTGAATCGATTGCCGAAGACTAGAACGTTTTATCTATCATATTAGTCAAGTTATGAGCACATTTAGTTTTGAAAACGGGATTTTCGAAAATTTCAAGACTCCATTTGGAGGAGAAAAAATTATTTTATACAAAAACAGACTGTGGCAGTCGATTTTTTGCATCAAAAAACCCCTCCAGACAAATTTTGAGCAATTTTTATATCAAAAATGATTTTTTTGTCGAAAATTTTGAAGCAAGGGGTAGGTATGGAAATATTTAATGTAAACTGCATTGAGCTAACTTCGTTCCTAGGCGGAATTATGGACTCAAAATACACTAACTTCTGTAAAATTGTCCGCTGAATCGATTGCCGAAGACTAGAACGTTCTATCTATCATATTAGTCGAGTTATGAGCACATTTAGTTTTGAAAACGGAATTTTCGAAAATTTCAAGACTCCATTTGGAGGAGAAAAAATGATTTTATACAAAAACAGACTGTGGCAGTCGATTTTTCGCATCAAAAAACCTCTTCAGACAAATTTTGAGCAATTTTTATTTCAAAAATGATTTTTTTGTCGGAAATTTTGAAGCAAGGGGTACGTATGGAAATATTTAATGTAAACTGCATTGTGCTAACTTTTTTCCTAGGGGTAATTATGGACTCAAAATACACTGATTCATGTAAAATTGTCCGCTGAATCGATTGCCGAAGACTAGAACGTTCTATCTATCATATTATTCGAGTTATGAGCACATTTATTTTTGAAAACGGGATTTTCGAAAATTTCAAGACTCCATTTGGAGGAGAAAAAATGATTTTATACAAAAACAGACTGTGGCAGTCGATTTTTTGCATCAAAAAACCCCTCCAGACAAATTTTGAGCAATTTTTATATCAAAAATGATTTTTTTGTCGAAAATTTTGAAGCAAGGGGTAATTATGGAAATATTTAATGTAAACTGCATTGTGCTAACTTTTTTCCTAGGGGGAATTATGGACTCAAAATACACTGACTTATGTAAAATTGTCGGCTGAATCGATTGCCGAAGACTAGAACGTTCTATCTATCATATTAGTCGAGTTATGAGCACTTTTAGTTTTGAAAACGGGATTTTCGAAAATTTCAAGACTCCATTTGGAGGAGAAAAAATGATTTTATACAAAAACAGACTGTGGCAGTCGATTTTTTGCATCAAAAAACCCCTCCAGACAAATTTTGAGCAATTTTTATTTCAAAAATGATTTTTTTGTCGGAAATTTTGAAGCAAGGGGTAGGTATGGAAATATTTAATGTAAACTGCATTGTGCTAACTTTTTTCCTAGGGGGAATTATGGACTCAAAATACACTGACTTATGTAAAATTGTCGGCTGAATCGATTGCCGAAGACTAGAACGTTCTATCTATCATATCAGTCGAGTTATGAGCACATTTAGTTTTGAAAACGGGATTTTCGAAAATTTCAAGACTCCATTTGGAGGAGCAAAAATGAGTTTATACAAAAACAGACTGTGGCAGTCGATTTTTTGCATCAAAAAACCCCTCCAGACAAATTTTGAGCAATTTTTATATCAAAAATGATTTTTTTGTCGAAAATTTTGAAGCAAGGGGTAGGTATGGAAATATTTAATGTAAACTGCATTGAGCTAACTTCTTTCCTAGGCGGAATTATGGACTCAAAATACACTGACTTATGTAAAATTGTCGGCTGAATCGATTGCCGAAGACTAGAACGTTCTATCTATCATATTAGTCGAGTTATGAGCACATTTAGTTTTGAAAACGGGATTTTCGAAAATTTCAAGACTCCATTTGGAGGAGAAAAAATTATTTTATACAAAAACAGACTGTGGCAGTCGATTTTTTGCATCAAAAAACCCCTCCAGACAAATTTTGAGCAATTTTTATTTCAAAAATGATTTTTTTGTCGGAAATTTTGAAGCAAGGGGTAGGTATGGAAATATTCAATGTAAACTGCATTGTGCTAACTTTTTTCATAGGGGGAATTATGGACTCAAAATACACTGATTTATGTAAGATAGTCCGCTGAATCGATTGCCGAAGACTAGAACGTTCTATCTATCATATTAGTCGAGTTATGAGCACATTTAGTTTTGAAAACGGGATTTTCGAAAATTTCAAGACTTTGAGCAATTTTTATTTCAAAAATGATTTTTTTGTCGGAAATTTTGAAGCAAGGGGTAGGTATGGAAATATTTAAGGTAAACAGAATTGAGCTAACTTCTTTCATAGGCGGATTTATGGACTCAAAATACACTGACTTATGTAAAATTGTCAGCTGAATCGATTGCCGAAGACTAGAACGTTCTATCTATCATATCAGTCGAGTTATGAGCACATTTAGTTTTGAAAACGGGATTTTCGAAAATTTCAAGACTCCATTTGGAGGAAAAAAAATGATTTTATACCAAAACAGACTGTGGCAGTCGATTTTTCGCATCAAAAAACACCTTCAGACAAATTTTGAGCAATTTTTATTTCAAAAATGATTTGTTTGTCGAAAATTTTGAAGCAAGGGGTAGGTATGGAAATATTTAATGTAAACTGCATTGAGCTAACTTCTTTCCTAGGCGGAATTATGGACTCAAAATACACTGACATGTAAAATTGTCGGCTGAATCGATTGCCGAAGACTAGAACGTTCTATCCATCATATCAGTCGAGTTATGAGCACATTTAGTTTTGAAAACGGGATTTTCGAAAATTTCAAGACTCCATTTGGAGGAGAAAAAATTATTTTATACAAAAACAGTCTGTGGCAGTCAATTTTTTGCATCAAAAAACCCCTCCAGACAAATTTTGAGCAATTTTTATTTCAAAGATGATTTTTTTGTCGGAAATTTTGAAGCAAGGGGTAGGTATGGAAATATTTAATGTAAACTGCATTGTGCTAACTTTTTTACTAGGGGGAAATATGGACTCAAAATACACTGACCTATGTAAAATTGTCGGCTGAATCGATTGCCGAAGACTAGAACGTTCTATCTATCATATTAGTCGAGTTATGAGCACATTTAGTTTTGAAAACGGGATTTTCGAAAATTTCAAGACTCCATTTGGAGGAGAAAAAATAATTTTATACAAAAACAGACTGTGGCAGTCGATTTTTCGCATCAAAAAACCTCTCCAGACGAATTTTGAGCAATTTTTATTTCAAAAATGATTTTTTTGTCGAAAATTTTGAAGCAAGGGGTAGGTATGGAAATATTTAATGTAAACTGCATTGAGCTAACTTCTTTCCTAGGCGGAATTATGGACTCAAAATACACTGACTTATGTGAAATTGTCCGCTGAATCGATTGCCGAAGACTAGAACGTTCTATCTATCGTATTAGTCGAGTTATGAGCACATTTAGTTTTGAAAACGGGATTTTCGAAAATTTCAAGACTCCATTTGGAGGAGAAAAAATGATTTTATACAAAAACAGACTGTAGCAATCGATTTTTCGCATCAA
Organism: Galerucella nymphaeae; assembly: GCA_963978555.1. Lineage (NCBI taxonomy): Eukaryota > Metazoa > Arthropoda > Insecta > Coleoptera > Chrysomelidae > Galerucella > Galerucella nymphaeae. Next base: position 13,832,118 of record OZ021719.1, read on the forward strand.
AAAACCCCTCCAGACGAATTTTGAGCAATTTTTATTTCAAAAATGATTTTTTTGTCGGAAATTTTGAAGCAAGGGGTAGGTATGGAAATATTTATTGTAAACTGCATTGTGCTAACTTTTTCCTAGGGGGGATTATGGACTCAAAATACACTGACTTATGTAAAATTGTCCGCTGAATCGATTGCCGAAGACTAGAACGTTCTATCTATCATATTAGTCGAGTTATGAGCACATTTAGTTTTGAAAAAGGGATTTTCGAAAATTTCAAGACTCTATTTGGAGGAGAAAAAATGATTTTATACAAAAACAGACTGTGGTAGTCGATTTTTTGCATCAAAAAACCCCTCCAGACAAATTTTGAGCAATTTTTATTTCAAAAATGATTTTTTTGTCGGGGTAGGTAGGTATGGAAATATTTAATGTTAACTGCATTGAGCTAACTTCTTTCATAGGCGGATTTATGGACTCAAAATACACTGATCTATGTAAAATTGTCCGCTGAATCGATTGCCGAAGACTAGAACGTTCTATCTATCATATTAGTCGAGTTATGAGCACATTTAGTTTTGAAAACGGGATTTTCGAAAATTTCAAGACTCCATTTGGAGGAGAAAAAATGATTTTATACCAAAACAGACTGTGGCAGTCGATTTTTCGCATCAAAAAACCCCTCCAGACAAATTTTAAGCAATTTTTATTTCAAAAATGATTTTTTTGTCGAAAATTTTGAAGCAAGGGGTAGGTATGGAAATATTCAATGTAAACTGCATTCAGCTAACTTCTTTCCTAGGCGGAATTATGGACTCAAAATACACTGACCTATGTAAAATTGTCGGCTGAATCGATTGCCGAAGACTAGAACGTTCTATCTATCATATTAGTCAAGTTATGAGCACATTTAGTTTTGAAAACGGGATTTTCGAAAATTTCAAGACTCCATTTGGAGGAGAAAAAATGATTTTATACAAAAACAGACTGTGGCAGTTGATTTTTTGTATCGAAAAACCCCTCCAGACAAATTTTGAGCAATTTTTATTTCAAAAATGATTTTTTTGTCGGAAATTTTGAAGCAAGGGGTAGGTATGGAAATATTTAATGTAAACAGAATTGAGCTAACTTCTTTCATAGGCGGATTTATGGACTCAAAATACACTGACTTATGTAAAATTGTCGGCTGAATCGATTGCCGAAGACTAGAACGTTCTATCTATCATATCAGTCGAGTTATGAGCACATTTAGTTTTGAAAACGGGATTTTCGAAAATTTCAAGACTCCATTTGGAGGAGAAAAAATGATTTTATACCAAAACAGACTGTGGCAGTCGATTTTTCGCATCAAAAAACACCTTCAGACAAATTTTGAGCAATTTTTATTTCAAAAATGATTTGTTTGTCGAAAATTTTGAAGCAAGGGGTAGGTATGGAAATATTTAATGTAAACTGCATTGGGCTAACTTCTTTCCTAGGCAGAATTATGGACTCAAAATACACTGACTTCTGTAAAATTGTCGGCTGAATCGATTGCCGAAGACTAGAACGTTCTATCTATCATATCAATCGAGTTATGAGCATATTTAGTTTTGAAAACGGGATTTTCGAAAATTTCAAGACTCCATTTGGAGGAGAAAAAATTATTTTATACAAAAACAGTCTGTGGCAGTCAATTTTTTGCATCAAAAAACCCCTCCAGACAAATTTTGAGCAATTTTTATTTCAAAGATGATTTTTTTGTCGGAAATTTTGAAGCAAGGGGTAGGTATGGAAATATTTAATGTAAACTGCATTGTGCTAACTTCTTTCATAGGCGGATTTATGGACTCAAAATACACTGACTTATGTAAAATTGTCGGCTGAATCGATTGCCGAAGACTAGAACGTTCTTTCTATCATATCAGTCGAGTTATGAGCACATTTAGTTTTGAAAACGGGATATTCGAAAATTTCAAGACTCCATTTGGAGGAGAAAAAATGATTTTATACCAACTGTGGCAGTCGATTTTTCGCATCAAAAAACACCTTCAGACAAATTTTGAGCAATTTTTATTTCAAAAATGATTTTTTTGTCGGAAATTTTGAAGCAAGGGGTAGGTATGGAAATATTTAATGTAAACAGAATTGAGCTAACTTCTTTCATAGGCGGATTTATGGACTCAAAATACACTGACTTATGTAAAATTGTCGGCTGAATCGATTGCCGAAGACTAGAACGTTCTATCTATCATATCAGTCGAGTTATGAGCACATTTAGTTTTGAAAACGGGATTTTCGAAAATTTCAAGACTCCATTTGGAGGAGAAAAAATGATTTTATACCAAAACAGACTGTGGCAGTCGATTTTTCGCATCAAAAAACACCTTCAGACAAATTTTGAGCAATTTTTATTTCAAAAATGATTTGTTTGTCGAAAATTTTGAAGCAAGGGGTAGGTATGGAAATATTTAATGTAAACTGCATTCAGCTAACTTCTTTCCTAGGCGGAATTATGGACTCAAAATACACTGACTTATGTAAAATTGTCGGCTGAATCGATTGCCGAAGACTAGAACGTTCTATCTATCATATCAGTCGAGTTATGAGCACATTTAGTTTTAAAAACGGGATTTTCGAAAATTTCAAGACTCCATTTGGAGGAGAAAAAATTATTTTATACAAAAACAGACTGTGGCAGTCGATTTTTCGCATCAAAAAACCCCTTCAGACAAATTTTGAGCAATTTTTATTTAAAAAATGATTTTTTTGTCGAAAATTTTGAAGCAAGGGGTAGGTATGGAAATATTTAATGTAAACTGCATTGTGCTAACTTCTTTCATAGGCGGATTTATGGACTCAAAATACACTGACTTATGTAAAATTGTCGGCTGAATCGATTGCCGAAGACTAGAACGTTCTATCTATCATATCAGTCGAGTTATGAGCACATTTAGTTTTGAAAACGGGATTTTCGAAAATTTCAAGACTCCATTTGGAGGAGAAAAAATGATTTTATACCAAAACAGACTGTGGCAGTCGATTTTTCGCATCAAAAAACACCTTCAGACAAATTTTGAGCAATTTTTATTTCAAAAATGATTTGTTTGTCGAAAATTTTGAAGCAAGGGGTAGGTATGGAAATATTTAATGTAAACTGCATTGAGCTAACTTCTTTCCTAGGCGGAATTATGGACTCAAAATACACTGACTTCTGTAAAATTGTCGGCTGAATCGATTGCCGAAGACTAGAACGTTCTATCTATCATATCAATCGAGTTATGAGCACATTTAGTTTTGAAAACGGGATTTTCGAAAATTTCAAGACTCCATTTGGAGGAGAAAAAATTATTTTATACAAAAACAGTCTGTGGCAGTCAATTTTTTGCATCAAAAAACCCCTCCAGACAAATTTTGAGCAATTTTTATTTCAAAGATGATTTTTTTGTCGGAAATTTTGAAGCAAGGGGTAGGTATGGAAATATTTAATGTAAACTGCATTGTGCTAACTTCTTTCATAGGCGGATTTATGGACTCAAAATACACTGACTTATGTAAAATTGTCGGCTGAATCGATTGCCGAAGACTAGAACGTTCTTTCTATCATATCAGTCGAGTTATGAGCACATTTAGTTTTGAAAACGGGATTTTCGAAAATTTCAAGACTCCATTTGGAGGAGAAAAAATGATTTTATACCAACTGTGGCAGTCGATTTTTCGCATCAAAAAACACCTTCAGACAAATTTTGAGCAATTTTTATTTCAAAAATGATTTTTTTGTCGGAAATTTTGAAGCAAGGGGTAGGTATGGAAATATTTAATGTAAACAGAATTGAGCTAACTTCTTTCATAGGCGGATTTATGGACTCAAAATACACTGACTTATGTAAAATTGTCGGCTGAATCGATTGCCGAAGACTAGAACGTTCTATCTATCATATCAGTCGAGTTATGAGCACATTTAGTTTTGAAAACGGGATTTTCGAAAATTTCAAGACTCCATTTGGAGGAGAAAAAATGATTTTATACCAAAACAGACTGTGGCAGTCGATTTTTCGCATCAAAAAACACCTTCAGACAAATTTTGAGCAATTTTTATTTCAAAAATGATTTGTTTGTCGAAAATTTTGAAGCAAGGGGTAGGTATGGAAATATTTAATGTAAACTGCATTCAGCTAACTTCTTTCCTAGGCGGAATTATGGACTCAAAATACACTGACTTATGTAAAATTGTCGGCTGAATCGATTGCCGAAGACTAGAACGTTCTATCTATCATATCAGTCGAGTTATGAGCACATTTAGTTTTAAAAACGGGATTTTCGAAAATTTCAAGACTCCATTTGGAGGAGAAAAAATTATTTTATACAAAAACAGTCTGTGGCAGTCAATTTTTTGCATCAAAAAACCCCTCCAGACAAATTTTGAGCAATTTTTATTTCAAAAATGATTTTTTTGTCGGAAATTTTGAAGCAAGGGGGAGGTATGGAAATATTTAATGTAAACTGCATTGTGCTAACTTTTTTCCTAGGGGGAATTATGGACTCAAAATACACTGATTTATGTAAAATTGTCCGCTGAATCGATTGCCGAAGACTAGAACGTTCTATCTATCATATTAGTCGAGTTATGAGCACATTTATTTTTGAAAACGGGATTTCGAAAATTTCAAGACTCCATTTGGAGGAGAAAAAATGATTTTATACAAAAACAGACTGTGGCAGTCGATTTTTCGCATCAAAAAACCCCTTCAGACAAATTTTGAGCAATTTTTATTTAAAAAATGATTTTTTTGTCGAAAATTTTGAAGCAAGGGGTAGGTATGGAAATATTTAATGTAAACTGCATTGAGCTAACTTCTTTCCTAGGCGGAATTATGGACTCAAAATACACTGACTTATGTAAAATTGTCGGCTGAATCGATTGCCGAAGACTAGAACGTTCTATCTATCATATCAGTCGAGTTATGAGCACATTTAGTTTTGAAAACGGGATTTTCGAAAATTTCAAGACTCCATTTGGAGGAGCAAAAATGATTTTATACAAAAACAGACTGTGGCAGTCGATTTTTTGCATCAAAAAACCCCTCCAGACGAATTTTGAGCAATTTTTATTTCAAAAATGATTTTTTTGTCGGAAATTTTGAAGCAAGGGGTAGGTATGGAAATATTTATTGTAAACTGCATTGTGCTAACTTTTTTCCTAGGGGGAATTATGGACTCAAAATACACTGACTTATGTAAAATTGTCGGCTGAATCGATTGCCGAAGACTAGAACGTTCTATCTATCATATTAGTCGAGTTATGAGCACATTTAGTTTTGAAAACGGGATTTTCGAAAATTTCAAGACTCTATTTGGAGGAGAAAAAATGATTTTATACAAAAACAGACTGTGGCAGTCGATTTTTTGCATCAAAAAACCCCTCAAGACAAATTTTGAGCAATTTTTATTTCAAAAATGATTTTTTTGTCGGGGTAGGTAGGTATGGAAATATTTAATGTAAACTGCATTGAGCTAACTTCTTTCATAGGCGGATTTATGGACTCAAAATACACTGACTTATGTAAAATTGTCCGCTGAATCGATTGCCGAAGACTAGAACGTTCTATCTATCATATTAGTCGAGTTATGAGCACATTTAGTTTTGAAAACGGGATTTTCGAAAATTTCAAGACTCCATTTGGAGGAGAAAAAATTATTTTATACAAAAACAGACTGTGGCAGTCGATTTTTCGCATCAAAAAACCCCTCCAGACAAATTTTACGCAATTTTTATTTCAAAAATGATTTTTTTGTCGAAAATTTTGAAGCAAGGGGTAGGTATGGAAATATTTAATGTAAACTGCATTCAGCTAACTTCTTTCCTAGGCGGAATAATGGACTCAAAATACACTGACCTATGTAAAATTGTCGGCTGAATCGATTGCCGAAGACTAGAACGTTCTATCTATCATATTAGTCAAGTTATGAGCACATTTAGTTTTGAAAACGGGATTTTCGAAAATTTCAAAATGATTTTTTTGTCGGAAATTTTGAAGCAAGGGGTAGGTATGGAAATATTTAATGTAAACAGAATTGAGCTAACTTCTTCCATTGGCGGATTTATGGACTCAAAATACACTGACTTATGTAAAATTGTCGGCTGAATCGATTGCCGAAGACTAGAACGTTCTATCTATCATATTAGTCAAGTTATGAGCACATTTAGTTTTGAAGACGGGATTTTCGAAAATTTCAAGACTCCATTTGGAGGAGAAAAAATGATTTTATACAAAAACAGACTGTGGCAGTCGAATTTTTTGTATCGAAAAACCCCTCCAGACAAATTTTGAGCAATTTTTATTTCAAAAATGATTTTTTTGTCGGAAATTTTGAAGCAAGGGGTAGGTATGGAAATATTTAATGTGAACAGAATTGAGCTAACTTCTTTCATAGGCGGATTTATGGACTCAAAATACACTGACTTATGTAAAATTGTCCGCTGAATCGATTGCCGAAGACTAGAACGTTCTATCTATCGTATTAGTCGAGTTATGAGCACATTTAGTTTTGAAAACGGGATTTTCGAAAATTTCAAGACTCCATTTGGAGGAGAAAAAATGATTTTATACAAAAACAGACTGTGGCAGTCGATTTTTCGCATCAAAAAACCCCTCCAGACGCATTTTGAGCAATTTTTATTTCAAAAATGATTTTTTTGTCGAAAATTTTGAAGCAAGGGGTAGGTATGGAAATATTTGATGTAAACAGCATTGAGCTAACTTCTTTCATAGGCGGATTTATGGACTCAAAATACACTGACTTATGTAAAATTGTCCGCTGAATCGATTGCCGAAGACTAGAACGTTCTATCTATCGTATTAGTCGAGTTATGAGCACATTTAGTTTTGAAAACGGGATTTTCGAAAATTTCAAGACTCCATTTGGAGGAGAAAAAATGATTTTATACAAAAACAGACTGTGGCAGTCGATTTTTCGCATCAAAAAACCCCTCCGGACGCATTTTGAGCAATTTTTATTTCAAAAATGATTTTTTTGTCGGAAATTTTGAAGCAAGGGGTAGGTATGGAAATATTTATTGTAAACTGCATTGTGCTAACTTTTTTCCTAGGGGGAATTATGGACTCAAAATACACTGACTTATGTAAAATTGTCGGCTGAATCGATTGCCGAAGACTAGAACGTTCTATCTATCATATTAGTCGAGTTATGAGCACATTTAGTTTTGAAAACGGGATTTTCGAAAATTTCAAGACTCTATTTGGAGGAGAAAAAATGATTTTATACAAAAACAGACTGTGGCAGTCGATTTTTTGCATCAAAAAACCCCTCCAGACAAATTTTGAGCAATTTTTATTTCAAAAATGATTTTTTTGTCGGGGTAGGTAGGTATGGAAATATTTAATGTAAACTGCATTGAGCTAACTTCTTTCATAGGCGGATTTATGGACTCAAAATACACTGACTTATGTAAAATTGTCGGCTGAATCGATTGCCGAAGACTAGAACGTTCTATCTATCATATTAGTCAAGTTATGAGCACATTTAGTTTTGAAGACGGGATTTTCGAAAATTTCAAGACTCCATTTGGAGGAGAAAAAATGATTTTATACAAAAACAGACTGTGGCAGTCGAATTTTTTGTATCGAAAAACCCCTCCAGACAAATTTTGAGCAATTTTTATTTCAAAAATGATTTTTTTGTCGGAAATTTTGAAGCAAGGGGTAGGTATGGAAATATTTAATGTGAACAGAATTGAGCTAACTTCTTTCATAGGCGGATTTATGGACTCAAAATACACTGACTTATGTAAAATTGTCCGCTGAATCGATTGCCGAAGACTAGAACGTTCTATCTATCGTATTAGTCGAGTTATGAGCACATTTAGTTTTGAAAACGGGATTTTCGAAAATTTCAAGACTCCATTTGGAGGAGAAAAAATGATTTTATACAAAAACAGACTGTGGCAGTCGATTTTTCGCATCAAAAAACCCCTCCAGACGCATTTTGAGCAATTTTTATTTCAAAAATGATTTTTTTGTCGAAAATTTTGAAGCAAGGGGTAGGTATGGAAATATTTGATGTAAACAGCATTGAGCTAACTTCTTTCATAGGCGGATTTATGGACTCAAAATACACTGACTTATGTAAAATTGTCCGCTGAATCGATTGCCGAAGACTAGAACGTTCTATCTATCGTATTAGTCGAGTTATGAGCACATTTAGTTTTGAAAACGGGATTTTCGAAAATTTCAAGACTCCATTTGGAGGAGAAAAAATGATTTTATACAAAAACAGACTGTGGCAGTCGATTTTTCGCATCAAAAAACCCCTCCGGACGCATTTTGAGCAATTTTTATTTCAAAAATGATTTTTTTGTCGGAAATTTTGAAGCAAGGGGTAGGTATGGAAATATTTATTGTAAACTGCATTGTGCTAACTTTTTTCCTAGGGGGAATTATGGACTCAAAATACACTGACTTATGTAAAATTGTCGGCTGAATCGATTGCCGAAGACTAGAACGTTCTATCTATCATATTAGTCGAGTTATGAGCACATTTAGTTTTGAAAACGGGATTTTCGAAAATTTCAAGACTCTATTTGGAGGAGAAAAAATGATTTTATACAAAAACAGACTGTGGCAGTCGATTTTTTGCATCAAAAAACCCCTCCAGACAAATTTTGAGCAATTTTTATTTCAAAAATGATTTTTTTGTCGGGGTAGGTAGGTATGGAAATATTTAATGTAAACTGCATTGAGCTAACTTCTTTCATAGGCGGATTTATGGACTCAAAATACACTGACTTATGTAAAATTGTCCGCTGAATCGATTGCCGAAGACTAGAACGTTCTATCTATCATATTAGTCAAGTTATGAGCACATTTAGTTTTGAAGACGGGATTTTCGAAAATTTCAAGACTCCATTTGGAGGAGAAAAAATGATTTTATACAAAAACAGACTGTGGCAGTCGAATTTTTTGTATCGAAAAACCCCTCCAGACAAATTTTGAGCAATTTTTATTTCAAAAATGATTTTTTTGTCGGAAATTTTGAAGCAAGGGGTAGGTATGGAAATATTTAATGTGAACAGAATTGAGCTAACTTCTTTCATAGGCGGATTTATGGACTCAAAATACACTGACTTATGTAAAATTGTCCGCTGAATCGATTGCCGAAGACTAGAACGTTCTATCTATCGTATTAGTCGAGTTATGAGCACATTTAGTTTTGAAAACGGGATTTTCGAAAATTTCAAGACTCCATTTGGAGGAGAAAAAATGATTTTATACAAAAACAGACTGTGGCAGTCGATTTTTCGCATCAAAAAACCCCTCCAGACGCATTTTGAGCAATTTTTATTTCAAAAATGATTTTTTTGTCGAAAATTTTGAAGCAAGGGGTAGGTATGGAAATATTTGATGTAAACAGCATTGAGCTAACTTCTTTCATAGGCGGATTTATGGACTCAAAATACACTGACTTATGTAAAATTGTCCGCTGAATCGATTGCCGAAGACTAGAACGTTCTATCTATCGTATTAGTCGAGTTATGAGCACATTTAGTTTTGAAAACGGGATTTTCGAAAATTTCAAGACTCCATTTGGAGGAGAAAAAATGATTTTATACAAAAACAGACTGTGGCAGTCGATTTTTCGCATCAAAAAACCCCTCCGGACGCATTTTGAGCAATTTTTATTTCAAAAATGATTTTTTTGTCGGAAATTTTGAAGCAAGGGGTAGGTATGGAAATATTTATTGTAAACTGCATTGTGCTAACTTTTTTCCTAGGGGGAATTATGGACTCAAAATACACTGACTTATGTAAAATTGTCGGCTGAATCGATTGCCGAAGACTAGAACGTTCTATCTATCATATTAGTCGAGTTATGAGCACATTTAGTTTTGAAAACGGGATTTTCGAAAATTTCAAGACTCTATTTGGAGGAGAAAAAATGATTTTATACAAAAACAGACTGTGGCAGTCGATTTTTTGCATCAAAAAACCCCTCCAGACAAATTTTGAGCAATTTTTATTTCAAAAATGATTTTTTTGTCGGGGTAGGTAGGTATGGAAATATTTAATGTAAACTGCATTGAGCTAACTTCTTTCATAGGCGGATTTATGGACTCAAAATACACTGACTTATGTAAAATTGTCCGCTGAATCGATTGCCGAAGACTAGAACGTTCTATCTATCATATTAGTCAAGTTATGAGCACATTTAGTTTTGAAGACGGGATTTTCGAAAATTTCAAGACTCCATTTGGAGGAGAAAAAATGATTTTATACAAAAACAGACTGTGGCAGTCGATTTTTTGCATCAAAAAACCCCTCCAGACAAATTTTGAGCAATTTTTATTTCAAAAATGATTTTTTTGTCGGGGTAGGTAGGTATGGAAATATTTAATGTAAACTGCATTGAGCTAACTTCTTTCATAGGCGGATTTATGGACTCAAAATACACTGACTTATGTAAAATTGTCCGCTGAATCGATTGCCGAAGACTAGAACGTTCTATCTATCATATTAGTCAAGTTATGAGCACATTTAGTTTTGAAGACGGGATTTTCGAAAATTTCAAGACTCCATTTGGAGGAGAAAAAATGATTTTATACAAAAACAGACTGTGGTAGTCGATTTTTTGTATCGAAAAACCCCTCCAGACAAATTTTGAGCAATTTTTATTTCAAAAATGATTTTTTTGTCGGAAATTTTGAAGCAAGGGGTAGGTATGGAAATATTTAATGTAAACAGAATTGAGCTAACTTCTTTCATAGGCGGATTTATGGACTCAAAATACACTGACTTATGTAAAATTGTCCGCTGAATCGATTGCCGAAGACTAGAACGTTCTATCTATCGTATTAGTCGAGTTATGAGCACATTTAGTTTTGAAAACGGGATTTTCGAAAATTTCAAGACTCCATTTGGAGGAGAAAAAATGATTTTATACAAAAACAGACTGTGGCAGTCGATTTTTCGCATCAAAAAACCCCTCCAGACGCATTTTGAGCAATTTTTATTTCAAAAATGATTTTTTTGTCGAAAATTTTGAAGCAAGGGGTAGGTATGGAAATATTCAATGTAAACTGCATTCTGCTAACTTCTTTCCTAGGCGGAATTATGGACTCAAAATACACTGACCTATGTAAAATTGTCGGCTGAATCGATTGCCGAAGACTAGAACGTTCTATCTATCATATTAGTCAAGTTATGAGCACATTTAGTTTTGAAAACGGGATTTTCGAAAATTTCAAGACTCCATTTGGAGGAGAAAAAATGATTTCATACAAAAACAGACTGTGGCAGTCGATTTTTTGCATCGAAAAACCCCTCCAGACAAATTTTGAGCAATTTTTATTTCAAAACTGATTTTTTTGTCGAAAATTTTGAAGCAAGGGGTAGGTATGGAAATATTTAATGTAAACTGCATTGAGCTAACTTCTTTCATAGGCGGATTTATGGACTCAAAATACACTGACTTATGTAAAATTGTCGGCTGAATCGATTGCCGAAGACTAGAACGTTCTATCTATCATATTAGTCAAGTTATGAGCACATTTAGTTTTGAAAACGGGATTTTCGAAAATTTCAAGACTCCATTTGGAGGAGAAAAAATGATTTTATACAAAAACAGACTGTGGCAGTCGATTTTTTGTATCGAAAAACCCCTCCAGACAAATTTTGAGCAATTTTTATTTAAAAAATGATTTTTTTGTCGGAAATTTTGAAGCAAGGGGTAGGTATGGAAATATTCAATGTAAACTGCATTCTGCTAACTTCTTTCCTAGGCGGAATTATGGACTCAAAATACACTGACCTATGTAAAATTGTCGGCTGAATCGATTGCCGAAGACTAGAACGTTCTATCTATCATATTAGTCAAGTTATGAGCACATTTAGTTTTGAAAACGGGATTTTCGAAAATTTCAAGACTCCATTTGGAGGAGAAAAAATGATTTCATACAAAAACAGACTGTGGCAGTCGATTTTTTGCATCGAAGAACCCCTCCAGACAAATTTTGAGCAATTTTTATTTAAAAACTGATTTTTTTGTCGAAAATTTTGAAGCAAGGGGTAGGTATGGAAATATTTAATGTAAACTGCATTGAGCTAACTTCTTTCATAGGCGGATTAATGAACTCAAAATACACTGACTTATGTAAAATTGTCCGCTGAATCGATTGCCGAAGACTAGAACGTTCTATCTATCATATTAGTCAAGTTATGAGCACATTTAGTTTTGAAAACGGGATTTTCGAAAATTTCAAGACTCCATTTGGAGGAGAAAAAATGATTTTATACAAAAACAGACTGTGGCAGTCGATTTTTTGTATCGGAAAACCCCTCCAGACAAATTTTGAGCAATTTTTATTTCAAAAATGATTTTTTTGTCGGAAATTTTGAAGCAAGGGGTAGGTATGGAAATATTTAATGTAAACAGAATTGAGCTAACTTCTTTCATAGGCGGATTTATGGACTCAAAACACACTGATTCATGTAAAATTGTCCGCTGAATCGATTGCCGAAGACTAGAACGTTCTGTCTATCATATAAGTCGAGTTATGAGCACATTTAGTTTTGAAAACGGGATTTTCGAAAATTTCAAGACTCCATTTGGAGGAGAAAAAATGATTTTATACAAAAACAGACTGTGGCAGTCGATTTTTCGCATCAAAAAACCCCTCCAGACAAATTTTAAGCAATTTTTATTCCAAAAATGATTTTTTTGTCGAAAATTTTGAAGCAAGGGGTGGGTATGGAAATATTTAATGTAAACTGCATTGAGCTAACTTCTTTCCTAGGCGAAATTATGGACTCAAAATACACTGACTTATGTGAAATTGTCCGCTGAATCGATTGCCGAAGACTAGAAAGTTCTATCTATCATATTAGTCGAGTTATGAGCACATTTAGTTTTGAAAACGGGATTTTCGAAAATTTCAAGACTCCATTTGGAGGAGAAAAAATGATTTTATACAAAAACAGACTGTGGAGGTCGATTTTTCGCATCAAAAAACCCCTCCAGACAAATTTTGAGCAATTTTTATTTCAAAAATGATTTTTTTGTCGAAAATTTTGAAGCAAGGGGTAGGTATGGAAATATTTATGTGAACTGCATTGAGCTAACTTCTTTCCTAGGCGGAATTATGGACTCAAAACACACTGACTTATGTAAAATTGTCCGCTGAATCGATTGTCGAAGACTAGAACGTTTTATCTATCATATTAGTCGAGTTATCAGCACATTTAGTTTTGAAAACGGGAATTTCGAAAATTTCAAGACTCCATTTGAGGGAGAAAAAATGATTTTATACAAAAACAGACTGTGGCAGTCGATTTTTCGCATCAAAAAACCCCTCCAGACAAATTTTAAGCAATTTTTATTCCAAAAATGATTTTTTTGTCGAAAATTTTGAAGCAAGGGGTGGGTATGGAAATATTTAATGTAAACTGCATTGAGCTAACTTCTTTCCTAGGCGGAATTATGGACTCAAAACACACTGACTTATGTAAAATTGTCCGCTGAATCGATTGTCGAAGACTAGAACGTTTTATCTATCATATTAGTCGAGTTATCAGCACATTTAGTTTTGAAAACGGGAATTTCGAAAATTTCAAGACTCCATTTGAGGGAGAAAAAATGATTTTATACAAAAACAGACTGTGGCAGTCGATTTTTCGCATCAAAAAACCCCTCCAGACAAATTTTGAGCAATTTTTATTTCAAAAATGATTTTTTTGTCGAAAATTTTGAAGCAAGGGGTAGGTATGGAAATATTTATGTGAACTGCATTGAGCTAACTTCTTTCATAGGCGGATTTATGGACTCAAAATACACTGACTTATGTAAAATCGTCCGCTGAATCGATTGCCGAAGACTAGAACGTTCTATCTATCATATTAGTCGAGTTATGAGCACATTTAGTTTTGAAAACGGGATTTTCGAAAATTTCAAGACTCCATTTGGAGGAGAAAAAATGATTTTATACAAAAACAGACTGTGGCAGTCGATTTTTCGCATCAAAAAACCCCTCCTGACAAATTTTGAGCAATTTTTATTTCAAAAATGATTTTTTTGTCGAAAATTTTGAAGCAAGGGGTAGGTATGGAAATATTTAATGTAAACTGCATTGAGCTAACTTCTTTCATAGGCGGATTTATGGACTCATAATACACTGACTTATGTAAAATCGTCCGCTGAATCGATTGCCGAAGACTAGAACGTTCTATCTATCATATTAGTCGAGTTATGAGCACATTTAGTTTTGAAAACGGGATTTTCGAAAATTTCAAGACTCCATTTGGAGGAGAAAAAATGATTTTATACAAAAACAGACTGTGGCAGTCGATTTTTCGCATCAAAAAACTCCTCCAGACAAATTTTGAGCAATTTTTATTTCAAAAATGATTTTTTTGTCGAAAATTTTGAAGCAAGGGGTAGGTATGGAAATATTTAATGTAAACTGCATTGAGCTAACTTCTTTCATAGGCGGATTTATGGACTCAAAATACACTTACTCATGTAAAATCGTCCGCTGAATCGATTGCCGAAGACTAGAACGTTCTATCTATCATATTAGTCGAGTTATGAGCACATTTAGTTTTGAAAACGGGATTTTCGAAAATTTCAAGACTCCATTTGGAGGAGAAAAAATGATTTTATACAAAAACAGACTGTGGCAGTCGATTTTTCGCATCAAAAAACCCCTCCAGACAAATTTTGAGCAATTTTTATTTCAAAAATGATTTTTTTGCCGAAAATTTTGAAGCAAGGGGTAGGTATGGAAATATTTAATGTAAACTGCATTGAGCTAACTTCTTTCATAGGCGGATTTATGGACTCAAAATACACTGACTTATGTAAAATCGTCCGCTGAATCGATTGCCGAAGACTAGAACGTTCTATCTATCATATTAGTCGAGTTATGAGCACATTTAGTTTTGAAAACGGGATTTTCGAAAATTTCAAGACTCCATTTGGAGGAGAAAAAATGATTTTATACAAAAACAGACTGTAGCAGTCGATTTTTCGCATCAAAAAACCCCTCCAGACAAATTTTGAGCAATTTTTATTTCAAAAATGATTTTTTTGTCGAAAATTTTGAAGCAAGGGGTAGGTATGGAAATATTTAATGTAAACTGCATTGAGCTAACTTCTTTCATAGGCGGATTTATGGACTCAAAATACACTGACTTATGTAAAATTAACGGCTGAATCGATTGCCGAAGACTAGAACGTTCTATCTATCATATTAGTCGAGTTATGAGCACATTTAGTTTTGAAAACGGGATTTTCGAAAATTTCAAGACTCCATTTGGAGGAGAAAAAATGTTTTTATACAAAAACAGACTAAGGCAGTCGATTTTTCGCATCAAAAAACCCCTCCAGACAAATTTTGAGCAATTTTTATTCCAAAAATGATTTTTTTGTCGAAAATTTTGAAGCAAGGGGTAGGTATAGAAATATTTAATGTAAACTGCATTGAGCTAACTTTTTTCCTAGGCGGAATTATCGACTCAAAATACACGGACTTATGTAAAATTGTCCGCTGAATCGATTGCCGAAGACTAGAACGTTCTATCTATCATATTAGTCGAGTTATGAGCACATTTAGTTTTGAAAACGGGATTTTCGAAAATTTCAAGACTCCATTTGGAGGAGAAAAAATGTTTTTATACAAAAACAGACTGTGGCAGTCGATTTTTCGCATCAAAAAACCCCTCCAGACAAATTTTGAGCAATTTTTATTCCAAAAATGATTTTTTTGTCGAAAATTTTGAAGCAAGTGGTAGGTATGGAAATATTTAATGTAAACTGCATTGAGCTAACTTCTTTCATAGGCGGATTTATGGACTCAAAATACACTGACTTATGTAAAATCGTCCGCTGAATCGATTGCCGAAGACTAGAACGTTCTATCTATCATATTAGTCGAGTTATGAGCACATTTAGTTTTGAAAACGGGAATTTCGAAAATTTCAAGACTCCATTTGAGGGAGAAAAAATGATTTTATACAAAAACAGACTGTGGCAGTCGATTTTTCGCATCAAAAAACCCCTCCAGACAAATTTTCATTTCAAAAATGATTTTTTTGTCGAAAATTTTGAAGCAAGGGGTAGGTATGGAAATATTTAATGTAAACTGCATTGAGCTAACTTCTTTCCTAGGCGGAATTATGGACTCAAAACACACTGACTTATGTAAAATTGTCCGCTGAATCGATTGTCGAAGACTAGAACGTTTTATCTATCATATTAGTCGAGTTATCAGCACATTTAGTTTTGAAAACGGGAATTTCGAAAATTTCAAGACTCCATTTGAGGGAGAAAAAATGATTTTATACAAAAACAGACTGTGGCAGTCGATTTTTCGCATCAAAAAACCCCTCCAGACAAATTTTGAGCAATTTTTATTTCAAAAATGATTTTTTTGTCGAAAATTTTGAAGCAAGGGGTAGGTATGGAAATATTTATGTGAACTGCATTGAGCTAACTTCTTTCATAGGCGGATTTATGGACTCAAAATACACTGACTTATGTAAAATCGTCCGCTGAATCGATTGCCGAAGACTAGAACGTTCTATCTATCATATTAGTCGAGTTATGAGCACATTTAGTTTTGAAAACGGGATTTTCGAAAATTTCAAGACTCCATTTGGAGGAGAAAAAATGATTTTATACAAAAACAGACTGTGGCAGTCGATTTTTCGCATCAAAAAACCCCTCCAGACAAATTTTGAGCAATTTTCATTTCAAAAATGATTTTTTTGTCGAAAATTTTGAAGCAAGGGGTAGGTATGGAAATATTTAATGTAAACTGCATTGAGCTAACTTCTTTCATAGGCGGATTTATGGACTCAAAATACACTAACTCATGTAAAATCGTCCGCTGAATCGATTGCCGAAGACTAGAACGTTCTATCTATCATATTAGTCGAGTTATGAGCACATTTAGTTTTGAAAACGGGATTTTCGAAAATTTCAAGACTCCATTTGGAGGAGAAAAAATGATTTTATACAAAAACAGACTGTGGCAGTCGATTTTTCGCATCAAAAAACCCCTCCAGACAAATTTTGAGCAATTTTCATTTCAAAAATGATTTTTTTGTCGAAAATTTTGAAGCAAGGGGTAGGTATGGAAATATTTAATGTAAACTGCATTGAGCTAACTTCTTTCATAGGCGGATTTATGGACTCAAAATACACTAACTCATGTAAAATCGTCCGCTGAATCGATTGCCGAAGACTAGAACGTTCTATCTATCATATTAGTCGAGTTATGAGCACATTTAGTTTTGAAAACGGGATTTTCGAAAATTTCAAGACTCCATTTGGAGGAGAAAAAATGATTTTATACAAAAACAGACTGTGGCAGTCGATTTTTCGCATCAAAAAACCCCTCCAGACAAATTTTGAGCAATTTTTATTTCAAAAATGATTTTTTTGCCGAAAATTTTGAAGCAAGGGGTAGGTATGGAAATATTTAATGTAAACTGCATTGAGCTAACTTCTTTCATAGGCGGATTTATGGACTCAAAATACACTGACTTATGTAAAATCGTCCGCTGAATCGATTGCCGAAGACTAGAACGTTCTATCTATCATATTAGTCGAGTTATGAGCACATTTAGTTTTGAAAACGGGATTTTCGAAAATTTCAAGACTCCATTTGGAGGAGAAAAAATGATTTTATACAAAAACAGACTGTGGCAGTCGATTTTTCGCATCAAAAAACCCCTCCAGACAAATTTTGAGCAATTTTTATTTCAAAAATGATTTTTTTGTCGAAAATTTTGAAGCAAGGGGTAGGTATGGAAATATTTAATGTAAACTGCATTGAGCTAACTTCTTTCATAGGCGGATTTATGGACTCAAAATACACTGACTTATGTAAAATTAACGGCTGAATCGATTGCCGAAGACTAGAACGTTCTATCTATCATATTAGTCGAGTTATGAGCACATTTAGTTTTGAAAACGGGATTTTCGAAAATTTCAAGACTCCATTTGGAGGAGAAAAAATGTTTTTATACAAAAACAGACTGTGGCAGTCGATTTTTCGCATCAAAAAACCCCTCCAGACAAATTTTGAGCAATTTTTATTCCAAAAATGATTTTTTTGTCGAAAATTTTGAAGCAAGGGGTAGGTATGGAAATATTTAATGTAAACTGCATTGAGCTAACTTCTTTCATAGGCGGATTTATGGACTCAAAATACACTGACTTATGTAAAATCGTCCGCTGAATCGATTGCCGAAGACTAGAACGTTCTATCTATCATATTAGTCGAGTTATGAGCACATTTAGTTTTGAAAACGGGATTTTCGAAAATTTCAAGACTCCATTTGGAGGAGAAAAAATGATTTTATACAAAAACAGACTGTGGCAGTCGATTTTTCGCATCAAAAAACCCCCCCAGACAAATTTTGAGCAATTTTCATTTCAAAAATGATTTTTTTGTCGAAAATTTTGAAGCAAGGGGTAGGTATGGAAATATTTAATGTAAACTGCATTGAGCTAACTTCTTTCATAGGCGGATTTATGGACTCAAAATACACTGACTCATGTAAAATCGTCCGCTGAATCGATTGCCGAAGACTAGAACGTTCTATCTATCATATTAGTCGAGTTATGAGCACATTTAGTTTTGAAAACGGGATTTTCGAAAATTTCAAGACTCCATTTGGAGGAGAAAAAATGATTTTATACAAAAACAGACTGTGGCAGTCGATTTTTCGCATCAAAAAACCCCTCCAGACAAATTTTGAGCAATTTTTATTTCAAAAATGATTTTTTTGTCGAAAATTTTGAAGCAAGGGGTAGGTATGGAAATATTTAATGTAAACTGCATTGAGCTAACTTCTTTCATAGGCGGATTTATGGACTCAAAATACACTGACTTATGTAAAATCGTCCGCTGAATCGATTGCCGAAGACTAGAACGTTCTATCTATCATATTAGTCGAGTTATGAGCACATTTAGTTTTGAAAACGGGATTTTCGAAAATTTCAAGACTCCATTTGGAGGAGAAAAAATGATTTTATACAAAAACAGACTGTGGCAGTCGATTTTTCGCATCAAAAAACCCCTCCAGAAAAATTTTGAGCAATTTTCATTTCAAAAATGATTTTTTTGTCGAAAATTTTGAAGCAAGGGGTAGGTATGGAAATATTTAATGTAAACTGCATTGAGCTAACTTCTTTCATAGGCGGATTTATGGACTCAAAATACACTGACTTATGTAAAATCGTCCGCTGAATCGATTGCCGAAGACTAGAACGTTCTATCTATCATATTAGTCGAGTTATGAGCACATTTAGTTTTGAAAACGGGATTTTCGAAAATTTCAAGACTCCATTTGGAGGAGAAAAAATGATTTTATACAAAAACAGACTGTGGCAGTCGATTTTTCGCATCAAAAAACCCCTCCAGAAAAATTTTGAGCAATTTTCATTTCAAAAATGATTTTTTTGTCGAAAATTTTGAAGCAAGGGGTAGGTATGGAAATATTTAATGTAAACTGCATTGAGCTAACTTCTTTCATAGGCGGATTTATGGACTCAAAATACACTGACTTATGTAAAATCGTCCGCTGAATCGATTGCCGAAGACTAGAACGTTCTATCTATCATATTAGTCGAGTTATGAGCACATTTAGTTTTGAAAACGGGATTTTCGAAAATTTCAAGACTCCATTTGGAGGAGAAAAAATGATTTTATACAAAAACAGACTGTGGCAGTCGATTTTTCGCATCAAAAAACCCCTCCAGAAAAATTTTGAGCAATTTTCATTTCAAAAATGATTTTTTTGTCGAAAATTTTGAAGCAAGGGGTAGGTATGGAAATATTTAATGTAAACTGCATTGAGCTAACTTCTTTCATAGGCGGATTTATGGACTCAAAATACACTGACTTATGTAAAATCGTCCGCTGAATCGATTGCCGAAGACTAGAACGTTCTATCTATCATATTAGTCGAGTTATGAGCACATTTAGTTTTGAAAACGGGATTTTCGAAAATTTCAAGACTCCATTTGGAGGAGAAAAAATGATTTTATACAAAAACAGACTATGGCAGTCGATTTTTCGCATCAAAAAACCCCTCCAGACAAATTTTGAGCAATTTTCATTTCAAAAATGATTTTTTTGTCGAAAATTTTGAAGCAAGGGGTAGGTATGGAAATATTTAATGTAAACTGCATTGAGCAAACTTCTTTCCTAGGCGGAATTATGGACTCAAAATACACTGACTTATGTAAGATTGTCCGCTGAATCGATTGCCGAAGACTAGAACGTTCTATCTATCATATTAGTCGAGTTATGAGCACATTTAGTTTTGAAAACGGGAATTTCGAAAATTTCAAGACTCCATTTGAAGGAGAAAAAATGATTTTATACAAAAACAGACTGTGGCAGTCGATTTTTTGCATCAAAAAACCCCTCCAGACAAATTTTGAGCAATTTTCATGTCAAAAATGATTTTTTTTTTCGAAAATTTTGAAGCAAGGGGTAGGTATGGAAATATTTAATGTAAACTGCATTGAGCTAACTTCTTTCATAGACGGATTTATGGACTCAAAATACACTGACTTATGTAAATTCGTCCGCTGAATCGATTGCCGAAGACTAGAACGTTCTATCTATCATATTAGTCGAGTTATGAGCACATTTAGTTTTGAAAACGGGATTTTCGAAAATTTCAAGACTCCATTTGGAGGAGAAAAAATGATTTTATACAAAAACAGACTGTGGCAGTCGATTTTTCGCATCAAAAAACCCCTCCAGACAAATTTTGAGCAATTTTTATTTCAAAAATGATTTTTTTGTCGAAAATTTTGAAGCAAGGGGTAGGTATAGAAATATTTAATGTAAACTGCATTGGGCTAACTTTTTTCCTAGGCGGAATTATCGACTCAAAATACACGGACTTATGTAAAATTGTCCGCTGAATCGATTGCCGAAGACTAGAACGTTCTATCTATCATATTAGTCGAGTTATGAGCACATTTAGTTTTGAAAACGGGATTTTCGAAAATTTCAAGACTTTATTTGGAGGAGAAAAAATGATTTTATACAAAAACAGACTGTGGCAGTCGATTTTCTGCATCAAAAAACCTCTCCAGACAAATTTTGAGCAATTTTTATTTCAAAAATGATTTTTTTGTCGAAAATTTTGAAGCAAGGGGTAGGTATGGAAATATTTAATGTAAACTGCATTGAGCTAACTTCTTTCCTAGGCGGAATTATGGACTCAAAATACACTGACTTATGTAAAATTGTCCGCTGAATCGATTGCCGAAGACTAGAACGTTCTATCTATCAAATTAGTCGAGTTATGAGCACATTTAGTTTTGAAAACGGGAATTTCGAAAATTTCAAGACTCCATTTGAAGGAGAAAAAATGATTTTATACAAAAACAGACTGTGGCAGTCGATTTTTCGCATCAAAAAACCCCTCCAGACAAATTTTGAGCAATTTTTATTTCAAAAATGATTTTTTTGTCGAAAATTTTGAAGCAAGGGGTAGGTATGGAAATATTTAATGTAAACTGCATTGAGCTAACTTCTTTCATAGGCGGATTTATGGACTCAAAATACACTGACTCATGTAAAATCGTCCGCTGAATCGATTGCCGAAGACTAGAACGTTCTATCTATCATATTAGTCGAGTTATGAGCACATTTAGTTTTGAAAACGGGATTTTCGAAAATTTCAAGACTCCATTTGGAGGAGAAAAAATGATTTTATACAAAAACAGACTGTGGCAGTCGATTTTTCGCATCAAAAAACCCCTCCAGACAAATTTTGAGCAATTTTTATTTCAAAAATGATTTTTTTGCCGAAAATTTTGAAGCAAGGGGTAGGTATGGAAATATTTAATGTAAACTGCATTGAGCTAACTTCTTTCATAGGCGGATTTATGGACTCAAAATACACTGACTTATGTAAAATCGTCCGCTGAATCGATTGCCGAAGACTAGAACGTTCTATCTATCATATTAGTCGAGTTATGAGCACATTTAGTTTTGAAAACGGGATTTTCGAAAATTTCAAGACTTTATTTGGAGGAGAAAAAATGATTTTATACAAAAACAGACTGTGGCAGTCGATTTTTCGCATCAAAAAACCTCTCCAGACAAATTTTGAGCAATTTTTATTTCAAAAATGATTTTTTTGTCGAAAATTTTGAAGCAAGGGGTAGGTATGGAAATATTTAATGTAAACTGCATTGAGCTAACTTCTTTCCTAGGCGGAATTATGGACTCAAATAACACTGACTTATGTAAACTTGTCCGCTGAATCGATTGCCGAAGACTAGAACGTTCTATCTATCAAATTAGTCGAGTTATGAGCACATTTAGTTTTGAAAACGGGAATTTCGAAAATTTCAAGACTCCATTTGAAGGAGAAAAAATGATTTTATACAAAAACAGACTGTGGCAGTCGATTTTTGCATCAAAAAACCCCTCCAGACAAATTTTGAGCAATTTTTATTTCAAAAATGATTTTTTTGTCGAAAATTTTGAAGCAAGGGGTAGGTATGGAAATATTTAATGTAAACTGCATTGAGCTAACTTCTTTCATAGGCGGATTTATGGACTCAAAATACACTGACTCATGTAAAATCGTCCGCTGAATCGATTGCCGAAGACTAGAACGTTCTATCTATCATATTAGTCGAGTTATGAGCACATTTAGTTTTGAAAACGGGATTTTCGAAAATTTCAAGACTTTATTTGGAGGAGAAAAAATGATTTTATACAAAAACAGACTGTGGCAGTCGATTTTTCGCATCAAAAAACCTCTCCAGACAAATTTTGAGCAATTTTTATTTCAAAAATGATTTTTTTGTCGAAAATTTTGAAGCAAGGGGTAGGTATGGAAATATTTAATGTAAACTGCATTGAGCTAACTTCTTTCCTAGGCAGAATTATGGACTCAAAATACACTGACTTATGTAAAATTGTCCGCTGAATCGATTGCCGAAGACTAGAACGTTCTATCTATCAAATTAGTCGAGTTATGAGCACATTTAGTTTTGAAAACGGGAATTTCGAAAATTTCAAGACTCCATTTGAAGGAGAAAAAATGATTTTATACAAAAACAGACTGTGGCAGTCGATTTTTGCATCAAAAAACCCCTCCAGACAAATTTTGAGCAATTTTTATTCCAAAAATGATTTTTTTGTCGAAAATTTTGAAGCAAGGGGTAGGTATAGAAATATTTAATGTAAACTGCATTGGGCTAACTTTTTTCCTAGGCGGAATTATCGACTCAAAATACACGGACTTATGTAAAATTGTCCGCTGAATCGATTGCCGAAGACTAGAACGTTCTATCTATCATATTAGTCGAGTTATGAGCACATTTAGTTTTGAAAACGGGATTTTCGAAAATTTCAAGACTCCATTTGGAGGAGAAAAAATGTTTTTATACAAAAACAGACTAAGGCAGTCGATTTTCCGCATCAAAAAACCCCTCCAGACAAATTTTGAGCAATTTTTATTCCAAAAATGATTTTTTTGTCGAAAATTTTGAAGCAAGGGGTAGGTATAGAAATATTTAATGTAAACTGCATTGGGCTAACTTTTTTCCTAGGCGGAATTATCGACTCAAAATACACGGACTTATGTAAAATTGTCCGCTGAATCGATTGCCGAAGACTAGAACGTTCTATCTATCATATTAGTCGAGTTATGAGCACATTTAGTTTTGAAAACGGGATTTTCGAAAATTTCAAGACTTTATTTGGAGGAGAAAAAATGATTTTATACAAAAACAGACTGTGGCAGTCGATTTTTCGCATCAAAAAACCTCTCCAGACAAATTTTGAGCAATTTTTATTTCAAAAATGATTTTTTTGTCGAAAATTTTGAAGCAAGGGGTAGGTATGGAAATATTTAATGTAAACTGCATTGAGCTAACTTCTTTCCTAGGCGGAATTATGGACTCAAAATACACTGACTTATGTAAAATTGTCCGCTGAATCGATTGCCGAAGACTAGAACGTTCTATCTATCAAATTAGTCGAGTTATGAGCACATTTAGTTTTGAAAACGGGAATTTCGAAAATTTCAAGACTCCATTTGAAGGAGAAAAAATGATTTTATAGAAAAACAGACTGTGGCAGTCGATTTTTGCATCAAAAAACCCCTCCAGACAAATTTTGAGCAATTTTTATTTCAAAAATGATTTTTTTGTCGAAAATTTTGAAGCAAGGGGTAGGTATGGAAATATTTAATGTAAACTGCATTGAGCTAACTTCTTTCATAGGCGGATTTATGGACTCAAAATACACTGACTTATGTAAAATCGTCCGCTGAATCGATTGCCGAAGACTAGAACGTTCTATCTATCATATTAGTCGAGTTATGAGCACATTTAGTTTTGAAAACGGGATTTTCGAAAATTTCAAGACTCCATTTGGAAGAGAAAAAATGATTTTATACAAAAACAGACTGTGGCAGTCGATTTTTCGCATCAAAAAACCCCTCCAGACAAATTTTGAGCAATTTTCATTTCAAAAATGATTTTTTTGTCGAAAATTTTGAAGCAAGGGGTAGGTATGGAAATATTCAATGTAAACTGCATTGAGCTAACTTCTTTCATAGGCGGATTTATGGACTCAAAATACACTGACTTATGTAAAATCGTCCGCTGAATCGATTGCCGAATACTAGAACGTTCTATCTATCATATTAGTCGAGTTATGAGCACATTTAGTTTTGAAAACGGGATTTTCGAAAATTTCAAGACTCCATTTGGAGGAGAAAAAATGATTTTATACAAAAACAGACTGTGGCAGTCGATTTTTCGCATCAAAAAACCCCTCCTGACAAATTTTGAGCAATTTTTATTTCAAAAATGATTTTTTTGTCGAAAATTTTGAAGCAAGGGGTAGGTATGGAAATATTTAATGTAAACTGCATTGAGCTAACTTCTTTCATAGGCGGATTTATGGACTCATAATACACTGACTTATGTAAAATCGTCCGCTGAATCGATTGCCGAAGACTAGAACGTTCTATCTATCATATTAGTCGAGTTATGAGCACATTTAGTTTTGAAAACGGGATTTTCGAAAATTTCAAGACTCCATTTGGAGGAGAAAAAATGATTTTATACAAAAACAGACTGTGGCAGTCGATTTTTCGCATCAAAAAACCCCTCCAGACAAATTTTGAGCAATTTTTATTTCAAAAATGATTTTTTTGTCGAAAATTTTGAAGCAAGGGGTAGGTATGGAAATATTTAATGTAAACTGCATTGAGCTAACTTCTTTCATAGGCGGATTTATGGACTCAAAATACACTAACTCATGTTAAATCGTCCGCTGAATCGATTGCCGAAGACTAGAACGTTCTATCTATCATATTAGTCGAGTTATGAGCACATTTAGTTTTGAAAACGGGATTTTCGAAAATTTCAAGACTCCATTTGGAGGAGAAAAAATGATTTTATACAAAAACAGACTGTGGCAGTCGATTTTTCGCATCAAAAAACCCCTCCAGACAAATTTTGAGCAATTTTTATTTCAAAAATGATTTTTTTGCCGAAAATTTTGAAGCAAGGGGTAGGTATGGAAATATTTAATGTAAACTGCATTGAGCTAACTTCTTTCATAGGCGGATTTATGGACTCAAAATACACTGACTTATGTAAAATCGTCCGCTGAATCGATTGCCGAAGACTAGAACGTTCTATCTATCATATTAGTCGAGTTATGAGCACATTTAGTTTTGAAAACGGGATTTTCGAAAATTTCAAGACTCCATTTGGAGGAGAAAAAATGATTTTATACAAAAACAGACTGTGGCAGTCGATTTTTCGCATCAAAAAACCCCTCCAGACAAATTTTGAGCAATTTTTATTTCAAAAATGATTTTTTTGTCGAAAATTTTGAAGCAAGGGGTAGGTATGGAAATATTTAATGTAAACTGCATTGAGCTAACTTCTTTCATAGGCGGATTTATGGACTCAAAATACACTGACTTATGTAAAATTAACGGCTGAATCGATTGCCGAAGACTAGAACGTTCTATCTATCATATTAGTCGAGTTATGAGCACATTTAGTTTTGAAAACGGGATTTTCGAAAATTTCAAGACTCCATTTGGAGGAGAAAAAATGTTTTT
Organism: Galerucella nymphaeae; assembly: GCA_963978555.1. Lineage (NCBI taxonomy): Eukaryota > Metazoa > Arthropoda > Insecta > Coleoptera > Chrysomelidae > Galerucella > Galerucella nymphaeae. The sequence goes on from OZ021719.1 coordinate 13,858,235, forward strand.
ATACAAAAACAGACTAAGGCAGTCGATTTTTCGCATCAAAAAACCCCTCCAGACAAATTTTGAGCAATTTTTATTCCAAAAATGATTTTTTTGTCGAAAATTTTGAAGCAAGGGGTAGGTATAGAAATATTTAATGTAAACTGCATTGAGCTAACTTTTTTCCTAGGCGGAATTATCGACTCAAAATACACGGACTTATGTAAAATTGTCAGCTGAATCGATTGCCGAAGACTAGAACGTTCTATCTATCATATTAGTCGAGTTATGAGCACATTTAGTTTTGAAAACGGGATTTTCGAAAATTTCAAGACTCCATTTGAAGGAGAAAAAATGATTTCATACAAAAACAGACTGTGGCAGTCGATTTTTCGCATCAAGAAACCCCTCCAGACAAATTTTGAGCAATTTTTATATCAAAAATGATTTTTTTGTCGAAAATTTTGAAGCCAGGGGTAGGTATGGAAATATTTAATGTAAACTGCATTGAGCTAACTTCTTTCCTAGGCGGAATTATGGACTCAAAATACACTGACTTATGTAAAATTGTCCGCTGAATCGATTGCCGAAGACTAGAACGTTTTATCTATCATATTAGTCGAGTTATGAGCACATTTAGTTTTGAAAACGGGAATTTCGAAAATTTCAAGACTCCATTTGGAGGAGAAAAAATGATTTTATACAAAAACAGACTGTGGCAGTCGATTTTTCGCATCAAAAAACCCCTCCAGACAAATTTTGAGCAATTTTTATTCCAAAAATGATTTTTTTGTCGAAAATTTTGAAGCAAGGGGTAGGTATGGAAATATTTAATGTAAACTGCATTGAGCTAACTTCTTTCATAGGCGGATTTATGGACTCAAAATACACTGACTTATGTAAAATCGTCCGCTGAATCGATTGCCGAAGACTAGAACGTTCTATCTATCATATTAGTCGAGTTATGAGCACATTTAGTTTTGAAAACGGGATTTTCGAAAATTTCAAGACTCCATTTGGAGGAGAAAAAATGATTTTATACAAAAACAGACTGTGGCAGTCGATTTTTCGCATCAAAAAACCCCTCCAGACAAATTTTGAGCAATTTTCATTTCAAAAATGATTTTTTTGTCGAAAATTTTGAAGCAAGGGGTAGGTATGGAAATATTTAATGTAAACTGCATTGAGCTAACTTCTTTCATAGGCGGATTTATGGACTCAAAATACACTGACTTATGTAAAATTAACGGCTGAATCGATTGCCGAAGACTAGAACGTTCTATCTATCATATTAGTCGAGTTATGAGCACATTTAGTTTTGAAAACGGGATTTTCGAAAATTTCAAGACTCCATTTGGAGGAGAAAAAATGTTTTTATACAAAAACAGACTAAGGCAGTCGATTTTTCGCATCAAAAAACCCCTCCAGACAAATTTTGAGCAATTTTTATTCCAAAAATGATTTTTTTGTCGAAAATTTTGAAGCAAGGGGTAGGTATAGAAATATTTAATGTAAACTGCATTGAGCTAACTTTTTTCCTAGGCGGAATTATCGACTCAAAATACACGGACTTATGTAAAATTGTCCGCTGAATCGATTGCCGAAGACTAGAACGTTCTATCTATCATATTAGTCGAGTTATGAGCACATTTAGTTTTGAAAACGGGATTTTCGAAAATTTCAAGACTCCATTTGAAGGAGAAAAAATGATTTCATACAAAAACAGACTGTGGCAGTCGATTTTTCGCATCAAGAAACCCCTCCAGACAAATTTTGAGCAATTTTTATATCAAAAATGATTTTTTTGTCGAAAATTTTGAAGCCAGGGGTAGGTATGGAAATATTTAATGTAAACTGCATTGAGCTAACTTCTTTCCTAGGCGGAATTATGGACTCAAAATACACTGACTTATGTAAAATTGTCCGCTGAATCGATTGCCGAAGACTAGAACGTTTTATCTATCATATTAGTCGAGTTATGAGCACATTTAGTTTTGAAAACGGGAATTTCGAAAATTTCAAGACTCCATTTGGAGGAGAAAAAATGATTTTATACAAAAACAGACTGTGGCAGTCGATTTTTCGCATCAAAAAACCCCTCCAGACAAATTTTGAGCAATTTTTATTCCAAAAATGATTTTTTTGTCGAAAATTTTGAAGCAAGGTATGGAAATATTTAATGTAAACTGCATTGAGCTAACTTCTTTCATAGGCGGATTTATGGACTCAAAATACACTGACTTATGTAAAATCGTCCGCTGAATCGATTGCCGAAGACTAGAACGTTCTATCTATCATATTAGTCGAGTTATGAGCACATTTAGTTTTGAAAACGGGATTTTCGAAAATTTCAAGACTCCATTTGGAGGAGAAAAAATGATTTTATACAAAAACAGACTGTGGCAGTCGATTTTTCGCATCAAAAAACCCCTCCAGACAAATTTTGAGCAATTTTTATTTCAAAAATGATTTTTTTGTCGAAAATTTTGAAGCAAGGGGTAGGTATGGAAATATTTAATGTAAACTGCATTGAGCTAACTTCTTTCATAGGCGGATTTATGGACTCAAAATACACTGACTTATGTAAAATCGTCCGCTGAATCGATTGCCGAAGACTAGAACGTTCTATCTATCATATTAGTCGAGTTATGAGCACATTTAGTTTTGAAAACGGGATTTTCGAAAATTTCAAGACTCCATTTGGAGGAGAAAAAATGATTTTATACAAAAACAGACTGTGGCAGTCGATTTTTCGCATCAAAAAACCCCTCCAGACAAATTTTGAGCAATTTTCATTTCAAAAATGATTTTTTTGTCGAAAATTTTGAAGCAAGGGGTAGGTATGGAAATATTTAATGTAAACTGCATTGAGCTAACTTCTTTCCTAGGCGGAATTATGGACTCGAAATACACTGACTTATGTAAGATTGTCCGCTGAATCGATTGCCGAAGACTAGAACGTTCTATCTATCATATTAGTCGAGTTATGAGCACATTTAGTTTTGAAAACGGGATTTTCGAAAATTTCAAGACTCCATTTGGAGGAGAAAAAATGATTTTATACAAAAACAGACTGTGGCAGTCGATTTTTCGCATCAAAAAACCCCTCCAGAAAAATTTTGAGCAATTTTCATTTCAAAAATGATTTTTTTGTCGAAAATTTTGAAGCAAGGGGTAGGTATGGAAATATTTAATGTAAACTGCATTGAGCTAACTTCTTTCATAGGCGGATTTATGGACTCAAAATACACTGACTTATGTAAAATCGTCCGCTGAATCGATTGCCGAAGACTAGAACGTTCTATCTATCATATTAGTCGAGTTATGAGCACATTTAGTTTTGAAAACGGGATTTTCGAAAATTTCAAGACTCCATTTGGAGGAGAAAAAATGATTTTATACAAAAACAGACTGTGGCAGTCGATTTTTCGCATCAAAAAACCCCTCCAGACAAATTTTGAGCAATTTTCATTTCAAAAATGATTTTTTTGTCGAAAATTTTGAAGCAAGGGGTAGGTATGGAAATATTTAATGTAAACTGCATTGAGCTAACTTCTTTCCTAGGCGGAATTATGGACTCGAAATACACTGACTTATGTAAGATTGTCCGCTGAATCGATTGCCGAAGACTAGAACGTTCTATCTATCATATTAGTCGAGTTATGAGCACATTTAGTTTTGAAAACGGGAATTTCGAAAATTTCAAGACTCCATTTGAAGGAGAAAAAATGATTTTATACAAAAACAGACTGTGGCAGTCGATTTTTTGCATCAAAAAACCCCTCCAGACAAATTTTGAGCAATTTTCATGTCAAAAATGATTTTTTTTTTCGAAAATTTTGAAGCAAGGGGTAGGTATGGAAATATTTAATGTAAACTGCATTGAGCTAACTTCTTTCATAGGCGGATTTATGGACTCATAATACACTGACTTATGTAAAATCGTCCACTGAATCGATTGCCGAAGACTAGAACGTTCTATCTATCATATTAGTCGAGTTATGAGCACATTTAGTTTTGAAAACGGGATTTTCGAAAATTTCAAGACTCCATTTGGAGGAGAAAAAATGATTTTATACAAAAACAGACTGTGGCAGTCGATTTTTCGCATCAAAAAACCCCTCCAGACAAATTTTGAGCAATTTTTATTTCAAAAATGATTTTTTTGTCGAAAATTTTGAAGCAAGGGGTAGGTATGGAAATATTTAATGTAAACTGCATTGAGCTAACTTCTTTCATAGGCGGATTTATGGACTCAAAATACACTAACTCATGTAAAATCGTCCGCTGAATCGATTGCCGAAGACTAGAACGTTCTATCTATCATATTAGTCGAGTTATGAGCACATTTAGTTTTGAAAACGGGATTTTCGAAAATTTCAAGACTCCATTTGGAGGAGAAAAAATGATTTTATACAAAAACAGACTGTGGCAGTCGATTTTTCGCATCAAAAACCCCTCCAGACAAATTTTGAGCAATTTTTATTTCAAAAATGATTTTTTTGCCGAAAATTTTGAAGCAAGGGGTAGGTATGGAAATATTTAATGTAAACTGCATTGAGCTAACTTCTTTCATAGGCGGATTTATGGACTCAAAATACACTGACTTATGTAAAATCGTCCGCTGAATCGATTGCCGAAGACTAGAACGTTCTATCTATCATATTAGTCGAGTTATGAGCACATTTAGTTTTGAAAACGGGATTTTCGAAAATTTCAAGACTCCATTTGGAGGAGAAAAAATGATTTTATACAAAAACAGACTGTGGCAGTCGATTTTTCGCATCAAAAAACCCCTCCAGACAAATTTTGAGCAATTTTTATTTCAAAAATGATTTTTTTGTCGAAAATTTTGAAGCAAGGGGTAGGTATGGAAATATTTAATGTAAACTGCATTGAGCTAACTTCTCTCATAGGCGGATTTATGGACTCAAAATACACTGACTTATGTAAAATCGTCCGCTGAATCGATTGCCGAAGACTAGAACGTTCTATCTATCATATTAGTCGAGTTATGAGCACATTTAGTTTTGAAAACGGGATTTTCGAAAATTTCAAGACTCCATTTGGAGGAGAAAAAATGATTTTATACAAAAACAGACTGTGGCAGTCGATTTTTCGCATCAAAAAACCCCTCCAGACAAATTTTGAGCAATTTTTATTTCAAAAATGATTTTTTTGCCGAAAATTTTGAAGCAAGGGGTAGGTATGGAAATATTTAATGTAAACTGCATTGAGCTAACTTCTTTCATAGGCGGATTTATGGACTCAAAATACACTGACTTATGTAAAATCGTCCGCTGAATCGATTGCCGAAGGCTAGAACGTTCTATCTATCATATTAGTCGAGTTATGAGCACATTTAGTTTTGAAAACGGGATTTTCGAAAATTTCAAGACTCCATTTGGAGGAGAAAAAATGATTTTATACAAAAACAGACTGTGGCAGTCGATTTTTCGCATCAAAAAACCCCTCCAGACAAATTTTGAGCAATTTTTATTTCAAAAATGATTTTTTTGTCGAAAATTTTGAAGCAAGGGGTAGGTATGGAAATATTTAATGTAAACTGCATTGAGCTAACTTCTTTCATAGGCGGATTTATGGACTCAAAATACACTGACTTATGTAAAATTAACGGCTGAATCGATTGCCGAAGACTAGAACGTTCTATCTATCATATTAGTCGAGTTATGAGCACATTTAGTTTTGAAAACGGGATTTTCGAAAATTTCAAGACTCCATTTGGAGGAGAAAAAATGTTTTTATACAAAAACAGACTAAGGCAGTCGATTTTTCGCATCAAAAAACCCCTCCAGACAAATTTTGAGCAATTTTTATTCCAAAAATGATTTTTTTGTCGAAAATTTTGAAGCAAGGGGTAGGTATAGAAATATTTAATGTAAACTGCATTGAGCTAACTTTTTTCCTAGGCGGAATTATCGACTCAAAATACACGGACTTATGTAAAATTGTCCGCTGAATCGATTGCCGAAGACTAGAACGTTCTATCTATCATATTAGTCGAGTTATGAGCACATTTAGTTTTGAAAACGGGATTTTCGAAAATTTCAAGACTCCATTTGAAGGAGAAAAAATGATTTCATACAAAAACAGACTGTGGCAGTCGATTTTTCGCATCAAGAAACCCCTCCAGACAAATTTTGAGCAATTTTTATATCAAAAATGATTTTTTTGTCGAAAATTTTGAAGCCAGGGGTAGGTATGGAAATATTTAATGTAAACTGCATTGAGCTAACTTCTTTCCTAGGCGGAATTATGGACTCAAAATACACTGACTTATGTAAAATTGTCCGCTGAATCGATTGCCGAAGACTAGAACGTTTTATCTATCATATTAGTCGAGTTATGAGCACATTTAGTTTTGAAAACGGGAATTTCGAAAATTTCAAGACTCCATTTGGAGGAGAAAAAATGATTTTATACAAAAACAGACTGTGGCAGTCGATTTTTCGCATCAAAAAACCCCTCCAGACAAATTTTGAGCAATTTTTATTCCAAAAATGATTTTTTTGTCGAAAATTTTGAAGCAAGGGGTAGGTATGGAAATATTTAATGTAAACTGCATTGAGCTAACTTCTTTCATAGGCGGATTTATGGACTCAAAATACACTGACTTATGTAAAATCGTCCGCTGAATCGATTGCCGAAGACTAGAACGTTCTATCTATCATATTAGTCGAGTTATGAGCACATTTAGTTTTGAAAACGGGATTTTCGAAAATTTCAAGACTCCATTTTGAGGAGAAAAAATGATTTTATACAAAAACAGACTGTGGCAGTCGATTTTTCGCATCAAAAAACCCCTCCAGAAAAATTTTGAGCAATTTTCATTTCAAAAATGATTTTTTTGTCGAAAATTTTGAAGCAAGGGGTAGGTATGGAAATATTTAATGTAAACTGCATTGAGCTAACTTCTTTCATATGCGGATTTATGGACTCAAAATACACTGACTTATGTAAAATCGTCCGCTGAATCGATTGCCGAAGACTAGAACGTTCTATCTATCATATTAGTCGAGTTATGAGCACATTTAGTTTTGAAAACGGGAATTTCGAAAATTTCAAGACTCCATTTGAAGGAGAAAAAATGGTTTTATACAAAAACAGACTGTGGCAGTCGATTTTTTGCATCAAAAAACCCCTCCAGACAAATTTTGAGCAATTTTCATGTCAAAAATGATTTTTTTTTTCGAAAATTTTGAAGCAAGGGGTAGGTATGGGAATATTTAATGTAAACTGCATTGAGCTAACTTCTTTCATAGGCGGATTTATGGACTCAAAATACACTGACTTATGTAAAATTAACGGCTGAATCGATTGCCGAAGACTAGAACGTTCTATCTATCATATTAGTCGAGTTATGAGCACATTTAGTTTTGAAAACGGGATTTTCGAAAATTTCAAGACTCCATTTGGAGGAGAAAAAATGTTTTTATACAAAAACAGACTAAGGCAGTCGATTTTTCGCATCAAAAAACCCCTCCAGACAAATTTTGAGCAATTTTTATTCCAAAAATGATTTTTTTGTCGAAAATTTTGAAGCAAGGGGTAGGTATAGAAATATTTAATGTAAACTGCATTGAGCTAACTTTTTTCCTAGGCGGAATTATCGACTCAAAATACACGGACTTATGTAAAATTGTCCGCTGAATCGATTGCCGAAGACTAGAACGTTCTATCTATCATATTAGTCGAGTTATGAGCACATTTAGTTTTGAAAACGGGATTTTCGAAAATTTCAAGACTCCATTTGAAGGAGAAAAAATGATTTCATACAAAAACAGACTGTGGCAGTCGATTTTTCGCATCAAGAAACCCCTCCAGACAAATTTTGAGCAATTTTTATATCAAAAATGATTTTTTTGTCGAAAATTTTGAAGCCAGGGGTAGGTATGGAAATATTTAATGTAAACTGCATTGAGCTAACTTCTTTCCTAGGCGGAATTATGGACTCAAAATACACTGACTTATGTAAAATTGTCCGCTGAATCGATTGCCGAAGACTAGAACGTTTTATCTATCATATTAGTCGAGTTATGAGCACATTTAGTTTTGAAAACGGGAATTTCGAAAATTTCAAGACTCCATTTGGAGGAGAAAAAATGATTTTATACAAAAACAGACTGTGGCAGTCGATTTTTCGCATCAAAAAACCCCTCCAGACAAATTTTGAGCAATTTTTATTCCAAAAATGATTTTTTTGTCGAAAATTTTGAAGCAAGGGGTAGGTATGGAAATATTTAATGTAAACTGCATTGAGCTAACTTCTTTCATAGGCGGATTTATGGACTCAAAATACACTGACTTATGTAAAATCGTCCGCTGAATCGATTGCCGAAGACTAGAACGTTCTATCTATCATATTAGTCGAGTTATGAGCACATTTAGTTTTGAAAACGGGATTTTCGAAAATTTCAAGACTCCATTTTGAGGAGAAAAAATGATTTTATACAAAAACAGACTGTGGCAGTCGATTTTTCGCATCAAAAAACCCCTCCAGAAAAATTTTGAGCAATTTTCATTTCAAAAATGATTTTTTTGTCGAAAATTTTGAAGCAAGGGGTAGGTATGGAAATATTTAATGTAAACTGCATTGAGCTAACTTCTTTCATAGGCGGATTTATGGACTCAAAATACACTGACTTATGTAAAATCGTCCGCTGAATCGATTGCCGAAGACTAGAACGTTCTATCTATCATATTAGTCGAGTTATGAGCACATTTAGTTTTGAAAACGGGAATTTCGAAAATTTCAAGACTCCATTTGAAGGAGAAAAAATGGTTTTATACAAAAACAGACTGTGGCAGTCGATTTTTTGCATCAAAAAACCCCTCCAGACAAATTTTGAGCAATTTTCATGTCAAAAATGATTTTTTTTTTCGAAAATTTTGAAGCAAGGGGTAGGTATGGGAATATTTAATGTAAACTGCATTGAGCTAACTTCTTTCATAGGCGGATTTATGGACTCAAAATACACTGACTTATGTAAAATTAACGGCTGAATCGATTGCCGAAGACTAGAACGTTCTATCTATCATATTAGTCGAGTTATGAGCACATTTAGTTTTGAAAACGGGATTTTCGAAAATTTCAAGACTCCATTTGGAGGAGAAAAAATGTTTTTATACAAAAACAGACTAAGGCAGTCGATTTTTCGCATCAAAAAACCCCTCCAGACAAATTTTGAGCAATTTTTATTCCAAAAATGATTTTTTTGTCGAAAATTTTGAAGCAAGGGGTAGGTATAGAAATATTTAATGTAAACTGCATTGAGCTAACTTTTTTCCTAGGCGGAATTATCGACTCAAAATACACGGACTTATGTAAAATTGTCCGCTGAATCGATTGCCGAAGACTAGAACGTTCTATCTATCATATTAGTCGAGTTATGAGCACATTTAGTTTTGAAAACGGGATTTTCGAAAATTTCAAGACTCCATTTGAAGGAGAAAAAATGATTTCATACAAAAACAGACTGTGGCAGTCGATTTTTCGCATCAAGAAACCCCTCCAGACAAATTTTGAGCAATTTTTATATCAAAAATGATTTTTTTGTCGAAAATTTTGAAGCCAGGGGTAGGTATGGAAATATTTAATGTAAACTGCATTGAGCTAACTTCTTTCCTAGGCGGAATTATGGACTCAAAATACACTGACTTATGTAAAATTGTCCGCTGAATCGATTGCCGAAGACTAGAACGTTTTATCTATCATATTAGTCGAGTTATGAGCACATTTAGTTTTGAAAACGGGAATTTCGAAAATTTCAAGACTCCATTTGGAGGAGAAAAAATGATTTTATACAAAAACAGACTGTGGCAGTCGATTTTTCGCATCAAAAAACCCCTCCAGACAAATTTTGAGCAATTTTTATTCCAAAAATGATTTTTTTGTCGAAAATTTTGAAGCAAGGGGTAGGTATGGAAATATTTAATGTAAACTGCATTGAGCTAACTTCTTTCATAGGCGGATTTATGGACTCAAAATACACTGACTTATGTAAAATCGTCCGCTGAATCGATTGCCGAAGACTAGAACGTTCTATCTATCATATTAGTCGAGTTATGAGCACATTTAGTTTTGAAAACGGGATTTTCGAAAATTTCAAGACTCCATTTGGAGGAGAAAAAATGATTTTATACAAAAACAGACTGTGGCAGTCGATTTTTCGCATCAAAAAACCCCTCCAGACAAATTTTGAGCAATTTTCATTTCAAAAATGATTTTTTTGTCGAAAATTTTGAAGCAAGGGGTAGGTATGGAAATATTTAATGTAAACTGCATTGAGCTAACTTCTTTCATAGGCGGATTTATGGACTCAAAATACACTGACTCATGTAAAATCGTCCGCTGAATCGATTGCCGAAGACTAGAACGTTCTATCTATCATATTAGTCGAGTTATGAGCACATTTAGTTTTGAAAACGGGATTTTCGAAAATTTCAAGACTCCATTTGGAGGAGAAAAAATGATTTTATACAAAAACAGACTGTGGCAGTCGATTTTTCGCATCAAAAAACCCCTCCAGACAAATTTTGAGCAATTTTTATTTCAAAAATGATTTTTTTGTCGAAAATTTTGAAGCAAGGGGTAGGTATGGAAATATTTAATGTAAACTGCATTGAGCTAACTTCTTTCATAGGCGGATTTATGGACTCAAAATACACTGACTTATGTAAAATCGTCCGCTGAATCGATTGCCGAAGACTAGAACGTTCTATCTATCATATTAGTCGAGTTATGAGCACATTTAGTTTTGAAAACGGGATTTTCGAAAATTTCAAGACTCCATTTGGAGGAGAAAAAATGATTTTATACAAAAACAGACTGTGGCAGTCGATTTTTCGCATCAAAAAACCCCTCCAGAAAAATTTTGAGCAATTTTCATTTCAAAAATGATTTTTTTGTCGAAAATTTTGAAGCAAGGGGTAGGTATGGAAATATTTAATGTAAACTGCATTGAGCTAACTTCTTTCATAGGCGGATTTATGGACTCAAAATACACTGACTTATGTAAAATCGTCCGCTGAATCGATTGCCGAAGACTAGAACGTTCTATCTATCATATTAGTCGAGTTATGAGCACATTTAGTTTTGAAAACGGGATTTTCGAAAATTTCAAGACTCCATTTGGAGGAGAAAAAATGATTTTATACAAAAACAGACTGTGGCAGTCGATTTTTCGCATCAAAAAACCCCTCCAGACAAATTTTGAGCAATTTTCATTTCAAAAATGATTTTTTTGTCGAAAATTTTGAAGCAAGGGGTAGGTATGGAAATATTTAATGTAAACTGCATTGAGCTAACTTCTTTCCTAGGCGGAATTATGGACTCAAAATACACTGACTTATGTAAGATTGTCCGCTGAATCGATTGCCGAAGACTAGAACGTTCTATCTATCATATTAGTCGAGTTATGAGCACATTTAGTTTTGAAAACGGGAATTTCGAAAATTTCAAGACTCCATTTGAAGGAGAAAAAATGGTTTTATACAAAAACAGACTGTGGCAGTCGATTTTTTGCATCAAAAAACCCCTCCAGACAAATTTTGAGCAATTTTCATGTCAAAAATGATTTTTTTTTTCGAAAATTTTGAAGCAAGGGGTAGGTATGGAAATATTTAATGTAAACTGCATTGAGCTAACTTCTTTCCTAGGCGGATTTATGGACTCAAAATACACTGACTTATGTAAAATTGTCCGCTGAATCGATTGCCGAAGACTAGAACGTTTTATCTATCATATTAGTCGAGTTATGAGCACATTTAGTTTTGAAAACGGGAATTTCGAAAATTTCAAGACTCCATTTGAAGGAGAAAAAATGATTTTATACAAAAACAGACTGTGGCAGTCGATTTTTCGCATCAAGAAACCCCTCCAGACAAATTTTGAGCAATTTTTATATCAATAATGATTTTTTTGTCGAAAATTTTGAAGCCAGGGGTAGGTATGGAAATATTTAATGTAAACTGCATTGAGCTAACTTCTTTCCTAGGCGGAATTATGGACTCAAAATACACTGACTTATGTAAAATTGTCCGCTGAATCGATTGCCGAAGACTAGAACGTTTTATCTATCATATTAGTCGAGTTATGAGCACATTTAGTTTTGAAAACTGGAATTTCGAAAATTTCAAGACTCCATTTTAAGGAGAAAAAATGATTTTATACAAAAACAGACTGTGGCAGTCGATTTTTCGCATTAAGAAACCCCTCCAGACAAATTTTAAGCAATTTTTATATCAAAAATGATTTTTTTGTCGAAAATTTTGAAGCAAGGCGTAGGTATGGAAATATTTAATGTAAACTGCATTGAGCTAACTTCTTTCATAGGCGGAATTATGGACTTAAAATACACTGACTTATGTAAAATTGTCCGCTGAATCGATTGCCGAAGACTAGAACGTTCTATCTATCAATTTGTCGAGTTATGAGCACATCTAGTTTTGAAAACGGGATTGTCGAAAATTTCAAGACTCCATTTGGAGGAGAAAAAATGATTTTATACAAAAACAGACTGTGGCAGTCGATTTTTCGCATCAAGAAACCCCTCCAGACAAATTTTGAGCAATTTTTATATCAAAAATGATTTTTTTGTCGAAAATTTTGAATCAAGGGGTAGGTATGGAAATATTTAATGTAAACTGCATTGTGCTAACTTCCTCCCCGCTCGGAACTATAGACTCAAAATACACTGTAGCATGTACGTTCTACTTATCATAAATCATGTCGATTAATGAGTATCTTGTGACCCTTGATTGACAATTTACAGAGTATTGAGGGTATTTCAAGTACTTAAAATTTGATAGTTCAATTCTACCTAACCTAAGTAAAAAGACCAAGCATCTCTGGAATGAATTATTTACCGACACTCAAACAATAATTATGAAAAATGATACTAGCTGCAACAAAAATAAAGACCTATCAGCGTATACAAATAAGCGTGTTTGATCTAAAATTAATGGAGAAATTATAATTTCACAAAGTAGTTTCTTCCTACAAACAAGAGATGGATAATTTGCAGCATACAATAACGCATCAGTATAATATGTTGAGCAAATATATTGTCCAATCAATGCTTAATGAATCTTTATAATTAAGTTGGCGATAAATAATAAGATGTAAATTTAACTAACAGACGGCTAAGTGTTTACATTGAAACGAACTGGGTAACGACAGAAAAGGATGTATTTAGAAAGGAAAGGAGAACTTACAGGATGATACTTTGAATTGTACAGACCCAATAGCATTTAGGTACACAAAAAATATAAAGTCTTAAAAAATTTTAGTTTCTAATTTGCTCCCCTCTCAGTACTTTCAGTAAGCGCAGTTAAAGCTTCAAATGAACCAGTAGAGAACACTCAACTTCTACCAGGCCTGCTCCGATTATGTAAACACTTGAAATTATATTAATTTGCGGTTATGTATTCTGCTTACACATGTACAAGTATCTGTTGGTAAATCAATTTTGATTTCATATATAAATGTGTCTAATTAAATTTTGTTTTGAAGCCGCTGATGTTAAGAACGGGGTGCTAAAAGGTAAAATACTCTTTTGTATAAACGCTTCTATAATCGACAACGTCCTGTTAAATTGATTTGTTTCCGTAAAGAACAGTGTGTTTGTTGTAGATGTCTTGTATTCAAATTTTGTATGACGATGTCTTACAGGTGACCACAAACGCAAATTCAAATTCTCCATACTCACAACTTCAAAGGCTTGTTTTACAAGAAAATTCAATTTCTCAACTCAAATCGCCAGACTACAAAGTCTACACTAGATCCAACTATCCAACATCCTTATCTCTGAGGCCTCTGGCAGTATCTGTTTGTACAGGGTGTGCACAGTTTGAATATGACTATGTTGTTGAAAAGCTATTGAATACACTGAATATTGTGGATTTTAATTTTGTTGAAATGATGTGGACTTTATTTGATGGAGAGTATTTTTTAGACAAATTTTATAATTAGAATGATCTGAAAAATTGATTGCCGTAACAATAAAAAGCAATGTTGTACAAGCTCATAAATATGCAAAATATGTATTAATATGCAAATTAGGCCATATTTATTGGCTGCAAATTATAATATACAGGGTTATTGATGGAGTTATGTTTATATTAGGTCACCGAGCCCCCTAAAAATGAATTTTTACTTTTCTAAAGTTACTGTATCTAATGCAAACCCATCCAATTCGGGACACCCTGTACAGGATGAGTTATTTCATTGTACTTAATAATTACACAGATTTTTCTCGTTATTTTCTTTTTTTCACGACACAAAAAGTTGAAAAATTAACTGATTTTTGTCAAAACCATAATTGGACAAGCCCTACATTCGGGTAAGTATGAATCGCTTCAGGTGTTTGTATGTATAGAGACTAATTACATTTTTGACCGCGGAATACAACGAAACGTAAGCGTATACACAAGTATAAATATTTCGAGAGCTATGAAAGCCAATTAAAGTTGTACACAATTAATACTGAAAGGTCCAGGTGAATTGGAAAATGTGTAATCTTCTACTACTTAGTTTACCATTTGCTTGGTTCCAGCTTATCGATTAATCTAGCTCTAGCTTTATTCCAAGTTTTTTTGGACTGTTCTTTCCAACTTTCGCTATCCATTCTCTCCTGACCTGCATTCTTCCATCCATCTTCCTTCTCTGTTGCTTTAAATACTTTTATTTTCATTTCCTATCATTAATATCTTCTTTTTTTGCAACGTTTTTGTCTATTATTGTTCCATGTGTATCCATTTTACTTCTAGCTATTCTTACATTTATTTCCTCTTTTCCTTTTTCGCTGGTGGCTCTTTTTCATTTTTTGCTACCAATATTTCCCCTACACAAATGCCCTACAGATATTCTTAGGTTCTCTATGAAAGGTTTTTTTTTGTACTACTTTTTAACAAAAAACCAAAAAATTGTCTTAATTACACCCTGATGTACCGATTTTATTATTAAGCAATTAAAGCTCAAATAAACGATAATTAATTTCGAGTTTATCACATTCAACTTAATCTAAACTAATTTAATTAATACCACGATTGCTGTGAAAGTAAAAAAGCAGCAGAATTCGATTACGAGTACAGTTTTTTTTCAGTTTTATTTGATGATATAACCGAAAGTAATTTACTGGATATCTATAGGACTTTAAACATGGAATGTTTGTTATACTGTAATTTGGGATATGAATGTGGAGTTTTTAACTGTTTGTAGATAAATCCCGCATTGCGTCGAGTAACTTGGAATCATTTTACAGAAGCTATGTTAGGGTGGTCTAAATCGATCTAAATGGAAATCGTGAAAAATATATTCGGTTTAAAAACTTTAATTAAAATGAGGGGTGATAATAAAAATAATTCCTATATAGAAAATTCTACTGGTCTCTTTACTTAAAAGATATTTTTTCCGTCGCCTTTTTAATGTTGCAGCTGAAGAAAATTACACAAGCTACTACATAAAAGTTATTCACTACCACACACATTGTTCAAAGTAGCCACTAGGCATCACCTGGTAAGATTATAGATACTCGTTTTTAATGGAAATAACTGTAGAAAATATCTCTTTCAGTACAATAACGATTGTTACATTTACACAATTATTATTAAATAATTTTAATAAATTCATTCACATTGGTAAACACAGCTGTCGACCACGTTTTCAACAATTTCATTTAATTTATAAATTTTTAATTGAAAGTTAAAATGTTATGGATAGACAGATCCGAATTATTTGAAAAAGGTCGTCATCAAAATTGGAATACAGTGGTGCAAGTTTTTAGTAAATTTAATGCAAGAAGATCAGTTTTTGGTTAAATTTGAAGACATAATAGTGCAAGTGAAGAAGATGACTGTAACAAAAATTGAAAACTTGGGAGGTAAACAAGTTAGCATTCAGGTTTTACCAAAAAGGGAGACATGACAACGAAAAACGTCAAGCAGACTGTGGAAATGAGACTAGAAGAGAAATAAGGAAGAAGAAGAGGTAATAAGATTTCATAATGGTAGTAGTAGCGGGTAATCTTCAAAGCTATAGGGTGACATCTCGGCTAGTATGGGAATGCGGCGAAGAACTGGCGACTCGGAACAGTGTAACACTGGAGTGGGTACCAGGTCATAAAGGAATCGCAGGCAATGAAAAAGCTGACGAACTCGCAAGAGTAGGATCGTCAACTCTGATGAACGGACCCGAACCTGCTGTGGGCATCCCCAGATGCTTAGCGAGGTCATGGTTAAAAGGGTGGTTGAAAGAACAACACAAGAAACACTGGAAGAATACGACTGGGCAAATACATGGGAAGAAATTAATAAAAGAACCATCAGAAAAAGTAGCGAAAGAACTGCTCTCAATGAGCAGGAACAAACTACGCACCACTACGGGACACTTTCCCACAAAGGAGCACCTAAACAAAATAGGGCTGTACAACGGAGACCTTACATGCAGAAGATGCAAAAAGGATACCGAAACAGCTATGCATATACTATGCAACTGTGAGTCGCTGGACCACAGGAGGCAGAAGCTGTATGGCAGAACTCAAATGACTCCAGAAGACTTCTACAACCAACCAGCAAAGAACCTGTATGAGCTAATACAGGGAACGGATTGGCTGAATAGGTTGTAGTCAGAACACTAGGAGTATCCACAATAAGCCCAAGAGGCTGAGGTGGTACCGGCGAAGGGACGGCTGCTGAGAAAAAAAAAAGTAGCGGGTAATAATGATCTAAATTTCATCTTCAATCAATTTTCTCAATAATAGTCAACTCTAAGGAAACGATACTCCTGAATTTTCCGCAGTAGATCCGACTGACTATACTATCGCCCTAATTGACATCGTCTCGGAGAGCATTTCCAAAATAATGAAAAAACAAAGCAAAAAAAAAACAAAAAACAATTAGTTAGTTGGAAAGCCGCAATTCGAAACATAACGAAAGGAACGCCGGCAAATTAAAAGAGAGGAAAATTGTAAGCTCTGTGAAAATTAACAGAGCAACAGCCGTAAAAAGAGTAGTGTTCTCTGTCGTCACGATTTAGAATCAGGAAGCTGTAACCAGTAAAAAAACATTGGCGTGGAACAATGAAGGTATAAAAGTTGAAATTAAAAATTATCTACCACTAATCAAACTCTCTACCAATTGCTCAATATGTTGGATCTAAGAGTGAAGTTTGAACTATCATTATTCAATCGCTAATTCTGATCATTTTGGTGAGGATATTAATATAAATTCATATATTTGAAGATTCTGTTACAATAAATTTATTTTAACAAATTATAGCACCCAATTCTTGCTTTGTATTAGCAGCAGAATGAAATTAATAATTTATTTTGAGCACTTACTAGGCGAGAATCTTCAAAAACCAACAATTTCACCATAATTGTCCGTAAAACGTTCACATGTCACCACTAAAGTCACAAAACTAAAACAATAACGAAACCTTTGACTGTAAAAAATCTAATAAAAACTAGTTTACTGATAAGCCCAGTTGGTATTTAGTTTGAACGTCGTAAAAGAATGTTAAATTTAGGAACATACAAAAAACTTCAATAATATAATATAATTCCGATACCAACGATTGGAGAATATCATAGACGTGCGGATTGAAATTAATTAATAAGAAAAAAATAAACATGAATATCTGATTTTTACTATTCAATAGGTTGTATTCGATAAACTAATTACAAAGTTTGAAGGGAAATAAAAAAAATTTAATAGTATAACATTTTTCAACTGTTTGAAAAAAGTAACGCTTGTGAATAGACAGCAGTGGCAGCTTTTCCGAGCGATATAAAAGCAGGGATGTGTTCTGCTATGTGAGTATGTGTAGGATACACGCATGGGATTTTCTGCTGGGGTCGGTTGAAAGTAAGCTGAACGACTAATTAATATATGGATAGGTAATTAGAATTCATTAAAGAGAAGGGAGTTATAAATGACAGCGAACATTTTTAGGAGTAATTATGGTGCGTATCAAGTGAAAAATGCTAATGACAATGTCAGGTATTTTAGTTTTTCTTGGTCAAATGGTAACCATAGTAGGTAAATTGGGTTAATCGTTGAGTTTAGTTGACTACTGGTGATTCTTTGTTTTCCTAAATCTCGAAATATTCACCTTGAAAACTCAAAAACAGTTGGATATATTTTTTCATGCTCTCCAGAGAAAATTGACATGAACATTGACTCTTATAGCAGATTGATCTTGTACTTGTGCCAAGTAAGAGGCTGGCCGAAGAGAATAGTGTCTCTAGTATGGGTGCAGTGGAGATTGTTAATGAAGGCTTTAAATGAGATCACGAAGGATTGCATGGGAGGAAATATGGAAATGGCTAGCTGAGACGCGTCTACTTTTTACAGTGTAAAAGAACACTTCTTCATTTTAATATCTGGTCCAAGCTTACAATGTGACTTTTGGCTTTAATTTATTCCTAATGGGCATCAAGACATCTGTCCATACAAATTGACATACCTCAATGAACGCTCCTAACAAAAGTGTATTGTTTTCATTTTTGAATGAGAAGAAGTTAGCAAAGCAGTTGTTAGAACATGCTTAGAACAATATTATCAACTTACGTCTCTGCGGCAGGCGACCACTCCCAATGTGACGTCCTAGAAAAAAAAGAATATACGTCAGTTTTTTTGGACATTTTCAACTTGAAAAAATACATCTGATCCGTTTGTCAAAGAAGTATTGAACGTTTCCAATGTTGTCATGAAGTCAAAAATCACTGATATTATAAAATACAGGCCAAAAATAATTAGAATTTGAAGAATACAAGATATCCCTTTTCTTTTTAAACATTTGACACTTCCCCAGAAAAAAAAATAATAGATTTACTTCAACCGAGATAATTTATGCTGATCCCTCTATATTAAAGCATTAATACCCTCAAATACACCACAAAAGAAAACACCAAACAACATTATGACGGTATTAATAAAAATTATGTCTCCAAAATCCCGCATTGCATTTAAAATGAAGCGAAATGAAGTCAGCAAGCAGATGATGGTAGTATAGTTATTCAACGTGGTTCTCCGCAACATGACTCCACGCAAAGCTCCATATTAGATATTAGATTAACCAATTATAAACGTACAGTGAGTTTCATGTAAAAAAATAGACTTTTATGCTTATGAAACTGATTAAAATATCTGACCATTGGAAAGATTTAGTAGGGCTTATACAATCAAAGATTTTTCTGGGTGACTACAGCCTGCTGAGATCAAATGAATGCATAAGTCAAAGTAAGAGTTTTAACAGGGATCCTGACGGGACATTGTCGCCTGAATGGACACCTGAAAAAGCTCAAATTAGTGGAGGAAGAAGAATGCAGATACTGTGGCATGTAAGAAGAAACCTCCATTCACTTTCCAACTGCACAACACTCCAGAATTCTAGAGCACAGTACCTGGGAGATTGAAAGTTGAAGCCTGCAGAGTGCACATATCCTAAAATTCCTCCGGGACTAAAGAAGGTACTAGTTTCTGAGAATTTTGACAAGCTCATTTGTAATTGCGTATTCAAGTACTACCACAAAAATATCGATAAATGTTCATCCAATAATAACATTATTTATAACAAGTTTTCAAGAGTAAAGTTCATACTCTCGATATTTCATCAATAATAATGTGTATGAATGTGAGTTGTGTAGTGCGGTTAATAAGCCTCATTGGTAGTAAACATGTTTATCGACTATTAAATGAGATATGATGAGTGTTAAATGGAAATAATGAACATATTATTGCGGTCGTATCATGATGTGTTTCATTTATTAATTTGTAAAGATTGTGGACTGGACTGGCTTAATATCAACTCAGTCATGCTGCAAACATCTACCCAGAAATTACATTAACGAATCAAGTTTAATAGATTTAATGAGAATTATATTTTATAAACTATTTATATAATAGATGATATGAAGCGACTACAACAAGTGGAAACATATGTTGAACGCACTGACGTCAATATATTATGTGAATGAAAATAATCGAGCAAATAAGATGAAAATAACTAGGATCATTGAAAAATAAAAAAATTTAGGATTTTGGTAATAAATATATCCAGGAAAGGGATTGTAGGATCTTTTATCATCAATAATAACCCTGAAGATTGAATAACTTAATGACGATGATGAAGATGATGTTAAATAAACGTTGTTAATCTCTCAGTTTGTTTTATATATTATGTCTTATAAGTCGACTGAAAAAAACAGGAACAAAATCAATTAAAACTATTTTTAAATCATTATTCAACAGAATGGTATTTTGATTGGACAAATTTCTATAATCACCACACAAACTGTATTGTTATATTTATCTAACAAGCAATAAAGCTAATTGTACATTTAATTACAATTCAAATTAACAATCTATTAATATTAATTTCGTCCACTTAACGACATTCGCAATAATTCCAACAGTCTCTATTTAATTAAAATTTCAATTGTTCACCTATTTGAGGCAGTTTTCAGCGATGTATAATATTTATTTGTTGATATAAAAATCAAATAAACCTTTCTACTTTCAGTAATTAAAATATTGATGGTTTCACATTTTAAAAGATTTGCATCAACAGGAGAATCAATTATGAACATTGATGAACCAAAAAACCTTCAAATAATATATATAGTGAACAAATAGCTGTTATTGTGGAAATAAGAAGTGAAAATTTCTTTTGAAAATATACTATCGAGGAAAAGAAAATTGAAAGTAAACATCCGGGTAGAAAAAAATATCAATGTATAAAATGTTTTACAATTATTTAAAAATGAACATGGAATATATTTCAAAGAAGAAAGGAAACAAGTCGAATTGTGTGTACAAAGCCTTGTCGACAGACAGTTTTATTGAAATACATTGGAAAAACAATTCACCCTAAAATGCTTGATTGTTTGCCGTTTTTATCAAACATTGCCGTAGCCTGGGAAAAGCGGAAAATATAAAGATAACAATTATTTCATTAAGATTCAACTATTTTATATACCAAAATTTATTTTTAAAAGTCTGCAGGCTAAGTAGCTGAATAAAAAGAAAGGTTATAATTGTTTCTAAAGTACCTTTTTTAGTGAGCCTGAGGTGCCCAAAGTCAATTATAGTCCCCCAATTTTAGGAAGAGGAAGAACCACACTAAAAGCGCCACCTACACCCTCTAAAAACCCTTCTTTACCACATTAAAACTGACAGTAGTCACAATCATGACTTACCATCAGCAGCTTCAATATACTATCTGTATTTTCCTCTATTTTCCATATGTACTCTCTTCAGGCGTTGGAAAATTGGTCTGTACTTGGCTTCAAGACCAAATAATCTGTGTTCAGATAGATAATAATCAGTTCTCCTGGAATCACACTTCACCCATCTGTCGATAGATTTCCGTATGACACCTCTTCTGCCAGAGTTCCAGAGCTGCGCCAGGTAGTAGTGACAGCTGATTATGTCAAATCCAACAATTGCTATTATCTATGATTTTTTTTTTTTTTTTATTTATTTATTGAAATGTCGCATCCACCCAAAGGTTATTAGCGACAACGATAATATGTTACTTAGATCCTATATAATAAGTTTATTGATTTCAAATAGTCTATAATTCGTTGATATTGGCAATTTTTCCCGAGAAGGGCTTCTAACTTGTTTGGAAAATTATTTGTTGTTCGTTCGACGGTGTATTTTGGGCATACAATAAGAATATGTTTTATGCTCTCTATTACATTACACGTTGTACACATCGGAGGTTCACTATTTGTGAATAAATAGGAATGGGTATATCTTGAGTGTCCCAACCGGAGCCGCGTTAATATTACTTGTATTTTCCTATTTCCAGTCGTTGGTTGCCATGGTGATACATTACTCTTCACTTCCCTCAACTTTGATCTTGAAATTAACCACTCTCGTTCCCACGCACTATACACTTTCGTTTTAAAGAATGCTTTTAAGTCACTAGCAACGCTTCGACTTTCACTTTCCGAATTAATAGTAGGGGAGCCCACGATGCTAAATGGGGATTTACTCGAGCGTCGTAGAGACCTATTGGGAAGCAAAGCTTAGATGATAAAAAGAAAAAAATTTTATATGATGTATACCTTTACATCGGTGGGGGAAGCGGCTATAGATTTTTAAATATGTAAAAAAAAACTGTTGCATGGACATCCTCGAGCGCGTCAGATATTGATAGCATCAATGCCCTACGTATTTTTGATAATGTACGTATATTAATCTGATCGTTTGCATGATGCGGGTGGTTGTATTTAAGGGTTGAAAATGAAAAAAAAAAAAAATTAATCGAGCGCGTCAGATTTTCTAAGGGAGTGTTAAGTGCACCAAAAAAAAGGTCTAATTCACTAATCTGACGATTTCGATGGGACGCAAACTCGCGGCCATTTTCATAATGTGCAAAAAAAAATCGCCATTTTGAAATACTCAAGCGCGTCAGATTAAGATATATATGGTTCATCTTTATGTTCTGAACGTACTGTCTCATAATCTGACGATTATCTAGAGGGATTCGCCTGATCTGACAAAAAAAAAATTAGAAAAACGGTTCACATTAAAGGCCATCCCTGCAACTTCCCTCTAATTCTATTCCTTGGCGCTTAAAATTGTACTTATGACATTTTTGAGCTCAAAATATAATTTATGTGATATTTTGAGCTCACTGAGTTCAAAGAAATAATATTTCCATGCATTTGAGCTCTCCCAGCTCGAAAGTCTGATAGAAGTTTCATAGAACACTATTTTTGGAATCTTCAAACCGCAATAACTTTTGAATAGATCAAGCAATTTTCACGTGGTTGGCGGCATTCGACGCAGTTTTATCATCCTCATAAGTAATTTTGCAATTTCAATTGATCGAACCACAAATTTCGGAGTAATCCCGAAAAAACATTTTTTCGGGTTTTTTTCGTTCACGATATCTCTTGAACGAATCAACCAATTTTGACCAGCTAGGTGGCGATCGACGTGGTTTTTCAAGCTCAAAGGCGGATCAGTTTTTGAAGTTAATCAATGAACCTGGTCGGAAGTTATTCCAAGAAAACCACTTAAAAAAAATATTCCTATTTTTTTTTAGATTTATCAAAAATTTTCAAATCTATCAGTCCGAATCGGTTAAAATTCACAGGAAATCTAATTTTTAGGGAAATCTTTAGAACGCCGTTTAGTAGATTGCGTTCGGTTTAGTCGTTCAAAAGTTATAAGCGAGTCACACACACAAACACCCACACATACATACACACACACCCACACATACATACAGACTTAGTGACAACATCACGGGGGTAGTCAGGGAAGCTTCCTATGACCTTAAAACGTCAAGATCTGATGAAAACTCGATTTTCGTAAAACGGGGTGAAACCAATAACTTCCCGAATTGTTTAAAATTTTTAATTTTTCTTAGCGGGAAGTAAAAAAAAATTTTATTTTTTAAATCATTGAACTTAATTAATTGAAAAGTTCAGGAAATAGCATGCAAATAAATAAGTGTATGCTTTTTTAGTAAAATACATGTATTTATAAAAAAATTACTTAAAAAAAGCTTAAACGCGGGTAAGGAAAAGTAGGCATCACGCAGCTGCACATTTGTCGATAAATTTAAATGCTTAAATTTATCGACGAATTTCTGTTATTTCGGCTTGCGGAAATCGTCAGATTATATATTTTTCATTATTCTTGAATTATTTCCTTCAAAATAAAAAAAAATTTAGCTACGCTCGAGAATGTCGAGATGGCGTTTTTTTTTTACAACTTTGTTGCCCTCCCCTTTTTTTACGTCACTCTCAAATTGTCAGATTAGTGGAATATACACTTTTTAGGATGTAATTAACTCACCCTACCTTAATCTGACGCGCTCGAGAATTTCTGATGGTCAATTTTTTTTTACTAATCTGATCCTATATCCTTCACGGGCGGCCTTATATATGGGCCTCTTGTTTTGTGGAGGTACTTAACCGGGTACAAGGTATCCCTCTGTATATTAATCTGCCGCGCTTCAGTAAATCCCGAAATCCCCGCTTGGGCTCCCCTACTATAATATTGAATATCGCATCTCGAGCACTGGCATCTGCTAAATCGTTACCCTCGATTCCAATATGCGATGGTATCCATATGAATTTAACACTTCTAGAATTCAACTCAGTTTCCAGTAATTCCGCCTTTATTAGTTTTCCTATAGGGTTTTGTTGGTAAATTTGCTGTAAACTTCTTAAGGCACTGAGGGAGTCGCTAAGAATGAGGCTGTTTGAAAATGTCTATATCTATGATTTGTTAAGTGTCTTTTTCTTCTTTACTCAACTTCATAACTTGTTTTTTCTTTGTTTGTTTCACTTTTTCTCGATCCGCCCTTGTGTTGCTGGGAATTGTTATTGTGTGCTTAAATACCCACTTGGATCCTTTTTTTTATTAGCGTTCAGCTCGGTATGAAAATGTATCGAATAAAATTTTATCGTTTCTCTGGGATGTAGCGAGTTAGGAAACAGAGACAACGACAATGTAAATTATTTTTCGATAGATCTAGAGTCGTGTTCACCTTTGGCCAATTTATTTTAACTTATCGAGACAAAGTTCAATAAAAATGTTGTAAGGTTTTCAGAATCGGGATTTTATGTATTGAAACAGTTACTTTTGTGGGTAAAAAGCAGCATATTAAACGTTCAAATATTAAAAGTATTCCGTGTTCTTTCATAATACGGTATCTTGTTACAAGCTGCATATTATAGTTACATTAAAGGCCAGTTTGGAGTCTATTAAGCGAACACTGCACTATAATTAAGATTAATTGTAATAGAAAAGCATGGAGGCTGCTTAATTTATTAGTCTGAGAATCTGCTTAGAACTGATTTTAATTAAACGCGTTTTAATCAATTAGATTTGTTTAATGAGAAGAAACAAATTTTGCACTTCGATTGAAATTTCAACGAATAAATGAACTTTATTTTTCGATAAATGTTTTTTTGGTACTGATTTCTATAGTTGAAAAGATTGAAGATGATTGTTTGAAAAGAACCCCTAAATAAATCATGTAGGAAGTAATGTACTCTCAACAACCTTGTGTAACGTTAATTTTATTCACTCTCCTTATATTTAAATATTTATTAAATTATCTTATGGGTGGCGAGTAGCCAGTCCTTTCTCATGCCCAGCGCTGAGAAATGTATCGAGTTTAACTTTATCTATAGTCGATGAAAGACAAAATTTTAAGTTTATTTGCGGGTCAAATCGATACCGTCTATAGGGAAAATAGTCACTTCGGTTTACTATAAATTATTTGGTTTTCAATTTTAACACAAATGAATGAAGAATCCACTTACGGAATTTAAAATACTTTTTCATTTCCAAACCATGGAGTTTGATACAGATATGCGACGTATGTGCATTATCATTCACATGATTTCATGTTTTATATTTAAACAGAGGCAATCAGAGATTTTTTTTTTCTGGGACAAAATGTTGAATTAACAACTTAAAATTTATTTGGTGAGAGTTTCACCTAAAACTTTTTTTATCTAAGTGCATTCATGTGAATGCACTTTCTTCGTATCTAAGTTATATATATAACCACTACTTCTACTATCACTACTACTACAACTACTACTACCACAACAACTACTACTATTAATATGTTCTGGCAATAAACCTCCATAAGACACCGGACCTCCATAAGACACCGGACCTCCATAAGACACCGGATCTCAATGCAGAAGAAACCAGGAAAGTACCGTCACTAAAAATTATTGTTGCAACAAGAATACTAAATACTAATTTTTCTTCAACTGTGATATTTATATTTTTTTTAAAGTCATTATACAACTTGTAAATTTAACAACGTAGTTCATATTCCTTCCCTTCCAACATTTCCAGGTTTGTTGATAGAGAGTGTTGAAACAAGTCAACTAATATTATTCAGGGTGGCGCCCATTTACCTTAACTTTACTTAAATTTCTTAACGTAATTTATTGATTGTTTTGTTAACTTATTAAATTCATTTATTTCAATATAACTTCAATAATTTAAATAAGTAGTATTACCCGCGAACCGGTAAGACTACTCCCTGAATTTTTATTAGTTTGGTATCCGAATTCACGCCTGAGCAGCTCTTTATCTGAGTAGCCGTTACAAATTGGCACCCGAACGTGTGTGGCCTGTTTTACACATCATCTCTCTCATCAATAGATCTTGAAACTTGGAAGTTTGGACAGTAGTAGTTATCTTTTTATTATCGTAAATATCTTTCACTTATTACAGTATTTATCTTTCTATAGTTCACTTATCGTATCATATCGTTCACAGTTGAGTTGCAATATTTCATTTTATTATCGTATTGACAATATCTATATCTATATAATATTTTTTCTTATCTTATATCTTCACGTATCGTATATATAAATATCTTCTCAATCGTCAATATCAACAGTACTCGATTTTTTAATTCAATTTCGTATACTGAAATGGCAAAAATGTTTAAGCTAAATGTTGATTATCTTTTAACTCATGAACTAGATCATGAAATTTCTTATCGTGGCTTAGAAATACCTTCACTGGTCACAGAGAAGAGGAAATTGTTACGGGGTGTTTTAACTCAAGAGGTATCCATGCGGAGTTCGATAGTATATGTCGATCTTCCATTTCCTTCAGAAATTACAGGAATTAAGCTTTCTTTTGCCGACTTGAAGAAGAAGGTTCAAGATTTCGTTGGAACTTCTTCTGACGTAGAGTATAAAAGATTGACTTGTCGGCTAACTCACCTTACGCAACGCATTTCTCGTTTGAATTGCGAGGAAGACGAGCATGAAAAAGTAAAAAAACATCTAACATCAGAAATATTGTTTTTAGAAGGTGAATTAGATGGCAAACTCAATGTTATTGATGCAGATAGACAATCTACTCCGGTAAATGCAAATCAAAGTTTTTCTTTTTCTAAACCTGTACCTGTACACAAATGGGGAATAAGATTCTCAGGAATTGATTCCAAAGAATCAGTACTTGGCTTCCTAGAACGCGTAAATTGTCTTAAAATTTCAAGAGGTATCACAGATGCTGAATTGTTTTCTAGCTCAGCTGATTTGTTTAGTGATCAAGCTTTTAATTGGTATCTAATTAACAGATGCAAAGTTCAAAATTGGGAACAATTAGTGACCAAATTGAAATCAGATTTCTTACCTTATAACTATCAAGATGATTTACTAGAGGAAATCAAGGCTAGAAAACAAGGTCAACATGAGAGAGTTACTCTATATATTAACGCCATGTGTGGTTTGTTCAATCGTCTTGACGACAAGCCAAGCGAAAGTGCCATGATCCGTATTATTCGTAAAAATCTCTTACCTAATTATGCACAACCATTAGCTTTAATCGATATTGATACTGTTGATATTTTGACGGAAAAATGTAAACGACTTGAGGAAACATTAACTTGGGATCAACAATTTACATCAAATCATAAGAATAGTCAATATTTACTTGAACCAGATTTGAGCATACCTAGTACCTCTTTTAAGGATAATTCTTGTTTTAAACAAACACGAAAAAATATATCGGTAGTATCGTCTACTTGGACTTGCTGGAATTGCAAACAAGCAGGTCATATGTATTATAACTGTCAAATTCCTAGGAAATTGTTTTGTTTTGGTTGTGGACATCCTGATACTGTAAAAACTAAATGTCCAAAGTGTTCAAAAAACGAACCAAGCAGTGGTCGAACTTCCCACTCTACCACACTTGCTCAAAAACCGGGAACATCAGGAAAATCCAAAAACATCAAAACAAAGACAAAGTCCCAGGAAAAACCAGCAAAAGACGAAAATTAAGGTTACCTGAAATAAATCCTATAAATTCCAGTTCTGTAAAAAAATTTTCTCGTTCTATCTTAAAAAAGGTTCCTACTGTAAGTCGCTCCGACTGGAATTCATGGCTTTTATTTGTTAAAGATTTCTATAAAACTAATTCAAGATCAAATTCAATTGTTTCAAACTCAAAGCCTTTAGCAAATGTAGGATCACTGCTTTATAATGTTAAAGATGATAATCGACCTTATGTCGATATCATAATATTTGATAAAACAATTTCTTGTCTTGTTGATACTGGTTCAAATATCTCATTGATTGGTTCTCGTGCATTAGATTTTATTCATAACTTATCAGTACCTATATTGAACGATGATAACTTAAAAATATCTACGGCAGATGGTAAATTGCAGGACGTTCTTGGTTATATCGAAACATATGTCATCACAGACAAGATATCTAGGCTTATGAAATTTTATTTAATACCTTCAGTCAAACATGATATTATTCTCGGTATGGATTTTCTCAAAATTTTTAACGTAAAAATTAATTTCTCTAAATTATCTTTAACTGTAAATTCACTCTCGTTAGCTGTAGTAAATACAATTCGGGATATATCTCATTTAACTCCTAATCAAACAAGTAGGTTAAATCAAACTATTGATCTTTTTAAGACTATTAGTCCGTCAGATAAAATAGGTAAAACTCATTTGATAGAGCATTTTATTGATACCGGAAATTCTCCTCCTTTCAAACAAACCCAATATCCCTTACCTCAAGCTATGCAAGCTTACCTGGAAAAGGAAGTAGATACTTTGCTAGAATTAGGTGTAATTCAAGAAAGTAAATCTTCATATTGTAGCCCTATCTGGTTGGTTCAAAAGGGAGATGGTAAATATAGAATGTGTTTTGATGGACGTAAACTAAATAGTGTGACTTTAAATAAAGACGCTTATCCCTTACCTTCAATCGAAGTTATACTGAGTCAACTTCGAGATACTCGTTATATATCTAGTATAGACCTAAAGCAAGCATTTTATCAAATTCCGTTGGAGAAATCATCTCGGGAGAAAACAGCTTTTGCAGTAAAAGGTAAAGGTTTATTCGAGTATGTCACTACTCCTTTTGGGTTAGTCTCTGCTCCTGCTAGCATGTGTCGTTTAATCGATTTGGTCATTGGTCCTTCCTTGGAACCATATTGTTTTTATTACCTGGATGACATCATCATTTGTACTCCTGATTTTGACAAACACATGGAAATTCTTCAGAGTGTTTTCGAGAAACTACGAGATGCCGGCTTGACGGTAAATTTAGATAAATGTCAGTTTTGTCGTTCTTCCCTTAGATATTTAGGTTATGTGGTGGATGAAAATGGTCTTCGTACCGATCCTGAAAAGGTTTCTGCTATTTGTGAGTACCCTGTTCCGAAAACTGCCACTCAGGTGCGTAGATTCTTGGGAATGGTTTCGTATTATCGTCGGTTTCTTAAAGATTTTTCTTCCTTATCTGCTCCAATTTCTGATCTTCTTAGTGAGCGAAAGAAACATCAATCTATTACTTGGACATCCCAGGCAAATCAGGCGTTCGAAAAGGTGAAAACTGTCTTAACTACCGCTCCTATCTTGAGTAGTCCCGATTTCACCAAACCTTTCTTCCTTATGACAGATGCTAGTGATGTTGGGGTAGGAAGTGTTCTTTTTCAATTGGAAGATGGACTCGAACATCCCATAGCTTATATGAGTAAGAAACTCACAAAGGGTCAAAAGAAGTTTAGTACTACTGAAAAGGAACTGTTAGCAGTTTTGTTAGGGATTGATCATTTCAGATATTATCTTGTAGGTCGTCATTTTACCGTAATTACTGATCATTCTTCTCTTGTGTGGTTGAATAATATGAAAAAACCTTCTCCTCGCTTAGCTAGATGGATATTGCAATTGTCGCAATACAATTTCTCTATCGTTCACCGTAGATCTACCGGAACTGTGGTAGCAGATGCATTATCTCGTATACCTGAAGTTAGTATCTTAGACTTATCTACATTACATCCCGATAAATGGTATAATGACATGATTTCTCATGTTCAAGATTTTCCAGAAAAATACCCAAGTTTTAGAGTTGAAAATAACATATTATATAAACATGTCTTCAATAAATTTGGACCAATTAGCAATGTTTCCGATTGGAAAATTGTCGTTCCTACTAAAAATCGAAGTGAAATTTTACATCATTTTCATGATAGTCCAACTTCTTCTCACTTCGGTGTTTTTAAAACATTAGAGAGAATTTCTGAAATTTATTATTGGCCTAATCTCAGGAAATCAGTTTATAAATATGTTACTCGTTGTAAAATATGTGCATCTTGTAAACCATCTAACTTGCCACAAGCAGGATTAATGGGAAATTATCGTAACATTAACTTCCCTTTTCAATTGATATCGTGTGATCTTTTAGGGCCATATCCCCGATCTCGTAAAGGTAATCAATTTGCACTTGTTGTAGTTGACTGGTTCACGAAATTTGTATTAGTTCATCCCTTACGACAGGCTACCGCTCGTTCTATAGTTGATTTCTTAGAAAATCATGTCTTTCTTATTTTTGGAATCCCTCAAATTGTATCTTGCGATAATGGTAAACAGTTCACGAGTCATTTGTTCAAAAACCTCATGGACAAATATTCAGTACAAAAGATTTGGTATAATGCTAACTTTCATCCGCAAATTAATCACACTGAACGCGTAAACAAATCCATTGTCACAGCTATACGATCTTATAGTTATGAAGATCATAGAACGTGGGATGAAGAGATCTATAAAATTGCTCAAGCAATTCGGCTGTCGAAACATGAAGTTACCGATTTCACCCCTTCCTTCCTTACCTTTGCTCGAAATGTTCCTGTCTCGGGAAATTTTTATGGTATAATTGCAGAAAATGCAAATAATCAGGTTACCATTTCCGATAAAGTCCACCGAATTCAGGATACACAAGAAATGCCTAAAATTTTTGAAGTGGTGAGAAAAAATTTGCAAACAGCATATCGGCAGAGTAGTCAACGTTATAATTTGCGCAAACGAGATCATAGGTTCTATGTAGGTGATCGGGTTTGGAAGAAGAACTACCCTAAATCGGACAAAGCCAGATATATCTCCGCTAAATTTTTACCAAAATATACACAATGTACCGTATATCGCGTTATTTCACCCTTAGTATATGAATTAAAGGATGAAGCGGGAAAAAACATTGGTCGATGGCACATAAAAGACATTAAAGCTGGTATCTTGTCTGATGATGAGTGTTCTGATATCGATGAATCCGATTCAATCACAACATAACCATTTATACTTATATCTTTCCTATTTGTAATTTTTTTTGTGATGTGTGTTGGTGTCTCGAATATTTTTTTATCTCTCTTATCGTAGAGATTTCCTTTTTCTCTAATTATAAATGTGATAATGACTTCACTTTCTTTCCCTATTGATTGGCAAAATAGCATTCATTTTAATCTGAGAATTATAATACAAAATTCGTTGAGAATTTTTTCTTAGAAAATTTTTAAATATCCATAAATATTATAATTTTGGAAAACGCATAGTCATATCAATTTGAGTTTAATAAACATGTTGGTGCACAAGCATTGAGGTTATTAAACATTGGGTCTTCTTGATTTGAAGAAACCTTAAGTATTAAGGGTGATATTGTATCTTCATTATCTTATCTTCATTATCTTATCTTATTTATCGTATCTTAAGTGGACAAGGGATGTAACTTGTCTACTGTACTATATTTTATAGTACTTATCTTTATCTTATCTTCGCAGGCAGATAATGTCTTGTCTGTATTTATTTACCGAAAGGGTATATAAATTTTTTTTTGAAGACCATTGGAAATTTGACTTTGCAATTAGTTTGAATATTAGCTGATATATCATGGGATATCTAAAGTTATTATCTTTTATATTATCTCAACTATCTTAAAATTTTATTATCTTGAAAGTTTGAAATTTCAATTATCTTAATTATCTTAAAATTTTCATTACCTTTCTGTTGAAAATTTTATAGTATTTTAATTGTTTTAAACATTTTTATCTACATGCTCGAGATATCAACTTACATTACAAAAAGAATTCGTTTTGCTTATCTACATTCAATACCTTACCTAATATCTTGTCTACCTAATTTTTTTATCTACTTTTTCATTATCTCTATCTATGATCCTTCCGAAAGATTGATCTAGATATTTCACTTGTAGACATACCTTCATTTTGTCTATATTTTATTGTATACCTTTCCCTTTGAATTTTTTTGTTGGATTTCTCAATAGTGGGTGTTGGAGGAACTCAGAGTGGTCTGGAATGTGTTTCAGGGTTCAGCGTCGGGGGGTTAATCAGCCTGGGAGGCAGAGGTGGCTGAGGTCTGCTGTCATTAGTTAAATCTACTTGGGGGGTTAACTACTGCGTCTGTGCCAACATGGCTCACATATCGCTCTGAGGATTTTCCAACAGTACTGTTGTGGGATACCGTTGTCAATTTCTTTCCTCCCTCAAATTTCAGCCTGACAGGGGCTATACTCTGTTAGGGGGTATATCGAGCCTCCTTGGACTAGTTATAGTAACTAGCTCCAAAAACATTTTTTTCTCTTTTCGTTTTCTCTTATCGATAAATTCTTCATTTTGGGTGATTCATGTGTGTTGTCATGGTATTTTAGGTTGAGATTTCTGCTGAAGCTGAGATTGAAGACCACGACGCGACTTAACATCTCTCGCGAGGTCCTTCTCGTTAGGTGGAGGTTGATCTCTTGACCTGGGATGCTGTGATAGGGCACATGATTAGCCTGGAATATTGGTGGTTTTTTTTATATTATATTATGTAGTATAATATAATGGAAATTTTTTTTTTGGTTGACAGTTTATTCTGTTAGGGAGTCATATAAAGCTTCCTTGGATTTGCTCCTAAATTATATCTGTAACTATTTCTTTTGTTT
Organism: Galerucella nymphaeae; assembly: GCA_963978555.1. Lineage (NCBI taxonomy): Eukaryota > Metazoa > Arthropoda > Insecta > Coleoptera > Chrysomelidae > Galerucella > Galerucella nymphaeae. The sequence continues at coordinate 13,890,979 of OZ021719.1, forward strand.
TGCTTTGTTTTCTTCTCATCTGAGAACTATTTTTTATATCGTTAAGAGGTTTAACATCTTAGGCTATGGTTATTAATTGTTAGTCTAATTGTCTGCTGCTTTGTGTGATGTTTTTTTTTCGAATGCTATACCTGCGCGATGACCAATGGCTACTGCGGACGCTAACTGGCAACCTCCCTGGTATGAGCTCGGAAAAAAAACATCACACAAAGCAGCAGACAATTAGACTAACAATTAATAACCATAGCCTAAGATGTTAAACCTCTTAACGATATAAAAAATAGTTCTCAGATGAGAAGAAAACAAAGCAAAACAAAAGAAATAGTTACAGATATAATTTAGGAGCAAATCCAAGGAAGCTTTATATGACTCCCTAACAGAATAAACTGTCAACCAAAAAAAAAATTTCCATTATATTATACTACATAATATAATATAAAAAAAACCACCAATATTCCAGGCTAATCATGTGCCCTATCACAGCATCCCAGGTCAAGAGATCAACCTCCACCTAACGAGAATTTTGTAACGGCTACTCAGATAAAGAGCTGCTCAGGCGTGAATTCGGATACCAAACTAATAAAAATTCAGGGAGTAGTCTTACCGGTTCGCGGGTAATACTACTTATTTAAATTATTGAAGTTATATTGAAATAAATGAATTTAATAAGTTAACAAAACAATCAATAAATTACGTTAAGAAATTTAAGTAAAGTTAAGGTAAATGGGCGCCACCCTGAATAATATTAGTTGACTTGTTTCAACACTCTCTATCAACAAACCTGGAAATGTTGGAAGGGAAGGAATATGAACTACGTTGTTAAATTTACAAGTTGTATAATGACTTTAAAAAAAATATAAATATCACAGTTGAAGAAAAATTAGTATTTAGTATTCTTGTTGCAACAATAATTTTTAGTGACGGTACTTTCCTGGTTTCTTCTGCATTGAGATCCGGTGTCTTATGGAGGTCCGGTGTCTTATGGAGGTCCGGTGTCTTATGGAGGTTTATTGCCAGAACATATTAATAGTAGTAGTTGTTGTGGTAGTAGTAGTTGTAGTAGTAGTGATAGTAGAAGTAGTGGTTATATATATAACTTAGATACGAAGAAAGTGCATTCACATGAATGCACTTAGATAAAAAAAGTTTTAGGTGAAACTCTCACCAAATAAATTTTAAGTTGTTAATTCAACATTTTGTCCCAGAAAAAAAAAATCTCTGATTGCCTCTGTTTAAATATAAAACATGAAATCATGTGAATGATAATGCACATACGTCGCATATCTGTATCAAACTCCATGGTTTGGAAATGAAAAAGTATTTTAAATTCCGTAAGTGGATTCTTCATTCATTTGTGTTAAAATTGAAAACCAAATAATTTATAGTAAACCGAAGTGACTATTTTCCCTATAGACGGTATCGATTTGACCCGCAAATAAACTTAAAATTTTGTCTTTCATCGACTATAGATAAAGTTAAACTCGATACATTTCTCAGCGCTGGGCATGAGAAAGGACTGGCTACTCGCCACCCATAAGATAATTTAATAAATATTTAAATATAAGGAGAGTGAATAAAATTAACGTTACACACCCTTACAACCAGGAAAAAAAAATTTTTTTTTTCACAAAAAAAAATTTTTTATAAATGAAAAAGAATTTCCACACAAGGAATTCATAAAAAAGAAATAGTAAAGTAAAGAAGAGGCAAAAAAAATTTTTGAACGGTATAATTTTATGAGAAAAGGAACCAGTACCAGGTATATACGAATCGTTAAGAGGATTTCTTATAAAAAAAAATACTGATATACTTATAATCAGTGAATTAGTAATTTACTAAAAATAAGGAACCCGAGATTTAATAAACGAAACAAATAAATTCTTGTCTGATGGATCGATTGTATCGATTATCAGTCAGTAGTTAAATAAAAATTTAAGAGAATAAAAAAAATAAACTATCGATATCACTGAATCAGTGAATAGCTTGAAAAAAAATTTTTCACCTGATATCAGTCGATAGGTAATAATAATATAAACAATATAAGGAAGTAAGTACTAATAATAATATAAGCAATATAACTAACTTACTAAGAATATCTTGGCCCAAAAAAAAAATATGAGAAAATGAAAGGAAACAAAATAAAAAAAACTTCCAAGTATCTTTGATCCAAGAAGAAAATTAGAGAATAACGTAATGCTATAGGATAATTTTTTTTCCGAGCTCATACCAGGGAGGTTGCCAGTTAGCGTCCGCAGTAGCCATTGGTCATCGCGCAGGCTTGATATCTTGCTTCATTTTTTTCTTAGCCTGTCTCCACCTCCCCACGCACACTTGCAGCCTAGCCAATTTGACAATACCAGCTTCAAGTCTGATCAAAATACCTGGTGTGGTTTGTAGTAGGAGCAACAACGTTTTAAGATCCCTCCAATACCTACATCTACATATCGAATGCTCCAAACAGAATGAATATGTTGAATCTCTTTTCTGGTAACATGGGAGTCACCGTTATTCCTCAATCTCTTCTATTTAATAAATAATTACCTATATTAATTTTTTAAATCAACATAGACATATACAAATTAACGGTCCTCCCATATAGCGGCCTTATTTATACATTTTGACTAATTATACCAAATATATTATGCCAATTAAAAACTTTGTCGATGATATTTCTAAACACCATAAATTTTGTAGGATCCAGCACCTCCCGGACTTCCAACAGCCACACACAACATTAAAATGATCAATTTATTTTATATCTATGATCCTGACGAAATTATAATAGTTTTGGTGGACTCCCAATCGTAAAGTAACAGTCTAATATCCGCGTATATATTCCCGGAATAAAATTCATCTTTAGAATTATCTTCAAACATATTCTCGGTTATTTAAAAGTTTATTATGAAATTTTCTGGCGTGCAAGTGTCTTACTAACAAAATAAATCGTCTGTATCGGCACATTTTTAATATTTTGTCAGAGGCTTTCAAAAGGAATTTCAATTATTTTTCAATGTACCGTTCAATATAAACGTAAAAAATATTTAATTAATAGTTATTTTTAAAGTGTAAGTTGAATATGGAGTGTACAGGATGATCCTAGGTATTGATGAGCAAAGTCAAAGACCAGTTCTTGGTCCTGGACTTGCTCAAATCATCAAATAGGGAGGGTATCGGTCTTGGTGCGAAAATGCAAGGCTAAGATTAATTCTGCTCATCACCATGTATCATTTTTGCTTAAATTTTTCTTTCCAAGCTTTCAGAGTGCCTGGCTCTTGACTATTTTTCTTCCATCCCAGTCCCTCTTATCATTTTAAAGCTTTCTGTATACCATTGCTCACCCATTGAACATTTTCTTTTCCACTATGACCCCATTCAGGAAGTAGCTTGAACAGTTGTGGTCCATACTGCTGCTGTCTTCATTTTAGCCAACCAAATTTGACTTTGAATCTGAGCCTGAACGAATGCTACTCTTTTGTCGCAAGAAATTATATTAATAGAACTTGTATACTCAATTTTGAAGCTTATGAAGCCTAAAATGTCACCCTGTAGATATATTCCTATATTTAATTCTTTCTATTTTCTATTTAAGACACGTTAGTTATGAAAAATTAATAGCGGAACATTAAACATGTTTTTGACGGGTCGGCAACATGAATAAAATTTTTTTCTATAATGGGCTGTCCTATATCAATAAGGATTAAGGGATTATGGGATTATAAGCCTATTTTTGAGAGTACATGTGTTAATATTAATAGGAAATGCTCAGATTATAAATACTTGGCGAATTATGTAAGTATACTGCAAGCTATTTGAGTGCAAACATTCTATCTACTAAATACTGATTATAAATGAAGCATTCAAATTAGAAAGTAAATTTAAAACTAACTGGAAAAACAGTATATTTATAATCAGATTCAATAACGGTGTTTTTGTATGGATCTCTATAATTTATTCTCGATTATGTATCAAAAAATATCGATGTATAAATAAAGTGACAGCCACATGATGAAACTGTCTTTAGAAGCATTAACGAAGTCGAAGAGAAATATTTTAATAGGCTTTCAAGTAGCCAAAAACCACTTGACGTATATCACACAACTTGTGTCAAATTAATTAATCAATAATAACGCCTCGAAGTTGATGGTACTGATTAAAATCGATTTATGTTAGTCTGGTTAGTTATATCGGTTATTATTTGTGAGAATTGAATTTATTATTTAATATTTAGAATGAATTAACAATAATTATTAACCATATTATTTTATACAGTTCAGTTTTTGTTTATTTTAACAGTGTTTTTAATATTGCCTATAAAAACAACTATTTCTTAAGGATTTACTAACATGATCTCATATTATCGGATATTTTGCTTCCATATTCAGTATACCTCAAATACCAAATACTCTCCGCATGATTGAGGAGAGCAATGAACAGTTTTCATAACTTTATCTTCACGTCTTTTCTTGAAATTTTCATTATTTTTATTTCAAAATATGTATGACTGCTTCTTTTCTGACTTTCCACTTCACTTTGAATTAGTTTCGCAACTAAATCCCAAAAGCCAATAAGCTATTACCTAATTTCAGTCGTTCTTTATTTTTCTTGTTTGCGATAGAATCTCATGAAATCCTATACTTCGATAGAGTTAAATAACATATAAAGATACGTTGTGAATAACACGTGAATATTTATTCATACCACGTATTGTATATACGGAAGGCAAGCCAGAAAATATAGTAAAGGCTAAAAAGGGATAGAAGCACCCTATCGACTCCAGATCCTCTAATCCTCACTCTCATACATACGTTAAAGGAACCCTTTATCCTTTAAGCGAAAAGTATAATCGATTATGCTGCGTTTAACATTGTTTGTTGCATTCTATATGAAGAGCGAACACATGCAGTTTTCGTACAGATATTAATTCATCAATTACTAATGTAGCAAGCTATAATGTATACATTACAATGAGGCAATTGAGTTAAGAGCCACAATCTGCTCTGTTTTGTCCCACTCTTTCAATAACTACTCAGTAACTGTGAAGTTTTTATGTCTTCAGATACATCGTCCCACATGTCAGAGACATTCTCGTCCATACACTTTCTGAAACTTCCGCTGCTAAAACCTCCAAAGACTAATTCTGAGCTCCAAAAATACCTCGATACGTCAATACAACCCGAACTGTATCTTTCTTAGAGCCTTCTTCATAGTCGCCGACGTCCGTCTGACTTGGAGACGGTATGACTTGACAACTAAAGATTTTTCTTTTAATATTAGCATATTTTTTAAGTAAAAACTTTTAAAAATTTCGCTGGTAGGTCTGTTAAGCGATATTTCTTACAAAAGAAAATGTATGTTAGTCAAAAAATAACATAAAAGACCACTCACAACCAAAAATAGAGAATTACGAGTAAAAATTTATAAAATCGTATCAGCAGGAGAACGTGTCCAACGATTTCAGTAAAAGCGTGATCTACCAGCAGCAGCCACTCTCAAGCATCCATATTGTCAACTTGATCCTATAAAAAAAAGTAGAAAAGAAGAAGAAAAATCACAGAGTGTGTGGTCCAAACAACCGAACACTATAACACGTGGCACATACAGCAGTGGCGATAGTCGGTCTGTATTTTCCATATGTGTGATCCGAGAGGGACTTAAGAGTGTATATTCAACCGACTAAACTGTTGTTTGTCACGAATAAATATTTCCAAGTAATAATTGGAAGTTTTATTTAATAATATGGAATATATCCTTGTATGTATGTATGTATTTTTGGGGTAATATTCACTAAGACCTGAAAGATCTATTGTGTCCCCTTACTTCTACTTAGTTTCTGAGGATAGTCTCTGAAACTAGTAGCTCCTTTGGACCTATTTCCCGGAGGAAGTTTAAGACATTGGCAGGCTTCAACTTAGGTAAATATTCCTCTTCTATCCAGTAATCTCCCAAGATTCTGGAATGCCGTGCAGTTGGAAAGTATGTGGATGGAGGTTTCTTGCCACAATATCTGCATTCTTCTTCCTCCACTAATTTGAGCTTTTTCAGGCGACAATGTCCCCAAAGAATCTTTGATTGTCTAAGTCCTACTAGATCTTTCCAAAGGCCAGATCTCTTCTTTCTTTCGGCCTTGCCTATTCCTTCCAATATTACATTGGGGCTGATTCCGCAAAAGGGTTCAGGCTGCCAGAAAGGTATTTCAGATCCCCTCTTTGCTAGTTCATCTGCTAGTTCATTTCCTTCTATTCCAGTGTGTCCTGGAATCCATAGTATTGTTCTCTCCTAGTTCATATTGTGCCCCCTTACTTCTACTTAGTTTCCATGGAAAGTCTCTCCTTTGGAGATATTTTGGAATCTTTTAAGTGGCACACACCTTTATTGCTCATCTATATTATATTTGCTTGTATATACATCCTTCCTTCGTTTGTATAGCCACTCTGAATAATCTTTGATACTCGATAGCCGAAAAAGCAACCCCAACCTCTAAATCGGATAACATTGAACTACCATTAAAAGTTTCAGCTTGGCACAAGTCTTCTATAGCGATTTACGTTGTATTTTTTTCAATCTCTCCTTTTTTTCAACATTGGCAACGTAACCGGTGCTTATAGGGTATGGGCCGTAGAATACAGAAAGCCACACTTCTGCCAGATGCTTCGATGCACTTTTAAGGATATTCCTCCAGGTGATTTTTTGTCCTGGAATTTATTTAGCTTAGAAACAAAACAAAACCTCATCAGAGCCAAGTATCAAGAAAAGCTGTAGATATTTCCCTGGTACTTTAAGTATGACAAGTAGCTAGACAGCTTCTTGAAAATGCCATTCAAAACCATTCAAGAAGATTGTGTCTGTATTGATTAGATGAATCATCAAATTGCCAATTTTATGATGTAAAAGATCTACAATGTACACTCTGTATAACCTTCCACGTCTCTGGTCGACCTAGACAGTATTATTGTTAGAGCTTTTCGGACTTACGTGAGCAGAAGAATTGATTTTTATTTCCATCTGTTTATCCCTAAAGAATATATAGCTTGTGACTGATATGGTTTTTCAAATACAGTTTAGTAATGATATTGTATATTGTGAGGAATTGGGTATCAGATTTGTTCAAATAAAAATGTTTGAAGCCAGAAAATTTGACTATTGGTAGAGGATAACACTTTATATATTCCAGCAATTATACAGTATGTCACTTTGAAGAACAACATGGTATATACCCCTAGAGAGTTACAAAAGGGTGTGTCAATTATTATCTCTGTTCATGGAGACGTCGAGTTGACATTTTTTTAGCAGCTTTTGTATGAGGGAGTTGTAATATTTCCATGAAAGTTCTTAGTGTTATCTGGAATTTATTAGGGACGTAATAAGTTAATCTAACCCGAAAAAGTATCTCAGATGTCTGAAATGATCTAATTGCCGTGAATTTTCTACCTACGAAAATTTTTATGGAAATATCCAGCACCAACTAGAACACATTGTCAATTATTAAGGAATGGTGACAATAATTTTGATCAAAATTTCTTTGATCTTCTGGCCTAACTGGTTGTTAAACATTCAACGATAGTTAATTGGGAGTTTGCTATTACCATTTCGATACGCACAAGAGAGACAATAACCAATTAAGTTCTCCATCATTTAACAAAATTAATCAAAGACAGAATTATAGGTTGTCGGAATGGATTGGATGGGCGGAAATAGGTTAGTACGTGGTAAATATATACGCACATACCCTGGTTTCCTGTTAATTGAGGAAATGAAATATAACAGAATGTAGAGATATGAAAATTGATGATGATACTAACGTTGCTTTGGAATATATTATTAATTATAAAAAGGATAGATCAATAAATATGTTTATCCTGTGAATGTAGGAAATGTGTTATGTACAAATCTTGTAAGAAAGAGATAAAAACCTTGAAATCTATGAAGTACTACTACTATAAGACAGAAGATGAACTACATGATCAACTACAAGTACCAAAAAGGAGATCCTAGTACCACTTTAATGCTTTAGCTTCATTTCCCTTTGATTATAATTGGTTTAAAATAATAAGGCCCTTAAAGTCGATTTGATTAAAGTTAAAATACATCAAGCTGCAATTAATAAGAGCAATATTAGTAATCGATTTGTCAAAGTAATGAATTGATAATTGATGACATTAGTGATCGAGCAGTACTTAACTTTTCATTCCCTATCTCAGTCGCTCTATCAACTAATTTCGGCCCTCGAGAATAATGAAGTTGATTAAAGGTTGATATAAAAGAGCAATTACCGCTGTCATTAAGCAGAAATTGTACAAAGTGGGCATAAACGCTACAATAGGAGTACATTACGCAGTTGTCAGGTTATAGGTTGTTGATACAACTCACTGGAAAAATAAGCTGCAAGAATATCCACAAAAAATGCCCAGTTTTAAAGTCAAAAGATATAGGTAGCTTTTAGATCCCTCTTTAGGCATGTATAGCATCTACTCTTGCTCCAACTACCTCTGACCCATTAAATCCTGTTCATCCTTTTGAACCAAGAGAAAATCAACTACTATTAGAAGATCCTCCACACCAAACTGAAGCTTTTGGTTCATGTATAGAGCATATTCTTACTAACAGCTTGCTTGCATAATGAAAAATCTGAAACCTGTAACTGAACCCCAAAAGGAATGGAACTGTTCTGATTCTTCTTGTTTTCAAATGATGGGAATTTTTTTTCAAACCGACAACAATGTAAAGGACTATTCGTCCTGTTATAATAACACCATTTACCAATCAAAGCCGTAATAGCTTTGCAGGAATTTACTACAAAGGTAATATTTTTTCTGTCTTTTTTACTCCTTTGGGACCATATTTGATGAGAACTCTAACCAGGCATGTCATTACATGCTTAAATATACAAGCCTTTCAAATGTGATATTAGATACGATGGAGAGATGATACAAATGTCAAAGCTCCAGTTCCTAGTCGCCATTTCCTCTATAATTTCCTCCTGTAGTTGGTGAAATCTGCGCTTTTAGAGGTTCGCCTACCAACCAGTTCCTTGTAGTCGTATTTATTGTCCATTCTTCGACGCTGCAGAATAACTGTCCAAAATATCCTGATATTGTTGATTAATTTGTATCCATTCAATTCACCAAAATATTTTAAAATACTTCCATAATTTTGTTATTAATCTAAAAGATTACAAAATTCCAAGCTAAAACATTCCTTTACAAATAATGTCACACCAAAATACATCAACTTACATCCATATCAGAAAGCTTTTAAAATATTTAAAACACTTTCATTTGTCACATAACAAAACGACTTCTAATCTAAATGCTTTTTGTATACCTGTAATACCACCATAAGAGTGCCACCTGTTCTACAATATACCGTGTCGAGCTGAAACGGTTATAAATAACATAGATATCTTTGAACTGCCGATATCTCGATGAATTGCTGTCATTCGACCGGCATTGGACCTTTACAATTATTAGGATAAGATAAATCGGTATGTTTACAAGGATTATTCGAAATGTCGTGGCCGTAATTAACAGGAATTCGCACTTACTTATCGTAACCGAGAGATATCTACATGCGGTTTAACAAGCAAGATAGTACAATGGATTAAACGCAGAGGTGGATTCAATTTCAAAATGGTACAACAATTTTAAACAGTTTTGAAGGAAGATTTTTATATCAGTTAACGTTGCAGCAGCTCTAAGGTAACATCTCGGCTGGTATGGGAACTTAGAAGACTAAAGTGGATCCCAGGTCATAAAGGAATCGCTGGCAATGAAAAAGCTGACGAACTAGCAAAAGCAGGATCGTTAATCCTGTTGACGGACTCTAAACCAGCTGTGGCCACTCCCAGATGCTCAACTAGGTTATGTGTGAAGAATTTCATGGAGAAACATCAGAAGAAGTAGTAGAAGAACTGCTCTTAATGAGCAGGAATAAACTACGCACCATAACGGGGCTCACTAAGGAGCAGAAGATGAAAAAAAGACACCAAAACAGCTCTGAATATGTTGTGGAACTGTGTGGTAGACCCCAAATGATTCCAGAAGACTTCTACAACCAACCAGCTAAGAAAAAACGTCGCAGAAGGTATCAAACTACCAAAAACTCTACTTTATAAGAAGATTCCTCAGGTCTGGGTCTTTGGCTACTTTGGTATAGATGGTAATGGATAGTCAAACTCCTTCACTAGGGAGGGTGGTGTAAGCACCAGGTACCTTGTTAAGACTTTCCAAGTAAACATTAAGCACCTGGACTGCAGCCAAGTTTACCATTCGGTGTGTTACTACCTTGGTGTGGGATATGAATAAGTGTGAAGTACAGTAAACTTTTGGAAATTGCTATGGAGACTCACTCTTAAAAAAACTAACCTGACCTTGCCTAGACTGGTGGACTAGTAATGAAGAAGATCGCTTTGGAAATAGAAGTATCATTCAGATCCATATGTTAAACTTACTTTTTGGTGAAATTTTAATTATAAAAAAAATATTTAAAACCACGTCGCTTGGGAAAAATCTGACAATTAGCAGCACCCTCTCGTTGAACATCCTTGTCTACAAGTACAAGTTGAAATGGTTTCATCGATAGTAAATAATTTATTATACCTGTTTTCTGTAGCTTCGCCAGCTTAACAATATAATTAGTACCCGTGATTTATCGTTTTGGTTCGGTTTAAATGCTATGCTGGAAAACCATTGAAAATTCCACCAACAAGTTAGAATATTTATTTTATTTCATTTAAATTAACACCCTCGTTATTTCAACGTTTAGTGGAATGATTAGGTCACCTGCTAGTATTCTCAAGAAGGCTGCTATGAGATAGTACATAAGGTATAAATTAAAAGCATTTGACAAAATCTTAAAACTGATTAAAAGTTTTAACGTATACTTACAATTTGCTAAATTGACTTTTTCCTATTGGTTCACTAACATTAGATTTCCAAATTCTGATAAATATTACCAGCTATTTTTTTTAAACCAGTAGAGGAGAAGGACAAACAAAGAAATACCAGAAATATGTGGTTGGATCATAGATAGAGAAGGAGATTATTTCTGGAGATGAAGAAAGTATGAGAAAAAGATGGTGTGAAAGAAAAATAAGAGAAAAATAAAAGAAAAAAACAGAAGCGACAAAATATGATTGGTTTTTCATGATAATTATGCATCTAGAAGAAGAATTTTTTCTTTATTATTGACTTATTCCAGTGAAAATTTGATAAATTCATATTTTCGAATAGGATCGTATGTTTCAGGGAAGATAGCATAAACTCATATATAATTTGGCAAGTATTCAAAAATTTGCGTGCTCTCATTTGCCCACGAAGAAGCTGAAGCTTTCAAATATTGCTGTCATTGAGATTTTTTTCAGGAAGAAATTTTTTTATGAAAAGCTTTATTTCGGAAATAAGATCACTTCAACCTCAACGCAGCTTTTGTTGATAAATAAAAAATTCTCTAGAGCTATTAATCAAATTTAACATCAACTTTTTGTATCCTTTGGAAATTTCAGTTTTAACAACATTGTGTAGTATAATTTTCCCACAGAGGCATTATTACATTCATTCATATTTTTTAACGATTTCATAATTATTAAAACCTATAATTAATATCAATTTAAAACAATAAATAACAACAATTGTATAAGATAAATAGCTTGTGCTATCACATCGTCGAGATCGCTTAATGATAGTATTATTTTTGCAAGTGTGTATATTCAACGCGAGTCAATAAATCAACTTAATACACCGCTTATTAGAACCGAACAGCTCGACGATAAAAAATTATTAACAGTCATTAAATTTCAATTGTTAAACTCATTAATATGACATTGACCCGTTTATCTGTGATTGTTTTTTAACATCGCATGCATCGCTGAGACACATAATCGCAGGCACAAAACAATAAATAAGCTGAAATTCCTCCGAGAAATAGGACTAGTTTCAGAGTCTCTCTTCAGAAACTAAGTAGAAGTAAGGGGGCACAATAGATCTTTTAGGTCTAAGTGAAAAATACATACATTTACAAATTTAATTTTTTTAAACTGTGATATGGATTTTAACGTGTACGCTTGTGACTGAAGGAAATCATTGTGCTACGCCACTAGGCGATGACTGTATCCGACCATTCATCAACCTTCCGATTGATGCAATCAGTGACTGACATTGCCCGTTTAATTTATATTCTTTTCTATTATTAAAAAGTCAAATATTCGTGTTGAAGACAATGTGGATAATCTGAATAACTCACATTCTTCAAACTAATTGTATATGGTTCAATTAGGCTGATCTAAATTCTCAAACTTTTAAATAACTAGCCATAAAAGACAACCATTATGTGAGCGAGTGATCTTCTTCTTCCTATATAGTTTCAATCTTTGTATCAAACAAAAATTCTGCTATGTACTTTTTATCTCCCACCTCTCCATTGCCAATCTTCGCTAAAGAGCTTAAGTTTACTCCAAAGTCTTGATCAAGTCGAATTCATGGTGTAAGAGGACTTGGTCATTCCCGTCAAGTCCCCCAATGTTCTGATTGACTTCTCACATTCATTGCAGAAGCAGCCTTATCATCATAAAGAGCTTAAGCTTACTCCAAAGTTTTGAACAAGTCTAGTTCATGATGTAGAAGCACTTGGTCATTCTCGTCAAGTCCTCCAATGTTCTGATTGACTTATTCACATTCATTGCAGAAGCAGCATTATCATCATAAAGAGCTTAAGCTTACTCCAAAGTCTTGAACAAGTCTAGTTCATAATGTAGGAGCACTTGGTCATTCCCGTCAAGTCCCCCAATGTTCTTATTGACTCACATTCATTGCAGAAACAGTCCATTTTTCCTGGTGACAGTCAATTTGGTATTTGGACTGCTAGGATCACAAATGGGGTACAATGAGTAAAGAATAGAGCTTATACACTATTAAAAAGAGGATTAGAATACAATAAGTATGTTCTTCAGAAGGATATACAAGAAGAAGGATTGAGAGAAGAGTAGAAATTTCAACCAAAACATAAATAAAGTACATATTAAAACAACTACAGTAATTAAGTATTCTCATTATGGCGTTAATGCATTCAAAATTTCTTGTTGCTTGAGCCCTTCAAGAAAAACCAATTATTTCCGAAATTGTCGTACAAAAGCTACTGTTCCTCTTAACATATTTTCTCGTAAATTTAATACACATCTTCGTCGTTCAAGCCTGGCTATTATGATTACGTTCTTGTGTAAGTGAAGTAATGCTAGATATTGGATTACAAACGAAATTCAACCTCACGATTGTTATGGTAATAGAATGTCGACGAAGTTACCTTAAATCAGATTTAAAGAATAATCGAATAAATGAAAATATATTGTGAGCGTATCGCTGAGTGGAAAATGCAAAAAACAGTTGAAGGTAGAGGAAAATAATGTGGTGAAAGATAGTTGAAAATTATTATTTGAGTTAAAACCCAAAATATATGACTTTAAGGTGTTAAAAATTCGACAGTTTTCGAAATCTATTCTTTTTACGTATAAAACTTGTCGAGTGAATGGAATAAAATCATTTTTATCACGTAAGAAGGTATTCTTGTCGCATTTGTCAGATTTCTACGCAAAATAAACAACATAAACGTACTTCACATCAAAAACAAAAACCGCAATCTGTCGGATATTGTGAAATTGTAAATTTTATACTCATGTGATGCACATTTTAAGTTTATGAGTCATCTGCAGCATTACTAGATAGTAGGCTAGCACTAGGCTTTACCTGATATCGCAAAGTGTTTTACCCGACTTGAATTCTAATTTTTCTACCACGCTGTCTTATTACCATCAAAATTTCTATACAAACAAAACAGGTCTTTGGAAGGATTTCAAGTTTTCTTATTACTTTAATTATTCTGTATTAGACTTTAAGTGGAACATCTCATTGAGTTTTTCTATGTTAGCATCCTGAATAAGTATCAAAAATCCTTTAGATGTTTTGTTTACATGTTTCTGATGATGATGACTAAAAATAATTTTCGAAAAAAAAGTCATTTATTAAACCACCACCCTTTAACGTGTGTCGTGTCGATCGCATATAATGAAAAAAATTCCACGCAGTCAGCATGACATTTGTGACAGTGTGACAAAGAAAATTAATTCGACACATCTCTACTGCATCTGCAAACGTCAACTTCAGGAATGTCTCCCCTAGTGGAAAAACCAATTGGTCCTTTTTGGATTATGTACTATAAGATGTATACATTTAAGGTCGAATTTTGAATAATGTGGATACATGTACTTGGATTACAGAGCTGGAGTCACCCACTTTTACTAACTGAACAACGTAATTCGAATACATTCCAGGAGGTTTCGTTATTCAATAGGGATTAGGTGAAATATTTGAAGTGGAATTTCCATTCAGATGAGATGGAAATGTACAGGATCTACCCAATTTTTCCCTTTTAAATATGTAACAAAGTAAATATAAAGAAAAATGTGTTTGATCCCTGGAAGAAACTTGTGTGTACCAAACACAGTCATGTAAAAATTTTACAGGATAAAGAGATACGTTAAAGCTCCATAGTGTGTAAGAGAGCTTGCAGAAGAGACACATGATGACGGGCTTTTCCTTTATTACATTGATGGTGGATCTATATTTATCTATTTCTAAGCAAAGTCCTATCCTGTCTAAGTAAGAAACAAAGAACTAATGTTTCCGACAAGCTTGATTTCTTGGTGCATGGTGGAACATATTTCTTGGGATTAACTCTATATATATATATGGGGAAAGAATGATTGACATTTTGACAGGGAGTAGCAATTTAGTACATCACATTCTAAGTCTCCAAAACTAAGTAGACAAAGGATTTTATCTTTTTCATTATCCGGGAAAAAGTGCCCCGGCGAACAGGAAAAGAATATCAGTGATTCACATCAGGGTCATTGATGCGCTGAACAAAAGTATGATACTGACAATATGTGGAACAAATTAAGTTATTTCCCTAATAATAATTTAGATTGACACGCAGAAAGGAAGGATATCAACGTCCAGCAATAGATGTTTATCTTTTTCATTAAATAAAAGAGATTGGAAATATCAGTGTTTGGTAGATTGTTTCTTATTAATGAATAAAACTATCTAATAAACACATAAACCTGAACTACAAATTGCCCTTTTATTAAAACGTGGTTAACCTTTTATCCATATTATTAAAGTTATAACTTCTCTTATCGTTTATGTCGTGTCTACCCAACTCTAAGCTTAGTATGTAACCATTATCGATATAGTACACAGCATGTCGACCTTCCTAAATTTGTTTGTTGTCTTGTAAGTCTTGGACAAGCAGGGTATTTAGAATATCGATAAGAGGAAATTTCAAATTTTGTTTGGTAAAGTTGCTCGTCCTAAGGCGGTTGTTATATTGGAAAATGTACATTGATTTATAGGGACAAAATTTTCTACTGAATATTGTAAACTATTTTGTTAAAAAAATAAAAAAAACTGGGATATCTCAAACTGTTGAAAAACCCTCGGAGACGCTAATGAAATAGAGTCTTTATCTGCACAACTAGGAATACCTGAGAATTTTATGGCAAGTCAAAATCTTGGGATACAACACCTGCAGATTTCCCATTGTTTCTCCAGGAAGTACGTCCAAAGGAGAGACTTTCCATGGAAACTAAGTAGAAGTAAGGGGGCACAATATGAACTAGGTGAGGACACACTGGAATAGAAGGAAATGAAATAGCAGATGAACTAGCTAAGATGGGGACTGAAATACCTTTCTGAGGGCCAGAACCCTTTTGCGGAATCAGTCCCAATGTAATATTGGAAGAAATAAGTGAAGCAGAAAGAAAGAGAAGATCCAACTATTGGAAAGATCTAGTAGGGCTTAGACAATCAAAGTTTCTTCTGGGAGACTACAACCTATTGAGATCAAATGAATGCATAAGTCAAAGTTAAACTGCGTTGAGAGTTTTATCAGGTATCCTGACTGGACATTGTAACCTGAATGAGCACCTGAAAAAACTCAAAATAATTTAGGAAGAAGAATGCAGATTTTGTGGCATGCAATCCATCCACATACTTTCCAGCTGCACAGCACAGTACCTGAGAGATTACTGATGGATAAAAAAGGAACATTTACCCAAGTTGAAGCCTGCAGATATCCTGAAATTCCTCCGGAAAATAGGACTAAAGGTTTCAGAGAAACTCCTCAGAAACTAAGTAGAAGTAAGGGGGACAATAGATATTTTAAATTAGGTCTTAGGTGAATGTTACTCCCGATACATACATACAAGGGGGCACAATACCTCAGCTACACCAACACTAACTTCAACTATCTTACGAAAATTTCGATAGTCCAATTTCCCTCTTCAGATACTGATTTTATATTGAAGAAAATAACTTTTAACATTAATGACATTATCAAAAAGACTATTGCTTGATTCAAACACGCTCTTAGAGGTCGTCAATTGCATATTAATTGAAGTTCAGTTTATTAGTTACATTAAGTTTTAGTTGAAGGTGCTTGATTATTCGCCGAAGTCTCAAAGAGAATGCGAATTGAATTTTAAGCGAGATGTGGGTGTTCAGACGGCTGCCGATGGTGATTTTGTGAGTTTTAGGTCGGTAGACGTGATGTCTTGGTAATTAACTGGAGTTATTATCACGGAAGTTTGT
Source organism: Galerucella nymphaeae (assembly GCA_963978555.1). Classification (NCBI taxonomy): domain Eukaryota; kingdom Metazoa; phylum Arthropoda; class Insecta; order Coleoptera; family Chrysomelidae; genus Galerucella; species Galerucella nymphaeae. The sequence continues at coordinate 13,907,616 of OZ021719.1, forward strand.
AATGATAATGTTAGGCAAGGCGAGACACGTTTAGAAAGAGAAAAAGAAGCGGTTGGAATACACGTTTTGTGGTTCTGTAGACAGAATCAAATGAAATACAAAACGTCCTTTCTGTATAATAGACTTTTTATATACAGTTAAAACTTGCTTTCTTCTCGAGTAACACTATCAAAAAGTAATTTAAATATCACTTTAAACCAACACAAACTAAAGTGCTATCCCTAAGGCATATTTTCTCATTTCACTGTAAATCTGCACTTCACAATCTTGTTAGGAATTGGTTTAAAATTACAAGAATTGTCTTTGTCTACAAAATTAATTTGTTGTATCCTTTTCGACGTCCAAGTAATGTGAGTATTTTGCTAGGACGACAAGGATATTAGGTTTTACCGGATATTTTATTAGAAAATTCATTAACTCGGCTACTAATGGAAAAACTGACTTTAAAAAGAGAAGTCTTTTGGTCAAAATAAAATAGAGGATGTTTGAAAAAGTCATTTTTTGATAAAAAAGGAGTTTTGAGAACCTAGGATGTCTCTTAACTTGATAATCAGCGCTATCCCAAGCTCTGTTTTAATCAAACATTGCGTTTGGTCAACTCTACAGATGTGATGAACGAGTGTGGTATGTATGTATGTATATTTGGGGTAACATTCACGAGTGTGGTTTGTAGGAAGTGACTTTTCTGAGGTTGGAACCACGTAAGAAACCTGTAGTTTGGATATAATATGGAAAAATCGATAAAATTTTAGAAAACTTTGTCTTTGAATAACTTTTGACCTCGCGACTAACCGAGAGCCTACAACAACAGGCAGATCAGGATCTACAGCGACAGCCAAGCCGCCCTTAAAGCACTTCAGAGCTATAGGGTGACATCTCGGCTAGTATGGGAATGCGGCGAAGAACTTAGAAGACTGGCGACTCGGAACAGTGTAACACTGGAGTGGGTACCAGGTCATAAAGGAATCGCAGGCAATGAAAAAGCTGACGAACTCGCAAGAGTAGGATCGTCAACTCTGATGAACGGACCCGAACCTGCTGTGGGCATCCCCAGATGCTTAACGAGGTCATGGTTAAAAGGGTAGTTGAAAGAACAACACAAGAAATACTGGAAGAATACGACTGGGCAAATACATGGGAAGAAATTCATAAAAGAACCATCAGAAAAAGTAGCGAAAGAACTGCTCTCAATGAGCAGGAACAAACTGCGCACCACTACGGGGCTACTTACGGGACACTTTCCCACAAAGGAGCACCTAAACAAAATAGGGCTGTACAACGGAGACCTTACATGCAGAAGATGCAAAAAGGATACCGAAACAGCTCTGCATATATTATGCAACTGTGAGTCGCTGGACCACAGAACGCAGAAACTTTATGGTAGAACCCAAATGACTCCAGAAGACTTCTACAATCAACCAGCTAAGAACCTGTATGAGCTAATACCGGGAATGGATTGGCTGAATAGGTTGTAGTCAGAACACTAGGAGTATCCACAATAAGCCCAGGAGGCTGAGGTGGTACCGGCGAAAGGACGGCTCCGAGGGAAAAAAAAAACCGAAAAATGTTATCAGTACTTTTTTGTAAAGCGTTAAATTTTCTATGGGGATCAATAAAGAGATTCATTAGCCAAGAAGTCATTTGAACGGAATAAAAATTTTAATGGAATAAAAAAAATGCGATAGGGACACAAATGAACCAAATATTTGCTAGCTCATTGTATGTAACCAAAAATAAAATTCAATAACATTTCTTGCGGTCGAAACATGTCATGCACTAATAACCGACCAGTACAGGCTGCACACTTTTCCTGTGGGAGTTTCTAGCGTTTATCAAAACTGAAAAATTATTTAATACTCTAAGTGGATATTGCTTCGACCAACTATACACTCGCAGAGTTTTTAGCCACCTGGTGCCTAAAAACATACACCAAAAGTTTCTTAAACTTTTTTAAAAATTTCCCCAACCATTACCTCTTAATGGGTCAAATGATATTCAGTTGTTTATGCTAATGCTTAGTTTACAAAATGCCATTATCGTAAAGGTTCTATTGGAAAATAAATATAATATAAGGACTTGCTATAGTTGAATTTTTGCATGAAGAGGACATCGCTTGATCTATCATACAAAAATACTAAAATTGCGATAAAAATGAGGGTAGAAGGGTGAACATTTAGGGTTGATCAAGCAAAAGCTGGCAAACAGAAAAAATAGGAAAAAAAATACATTTTTATACATAAGATTGAAATTTATTTATTTTTGGTGGAATGTTTATAGATAAATCCAAATAAAGTCAAAAAGGTGAGAGGTAATATCATAGAAAGCAATTTCTTGTACCTTCCCGAACTTCGTGTACAGATATTATTGCTGGAAACAAAAATAAATTAAAAAATGCGACTGTCACGTTACTCTAATTGACTCACTATAAAATTTGTATCATCATTTTTTATTTGAAGGTTTAAATAAATTACGGAGCGATCGTATCAGTTAAATTACTCCATACTGGGAAATTTTAAATGTAATTCAGCTTATCATAAACGTCATATCTTGGAAAAAAAAGACATTTCAGTTGATGACTTTGTTATAAAATATAGTGTATTCATTCTTAAAGTGAATTATCTTTAAAAAATGCTATTTTGTGGTATAATTTTGGTCTATTTTGAAAATAAAGAAGTCAACTAACAAGTGTAAAACGTACGTAAACCTCGACAAGCGTATTATACACACAATTTTTTCTGCAATCTCAACATCTGCTCAGTTTTGCGATTTCTTGATTCTTGATGTGATAAGAATAATTGTAAAGTAGCTCATGTGGGTTGAAAAAATTGTTCATATATGATAAGATTTATTATGTGTTTTTTTTCTTGAATTTATTAAACATTGAACGTGGGATGCGACTGTTATAACCTTGATTTGGTCATGAACTTGCTAACAACTCTTAAGGTGTGGCTGAGCATACCAACAAATATTTGGAGAATTACATGCAGTTTTCTCAGAAGATTTCTTCTCATAATAGAGGAAGCATTTATAGGTAGCAATTATTATTCAAAATGGTCAATAATGTAGGAAATATACAAAATACAATGTTGAAACAACATTCGAACATGCAGATTATTATGACAAAGATATCAGTTACTACATAAATATTGCTTTTATCGGTTTTCCAATGTATTGTCTATCTCTGATTGTATTTTTCTGCACGATTCCAATACAAATAAACACTCTGTTATCGAGCGACATTAAATTAAGCGCTTCTGTTTATTTTATACCACATTTTAAACTGTTTACTACGAAAATATTGTTATATTAAGCTGTGTAAAAATGCAATTGCTCCATAAACAGAAGACATATCCTTCAGGTGTAGTTCACTGTAAATTTACTATATTATTTAGGACCAACATTTTCATCCATCGATGACAGATGGTAGTGGAGTTTTGATAGGTGGAACTGAAGAGGTAGCACTAGAAGAAAATATGATCTGGAAAAAGAGGAAAGTGACAAAGAGAAAGTAGGTGTAAAATCTTATATAAGAGCTTCCCCTCCATGAAACACCCATTTCTGTAGACTCCATTGGACTCGATAAACTCTCCTGAGAGTTGTTGTATAGCTTTCTCTCTTCCACTCTGTGTATATTTATTTTACTTCTCGGTAGCGTTTCAGAAACCATAGAACACTTTCCTTTACTGAATATTCAAATTATTTCAAGTACTGAAGAAAATATAAACTTCGAATTATACGCAGTACATGCATATCCTTACAAGTTAATCGAAGGGGTAGACAGGTACATATTAAAAGGCAATTTTTGATGTCTTTCTTTAAGAACAGGTGGCCATACACGTAGTATCGGGTATCATTAACTGGTAATAGCGTTAGCAAATCAAAATTTGACTTGTGCTTTGAATCGTTATAGCTATACATTCATCCCCCTTTAAGAAAAGCTTTGGTACATTACTTTTTACCAGCCCTGTATGCAATTTAAGTGGTAATATCAAATTTGCAATCGTCTAAATTGTCTAAATTGAGCAAAAGGCTTCAAGGTTACGAGTTTATAAATAGTGTTTTTAATTGAGAGGCTTTTCCCGTCGTGAAAATTCGGGAAAAGCTTTTAAGAATGTGTTATAAACGAAACTTTTCTTCATATATTTCTGGAAACAAAAATAAATAAATATTAACAGTAAATAGGCAGATTTAAATAGTATTTTCAACAAGGTATAATGAAAATTGTTTTTTTAAATTAACCTGGAAATAAGACCGGATTTACTGAAGGTTAAACGTGGATGGTTACCTTTCTAAAAAGTAATTTTTTTGCTCAATTTCTGCATGATTAGGTTGATAATAAAAACGCGAGTTTTGCCGTTGGTATACTGAAATAATAATAACAGGTTTAATATTTACTTTACTAATAAGATTATTTTTATCAGATCGCTTTTAATTTGAATGGGGTAAAAAGAAAATAAATGACAAATAACGCAGTTTTTATGGAAATATTAACGAAAGTTCTATAAAATATCTAATTTAAAATAATTAAAAAGCTTATTAACTCTTCTCCTAATCCGGTGTTAACAAATAACAAAATTATAAACCCCAAATTCATTTATTTCCGCCCTTGTGCCTAACAATCCAATCGAACTTGTCAATAAGTCAAGAGTGACATTGTAAAAGTTAAAAACTTAATAACTTTTCGAAAATCTCTCTTACAAATCTCCACTTCCAGGTGGCGAAAGATGATTGACATTGCTAAAGTCGAATAACCGATATTGAATCAAAAATTAATCTCACTTTTGTAAGGACGGCAATTTCTTAGTTCGGCTACTTTTTGGTTGTATGTGTCGCTTGTTCGTTTCAAAGAAGGCCAGGCGTAGATAAATGACAAACAAAGTGGAGTTGGTTTAAGAGTATTAGGGAGGCGTACTTTTAACAAGAAAAATATTAAAATTCTTTTTAAACCAATTTACGACAGGCAGTTGCTTAAAGAAGTATATACAGTTGGTTAGAAGATTTCAGTGATTGTGATTTCTCTCCAGTTTCCACCACAATTTTCGATAACTTTCACCTATATATTATTATGATAATATGACATGCACAAAATACTTCTCAGTATCTGATTTTCCCGAAAAAAAAACACTTACCACACCAAACTAAGTGTCTGCTTGTCTGTAGGGGGTTTTTGTCCGATTAGAAATTGGTTTCTTACCTTTTAAATTGGGGTTGTTTTCACAGTTGGACACTTTAGTAGATTATCTACCTGTGCCATATATTTTTTTTATCCTTTCAAAACTTTCTGCATATAATAAGAAGGTTCATTAAATTGGGGGGTTTTGAAAGGTGCTTCCGTTTTTGAATTCCAAGAATGAAAGTTCCAGTTTAAGGGAGTTTTTTGACGTTTAATTCAAAGATTTAAACCATTTTCAGTTTCTACAATAACATGGATGTCTTTATAACGAAATAATTTGTCCTCTAATATTCATAGTCGAATATTTCTTCGAATAAGAGATCTGCTAGAGGAAAATGAATGGAAAATGGTCATTATTGCAAGAAAATCCAATCTTCTCTCTAGTTCCTCTCACAAATAACAACATATTGGGTCACTCTCAAACGCTATGGACGAAAACAATAATTGGACTTGATTGATCCTAATTATTTTTAATGAAATTTCATGCACTTCGTCCAATCTGTTCTTAATCTTAACTACTAGCATAATAAACGAAATCAATGCTATGTAATGTTCTTAACGAACATAATTACTCCAATTAAACGATAATAATTTGCATAATAATGGTTTGTGGATTGTTTTTATTCTGTTCGGTTTAATGAACTTTTTGAAAATACAATCGGAATATCAACAGATGCTGTAGAATGAAAGAAAAACTGTATTGATAGGATTCGTAACTATGTATATACAAATAATAAAAACGTGGAAACTTGTTCAGAACATAAAAACTTAGAGAATTATGGATGAGTAATGCAGGGCCAAGAGTCGGATAGTCTTAGTCCTGACCAAAACCAATTCTGTTCATCGCAGGAGGTGGTCTCCGACAGCGGGGATAGTTAGATACTGTGGTTTAAACAAGTATGAAGATGTAACATAATACTGATCAGAAGTGTAAACTCAATAAAGGAGTCAGTTCCACCTGGAAACAATTCAGCTTCAGAGGAAACCTTCAAATCTGCAGAATACTGAATTTGGAGGAGCAAAAAACGAATCAATTTCCATTGACCTATCTAAACTATGCGTACAGTATTATCGTTGATTGAGGATTTGGGAAGATACGCAACCTTACGAGCCAAAATGTAGCGCGAAAAGTGCCCGAGAATGGGATGGCGACACTATCGTCGAGCCCGAGAATTTTGTCAGGCGAGCTGTGATCAGTAGACAGGGTAGTTTTTGAACGTTCACTTCGATATTTATAATCGGTTTTGCATTTGTTTGAGTCGGCAGTTGATCGGTACCAGCAGTATAAGTATTTTTTATTTTTGAATTTCGTTGTGCTTCTTAAATTTATTGAATTATGGAGATGAAAAAACAAAATACCTGTTGTTATAGGGGATGTTGTAATAAAAAGAAAAATAAAGACAATATAATCAGTTTTTTTAAATTCCCAGTGTCTAAATCAAATTTAATTTCTGAGTGGATACAGAACTGTGGAAATATGGATCTTTTTATGATGGAGGAGACATCGCTAAAAAATCTTCGTGTATGCGAAAATCATTTTTCAAAAAATGATGTTTACCTCAGTGGCAAAAGAAAATTACTAAGAAAAGATGCAGTACCCGTTTCTTGGAAAGGTATGTAGGTTAATTATATTTTTGTCTGCTAATTTTGACTTAAATTAAATGAAAGTTATTAAATAATTAGATATCAATTAATAGGCATGATGACTGATTTTGAAAAACTGCTCTACGATGTTTGTTCGCATAAGTTTAATTTAATATTTCTAGTATGCGGACGTCACTTTTACACAATGACAATGAGATAATTATTGTTGTTGTTCATCGATATATTCTGTCGTTAATTTATCTTGCCAAAAAACACTCGAGCTTTTCTTTTATCCAGATAAATTTCTCTTCAACTCAAAGTTTTGCCAATCACTAAATTTGCTGGAAAAATTGACATTAGATAAAATTATTGATTGGCTAAACTGTTTCGTTGCAAAGAGAAATTTATCCAATAAAAAAAGAGCTCTTGTGTTTTTACTGTTGATAAATGCACTTGTGGTTTTTTCACTTATGCATTTGTTTATCAATTATCGTAGTGCTGGTTACCAAAATAGATAATTTGAATTTCTAAATACAAACAATGAGCTCATTCATTGAATTGTCCTGCCGAATTACACTCGATGTTTGTATTGATATCGAGTAAATTTGTGTTGTTCAACTTCTAAACTGTTTCCTTTAGCAATTTGACTCCAAAAACTGTCAACCTAAAAACACTCCACCTTCGGTGTCGCGTTTTTAATAGTTGACAGTTTTTCTCGTCTAATTGCTAGGCAACAGTTTCTCATTAAACAATCCAAATTTACCCGATAAAATACAAACCTCTTGTGCAATTATAAGTGAAAATAATACCCTGGCAATAGTGATTTTCATCATGCCTGTTCATAATTTTCTGTTAGGTTAGATTAAAATACTTAAGTGTTATACTTTTTTATTGAATAGGCAAAATTTTTTTTCCAGTCACTGAAAATATTCCTGGTACTTCTCAAATGCAAGAGGATACTTCGCAGTTCCTCCCAATCGCACGCAGAGGTAGGAAATGCATAAAATTTAGCAATCAACGATGATGTTTCTAATAAATTCCACAATGAGTATATTAAAAAACATATTAATATTGACAATAGTTTCGATACTGACAGAATGTAACTTCTGTCATTCTGACGATGATATATCAATGACAAAACACTTGTCAATATCAATATTTTTACAATGAAATAAACTATAAACGTTTAGCTAAAACAGTAGCTTTATCAAACAAGTGAAGGTGTAGTGAACATTTTCTCAATTTTTGATTTATTTATTTATACGAAATTTCAAGGATATTGCAAGGATATTTACAAAAATATTGAAAAAAGAATGGTTGATTTTATTTGGTGATTAAGGAGATTACCTGAATTTTTTGAATTCAATCTATTAGAAGCTCTTGAGATTAATAAAAATAAATATTCAAGTAATCTTCTTAACGACCAAATAGATATCAATCTCTCTCACTTATTAACCTTATTTATCTAGAAAATAGTTCGGGAATTATTGTTGTGAGTAAATTTCCAGGTAAACTTATTCAATAATTTTATTAATATTCGCAGAATTCCGTGTTTAGGTAAAGTCCGTCCGGAAATATAAGAACCAAACTTATTGTTAAAGATTATTTATGACCTCATAACTCAGCAGGTCCCTTTCTGTTAAAATCAATATACCAATAACTATAGTTGTTTTTGAAGATTTAATACTTAGTTATAATTATAGGTATATATTGTTTTGTGAGTCTATGCCAAAAAATGATAAAATCTTTTAATGAAATTTACCAGATATTAAAAGTTAGTGATAATCTATCCAAATCAATTTATAATAAACTATTAGAAATAATTCACTTACATAAGACAAACTTATGTCCTCTGCATATCGAAAAATATTTAAAATTATTAATTAAGACTATGATTTATAACAACTTGAAATGGGAAAGTCAAAATCTGAAATCAAATTTAATGAAAACTGGTAAACCTCACCGAAAGATATGTATTTTATCTAAAAAAACAAACACAAGTCAGCAGCATATGTAGATACTTTGTAGATATTTTGGTTTTGGATACTTTTCTTTGGTAACGTTGCAACAGTATTTAGATATAAGATATTTTATTTGTACTACTTGTATTTCTAGTTGATACTTTTTTTATTTCAAATTGTAAATATGTAGGTATTTATAAATCTTTACTTAATTATTTTTCTTGGGCATGGTTGATATTTGAAACGTAGACATATACATGTGTATACCTACATTGTATCCCTATTTTTGTATGATTTCATTTTGATCATATTTATTGTACCTACCGAAGTAAATTTCCTTTATTCCAGTATTTTCGACTTATAGATAAGTATTATGTTAAGTTAATCAAGATAGGCATACTAATAATAATAATAATAATAATAATAATTAAATAAAGATAATACTAATATATGAACAGATTTTTGTTTTATTTACTTTTTAAGGTGGTAGGTACCTACTTTACTCCTTCTACCATTTGCATTAGATGAAACAGTTGATTGAACGGTAAAATGTTATTTTTCAGCGGATATACATGAATTCATTTCATAATACTGGAAATTATGATTTGGTGTTTAGTGCGATTTTTACATACGGTTTTCATACATAAATCGACGACAAATAGTTCCTTCAAACATTATCCTAACGTCATTATCTCAATAAACGCTAAGCACCGAGTACGAATCCCGTATTGTTGCCCATTTCATAGAAATTAATACTTATTTATTTATTTTAAACCTTCTGTTATGCTGCATCTGGCGAGACGTGAGATAAAATGAGAGTTTCCTTGTTGGGCCACCAGAGGCTCCACCTTACAAATGTCGTGACTAGGGCCAGGGGTCAATCGGCGTAAGGAGAATGAAAAACGTCGTCTGCTACAAATAAATGTATTGCATTGCGTATCTTCCCAAATCCTCAATCAACAGTATTTTAGATTGCAAGATATCTAAAAACAGTTACTTTTAACTCATAAATATTCATATGTATGACATGTACATGAAAGATTTTATAAACAGGATATGAAAACAAATATCTGAACAACAAAAAAGAATGATTAGATTGACAATAACGTTGGATTTGATATTCTGATTCCGAGAGCTGTTACAATCTATATATGCGATCTAAATTTTTAATAAGGCATTGTTTTTGTATGATCTATATGTCATTAATGTATGTAGTTTTGCGGTTGGAAAAATTTTATTACAAGAAATTTGTCCTGTGTGGTTAATTTTAAGATTGATGACCTTATTTCACTTTGTGAATTATGTGTTGAATGACTTTGGAGGTACGTGAATATTTTTTGAAATTGTCAAGAAAACCATATTCATCATACTTCAATTTTGAGGCTCGTAGGTAATTTTATAACGGGTTCCTTATAGGGTCACCATATGCTACTTTATGATTGGTCTCTAAACGTACAAATTACTTTATTATAATAAACAAAAAATTAAGTTAGTTTTTCGTTTCTTGTTAAAGTCTTTTTGACAATGTGGCGGACGAGGAGATTATTTCAGCAAATTGGCCACAATAATTTTTTAAATTGGCAGTGGTTAGTTTAATGGTAGTTATTAGTGGTAATCTAAATTATTTTCTGGATTATTTAAAAACAGAAAATAGGCTTGGTGGTTCTTAAATTTTTGTTAGTACTGCCCCTGCTTAAATTGGTTTATATTCCTAATTTAACAAGACCTAATGAAAAAGTTTATTTTAGGATATAAATTCCAAGGATAATGTAATTGTATCGAGCTACTAGGAAGAATCCAGAATATTCCTTCCGCTATATTAGATGGTTATGAAATAATAAATAACACTAAGCCAGTTAAAAAGTTCTCAATGTAGCCATATTCTTCCTTTTGCAAAATTCCTTATTAAAGGGATATATTTAACACAAAAATAGATTGTTTTGATTAAAGGAATCGCTTTACAGAGTGTCCATTTGGGATCTGAAATAAATTTAATACAGCTTACGACATTTTGGTCTATATAGATTGGTTAGAACGTCTGCTTTTCGTTAGTTCTTTATCTAAGCAAGGCCAATCATTTATGCGGCTATACCGGAAAAAATATGGAAAAATCAAAGGAAAAAAGCTTATCTATACGTATTTTGATACAAAAGTATATCCAGCAAAACACAAAGAGGATTCTCTCTTAATAATTCCTACAGATTTTCCAAAGACGCACTCTGTATGTCTATCTCCACCTGCTCAGAAATTAAATCTACATCGATGATGGGATAGTTCAATTATCGTATTCCCTACAGGTATGAAAATATAAATATATCGAGTTTTGGAGCGTTTTTTTAACAAATAATAATAAGTGCTTAACGAAGAAAGACACGTTGCGTCACAATATATATATATAATGAATTCGTTCAAGAAATGAGTATTAAAAACATCACGCTTTATTGATTAAAACAACCATTAGCGTAGAAGGAAGAAATTTTACCGATAAAAGAAATAAAATATGGAAGGTCTTCCTTTAAAGATTTCTGCTATTGTATTGTCCCATGTTTTGTATTGGGAGGAGTAGAATTCAATGAGAGCTCTGGCGAAAAAAATTGTAATTGTCACAACGAGTAAAACAATTCGTTTTGCATTGTTTTTGTATTATATGGAAGTCAACGTAATTACCGTAAATTCGTACTTTATTTGTTTGATTTTGGGTCAGTGACAAGCTGAAGACTGTGTTTTTCTATTCAACTCAACTGTCATTATTTCTGAGGTTATATTCTTATATAATCAGAGATATTATGGAAGAGGTTATGTTATTCTATTTTTTGTTTTCATTGCACTTTTATGAAAGTGTCATTTATTTCCTTTTTAGGTACCATGCAAAAATATATGAGCAGCATTTAAAACTGCCTGTCCCTCATTTATGCACTTAGAAGAAGGCTCAGCATTTACAAATTCAAATAAACTTTGGATAGTCAGTGTATACTTAATCCATAGTTACAAAAACCAAGAGAAAATAAGTCGGCATTAAAGATTTAAAATATTACTCAATACAAGCGTACTTTCCCTGTAACTTTTGTAGATATAACTGTATCAAAAATAAAATAAAAACACAAAATCAGACCTAAGCTTGTTTTATTTTTGACAAATATCAACCATACCTATTACTGCAAAAATAAATATATTAGAAGTCAAAATTTAGTTCAACAACACAAAATACTAAAGCACAATCAAAGAAAAAGCAAAAGTTTCACAAAACACACTGAAAATAACTAAAACAGCAAAATAAAACCACTTAAATATCAAAGGGCTTATGACATTGACATTTTGGAGCGCCATCTATCGAATTCTACTTTTCCCAATTGACGCTCTCTTTTCCTTTTACCTGCAGCTTTTTCTCATTTATCTGAAATACTGCTTCATTTTATTATTATATTATTCCAACGGATGATATTATTTTTGCTACGCTGCTGATAAATATAAAGTTATTCTTTGATTATAATACTCATACATATATTAATCAACATCATCAGCCTCGAGACCTTATGAATAAGGTGTTAATATAACCAAACGGCTGCGGTCACAAATAAAAAAATAAACAGAAATAATAAAAAAAAAAACAACAAAATCAATTTCACTTTCGGCTGTTTCTTTCGCGACTGCTTTGGTTCAAAAGAAAATTAATATAAAGGGTCCTTGGTTTTTGTTTCGTTAAGTTACTACACCACATGTTGCCATTGATTGGTTTTATCTGATAAGTTATTTTGGAGATGAAGATTCAATAAACAGATCTCATTTAATGACCAATTGATAATCTCGCCTCAAAGCTTGCATTTGAAACTTTTTCTGTATATATTAAGTCCTTATTATCCACAAATCAGAGCGTAATCACAAGTCCACTTACTTAACCAAAAAGAATTCACAGAAGAAGAAAAAAAATCGAAAATAAAAACTGGCCGAGAGCTGAATTGACTAATACGATATAAATTACAGACGTCTGATAATTATGTTGTCTATAGGGACATTTCTGATTGGATAATAATATTGACATAACGCAACGTGTGTTATTAAGGCCTATCTGGCTTTCTCTCTTCTTCTTTTCGGTTCTTTCTTGGTCTCGTTATACCTTTTGCAAGCTGTAATCATTGAAGGAAGCAAACTGTAGCTTGTCTGACCGTATCTTAATATCTGGAAGTTCCTCGATATAATCAGGTCATGAGCGTCACATCCATTTATTTTTTAAGTGAAAAAATATAAGAGACGTGAATGTGTCTGAATATAAACACGTCTGTGAACTTAATAAAAAGCACAACTGACAAATCATCACCGCTAGCAACAAACAGTTTTTTTCACACAAACGTTGACACTTTAGCATCTGTTGTGGAATATTCAAAGAACAAAACGGATCGCGATCGTCTTCTTTATGTTTCGTGATGACATAAACCAACCGCGTAAAGTGTTTGGAGAGAAAAAAAAGAACATCCAGCATGGTGGCATGATTAAAAGCAAATTTGTCACGGCGTTAACAAATATACAACTCGCGGTGTTTGTTGATCCTTTTTTTTAGAGGTTCATAATAAAGTTATCAACGACTTCCTCATATATCTCGATCTTTTATGATTGATAAAAAAGACGATGAAAGGTTTTAATGCGGTTGTATACGATTAAATTTATATAAAGATATTTACGAGAAGGTTATAAATATGAAACAAGGATATAAGGTTTCATATTTATTGGTGGAATATGTTGTAAAAATACAGCCTTTATTGCGCCATTTGATACCGGTAATAGATTGAGAGCAAGTTGTTTTAGTTTCTGGATGAAAAAAGCTTATTTGTTTGGAAAATTGGTTCACATGTTATAAACTACAAACTTTGCTGCAAAAAAAATGATAATAGCGCCACTACTATCATTTATCACATTCGTTTTGAGGCTATGGTCGTCATCATTGAGCTTACCTTCAAGGCTAGGAACTATAGCAGCTTTTACAGCCAATACTTCAATCAATTGCTAAAAAGTGATGTCCAAGATCAATTTGGCCACGAAATAAGTAATTTTGATAAAGATTCCGCGGTTCTTAAGAGAATTTCAGGATATCTGCTAGCTTCAGTTCAATTCTATCTGTGATCTGATACTCTGCAGTGTCTTGAGCCGGCTACTCACTACTTGATACTCGACAAGTACTGGTACTTGATCATGTACATGTATTAGTTCAAGTATGGTCGAAACAGAGGCAGTAGAATTGTTGTAATGAGCAGTGCATATCTTTTAATGAAAGCAACTTCAGACATGATGGCGGATATTCTAAAGGAACCTTCTGGCTTATTCGAGAACTTTTGTTGAATGTCTTTTGAAAATCTCGAATATTTGCTAAATAAAGTTGAATGTCATATCTCTAAAAAAGATACAAAGCTATAACAACACACAACAACACTATTTACTAGTTTTTTACTTGTACAAACTTGTCGAATAAGTGTAGCGCTGCTACGGCAAGTACAAGTAGCTCGCCGATTCTCATGTTAGCTTCGTACACACTACTTGAAATATGCCAAGTACTTGTCAAGTCCCGCGTAGTGAGTAGCCGGCTTTAAATCTTGATTGCAAGTAATTTGTGAAATATCAAATCGATAAGCTAATCTGTACGATTATATTCCAGTTTCTGAGTTCTTTGGAGGAGTCTATTCGTTCAAAACAATGTTTGAGACATCCAGATTCCCTTATTTGGACTTTTAAAAAGCTTTGAATGTAGATAGACTGAAGTATTCGAATTTTATACGACTATTTGGCATACCATTTAGGAAAATGTGACACGTAATATTAGTAAACTTATTCACAGTTGTTATAGTCAGTACCAGAATACATTTTATGGTTATTTTTTGATAAATTAAACGTTTTTTTACATTAATTTTAATATTTTATAATCACCACCAAAGCAATTACATACTCTGTCGACGTATAACTGTTTTATCAAAAATTTTATACAATGTAATTGGATTTTTATCATTTTTTATTCAAATAAATTGAAGGCTGTAACTTTCAAAATAAATTTCACTTAAAATTTCCTTAATCTTTTGTATGAGGACAATTGTTTTGAATTATAGGTAATGTATTTGGAAAATACAATCTTTTTTCATATAAGAACTTGTGATTTGTAGCGATATTTTTGTTTAATTTCCCAGCTGGATACCGTACATTATTTCTTCACGCGTTTGGTTGATACTTTTAACAAAACCATTCCCACAAAAATGAATCATTATCATTTTTATTTATCATTGGTTTGAAGAGGAAATTTTTGGTGGAATATATAGGACAAACCAGAAAAACACTTCACTCGATTTTAATAAAATAATTTACATTTTGAATCGAATATTCGAGCAATTTATGAAGCCCATTCTTCTTTTTTACAATAAAAACTCTACTAAATTTTTTATTCTTATGCAAACTACTTGAAAAAAGAAAAGAAATTTCAACTATCAGTTATAATTTTTATGAGTGCCATCATATAAATCAAAAGTTTATGTGATATTAAATAACCGATGCTTTAAATGGAATTGGGTATGACTGGTAGTATATCAGGTGATTTATAATGGATATTAAACGGTGTCTACTGTGTATATTTGTGTTTAAGTTGTTATTTCCTTTGGGAACAAGTCAAAAAGAAGCTTCATAACGGGAGGAAAAAAGCCCAAAATAGTTTGGAAAAAGAACGACCCCCCCGATATTAACAACGTCTTCATTAGTGTATTGAGTATCATTTTAATGGCTTGTTAATTCAAAACGTAGTGCTAGAAATATTAAAGGCTATTTAACCTGTTTAAAAAAAAGAACGTAAAATATTTAACAAACCGTTTTGTAAAAAATTAATTATAATTAATATCTCGGAAACATTAGTATTCGGAAAATAATTTTTAATGGTTATATAATTATTAGTTTTAAGTACAGAAGGCTTTTCGTATCGTCTTCGTTTAACTTAAAACAGTGGCGTAAATATATATTATTTTTAAATGACTTTTCTAGTGATTCCTAAGTGACTGTCATACTGTATTATTCATATTTACTTTGTATTTTATAATTTTGGTATTAAATAATCGACATTTAGTGCCAATTATTATTATTATATGTTTAAAAAGAAATAATAATTATATAAAATATCTCCGCCCATGTAAAGGAGTTAGTTAATTCATTTATATCGTGTGTCCGTCGATCTTAATTATATTCTTCCATTCTATCTTCTTATGGTTATCTCTACGAGGTAATTGAAAAAGATTATGCCGTTAAAGATAATTGTTTTAATGTTTCCAGACTGTATCTACGAAGTTCTTTTAGATTTCTTTTTTAAAAAGAAGCCACGGATAAGTACAAAATGTAAATTGGTTTATATTAGAGTTAATATATCAACATAAAATTATTTTAGTTCCAGATAGATGTACTTTTTATTTGTTTAAATGATAGCAAAATAAAAAAAACTGTTGGGGCAATCAGGGAACTGTCAAAAATAAGGTAAGTACTAATTTTACTATACGAGGACCACTTGATGTTACCACAACCATCTACATCGTGAAAAATGTTCTAAAATGGTGAGAGGAATTCGCCATTCGACAACGGATCACATCTGTAGTGGCAGGATGAAAGGCTTCCTCGAAAGCCTGGACATACAAAAGATATCTAATAGATCGTAAGGACTACTGGCTCAGTTAATAAGCTACAAATAAGCTGTACCCCAACCATCTACATCGTGAAAAATGTTCTAAAATGGTGAGAGGAATTCGCCATTCGACAACGGATCACATCTGTAGTGGCAGGATGAAAGGCTTTCTCAAAAGCCTGGATATACAAAAGATTTCTAATAGATGGTAAGGACTACTGGGTCAGTTATTAAGCTACAAATCTATAAGCAGTATCCGCAGTTTAATTTCATGAAACTAGGAAAGAAAATGTATCAAATCTGTCATTCTTTGAACTACTGACAATCAAAGATATGAACTCAGCAGCCCCCTCAATATGTATCTGGTTTTCCAGGCTTAGCAATCCCCTCAATAAGGAATTAAACGGCTGATTTTTTTAACCCCAATAAAATGGATATTCCAAAAATAAACTTATCCTTTTAATCTAATCACGAAATAGAAACCCAAGTGGTGAGGGATATTTAACTAATTTATTAGCTTATCTACGTTGTCTGGGGGTGATATAACGGCAGGGGGTGCATATAATTGCATAATATAAGGAATTGTTATGAATGTGCTTTATTCAAATTAAATGAACGATATATCATTTTATATTATGTCCCTAGAGCTTTGTAGAGCTAACTAGATAAGGTCTACAACAAGTTTAATTGGCTATTTAGACACTGTTACGACTTTACTGATTTTAAAGTTATAATTATTTGATTGAAACTCAGAACATTATTTTTTTTTTAAAGAAACTCAAGTTTTTAATGTAATTATTGTTTGTCCTGCTCAAAGGTTTCATGAATATCCGACATGAAAAATTTGGAATAAAATCCAATTTAATTTATCAAAGCTATTGTAAATAGTCGAGACCAGGATCAACTTTGCTGTAAGGACTCGTGGAGTAGTTCAAATCCAACTATGTGACCCTCTTCAAGAATAATAAGCATTATATTTTATAATATGTATGATACTTCAAAATACAAATTTTTGCTTGGACGTTGAGGACCCAGGACAACAAAACTGACTGATGCGGAATCAGTTTAGGAAATTATTATAGACATAATTATATCGTTTATAGAAAATATTAATTATACAAATATATTTAGTTTCCTCGACGATATTTTCCTTGTTGTACTTGTGTAAATTGCTTGGTTCGATAAACTTTTTCGTAATGTGTAGATAGATGAAGATTTATAGTGTCAATAGGAAAAAGAGACTTTAATAAGAAATATTATCCATTTAGGAGAAGCTGTGAGAAGTATGTGATTTTTTTTTTTTTTAATTTCTCCTCAAAAGTGTTACCATTGTTCTGTCATAACAATAGACAGCCTATTCCCACGGAATTATTTTCAATAAAAAAATTTAAGGGTTAAGTATTTCAGAGCAAAAAACAAGAAGTATGAAAAATTTAATAAAGAGCATTTCAAGAACTAATTCATTAAAAAACCAAAAAATATGGTATTTATACTTCAAGTAACGGATTTTAAAATTCTTTTGAAACAAAAAGACCACTGGAGATAAATTGATATTATTTTGTCTTAGCACTTCTCACTAAAACCATATCTAATTCAAGAAATTCGAAGAAAGGAATGGAAAAAACTGTATAATTTCTTTGTTTCAGTTCCGGATTTTTTTAATAAGTAAGTACACTGCTCTACAACAAACCTAATACAAAAAAACTAGTCAGGTATTCAAGATAAACTTTCAAAAATGGTCCAAACACATTTCGTAGACTAGTATATATTACAACTGGAATCAAATACACTTAATAAGACTCACCTTCCGCAGCTTTGGTTCAATTTGCCCAACGCCAGGTCCATACCATGCACTGAAACAATACAATTATGTCAGGAAACCATACACTATTATTTCTGACGCAGATTGTGTTCACCAACTAACTGTATACGTTTGATATAAGTGATTCTTGGAATTAGGGAAAAATATGTAAGCAAGTCGCTTAAGAGTTTGGTGATCTCTGAAGAAGAGAAGTAGAGCAGTAAGCATATGCCTACGACCTTTCAAATGTAGCTTGGACGTCCCAAAGACGTTGAGCGATGTCCCAAAGGTCCCAAAGGATTCTAAGGGTCCCAAGAGAGCAGCATGTGAGAGCTGTGAAAAATCCTTGCGATTAAAATACGTTTTGGATGTATTTGATTATTTTTAGACCACTTAAGAATTATATAAGTTCAAGAAACAATAAATCTGGTATATTAAAGTTTGTTTATACAATTTTTTACATCATTTTGGTCGTGAACACCCAAAAAATAATTAAAATTATCGATGAAATTATCGAAGATTAACCTTGGCGCGGATAATTTGTACTTTTTTCGGAAGGAATGTAATTATCTAGATTTGGAGAGTTCGTGTAAGAATTTTAATGCTTTTAATGCAGTAGGCTTCGATCGTGATGATTTTCTTGATTATCGACTATCATTTTTGCATTTATTTTTATGTATATGCATGCATTCAGATAGTTTAGGATTCATTATGAAATATTTGTTAGTTTATTGTTAATTTCTTTTAGTTAACAAATAAGAATTCAACAGGGTTAACTCTAGACCAATGATAGTGTATATAACAGCAATTGGAAGAATCCAGAAGAATTGAAATCTCCAGCACAAGATCCAAAATATTTAGGAGACCAAGGATTGACATCATGTGGGATACTGAAGCAGCCATTAAAGCACCAAGTTCCTGCGTTTTAAAATTATATGGGAATGTCTAGGAAGACAGGATGAACCAGAGCACTAAATAAAAGATATAGCAGTCAAAGTTCCACAGGTAGTAGTACCATTCTCATCATAATATAAATGATATGGCGTAGAACGAATCGAGAAATTACGGACTACTCTCGTATTACACACAATCAAACTGTACACGAACATAATTTATCAACAATTCCCGTCCTTGCCCTTTAGCACGTCATATCGCATTATAAACCGTAAATCATTTCGAGCTCGGCTGTGAAAATGTTAAATGACAACTGATAATATCGAATAAAAGGTAGGAAACGTTAGTAGTATTATTTAAATAAATGATAATTAAGTATTTATAGGTTCGCTTAATGCCAATGGCAAAAAGCTGTAGCTTAATAAAATTAGTTTTAATACTGATGGTGATAATGGTAAATAATAATGGTTATTGGACACGCGAAGGAATAATCTAGTAGTCGTAAACATTATATTGTGTACCTTATTTATTATATACGGTGAATGAGGATATGAATCGTTTAACGAGTTGATGACATTGGACACACTATCGGATATACCACAAGAACATTAATGTTGAGGTTATATATTAGTTAGTATATGAACTATAACTACTGCAGGACATGAAGCGAATGAAAATGTTAAAGAAGTAGGTGAGAGGAAAGTGGAAAATGAATATTTATGTCCTTATAGTATTGACTGTATATCTAAAAACCAATTAGCAGTTACAAATTCAAAATTGTTTCAACCAATCATCATCGAAAAGAGGGGATAAATCGAGGGCGAGGTCGCCTTGTAGACAAAACCGTAGTTCATACAAAAGTTCATACACGCTCTCGTTAGCACGCACTTACTTGTGCAAACTAGTTTGTACTGGTAAACACTACTTGATAGTTTTTCTGTATCTGTAGAGTAGGGAGAGTGAGTGTAGCCTCACAGCACATTGTACATCCTCCGGAGGAGTTGTCCTCCTATGTCATCATCCATCCTGTCCTTCCCAGGAAGGCGCACAGTTCACTAGAAGACATCTTCTTCATATCGGCAGGTGTAAGCCAAGACTCACTCAACACTCAACACTCTCTCTTATTGACGATTTCTTCGGACACTCGCAAAAGACATACCTGACAGTTTCATCTTCCTGTTCACACATCCTGCATAGAGGTGCAGTACAGATTGTTATGCTTTTGCTAGAAATTCCTTCAACCCTTCCATAGAACCTTGTAGTACCTCTGTAGTTCCGTTATTCTTCGGATATACACGGTACACCATGGTAGGTACTAACATATAAGAGGTTGATAATGATAAACTCAAGGCTACAAATCATTTCGCATTCATTACCACCATCATTGATTTATGGACGTTTGGGCTGTCAAAGGTACCTGTACAATATACATACAACAACAACCATGGTACCATAATTCATGCCGAAAAACCACGCCACCACTCTATCGAGTTAACTTGCGCTGATGTGCATAAATTATTTTTAAATTGGATATTCCGTAAAATGTGATTTGTTTAGCCATAAGACAAATTGGTTAATTTTGTATAAATATTTGTTTTAAATACGCCTTTGGCGTAAAAGGTAATTTCAAGTTGATCTAGATTTGTCAGGAAGTGAGAAAATTTATAGTTTAACAATTATTATTATTAAATAAAACACTTCTAGTCAATTGAAAGAGGTCTACGATCAATTTAACTAACATAAAAGCCGTCTCGTTAGAAATCTATTTTAATAATTTTCTTAAAAAGCCATTTAAAGACCCTATAGTAGTATTACTTACTCACCTAACCACACTTTATTTAATCTATTGCTGTAGGATATTGCCCGCAGTATATTGGATTACAGCAGTTACTTCACTTGCATTTACATTACAATGGAATAGGTTTATTCATTTAATGAAAATTTCTCTGTCGGCTTCAACTACATTTACTTTATTAAAAGTAGGGCTGGGTTATAAAATTATGTAGGAATCAAAATTTTATTAACAAAGGTGAGATTTAAAGAGAACTGAGTTTAAATAGTTCAAGTTAATATGTGAAGCCGAAAGAAAGAGAAGATTTGACCATTGGAAAGATCTAGTAGGGCTTAGACAATCAAAGATTCTCCTGGGAGACTACAACCTGTTGAGATCAAATGAATGCGTAAGTCAAAGCAAAACTGCGCTAAGAGTTTTAACAAGGATCCTAACGGGACATTGTCGCCTGAATGGGCACCTGAAAAAAGATATTGTGGCATGGAAAAAGATACCTATATCCACATACTTTCCAACTGCACAGCACTCCAGAATCCTAGAGCACAGTATCTGGGAGATAACTGGATAGAAGAGGAATATTTATCTAAGTTGAAGCATGCAGATGTCCTAAAATTCCTCTGGGAAATAGGACTAAAGGAGCTACTAATTTCAGATACTTTTCTCAGAAACTAAGTAGAAGTAAGGGGGCACAATAGATCTTTCAGGTCTCAGTGTCCCAAAAATACATACATACATACATACATAGTTCAAGTTGACAAGGGAAAAAATATGAAAAGCTACTTGAAAGAGAAAAAAGAATAATTGTGCTGCTCTAAACTAACTTTATATAATAGTGAAATTTATTCAAAAGTATCATTTGGTGTTGGCCCACTTCATATACACAATTTTGCTCTATTCAGTTTGCAGATTCAGGGCTTATGGTGAAAACCGACCATACACGACTATTCCAAAATTCTAAACCAGCCTCCAGTGACACCGGAACCGGAAGTCACTTGACGTTTCTCGGCAAAGCCAACTCGATTTCAATTTAATTTATTACATTAGGTTTAAAGGTTCGAAAATCTTTCGGGTTACGTCAAATTCTATCTTCATTATAATTTTTCTATTCATTAAAAGCAATGTTCATGTCACAAAAAACATAGATCAAGGAAACAAAGTTATATTCTTGACATAACTTCATTAAAAGTTACATGTGTGTCCTTTTTACCCTTTTTTTTTTCTTTAGAAAACTCGGGAGAGGAAAATTTCTCTGGAGTGTTCGACGACAGTTTGTGTATCTATGTTTTTCACTTTTCCATTTTCTCTTTGATGCAGTTTGACGATAAAAAATTGATGGCTACATCGATGAAAACCGGTCGAGACGTTCCGTTTTAAAGTCGACGCTATGTATCCAATCCATCCAAATGCCTGCGCTCGTCTAGACGCCTAGGGAGATTAGTTGCCTCTATTTTTATATATTTTTCTCAAAGTAACACAAATTAGATGTTTCAGGTACTTGTATATGGGATATTTCATGGAGGAAACTTTTGTTGATAAATCAATATTTTGAAAATCCGGAAACTAATAATTAATACAGATGTTTGTCAACCAGAAGTTTCCCATTTTAAATGAAAACCTTAGCAGTATCCGGAAAGAGCTTTGAAGTTATTCGCAAAGTTATAGGAAGCATTTTTATACCAATTGAATCAAAAACTTTTCAACGTTAAAAGGACATTGAAGTCGACCTTTTTGAGAATTTAATTTAAATGATTTAATTAAAAGAAAAATGAGCTTAAAGCAGCTTCATTAACGCCACTAAGAGAAAAAGCTTTTTCATCTTATCCAATTAAATATAAAAAACAGGTTGACATGTGATATTATTCTTTAAAATGTTTTTTACATTCATTATGATACTTCTGCTTCAGATTTCTATAGTTGACAGTTGTGTAAAAAGTGAAAACCTCCAATGATCTATCTCCCTGGTAACAAAATAGGGAAACATGGAAAATTCAATTAGAATCTCCCTTACAAGCGGTAACACTAACCACCAACGTGAACAATACATTCAAATTTGTCCCCCAAATCAAAGGGTTTCGCGCCTCAAAGTACAATTGTAGTTACACCAATGACAATTGAATTTTCTACGTGTGTAAAATTATTGTCTAATCAGGTGGAAGCTATTGATAATTTTGTTTTGTAACCAACACGTTAATTCAAATTCTGAAACTGTAATTGGATTTTTAGTTGAGGGTATATTGAATAACGAAGGTACCTATAATGAATTTTGGAATCGTTTTCACTTCCTCCACACTTTATATCATTTTAAGCAGTATGCCACTTATATTCTTCAGGTGCTAAAGGTAAATGGAGGAAATTCACTAAGAAAATTATGAGGTATTCCGTAGTATAGACGGATTGATACAATTGTGGGTGAAAGAGGTGATGAATTTGGCCTTATGATTCTGGTCATTCGATATTTGCTAAAAAATGATTCTCGTTTATAATAAAGTGATCAAAAATCATCCAGCCTCCTGCTCATACGTTTAAATTTCCCAATTATTTGTGAACATGGTAATAATTTAGGGAAATTCGGCTATTCAATTGTTATTCAAACAATGTTTTTATCATCTTTTCATTAAAATTATCGAAAAACATAAAATGCTATTTAATTATTGAACGCAAACGGCAAATTTATCTGGTCCAGATATATCATTCAATAAAATTGATTGAATGGATGCAGGATATAACAATGTTATTAAAATTGTTGAGAGAGTTTTCTTATAACAATAGAGTTGGCGCCTGTCATATTATACGCCAAAATTAACCAACATAGGCAGTTGATAAATATTTGTGAAAAGAAAATACGTTTATTTGAAGAAATTATAATTGTCAATTCGTTCTCCAAAGCTAACCATGATCTACCTACTTACCTAGAAGGAGGAAAAAAAAGAAAAGCTCAAATAAGCGGATTCTCGTTTTCTGTATCAACAAGCGACCTTATACTGAGAGAGCACTCAACAGATCGTTTACTGAAGATAGGTTCTCATGATTCAAAATTCGTATAAGCTATATTATTATTTTCAAAACATGTAATTACCGAGACCACCGCGAAGTTTCACAAAAACCCAAGTTACTTGCTTATTTGTACAGAGTCGTGGTGAGGTTTTTATTCGATAAAAAAATGTTTTACCATAAATTGTTTCATTTCGAAACAAGTTATTCATAATTTAATAAACTAAGAGACATTGCCGTTGCAAAAAAAACTGGTAGGTACACAAATTTTTTAATAATTTTAATCAGGAAAATAATTTTACTTTTAATTTTCATCACAAATTTAAGTACGTCTCTGGATATACCTCTATATATCTCGTTTTTAGGTCGCCCGTGGTATAACCACGTCGTTCGCGTGTACTTGTATTTGTTTGGAGGAAAAAAAAATAGGTATTCATCTTGTTAGCACGTCAGAATAGAGCTGCTTATTTGCTTCCCTCATAGACGGCTGCGGCAGGGAAAAAAAATGGAGTATATAAATAATTGATATATCTATATTCACAATAATTATCTAAACTAGCAGTGAATCGTAATGGCCGAAGACACGGGAAATTTCGAAAAGGTGCAGCTAATAACTTATTGAGGACCACTTGTATACTGTGGTTAGTCTTTATAGAGTCGTGACTAACCTTAAGAATTTACTAATTGGTCAAATTTGATCTAATGGTAACCACACTGTATACAAGAGGGCTATACAAAAAATTTCAAAGTATGAGGATGGAGGTTTTTTCTTCCATGCCACAGTATCTGCATTCTTCTTCCTCCACTAATTTGAGCTTTTTCAGGTGTCCATTCAGGCGACAATGTCCCGTTAGGATCCCTGTTAAAACTCTTAGCGCAGTTTTACTTTGACTTATGCATTCATTTGATCACATTTGCCCAAAAGAATCTCTGATTGTCTAAGCCCTACTAGATCTTTCCAATGGTCAGATCTTCTCTTTCTTTCAGCTTCACCTATTTCTTCCAATATTACATTGGTTCAAGCCCCCAGGGTGCTGATTCTCGGGCCAGGGAACAGCGCTCTCCGAGAGAAGAAATCTTTTGTCTCCATTTCGCTTGGTTACTCTGTCATTTCAGTGACAAGGACAAAAGATCTCTTCTCTCGGAGAGCGCTGTTCCCTGGCCCGAGAATCGGCACCCAGAAAGGTATTTCAGATTCCCTCTTTGCTAGTTCATCGGCTATTTCATTTCCTTCTATTCCAGTGTGTCCTGGAATCCATAATAAGGTAACTATATTGTTCTCGCCTAGTTCATTTAGTTTGTCTAGGCATTCCCACACCATTTTGGAACTATTGGGCAAGTAACTGTTGTGGTAGTTCAAGAAACCCTAGGTCTATTTTGAAAAAACTAAATAAAATAGGGGGTTAATGTGCGCCTATGAACGTCAATTTTCGCGATGAAGATATTGAGTTCAAGATTAGGATCAGCGGTTCGACCCAACTTTTTTTTATGTGTATCGAGAGAAACAGAAAAAAAATAAGTAGGTTGGAGATGTTCACGGTCTGCATAGTGGGCGAGACAATATTGTCTATATTGAATTTTTTATAAATCAACTCGCATTTTTGTGGATCAGTCATATAAATACCCTGTAATATTTCAGTTTGCGAAACTTCAAATTCCTATTTTATATTGGTGGATAGATATACGCAGAATAATGATCAAGTATACCAGGCTGACCGAAGAGAGCAAGATTTATATGGGACAATAATGCTCTTTAGATTTTTTTGCATTCAGTTTGTATTTTGGAATATAAAAAAAATTCCATTACACAGATATTATGGTATGGCTTTTGTTTGTTTTCCGTAATCTATATATTGGCATTTAGCCAAAGAATTATACGAATAATGGAGAACAAAAAAAGTCTTCGTATAATCTGTACATAGGTCTACACAATGGGGTTTGAGTGGATAAATTATTGTTAAAAACAGTGAATAATCTTAAAGTATACCTATACCTATTATTGTAATTTTAAACAAGTAATCTGATTTATCTGTTTCTAATGCTGAAAAGTTTGAAATTTACGTACAAAGTAGGTAATAACGTAACTTCCGTTGTGAGCTAAGGAGTAGGTAGTCCTGATTTGTTGTTGTTGGGAAATCTGCGGGAAAAGTGGGAAACATTCCGGTAGTAGCAATGAAAACTTTTAATTGCATGCCACAACGTCCCTTTGGAAATGAATATGTTGGTGTGAATTCAACTTCATCACCTAATTCATTGATTCAACTGAATGTATATGCCGGATGTGAAAATGGAATTGGTGAATCATTTCCCATACATTTTATTGAAATAATTAACTTTCATTCACAGATTAAAATATTTTGTGAAACACTCTAGTTTAGAAAATCACTAAGTCAAGTCTTAATTTCGAATGCATTACTTTGGGGTGTTTAAAATTCTCAAAACCAAGCTGCTCCATCTTACCCTTGTTGATTCTTTTAACCAATAAAACCCTTATTTAAATCAACAAGCTAATAAATTCTATCAGCTGTTCTTTTCCCTAGTTGATAGAATTCCATCTTCCGAAAACTAGAAGAAAATTATGTTTAATAGATTGAAGCAGGTCAGGACTACGTTCTTCTAAATCGGTATTGTAAAAATGAAGAATTTATGGTATCATTTAGCATTAAGTTGAATACAAGAATTTTACCTGAGCTGTATTATGGAAATTTAACAGTGTCTCACCCTTTTCCCAAGTCTAAGGGACTTTATAAGGTGTCGCTTACGATTTAAATGAAATAATTGTACTTCAATGTGAATTAAAATTTCATATTTTTTTATATTATGTTGTATCTGTATCGGTAGCGATTCTAATAAAGTTATGAAGGAACTTTAAGTGCTTTGAAAGAGAAGAATTATAGTCTTGATATGGTAACATGTCTAAATATTAATTATGGTTAGTTTCTTTGAAGTTAAATTGAAAAATATAAGGTATTTGAAGTCCGTTCCTGTATTAATTGTAGTGTGTCCGTACAAAATGCACTATATAATCACAGTCTACTTGATTATGGCCGTCTCTTCCATTCCATCCCAAATTACCACTGCCAATGCAAACACCCAATCCACTAAAACCAACAGTATACCCGTTTAGGCCCTCCCTCGGGGCTACCTTTGTACACCTGTCTCCTCTACTACTAAATTTCAACAAATCATCTGCTTTTTTTTGTATTTTTTGGATATTGTCTTTCGAACAACTACGTGTTCATTATCAAGCACTGGAAATATATATTTATTTTTCTTTCCCAATAATTTTATTGGTTTTGGTAACCTTTTTCTCATTCTCCCAAAAAATCATCTACTCTTTCTCTTCATTCCTCTTTATCACTCGCATTCTTGGTTAATTTTTGTATGACTCCATTATTTCTCCTTTTTCCACCCTGGTTTTTCAATTTTTCCATTCATAGGTTCCCGTTCTTATCCTCAAAACTAGATTCTTTTCGTAAATTTTCTATTTATTCCACACTTTTCTATATTATCTACACCAATTTTTCTTGGTGTAACGCTTGAAATGCACCAATGATCCGACAAATCAAATCTGCTTGAATAAATATACAGTTGGTTGTTTAAATATCCCCAAACGAATATCCTGAGGTTATTCTAATCACCATTTAGAACGAAACTGGTACATCCAAATAAGCTGCCTGTTTATTATTCAGGTGTATCAAAAACTGGGCAAGGTGTTGGAGCTATGGGCGGTTTTTAATGGTACAGAAATGGAGTAGACATTTCGTATTTGACTTGAAAATCAACAAAATCATATCATAAAAGAACACAGTGGAAAACAGGCAATGTTTTTGGTTGAATCTGAATATTTGACAGTTTTGTTATTCACTGAATTGGAATTGGGAGCTGAAGAGGAGTAAAGACTGAGATACAGTTCTTTTTTGATATTTAAATAGAATTAAATTGAACAATAAATATATTACAAAAATAATAATCAACATAAACAATTTATTTCGTCTTAATATCATATTCAAAATCTCCGGTTTGTCTCCTTTTTCGCTGCTCTAGAACAAGTCCTTTTCGTAATAATTGTCTTCCACCTTCTGCAGCTAATTTTTTCTCTCGCATTTGGAGCAATGTGTCTATTCTTTCCTTGTAAAGAATTTTTAAATATTTAATTGCTTCTGGATGTTTTTCCAAAAGAATTTCGAACCATTTCTTTTTAATGTAATAAACTTCCGAAGTTTCAACTGCTACAACATAGTAGGGATTTTGTTCGCGTTCGAATATTGTAGGAAGTCCTATTATCTCATTATCTTTGGCATGAAAAATTTCTATGTCATCACTATAAACGGCTAAATTACCGGACAATACGAAGTATATATTGGTTTTACTATAACCTACCAGAATCTCCGATTTACCAATAACTAAGTTTTTCATGTGGGCAAACAGCCAACACAGATCGGCTGCGTTAAGAGACCTTAAAAATGTATTTGAAGATATCAATCGCTTGGCACCAAAAAGAAACAACTCACTTTTCAAGCGATCCGTGAGGATGGCCATCATTTGTTCCACGTTAAAAAACTTCTTCTGGTAATTGTATTCAAATCTTTCAATTACTTGATCTTTAATATCGTTGGGAACGTGTTGATTTGTCATGAAGCTGTTGAAATGTTTTATAATATTTTCATATTCCGTATCTGCAGTGTCACTAAATCCAAATTTAGCAAGCATGATACCAATTACAATAAGCACGTAGAGCCGTCCAGTGAAAGTATACAAGAAAAGTAGCAGCTGCTCATACGGCTGGTTAATAGGAGTGTAATGGAAAGAACCGAAAAAGTAACAAATGACTAAAAGAAAACTTTCAGCGTAAGTTCTAACTGTATAATCTTCAATGGTTAAATTCCTCAAACTAATCCATGAATTTGCAGGAACTTCCTGATTTTTTTCGTATATATTAT
Source organism: Galerucella nymphaeae (assembly GCA_963978555.1). Lineage (NCBI taxonomy): Eukaryota > Metazoa > Arthropoda > Insecta > Coleoptera > Chrysomelidae > Galerucella > Galerucella nymphaeae. Next base: position 13,936,388 of record OZ021719.1, read on the forward strand.
AAGGAATAACGAAAAGTAGAACAGCATAAAAGTGTAGGATAAAGATAAACGTACAAATGTGTCTTACAATGAAGCTTCCAGCTGATCCTAATCCCAAATATATAGCACAATTTATAATAACACTTTGAACACTAAAAAATCTGATGGTGGTTAACACAAGATTGATGAGAACTAAGGGAGCGACTATTACTTCTTTCGAAATATCCCATCCTAAAGCGGTGATAATTTTGATAATAACAGTATTGCGATTCCCTTCCACTAGCAGGAATAAGTCCACAAAAAAATATGTTAAAACATAATGTTTTATAGTTACCAGAGGATCTATGTAAATCTCTTTTGTAGCATGCTTGACATATCCCGTTAGGAAAAAGGTAAACATTATAAAAACGTGAATCACATCCCTTATTATAGCTGAATATATATACCAATGCGGTCTATGAATACTACTCATAAGAAACACCCATCGATGTATCAATGTTATGAAGAAAATAACATCGATATACTGACTCAATTTACTGAAAGGGTGTATTATGTACCAATATTTGCTGGATGCGTGTCGTCTTTTCTCTATTCTCAACGCAGCTCCAGTTTTCAGGAAATTTTGACATCTCAAATCGTTTTCGTTCAATACCGATAGCTTCTTTATTTCCCTTAGAAGCTTCTCCAACCAACTCGAACCTGGACTTAAAGGTGATAGGGTTGGTTTGGTGTCGCATAATCTTAGAGTACATTTGTGTGACATCGTAATAGTTACTTTGACAGGTAAGAATGTATGATTTCTTGTTGAAATACTCAACAAAATAATGTTTATGAGGTCGCTAAGGATTGTTTTTATAACATAAAATTGAATATATACAAGGGATTTACTCTACACCTCCTACTTTCTAGCTCCCTCTCACATGCTGACGGGTTCCCAACTGGCTTGTTGCCTCTATTTGTAATATCTCTATGGATTTACTACTAAAATGAACCAAGTCACAGATTATAAAAGAGAACAGATACGAATCCCGGCAAAACATCAAAGGATTTTGAACTCCGATTTCAATGACCTTGGACCTTTAACTCGGTATGGCCGCGATGTTGCCAGTTTAAGATATTTTCAGAATTTCTTACCAAATTGCAATGTTGACTTGGGAACAATAACAGTTTCCAGTGCCGGTTCTTCACTTTTCTTTTTGAATAAAATTTATTTGGACAGTCTCTGTATGAACAATGTGATGTTTATTCATTTTATGAAAATAATATACTAATCTACACTATTTTCAGTTAATATTACCACAACCTACAATCGATTAGTCAAATAACACAAATAATATCGCGGATTGACAACCTTCAAACTGAAGTGTCAAAAATGGCGTTTTGTATTTTGATTTTTAAGGCAAGCCGTCACGGTAATTGTGCATGGTTGTCAAAGATGGTTTGCGAAAAATAGTATATATTTATGGTATGATTTTTATACATTATAATCTTTTAAATTGTCGAATTCTTTGAATGTTAATTAAATTGATTTGAAACAAGTAATTGTCGAATATTTTTATGTGTATAACTATCACACTAAAAATAATGCTTATAACATATTCGACCTATGATCGTGAATTAAGGGAAATATTATGCAAATTGATAACCCTGTTGAAAAGTCTCACGAAGCAGCCCGAACGGAGTCGACATACGACGATGGACCTATGATGGACCTTTAAATTGGAATGTCCAGTTCACCCATCTCTCTTTTTTACATCTGTGACCAAGTTCTGACAAACACTTGGATATGGCGAGAGAAAAACAAAACACAAAACTTGCAATACTCTTAAAGTCTCGGTGTGTCCTGGTCTCAGTAAAGGATCACAAAATACGAGAGTAGACAGGCAATATTCCCCATATAAGTCAGTTTTTAAATGTTTGAAGTGTCAAAATAAGTGACATTTATGTGCAAACTGTCTTATAGCCACAAGCTGGCAAATATAGACAATTATGGCCGTTCTAATAAAAAAGAAGAATGAAATCTCCAACAGTATTTGTAACCATGGTAACCAATAAACAAATAAATATATTATTGTTAAACTTTGCAATAATGCACGAGCATGAATCAGCCCACAAGTGTTGTTTAAGATTAAGAGATACTAGACCGGCATTCCCACCTTTAAGCCCAGCAGTGAACGGTTTTCAACGATGCTTAAGAACCGTAAGAAAATTATTGATATTAAACGAAAAAGACACAAGATGTAAGCACTTTTTAAAAACCGCATCGGCACTAAGGAATGAAAAAAGAAGACACGTAACTAGCAAGTATTGGTATATCATCCATCCGTTCAGTAAATTGAGTCAGTATATAGAAATTATATTCCTTTTTTCGATGCTACATAGATGGATATTCGTAATGCATATGTTCGTTCGATCCAATTGGTACTCAGTGACTTCTATCATTAGAGATTTTTTACATATTCTAATTATGATTAGTTTTTTTATAACTGGTTACGTTAAAAGAAGCACCAAAGAAATTTTCATACATCCAAGAGAAACTGTGAAGCATTACTTGTATACCTATTTCTTTATAGATTTGTTAATGTTGTTGGAACACAGGAGTAGTTCCTTGATAGTTATTAAAACTGTTGAAACCATATACGGTCCAGATGATGATTTAACAGATGAAAAAGTATCAGCACCTTTAATACTTGTGAATTTAATCATTTATATAATAAGATCTAACAGTATTATTCACGTGATTGGTACCACTGCGAAGAATGCGGGTTGCGGGAAAACGATTATATTCTTAGTAGAACAATTTTCGATGCTTTCGTTCGTTTTGCATTTCTATACGTTTCTTCTTTTTCTTATTCCTTATAATTTATACGTTAGAGATAATCAATTACCGAGTGACTCTTGGATAAGTGTTCGTAATTTAACTATTACCGAATACACTTTCAACACGTACTTTGAAGGTTTGGTTATAGTACTGTCTTACTTCTTCGGTTCCTATCATTATGATATTATCAATAGACCCATTGAGCAATTGTTGCTTTTTCTTTTCAGTTTCACTGGTAGATTCTTTGTTTTTGTTATAATAGGAAAGGTTTTATCAAATTTTGGATTTGCTAATAAAGCGGATACAGATTATGAGAATATGCTTATACAAGTCAACAGTTATATGAGAGCTAATCAAGTACCGATTGAAATTCAAGAACAAATCACTGAAAGATTCCAATACAATTATCAAAAAAAGTATTTCAATGTACAGCAAATGATGGCGATATTGACCGATCATTTGAAAACGGAATTGTTTTTGTTTGGAGCTAAAAGTTTAATTTCGAAAAATCCGTTTCTCAAGACTCTAAAAACAAACGAAATAGCCTTGTTGTTTTCTTTTATGAAATCAACAATATTCAGTAAACAAGAAGTGATAATAAGAGACTACCAAACGTTTAACAACGTTTATTTTATCCTTTCTGGAACTGTTGCTGGATATAGAGCAGGAATAGAAGTTTTTCACGCCAAAGACGGCGATGTTTTTGGTACTTCCCTGATTTCTTCCAGAGAATCAGCTATATATTGGTGCGTTATAGCAATTGAAACTACAGAAGTGTATTATACAAGCAAAAGAAAAATGCTAAGCTTCATTCAGGATCATCCTGATATGGGAAAATATTTTCTATCGGTTTTTACAGATAGAACGAAAAAGTTTGAAGAACTAATACGACAAAAATACGAAGGTGGTGAGGATATTAGGGATTTGCTTAGGAAAGGACTTCTTTTGGAAAAACCGAAAAAAAGAGAAAACTTTGATATGGATTTTAATCCCGATGACGAGTCTACAAAATAATTTGTTAGTAATATTAAGTCCTAGTTAATGTATTGTTGATTTTAATAAATTTGTCTGAATTTTTAAATTGTGTTCATTTTAGATATAAAAAATAGGAGAGCTGTACTACTAGCCCTGAGTCCAGTCCTAGTACTAGAGTGTCACCTGTTCCTGATCGAAACTTGTACCAACAACGAAGTAACTCTAGACTGGATCAAGGGCCATTGCCGACCATAGAGTAATGAATAAAAGAGAGATGTTGAACGTAACCTAACCTACCTTGGATAATGGTATGAACTAGTATTCAAGACGAGCGCTTTTTGTATTTGGAAGTTTTTAGCATACTAGTAATATTGTATTAGTAAGGTCCAGTTTCATAATCAACTTAAAGTACCTTTAAATATTAAAGTTGGCTTAAAGTTGAAAAAGTGGTCCCATAATCGTAGAAGATAGTGGCTTTAAAGCAAACATAACCTAGTTCTCTCAATATTTTTTGACAACCAGGCTGCATACTTCACGAAAAAATGATGAACATGCTTCATAGTTCTTCCAGCTCTAGTTCATCATCCGATGACGAAGTAATTTATTTGAAAAAAATTAAAAATTATTTAAAGATTAAGTGTCACTTTGAAATTTATGATAATGCTGACGTTTTTGATCGTCAAAGCCTTGTCAAAACAATAATTTTAGGTTAGATAACTGAATTAAATAGTGTCAAAGGTATCGAAAAACAAATTTCAGGACTGCCAACTTAGCTAAATGCTACTTCTATTAAAAGAAGGTGCTACTTTCATTATGAAACGCAATTATTTTAAAGTCGTCTTGAAGGAAGTCTAGTTTTACTAAAGGCACTTTAACTATCGAATTATGAAACCGGCCCTAAGAGTAGGAGAAAGAAACAAATAATCCACCACAATCCACACTACACCAATCTACCTGGAGACATCTTAAAACACACACTAATATCACACGAACAATGTTCACACATCTTCCTTATTATCGCAAAGAACGATAAACTGAAAAATATTGCTTCCATTGAGTTTAAAGTGCAAAATAAGTATATTGAGGCTATAGAAAATTATGTGGTAATGTGAGACACTTGATGGATAAAGACAGTTACTATTTGGACTAAAATTACCTCCATATTAATCTAAATAAATAGACAAAACAAACATCTGAAAGTATTATTAGAAAATCTAAATAATACACCATAACAATAAAAATAATAAAAAGTATAACAATTCAAAAAATATAAACGTTAAAAAAATCACAAATCGGCATACCCATGTCTTAGTTTTGGTTTTTCCAGCAACTCTCCTTTCATTAATTGCGTCAAAACTGTATTAGCTTTCCTATGATGAAATTTGCAGTTCTTATACAACTGATCTCTTTCGTGTCTAACCTGTTTGAAATATTTCGCAAAAAGTTGTGCTTTTCCTTCCATAACAACTTTCAAACGTTTATAATGAATGTAGTAAACTTCAGTAGTTTCCATGGAAACAAATAAAGAAGAGTACATAACTTTTTCGTTCGGATTCATTCTTAAAAAGCCCAATACGTCCCCTTCGTTTAATAACAGAAACTGTAAACCATCATTGGTATAACCAGCTACCATTCCGTTCGATATAAAAAATATGGAAGTCTGCACATCTTCATAATCTTGAATGATTTCATTGGGAGAAAATATGTGAGATTTCATGTAAACAAAAAGTTTCGACAAGTCATATGGTTCCAGAGATTGTAAAAGAGGACATTTTCCTATTAAATTCCTTGCTCCATACAAAAACAGCTCAGCTTTCAATTGCACAGTTAAAGTACTCAGTATTTCTGGTTCGTTGAAATATTTTTTTTGATAAGTATACCTCATTCTTTCCATGATTATGTCTTGTACTTCTTTAGGAACCTTCATGGACCTCATATAATTAAACAATTGGAAAGTCATGTCTTCGTATTCGCTCTCGGAAACGTCAGAATGTCCAAAATAAATAAGTACTTTTGCTATGAAAAACAAAGTACAAATTCTACCAGTAAACGTGAAAAGAAACAACAAAAGCTGCTCGACAGGTTCGACGACATGATCGAAATGACTAGCTCCGAGAAAATAGGAAATTACGATTAGAAAACATGATACGTAAGTATTCAAATCATAGTCATTGACATTTAATTTTTTTTGCACTATCCATGAATCTTTAGGAAAATGATTATTGTAATGGTAGATACAAGTGGGTACCCAAAATATTAAATTAGAGAAAATATGTAGAATAAAACTTACCAATAAAGTGTTATATAAAATAAAAGCTAAATTCTTACTAACATTAAGCAAATCCATTGTATCATGTACAACATGTCTCAGCGCTCTAAGTCTTATCGTGTAAACGACTATACTAACTATATGCAATACTATATCCAACAGTTCCATTTTTGATAAAAGATATTCTTCGACGGCCAAATAAATATCTAGTATGAAATAAGTTTTTAGATAATTTCGAACTATTTTGGAATGTTCTATAAAAATGTCTCTCGATTTAAAATTGACATATCCAGTGAAAAACCGGGCTATTATTAAAAAAATTTGAATCGCATCTCTGACCAAGCAAGAAACGAAAACATTCGGAGGCTTAGCGTGACCAAACACAACGAAAATTGTTCTATGAACCAACAGTATGAAAAATAGCCTGTCCAAGAAGGCGGATAGTTTACTGAAGGGATGTATGGTATATTTATGGCAAGACTGGACGTGTCTTTTGAGTTCTGCTCGCATTAGGGACGGGTGAGTGTAGAATTTCTTACATTGGACGTCTTGCAAACTGAGTATAATCAAAGAGTAAAATTTTCTCTGCGTTCTCTTCCATAAACCAGCTGTTGGAGGTAGAGGCTTGGGAGCATGCATCGTTTGGCGATGTGGTAGTATACAATCATGTTTGGAAACGTATCGGTCTTCCATTATTTTAAAATTATCTTCTGTCGATGTTTTTTTGACTTTGACAATAAAAAAAATCTGACATTAATATAAATATACTCCCATCATAATTTGAAGTTAATATTACAGATAGAGGCAACAAGCCCGTCAGCATATAAAAGGAATTTCGAGCTGTCTCTTTCTATCTTCCCTATGGATTATTTCCTCTATCTGTAGTATCTCTATCACTTGCACAGCTGGCTCTAAAGATAAAGCTACAAGTAGATTATTGTCGAGATAGGAGCCGCTACAGGTCAGATACCTTTCTATTTAATTGCAGCATGGAGACCATAGATAGAGACTACATACAGATTGCGAAAATCCTTTCGAAAGTGTGCCGGGTTATACAAGTGCGACAGAAAAACAGCTGAAAAAGAGAGAGAAAGAATAATTATGCGCGGTCATCAAGGCGTGGTCTTAATTTCAGAAGCCAGTGGACGAATGTTGAATGCCCCCCTATTTTAAGCGCTGTTGCCAGAAGCACATATTGATTTGTACAAATGATATTTTTCTTTCGTTTTCGTTGCCTTTATTTCGAAGTCATGCATAATAGGTAAAACAAAACACTTTCACCCGGCAACATTGTCTTTAACACATTTAAACTGCCACCCCTAAGTGATGACCGCGCACAATTATTCTTTTTCTCTCTTTCATATATCCTTGTCGTACTTGTGTAATTCGAGGCGACGGTCCGGATGTAATTTTCGCAATCTGTATAAGAGAGCCAGGCATAAATGATAACCTAATGAAACAAACAATCCCACTATTCACATATAGAGATTGTCCTCTTTCCTAATCACATTTTCATCTCTCATTTAGCTCCTTTCAGGCAATTCAATTTTGGAGAAATTTATAGCTTTATATTCATTAAGTACGACTTAAAACCTATCAGTACCTACTCCTACTACATATGATTTCCATTTGATATACTGAATAAATATTAATAGTGAAATGGCAATAAAAAAAGAACAATTCGTTTAACATGAAAGCCACAACTTGTGTCGACTCGTGTACGTGAATAACATACAGTTTGTTTTCTAAAAACGGTAAAAAAATTTGTATGTGGGAAGCAAATAATGTTACGTTCTTTTTTTCATAGGTTGATTCCCATCTTGTAATCAGATGTAAACAGTTTAAAAAGAATACGTAATAATAATGTTCTCTCGCTTTTGTAAACTGAAGAAAATGTCAACTGCATTTCGCAATTGACCCAGCGTCATTTTTGTGGTCGACTTGCTGTTATTGAAGGGATTACACTAACCAACGCGGTTCGTACCGTGGCTTGTAGCCTTAGGCCGGGACATCCCATACGTAAAATATGTTTTATATCTTTCAGTAAACGCACAAAGTTATACAATATTTTATAATTTGAAGGGGCCGCCATATATTTTCGAGAGATTAAAAGCAGTTTTGACGGCCAATTTAGAGTTTGAATTGGTCTTTTGTTCTTCATTAATTATGTTCGTTAACCAACACAGTCCAGTGGCGTCACGTGCGGTAAAAGAAGAATCAATGAAATTTAAAGTAAAGTGTCAAAAGACATATATAATATAATACTTTCATTTTGAACGGTTTTATCATTATTTGCAGTATATTTTAAGGGACAAGCTGTATATTTGCAGACTAGAGTTAAGAATGAGCAAAATTAATTCCGACTAACCCTCACATACACAGCAAATAAGTTTTGAGGAATTTGCAGTGAATCCTTTTGACTTATACTTACAGCTTTCATATAAGAAAAGACTGGAAGCAAGGAGGACCTTATATTATGGTATACTTGAAAGTCACGCTTTTCGGTTATAATATTACGCTGGCGTATCTCGCTAGATCTTACCGTATGCATTATGCTGAAATACTTAAACGCCGAGTGTTTTAAATTATAATTGCGATATAAAACGATTTATTCATTCGCAATGAAATTTATTCGAGAGACAAGTCAGTATAGCCATCATAAAATGTATAAAAAACTCTTTAATTCGGTTAAAATATGTTTGGAAGTCTTCAATTGGTAATACAGTGCAGTTGTGTCAATTTTTTCTACGGTTTTAGAAAAGAAATAGTAGATAACACGAGAATAAAGTTTCATATGTTCTGCCAACCAAAAATTACATGAATTTATTCTGTCAAAGTATTAAAACTAGCAGAAAATTTGCTTATGGGAGTTCAAGGACAACATTCTTTTAAAAAAAAGCAATTAAAATAGGTATTAAATCTAAATTCTTAAGAAGTTTGTAGGCACATTATAAAACGATTTAAAACATCTTATTTAAATATTTTGTGGTAAAGTTTATCCCCGTCGAGGATATAAAAACACAATCTTAAACAAAAGTTTCAACTTATACTATAGGTACATTACAATGCTCTAAAGTCCAGTTTACTCTTGTATGCAAAACAGTATTTTTACGTCGTTTTTTAATATCTCAGTCACTTAAGTGTCGAAAACGAGCAATAAAGCTTTGCTTAATTTAGTCATAAGCCGTTAGTTATCTGATATTAATCTAAACGGTCACCAACCGCCTCATTGCCTTCGCTTATAGATAATAATAAGAGATAAAAGTCTATAAAAAGACATAAATATATTTAAATGAATTCCCACTGCTAAAGCATACACAGATCCACAACATTTACGTAAAATTAAGCAAAAAATGTCGACATAATAGTTAGAATAATGACTTAATTAAAGATTGCGCGGTAAAGGATAAAAATATTAAAAAATTACACTACAATTATCAGTTATTTAAACAATATTCCGCACGTGTGACTGAATAAGTAATAAATAAATACCCGTACATAAATATAATACAACCCAGTACATTTACGAGACACGAGAGTTGGTCGACGGCTACTTTGAAATTCAAATAACTAACACGACACCTTACACAACCCGCTATTTTATATAAAACATACTACTTTCTCGTTGTTTGTATCTACTTTAATTGTTAAATCTCGGCTATTGTCTAAACTTTATTTATATCAATCGGCTTTATCGAATAGAAAGACTCGAAGGATTCGTGTATTTCTAGTTTCTATGGGAAAACACGACTTCGCTGAGATACGGATCGAAATATTGAAGAAATCAGTGTCAGTACTGTAACTAGACACGTTTCAATTAAATAACATTTTCATACTTTTTATACAAGTCTATACAGTTAATTGTTTGTATAGGATGCATAAAGAGTAGCATGACTTAATGGGACAACTTATTGACACAATTGCAACAACATACAGTCGACAGAAGCAAACATGAGCCCTGGTGAGCGTGTCTATGTCGCTGTAGTTGTATTTTTGTAATAACAATCGATATTTTGAATCGATAACCAAAAGCAGACTGGTAGAATTGAGTATCTCATCAAAAGAAGAAGGTCAAGTTATCTTCTCCACAGATACCCAAGCTGCTATAGAGCCAGTCGAATCATGAGTGCTAACAGTGAGAGCTCCTACGAGTACACACTTAGGAGCTCTTGCTGTTAGGCCTGTTAGTGAATAGACACCCTGGAGTCAACAATATGCGTTCGAAAAACTTATGCAAACACTATTCGCAAATCGAAAGTAAACAAAGACAATTTACAAAATGATAATTCTATATTCGGAGTAATATGGACGTTAACAGCTGTTTAAATACGTAGTAATGTAATACAACAATGAAATGCATGTCATGCTATAACAACAAATATCAATGTTTTGATTATTGTTGTAATAGAAGCGGTGTGATTGTTAACGTTCTGGTGTAGTATTCTAACTGTTTCTTATGGAAAATAGGATATATTATTTCAAGAAATAGATACATTGTGTAGTCTTCGAGACGCATTGATTGAATTTAAAGTGGTTGTGTATGTGTGTTACATGTAAGAAGGTTGTTTATTTATCAAAGGTACTGTTGTATTGGAAAATTGTATTTCAAATTAAAATTTCCAGAAAAATTGGAAAATCCTACTTTGTCCTGGGGAAATGGGGACATAGTAGACTGGATTTCAAGAAGACAACATAATAATTGGTTATTTATGTTCCACACGTACTTATTTGTAGTCTAATAAAAATGCAGTGTGCTTGTAAATCGACCTTGAACTTACGATTTTAATCAATGGCTAGCATTACTGCGTACATAAGTAATAAATAAAACAGAAATTCTTAAACGTCCTACCACCATTTCTCACATATTTAATTTGCAAATATCTTTGAAACCATTGAAATAATTCTCATAGTACGGGGGATTACAAACCTTACCAAAAATAGAAATTATCAGCTGATGTCAATGTTTGGTGAAACTGGAATCAGATGTCTACAGAATGGCCAACTGTTTTGTACAATTGAAAATTTAAAATGTAGGTTTTCCTATTAAAAACTCTCTTCTATGGATATCACCTTTGTAAACGCTGGGGGTGATTGGAAAAAATTAAATTTCCTTTTCGAGTGAACACATAAATAATTCTTCAAAAAAGACATTTACATGATCAGATAATTATTTCTCCTTCCTTGAAAATATACAGCGACGATTGCATGTCTATTAGTCACCCTTAAGAGTCACTCACGAGTCTTTGAACTCGAGTTGAATTTGTTGAATTAGGAAATCATAAAATGGCTTTGTTTTGAGGAAAACAAACGCGGAATAGAATTATAGAGTTGGTTTGTGATTACGTTGAAGGAATATTCAGATATTATTGTTGTAAATTGAAAAATTGTAGCCTAGCATAATTTATATTCATGAATATGTTTGTTAAAGTCAAAGTAAGCAACTATTTCATTACTCTTATGAACAGTTAAACTATTTAGTGAAAAAATTATGATATTTTTTTATATATAGACTTCATAGAGTCTTTGAAAATAAAAGAACAAGTTTTTTTCCATTTCACAAACACCAATGACCCGCCATTAAATCAGAGGTGTAGAATTGAGAAAAGTCATGCGGTTTTTAAGGAATTTACAGTAAATTGGCAATAATAGTATATTATTGAACGAGCAATTTATGATAGACATTATTCACGATGGGTGACGTTTGTGCCCCGAACCGCAGGAAAGAGGCGCAAGTCACCCGAGTGAATATTGGCCATAAATGGCGAGTAGAATACTATACTTTGTCCACGACCCTTAATTTCTTTATTAAATAAAAGTAATTTTCAATATGGAAGAACATAAAATTGTTGGAACAACACAGAGAAACCATTTCCAACGTATGACACACTTATCATCTCGTGTAGTGCTATTATCTTTTTTCGGCATCCCACCCTATACTGCTAACAAGAATTTAAACCGTATAATTATCATTCTTCAGGGAGCATTATTTTGCTGTCATTAATGTAATCAGGCCGAAAGAAATGTACGGCTGTGGTCGTGCAGGTAGTCGCTCTAATCCATCCGATTCTTTGTTTGAAAGAAGAACCGTCATCTCATCGTTAGTGCACCTTGATTGAATATTGTATTCAAAATATCGTTATCGGATTAAAAAAATATTAGTTTTGTTAATTTTTTAAAAAAAAAATGTATGAAAGTTTTAAAAGCAGCTGGATACTGACCAAAACTGAACTCGATGAAGAAGGCACACTTTCTATGGTGTCAATTTTTGATATTATATTGTCTTCTTCAATTCATCTTCTTCCTAGTATCCATCAGTATTTACCTCCACTATTGTATTGTCTTCTTTCTTAAGTCAGGTTTTTTTTGGTATTCAACATTTTTTGTCGAATAATTTTTCACCCATCCCTCGTATCGAATTAAAAAAACAAATCCAATCAACTTCAAACTAATTTTTTATATTAACAAATTAATCCCACTCTCCCACTAACGATTTACAACGACGAAACGTTGTAAAACGACCTTTTTAGATAGTGTGAAGCAACCACAGAGCCGCGGTAGGAACCCCGCGGGATACCGTGTAACAATCTTATTTATCTCAACTACTACACGTTTAATATATTCGAAGAGGGCATCAATCAGAAATGCCAAGAGTGGCCAGGCTCGAGTATTGGAAGTCACACTGGGATCTACAATAAGAATGGGTCTCTAAATCTTACGTTTTTGACCGGTATGGTATGAGAAAACTGACTCAGTTATTAAAATTAAGGTGATAGAGATGGGATTCTCAGTATATATCAATAAAGATTTTTATTTTTTTTTGCAGTGTACTTCCTACACTTTTATGTGTACCGGGTGATTAAATAAAGGAGTCATATAACTGAAAATATGAGATCAAATGAAAATTTGTCTTTTTAGCAAATTTTTTGATTAATTTTGAGGCCCATTAAAAGAATTGAACTTATATAAATAATGCGCTAAAACAACAAGAAAATTTAAAATAATTCTTGGAAGTAAGACACAATTGCGGTTGACTTGAGCACAATATAAATATACTGTACTCTTTATGGGCATAATTAAATTACAAAATACAAGTTAAGATGTAAAAATCTCTCTGTTGTAACCTAGATTGTATAACAAAAATAAACTCTTTTGCATCTTTGATCTCATAAAAAGCAATGACGAGAAGATTGCGTTTTGTTGAAATTTTGATAAATATTGACTACTAATAAGCTTTCCAGTTTGTAACTTGTTATTTTATCTATTACTCAATTTAGTTACGTTCTCTTGTGATAAAAATTCAGTTCCTAATACGTACGAAAAGTGTATTTTTCGCACCCAGACGTGTGTAGACAATTTAACTAAAGTTTTTTAAAGACCAGCTGTTGGAGTAATGCCTTATTTATTTTGAAATAAATCACTTAAACGTGTCCAAGCTTACATAAAAATAAAAACTACACTTCCGACTTATCAGGAAAAAATTACTTACAAAAGTGACAACAATATAAAAAAAAGACCTACCGCTCTCCACACAAACCCTTTACAGAAACATTTTAATATTCCGAATATGCTGCTTTGTCGGCGAACACTATTTGAATGTGTTAAAAGTTAAAATAAAAATAGAAGTATTATACTGTTTTATCTAGTAATTATTATTCTGTTAGCTTTTTTAAATGTGTTTATAAGTGTTTCTTTATGCGCTTTCAGGTGATGGTGAGCACTAGTTGGGCTTTTAGACTTTCTGAATAATTTCTGTGACTTGAAAATGAAAATTATATCGTAAGCTTGTGGTGTAAGGGTGTCAAGATTATTTAAAAATAAGCATTTTAGTAGTAGAGTGAAGGTAGAAGGTTTGTTTGAGGGTCTTGCAAATTAGAGAGAAGTCAAGTGAGTGAATAGGGAGGTCTGGGTTGTAAAATGCTCTAAACATAGATCACCCAGTATACTTTATTCATTTGATAATAACGTACGGCTTCGTGTAATCGCATATATACTAATTTTTTGGCCCTTGAACAAGACCTGACTCTCAAGTACCTAATTAAATTTTTCAGGAACTGCTTCCCTTGAAAATATTACAAAATTTACCACTCATCATATTTGCTTTTCGAAAACATTTTGTATCTTTCGACTGGATTCAAACCTATTAATTAACAAAATGTGATTGACCAAAGGCAAACTCTGCAGCGAAAAGAAAATTTCGGATGAAATGGATGGAACAAAAGAAATATTTCGGTTGGCTTTTCTCTAAAACTGACAAATTCTGTCTTTCATGTCCACGACAAACCGATATAACTGGAAGCGTATCAAGATAGGGAAGCCAATGACAGGGCAACGTTCCGGATTTTCTTTTGTACAATGTTCAAAGACTCTCTTTTACTTTTTGTTGTATTTCCAGCATTACAGGGCGGCTTTGAATAGTCCACTGATAAATTAAATCATCTCTCTCTTCCTTTTCCCCAAAAAACATGCTTTGAATATTTATGTTTAATTTGAGTTCGGGAATTTCAGAGTATAAAAATATAAATATACTAAGTAGTATCAATTTTATGAATATTGATCGTACAGAGGATGTTTGGAAGTAGGAAATCGACTGTGATAATGATCTAACAGGGTTAACATCAGGATTAAGCTAACGTCTTGGCAGATAACAATATTATCCTGAGGTGGGTTAAAGGACACGGCAGGAGTAAAGGTAATTGCAGGAAAAACCTATGTTTAACAGCAGGATTTCTTACTGGCCACTGTCAACTAGGGAAACACCTCCATACTATGGGGCTAGTGGACACACCTCTATGCAGGATATGGAAACAGGAAAATAAAACTGTCAGGAATGTCTTATGCGACTGTCCAGAGTCATTAAGAGAGTGTGTTTCCGGTGAGTCTTGGCCTACACTTGGTGATACCTAAAGAAGATATCTACTATAGTGACCTGTTCATCTTCCTGGGAGGAAGAGGATGGACGAAGACCTAGGAGGACAACTCCTCGGGAGAATTTAAAAGTATTATATGAACTCTACTAACAAAACCTCAAGAGACGTTATTTTATTAATTTTTAAGTCAACTAATAAATTCATTTTCACAGTGTCCACTATCTCGAGATTCTTTTGTATGAAATCTAAACAATCAACTTCCTTTTTTCAGAATAAACAACGTCCCGAATCGCATCATACATCTTAAATGGGTACTACAAAAGACTTTTTATTGAGATCGAGTACCTTTACAATTTTTTTCTGTCCCATAACAAACCGAATACAAGTAGTGCGTGGGTATGGGCAATAGTCTATCCACTTTGGATGAAAGACTCTCCTTGTATACACCCATGTTAGTTCTCGAAAGAGATAAAAATCTTTTTTTTTCCGTTAATTGAATCTATAAAATTTACTAAAATAATTCCTCCAATATTTATACCTAATTAATATTCATACAAGTAAAACTACATGAAAGATTCACAGCAATAAATCTAAGTGTTCAAATATTTCCCTTTGACTGACACTAGAATGCACAGACAATTCCTCAGTTCCCCTTTGAACTTAAACCAAGAAAACTCTAAAGACAACACAACATTGTCTTCTTCGAAGATGTACCAAACTTTTCACGAGCCATTAAAAATATTAGAACAATACTCTGGAAAGTTAAAGTCGACATTGTCTCTAGTACGTTGCGTAGGACAAGATTTATACCGTATTGTATATAAACCGATGTTTTTATATATTACAGGAACCTATAATTATCTTATTTATTGTCTGAAATTGTCTTGAAATTTAACTGGTTGGTTTGGTAATTATGGATGTAAGTTATAGTTCTTTTATCTCACTTTATCTCTATACAATCTCACCCAAAATAAAGCACACTGTACAAGCTTTAGATGCTCGCACTTATTAAAAATACAAAAAAAGTCTAAAAACATAAATTTCAATCGGAATTTGATTTAAGCAAGCACCTGTCTCTATCGAGCTAAAAAAGCAGCTAAATCAAACTAATAGCAAAAAAAACAAAATTAAAAACAATTACAAAACCCATCGAGAGCAGTGTGTCGCCACCCACTAGCCTACTAATTAACAAAATCAGATCCATCGATTTTTTAATGGATTATGGACATAGGTCTAATAACAAACAGTGGCGTGAATGAGTAACAAAAATTCTAAAGGCAGAACCTCACAAAAAAAAGTTCAAATAATATAAGAACGCTTTTAGACGAGACACTACTAGTGTCTAAAAAAATCGCCGGCTAAGAATAAATTAAACATCAATTATTCCTTATCTATGTCTCGTGTGAACGCGTCTATTTATATTAATGTATTTTTAGCCATGCGATTATTTTCAGACACTTTTAGTTGGCTACTAGTGTCTGGAAAGAATTGCGTAGCTAAAAATACATCAAGCACCACGTGTTCCCTATCTGTGCCTCGTGTGAACGCGTCTATTTATATTAATGTATTTTTAGCCACGTGATTATTTTCAGATACTTTTGGTTGGCTACTAGTGTCTGAAAAGAATTGTGTGGATAAAAATACATTAAGCACCACGTGTTTCCTATCTGTGCCTCGTGTAAATGCGTCTATTTATATTAACGTATTTTTAGACGAGCGATTCTTTTCAGACACTCTGTTTCCGACTACTAGTGTCTGAAAAGAATTGTGTGGATAAAAATACATTAAGCACCACGTGTTTCCTATCTTTCTCTCGTGTGAATGCGTCTATTTATATTAATGTATTTTAAGACGAGCGAAACTTTTCAGACGCTTTGTGGCTGGCTACTAGTGTCTGAAAAGATTGCGTGGCTAAAATACATTAAACACCACGTATTCCTTATCTGTGTCTCGTGTAAGTGCGTCTATTTATATTAATGTATTTTTAGACGAGCGATTCTTTTCAGACACTCTGTGTCCGACTACTAGTGTCTGAAAAGAATTACGTAGCTAAAAATATATGAAGCACCATGTGTTCCTTATCTGTGTCTCGTGTAAATGCGTCTATTTATCTCAATGTATTTTTAGCCACGCAATTCTTTTCAGACACTTTGTTTCCGACTACTAGTGTCTGAAAAGAATAGCTCAGCTAAAAATACATTAAGCACCACGTGTTCCCCATCTGTGTCTCGTGTGAATGCGTTTATTTATATTAATGTATTATCGATTCTTTTCAGACTCTTTGTGGCTGGCTACTAGTGTCTGAAAAGAATTGCGAAGCTAAGAAAAAGCACCACATATTCCTTATCTTTGTCCCGTGTACGTGTGTCTATTTATATTAATATATTTTTAGCCACGCGATTCTTTTCAGACACTAGTAGCCTTCCACAAAGTGTCTCGTCTGAAAGCGCCTTAAGAGTGACCGAATCAGTAGACTTGTAGATATATGTTTAACCCTCAATATATTTCAATGTTGAATTGGAGTCACAGGTTTTTTTCTCTGTATAAGCAAAAACCTTCTAGACACCCATATTGATACGCCATTGATCTAGTGGCAGATGAGTCTTCGGTATATGAAAAGCCTGTATAATTTTATTTACTTAACTGACGGGCCCCGTTTAAAAGGTAACGCCTCTAAAAAACAAAAATCTCTTTATAATCGGCGGGCGCCCCAAAGTCGACGATTCCTTTCAAATATACAGAGGATACCGAAAATATTGGTTATGAAAATTAAATGATTTGAAAAGAGTCTACCGCTGAGTGCTCCACCTTCGACAGTCTGTGTCATTGTCGGCTTTTGTTTTTAGAACAGATATTTGAAAAACTTTTAATATACAATATATGAATTTGGTTAATGCTCATTAAAACACTCTGTATGTATTTTTTGTTCTACTATTTTAAATAATGGATTGCCTTTTTAAAAAACAAACATTAATCTTTGTCAATTAGGAAAATGCCTAATAAATTTCTGAATCAAGAATTAAGAATATGCGGTTATGATTTACGTTTATGGTTATTGCTAACATACCACAAAGTAGAATAATGTCTTAAATTTACAACATTTATTTTATTTAAAACCAACACCTTGTAGATAAATATCTATAAAAATTTATTAAGTAGTTACATTATTCAATAATGAATAGTAATTATACAAATATAATAGCGAAGCGACATCTATAAAGTGTAGAAAACACGATGTAAATAGGTGTAGATATAGCGGTTAGTATGGTAATTTTACCACCAGGGGAGCGAACGGAACTGTGATTTATGATTATGTCGCAAATAAGTATATGCTCATTGACAAGTATGAACTCCAAACAACTTTTATATACGTTGTATCTAAACAACGGTGTTTTAAAACAAAAAAATTACAGTCCCGGCTGAAAAATGATATTTTTAATCTACAGGGTGTTTAATTAGGAAGCTAAGATACATGTTCAATAATTTTTCTCACTAAACTATATGAATGCATATATCAAACAGATTTTGCAAATCCAACTCTGTTCTTCAACAACACGAAGATATCCTCAGAAATTCAATATTTCTTATGGATTTCGAGACGATGTTATTCCGATCAATTATATAACAAGTTTTCGGGATTGGCTGAACTTTAGAATCGTCTTTTTTTTCTCCCGAGTTCTTTTTAAGTGAATTTCCTTGTTAATTGAATTCGTATATTCTCCCATGTTATTTGGATACCCTAATAAGAAGTATTTTATTGACAGACATTATGGTTTCAGGTTTTTTTTGCGACCAATTTTACGGCATATCAATAATGTTGGTTGGTTGAAATTCACTAACATTGACGTTTGCCGTGAAATTTAAAACCAGCTTCACTGTAAATATACAAGTGTGCAATAAAAATTGTAAAAAAGACTCTCTTTGACATCGATTCATTAATTCGTCCAGGCACTTGAACTAAATCTGTGTACCACGTTCCATATTTTACACGTCCCTTCCAGAAGCTCAGTGTCTTCTACATATGCCACCAGTTAAAGTTGTAATGGTGGTATTATTGCCTTTCAAAAGTGCTACCGACTGAGTCCAGTAGGTTCTTGCAGAAGAAGACTATGTACTCAAATTTTCTACACATGGGTTCACTTTCTTTTTCCCATCTAATCGGTTAATGTCTTCAAATATCTTCTATCCAGTTTCAATAGCCTGGTTAAGAGCTCTTGGTCTACCTTGTTCAGTGAACTCGAGTTAAGCTCAATTGGAGTTGGTGCTCTTTACCTAGACGGATCTCCACTCTCATGCAATCCTTCATAGCTTACTTGGGCTAAATTTTTTCCCTATTTTTAATAGAGCCTGTCTGTCAGTGAATATTTGAATTTTCTGATTATTCTCCCCTGGCGTTTAATATTTTTGGTTTATCATTACTATTCTATTCCTTCAAGAAAATCTACACGTGAAAACCCCGAGGAAAAGCGGTAACTGTATACCTTCTTATCGAATTCCAAAATCAACAAAAATTCCCGACAACCATTCAGCGCGACAAACTTTTTCTTTAGAACTCAAATCATCTGTGAAACTGAAAAAAAACCTTCTTCAAATGGAGCTTTTACTTACCCTTAGGCACCAAAACGGTCAAAACATGATACAAAAGAAGATACAATTGCGAAAGTAGAACTTATAATTTCGTTTCTTTTATTGTGAAAATGTTATTTGTCGTCTTGTCAACCTACCTGCGTTGATATGTATCTCGAGCAATAAAAAAGAATAAAAGCTTGGATGAATATACAAGTAGTTTGCGTATTGTACCTTAAGAGAACAAAGACATAATTGCAACTGGTCTATATTATTCAGAAAAATGATTGAATGTATCAGTTTTCAAGTACTTAGTTATTACATGGATATTACAAATTCAGAATTGAAGTATACAACCAATAGAAAAGAGGTAAATAACTTACTAATCAATATTTTATCAAAACTATACAGGATGACTCTCCTTCCTTTCATCTTTTTCTCAAAAACTGTATCGTTTCAAAACAATTTACTTTTAAATGTTTAATTCTACATAGAAATTATTGTGAATATTTTTTGGCGTTTCTTAAGACCAATGAAATGCTTCTTTATTTGTCACAAGGGTAAGTTTCAACCAATTATGTTATTATTATAAATATGGAGACAATTTAAGACCTTCACCGAAGAATTTGTGAATAAAAAAATAATCTAGTGAAATAAAACTCACGAGTTCCATAAACTAGAAAATAATTTGACAGATTTCGTTCAAACTTGTTGCCATTTGGAAATATTGGCAACAAGTTTTCAAAAAATCTGTCAAATTATATTTTTACTGAAAACAAAATTCATATTCTCAAACGGTTATTTTTGGCATATTCAAAGAATGCACCAAGAATTCGTGGAGTGTTTATTAAGTAAAATTGGCCGAACAAATATTATTTAAGGAATTCCTTTTTGTTGTTGGTTGAATGGAAGACGGCTCCGAAAGCCCCGGGCTCTCTTAGGATGGCCGGATGGAAAGAGAATTTGAGAGAAATATGTATTGACCGTCTTAGATCTGATGAATTCTACCGAGGGGATCTTTGTTAAATGACTTTATTCATTTTTTCTTCATTATACAGTTGAATGTTTTGTCTAAAATTTTGTATCGGGGTAAATGAATGTCTTTGTGAAATGTAACCATAACCGCAAAAAATAATTTTATTGATCTGACATTTAATATCAAATTATTTTAATGTTTGAATGCATCAGAGACTTTATTGAGAATAAAAAAGTTGTACGCCACTGGTAACATTCTCTACCCATCGCACTCATTATGGTTATGGTTATGGCTTATGCCCATTGTTAGCAGTGGTCGTGGGAGTGAACCAGAACTAAAAATAGTGAAACCTGTCCATTTTATGCAATAATTCTTAATTTTTGACTTTTTATGAAGCTCACCCTATATAATTAAAAATGATCAACTAGAAATTTAATTCGGATTAATTCGGAATAAGAGATAATCACTAGGGAAATCAATGAATATGAAACTAATCATATAATATATGCAATTATTAACAATAATATAATGTTTTTATTGTTAAATATTAAAAAACAGTTGCCTATTATTGTACCTGTATCTGCTTTACAACATCAAATAATTTCTATTTTTCATCATCGTCATTATCATAATAAAATTCTCACTACTATCCACTCAAAAAGAACCGGTGCGGTCTCTCGAAATTAATTCTTCAAACACAAAGAAATTTCTAAAATCCGAAAGCGGAAGACACTTTGAAACATTTTTTGATATGAATATCTAATCAAAATGACATAATACTGTTGTAGAAGATATCGCAGCTTGCTCCATATAAAAAGGTAATCAAATTATGGTATCCTAACAAGATAAAAAAGGACTAATACCATTCTTTCGGAATTAAATACTTATCTAAAGTTGGACCTAAACTGAAAACTGACCATAATATATTTTTTTTAAAGGGCCTCAGGTTAAATTCCTCTACCTGTCGTAGAAAACGTTAGTCAAAGTGGTATTTACCATAAGCGGGGATACAATTTTTAACATTTAAAAGTATAGATCGAAGTAAAAGATAGTAGAATCTGCTATTTTTGTTCTAGTTTTCCAAATGTCGAAGTATGAGCGTTTTTAGTTTTAAAAAAGTCCCTTAATGCTTGTAACTATCGACTTAAAAACCCCCTGGTGTTGACTAGGATGTTCAAGCTTTCCTATTAATCGAGCTATGACTATATTTTAGTTTCTTCACTAATTTAGGATGATTCAGGGTTCAGAAAATGAATAACTGTACCATAAATTCACCTCCAAGAGCTTTATCTTAACTTTATGATTATTCAATCTACTGTCGACGAATAAACCAGTGTATTTTCTCAAAAAGCATGTTTAAAACGACATATAGGATTAAATTCCGCAGCAAGTTCGTTGATCAAGTTTATTTCACAAAAAGATTTATTTATGAGAAGAGAATACACAAATCTTTTGAAAAAAAAAATCCCATTCAACGTTGTCTTTGAAACTAAAACACGAATCAAAACCCAAAAAAAGTAATCGTTTGCGCTTAAACCAAAAAGGAGTCAAAAATCTCGTCCTATAGATATTCCCAAAGGATTTATTTATTTCCTGAACAAAAAGATGACAAATGGTTTTAAGTCGAATATCGAATTATTCGTTGTTACTGGATGCCTTTGAGGTAAAATACAGTGTCGAGATTTCTGTTCGTATAATGATGTATAGCGACTTGTTTTGGTAAACAGGATTGGCTCAGACCATTCACCAATTCAAAATAAAACATCTATAAGTCCTGTTAAATATAGTGAATTCACTGTAGTAGTTCTGACCCGACTGGTCTTTGTTTTAAAACAATAAAGACGCGCGTTTTAAATTGACAATTTTGTCTCTAAAGCTCCTTCTCTTCTTCTTTCTCTTATCCCTTTATATATTTTAACTATATTGAACTCCCTTTCCCGTTTTTATTCCCATATTCTTGAAGTAAAACTCGATAAAAAGGTCTAGAAAATTGGATCTATCTTGATAGAATGAAAATCTCTTAGAGCCGATCCTGTATAGTGCTAACCACAGCCTTGAGAATCATTATTTATGTTAACTTTCATTGGATAACAATCGTTTGAAGAATATTCAGCTGTGTCTGTAACTTCTATACATATGCTGACTTGTGGTCGGACTTCTTTAGTATTTTCAAAATTTATTTTGTAGTGGTTTGTCAAAATATTTTCTATAATCCAATATTTCTCCCAGGTAACTGATAAAGTTTAAGGGTGATATATTGAAAGGTAATAAAACCAACGGCACCTTTAAGGTGTGACATTATATAAGGGAACATTATATGAGGGAAGACCAACCACAGTCTATGCATGGAAATCATTATAATTTTCCCCAAATTATGTTTTTTTTCCGAGAATGTTTAGTCTATGATTATTGACAATAATTGACAAAACATAAACAAATCTTTATAATAGTCAGTGTCAGTTAAGCTGCCCTTAAAACACTTCAGGGTAACATCTCGGCTGGTATGAGAATGCGACGAAGAGCTTAGAAGACTGGCGACTCGGAACAGTGTACCACTGGAGTGGGTCCAAGGTCACAAAGGAATCGCTGGCAATGAAAAAGCTGACGAAATGGCAAGAGCAGGATGGTCAACTCTGATAAACGGACCCGATCCAGCTGTTGGCATTCCCAGATGCTCCCCTAGGTCATGGTAAAAAGGGTGAGTGAAAAAACAACAGAAAAAACACCCCAAATTACTCCAGAAGACTTCTATAAGCAAAAAACCTGCATAAACTAATACAGGGAATGGATTGGTTAAATAGGCTGTAGTCAGAGGATCCATGTATAATGAGGACTGTATCCCATTAACGACAAGATTTTAGGGTATCAGCTCCAATGTAACATTGGAAGAAATAAGAAAAACTGAGAAATACTATTAAAAATTTTCGTAAACCGCATTTTCAATCGTCTCACTTTGCACACGACAAGAAAAACCTTTTATAGTATTAAAACAACCCCCTATTTCATTCAAAGTACATCCTATGCAATTACTCAAACTATCAGTGCAGAACCAAAAACAATAAAAACCGCCGTCTAGTCTAAATGGCTGGTGACTGCTACAGTCACCAACACAACCTACTAAGAAAGACCTTAATAATCAAATAAACAAAAGGTTTGAAAAAAAAAAATGAAAATGCAAAGAGGAAGAGAATGAGTATTGCGAGCAGTTGGTATAATAGCCGACTTCCGGTTTCAGTTCCTTGCGATTGGTCGAACGAGCGTTGTTCGGTTCTTTGGGGTTTGCCTTAGTTTTTATCTTAAAATCTAAACTTTAAAGCAACATGGCGCCCATGTCCGGTCGATGTTGTTAAAATTTATAAAAATGAGTTTAAATTGGTTGGTAATTATGATCAAGTAGTTTGATTTGCATAAAGTGTATTGCTGATCTTTCGGATCTCACAGGATATACAGGTAGGTAGAAATATTATTCATACTTGATGATTTGTTGATTTAATTAGATGGGATTTATCATTGGTCAGTATTTAAATAATGTGAAGCTACGAGGGACGTCAAAATTAACTGTCGTCTAGTTTTATGTGAAGAGTTGGAGAAAAATGGAGTTTTTAAAGTGAGAAAACATCAGTCCCAGCCTTACAGCTTTTCCAAAAATTTAAAATGAACTGTTCAAAGATCAAAGTTGCCAGTTCTCAGAAGTAGCTGTCAAGGTCGTCTTCAAAAACTTTATTTCGATTGTACCAACAAGCAAGTCTCATTCTATGACTTTCCTCTCAACAACAACTAATTCAAAATTAAAAAAAAATAAAGAAATAATTGAAAGAAATCCATCATTTAACATTGCCGCCGACTAATTAAAAAAGTTTTCTCGTAATAATGAAACGCAGAGTCGACGAATTAAGAGAAACGCCACACTTACAACTTTAATTATTACATTTATCAATGGATATCTCAGAATACAATGTGGCTCAAATTAGTAACAAAAATGTTGGGACACCCTATAAAGGAATCAGACATTTCTACAAAATTTAATTATATATACCCAGGAAATTTTGTTGTTGTAATTGAGTCTGTTTTCAGGCAATTATTTAATTCAAAACATCTCTCATAATTAGATGCAGGTAAATACCAGAACTAAGATGGATACCTCGTTTAGATAATATCTATATTATACCAGCAAGAAATAAGTATACACCCAGTGTAGAAACAAGAAAGTTGGAAAAAGTTACTGAAGCAGGAAGCGATATACATTTTAATTTTTTTTAAGATGGTAATTAGAGTTACATTACCATTAAGTCTTTTCATTTTTGTGTTGTTATTCGTATATGGTTGAAAATGTTATTTTATTCCTAAGACATTATAATATTTTGATTGTTTAATAGTTTTGATATAATGAAGGTGAAACTGAAATGTGCAACAAATATTTTAATTGATTTTTGAAACTTTTATAGAGTTGATTCTTTCTCTTAGAACATGAGAGATTGTATTTGAGTGCGGTTTTGTATCTTCTCAAGGCTCTAAATCTAAATAGTCCTGTTCCAGCAATTCAGGCTTCATTTCCAATACGAAATAATTCTTATACTTAATTTTTATTGTTATTTCAAGTATGACAGCTTTCTCTATTTGCATCCATTTATTTCAGTGAACCTTAAATATTGAATAATACAATCGTTAACTTGTGGATGCATCAAGTGGTTTTTAAAAGAGCATGTGAAAACCACATTAAGTTTCCTACAAAAATACGTGAGTGCTTGTTATAACTTTTAATGGTAGTTACATAAAACTCCCCCATTGTATAAATTCTTTTATAAGAAAAACGTTTAAATCGATATTCATATCCTTCTCGATTATAAAATCATTAAAATTAAATCTCTTATATTCCTTATAATATTTATTATCTTTCTAAGTGCTGTCATGAAGATGAACTTTATCTTAAACACAAAATTATCTTTGAAATTAAAGCTCGGATTAAGTGAATATCTTCCAAGAGAGAATTTTGAAGGGAGCTAAGAATTTTATTATTGGTAAAAAGAGATTTTATAGTGACGGAAAATTTGTATACTTTACTCTTTAATATTTTGCCTTTATTTTGGAGAAACCATGTCTGATACTCTAATTCTTGGATGTACCTCCTTCCCATTGCTAATTTATCTAACTGTAATTCATTTTGAAGATGAGCTGATGATTTACATCAGAAACTAGGAAATGCGAGTCATAGGTAGACAAGAGGTGAAATAAATTAGTCGTTCAACAACCGTAGTAATAAGTAATTAGACCTATGATAGGATTAATTAAAAAAATGTTGGTGAAGTCTGCTCAATACTGGTTTGCAGGGCAATAGTGTTCCCGATCGCGAGTGGGGAGCTGGGAATGCTGTTGAGAACGCTGTGGTGTAGAGAGTGAGGTTGTGTCAAATTTAGCTGGCAGTGGAAAAAAAAATGTGAAGCAAGGCACCTTTTTCCTATCGGGGAAAATAATTTTGGTGCTTGGTTATAACGCTTCTTAATGTATAACATTATTTTTAATGCAATTTCCTTTAATATTTTTTCAACTTTAATTAAATCTACCCATTAAGAACGGCTCTACAGTTTTTATATCACCTACGGTATTTTAGTCAAGCGAAAAATTTTAATTTGTAAGTTAGGTAACAACGTGACATGCCCAACGACAATATAAAAAGAAAAATATAACAAAAAAAAATATAGGTATGCAGTCAATTACGTTACAGAGAACTGAAATAAATTAAATATCCGGTGTAGGAAAAAACTGGAACCTCACGACTTCATTCATTCATTTTCAGACTTTTTTTTTCATCAGTAGTGAACCACGAACAAAGGTGCATTGTAATATCTACCATACAGCAAAGACACTCCTCATAGCTTAACTATAGTATAGTAGCAGAGGTACACTGTTTAAATTCAATATAAAAACAGTTTTTTCAGAACCGTTCACTGTTTCAAATGTTTTAAATTGTGCTTCATTCCGAACTCATCAAGTCAACTTCCTAATTATGGCCAGATGTCACAGAAGTCCTGAATATGTTAGCCTGAACTACTATCCTAGTTTGTCCAAGCTAAGCCTGTCGTCTTTCAATTCTTCTCCTATCTGTAGAGTAGGGAGGGTGAGTGTATATCCTACCGAGGAGTTGTCCAGGCCATCGTCCATCCTGTCCTTCTCAGTAAGGTACACAGGTCACTAGGAGACATCTCCTTTATATCGGCAGGCCAAGACTCACCGAACACACACTCTCTTATCGACGATATCTCCGGACACTCGCATAGGACATGCCTGACAGTCTCATCTTCCTGTTCACACATCCTGACATAGAGATGTGTCCACTAGCCCCATAGTATGGAGGTGTTTCCTTAGTTGACTGTTAAACGTAGGTTTTTCCAGGTCATCGCCAAATATTTCTTCGGCGCCAGCTTCCCAGGGTCGCCCAGGGTGATCCTGGAAAGCTGCATCCTTTGATTCCCTCCCACTCTAAAAGAATTGAGCATGGGTGTAACGTTTGGCTAGTTCCGCATTGTCGAAGTCGTTAGTCCGTAGGTGTCACTGGGTCCAAGAATCCAACTCTATTAATTTAAAAAAACTTAATACTTAGACTGTGTAGTTAGCAACGTCCAGTATATTCTGATCCACACCAGTAGGCATTTGCTCTGTTGAATATCTGGTCCCAGTTCGGCCAAATTTGAAAAAATTCTCAATATGAACTCAGACTTCCTTCGTTGTCTTATTAATTGCACACATATTTTTGTGTCAAGTACCTCTTAGACTATAATAAAGCCACAAAAGAGGTCAATCGACCACAACTGCGTCTATAGACGTTGTATTTCAAACAATAATTGAAAACATTGTGAATATTTTGGCCAGCGGAGTAGGAATAACGTGACAATGATATTCTAAAATCAATGTCATGTCATGATACACCCAGATCGTTTGTTCAATCGGATTAAATGTAGCGTAACTAATGGTAATTAGGTGTTGCAATACCTAAATAGACAGAGTGTTGTCGATTTAATCCTTTATAAAACTATAATAGTATTCACTGGTAGGATTGGGATTGTTTTAAAAATGTTTCTTTGGAACACTATCGAATAACCATGTCCCCTGGTCTAGGAGGAATGATAGTTTGTTATGAAACATGGGACAAAGAAAAGTAAAAAATCACCTGCTCTTATTTTCTATAAGTTTATATGAAAATTTTCCATGTAACTACATGAAAGTACAAAGAAGAAATACGAACAAATGAAATTGCTTTTCTCCTCGAAAAATTCAAAGTACAATTTAGGAAAAGGCGTCAGCAATACTTCCTCGTGATAAATCGAATCGTCTATTCCGATTTCAATGTAATTTTTCATGTTATATACGAGCCACCGGCTAACTTTCTTACGTGTTACAATTTTTTTTTCTTTTTTGTGAGGCCTCTGAAAAATATATCAGTAAGTAATATCATTTTTGATCTCGTAGTACAGTTTGTAGATAACAAAATGAAAAAATCATGGCTGGGACATAGTATTGAATGAGTTTGAGACTAAATGCATTTTTGAAAGTTGTAATAACTCATGACATGACATTTTCTTGGTTGTCGTCAAAAAGAGAGTGTGTGTTCGGGGTGTCTTGGCCTACACCTGCCGATATAAAGATGTCTCCTAGTGACCTGAACATGTATGGGATGGACACTATACTCTACAGATCCAGAACTTCCTAGGTTTTATTACGCTAACTATGATGGGTATATGTTGTTGCGACAATCACAGTCGTCAAAAAAAAGGCTACTTTACACACTAGTTCCATAAATAACTATTTTGTGTACAATGAATTGTGCTTTTTTAAATGAATATTTTCCATAATAATTCTCATTCAAGACTGTGCTAAATATTAACAGCTTCACGTAGTGTAATTTTTTCTCCAATTTTTTTTTATTTCTAAAAATACATCTAATTCGATTTTCTTTCTCGTTGTTTTGTCGATGGTCGATATTGAGGTGATAAATCACTCGGGTCTAAAGGTCGAAAGCATTGAGAGATAAGTCAGGAAGGAACGTTAGAATGGTTGAATGGAAAATAGAAATGTTTGTGGCAAGGCGATTTCACTTAATTGACGTACATGATCAGGATTCTTTTTACTCTTAGTTTTAGTTGGACGTTTCGTGCTTCTTTATACTATGTTCTGTTTATGGAGTGATCTATACAGTTAACGGGAAATCATTAAAATTTACAACATAGAAATAAGTAATTTTAATAGTTAAATTTGTTGAATAGATGAGGCTATTACTTGATGTAGTTCTATACTAAATTATGGAAAAAAACAATTTTAATTTGTTTTAAATCTACATAATACTTAAACTAAAAATTGTGACGCGTTTCGCTAACACAGTAGCTTTATCAAACGAATGGAGGTATAATGAGACATTTTCGATTCATACAGTGACTTAATACTAAATTATACGGATATTAACAATAAAATTATGCTCTATTTACAAGAAAATAAAATAAAAAAGGAAAAAAATGTGTCTAAATATGGGATTAACTAAAGTATTTAACAAGTTTACCTGGAAACTCATTCACAACAATCATACAGGAAACTTTCTAGGTAAAAAGGTTTAATAAGGGAGAATTGTTGATATCTATTTGGTCTTTAAGTAGATTATCTGAATATTTGTTTTTATTTATCTCAAGGGCTTCTAAAAGATTTAATTTGAAGGATTTAGGTTCTATAGGCAGAATTTCAAAATTGAAATCGAAAGTGTGTTGGTTTGCTAATAAATGATTTGAGTAGTTGGAGTCTGATTATTGGTTGTCTTAGCTACGCTTGTGTTCTGAAATTCTAGTTTTAAAATTCCTAAAAGTTCTACCAATATAAATTTTATCACAGTTGTCATTACCACATTTTAATTTATAAACTCCTGATTTATTTAGTTTTGAAGATTTAGATTTGTTGTTTTTAATGAATTTGGATAAATTGTTATCGGTTTTGAAGCAAATATTCAAGTCTAAAGTATCTAAAAATGATTTTATTTTCAAGGATGGTATTCCAAAGTATGTTAAGCTTCTAAATTGGTTATTTTTGTTTTTATCAGAAGGAAATACTCGTTCTATAGTATGTTTTCGTATCTTATATTTATGATATTGTCAATTAAAGACCGTAATTATTATTAACAGCTATTTATTATACGTATTTAGTTCTTTGTTGTAATTGTCAATATTTAATGGAACTGTTAAAAGTCTATGTATCATACTATTGAAAGCTAAACAATATACCTAGCTAGCTCCTCCTAAAGGAGAGACCAAGATCAATAATTATCTGAGATAAGATGCAGCCTTGCTGACAGTTTGTGATATTTTCAATCCATGCTCTCATGATCTAAAAGCTAGTCAGTTTTATATGTTTCCCCACTTGAATATCTGTCACTGGAGATTGAGAAGTAATTCAAAATTAAATTGAAAAAAATAAGTGACATCATTAGAAACGTTAACACGTCTCTCAAGTCTCGCAGGTGCATTTACCAAAAAAGGCACAATTTTATCACCTTTTTTTCCTTCTTTTTTGGGGTCTTTTTTCCCTTTTGAATGTATCCCAAATGAGCCACGATTCATACTCTGTAAGCAGAGAAAGAAAACGTGTGAGAATTCTACTATAGTGAGGACAAAATAAGGGAATTAATCGGCAGAACGTACTTTGAATACTTAATATCGCTTTTTAACTTTTTAACTTGTTTTCGAGATATAGGTGTCAATAAAAACGACGACAGTCGGTGTTTAGGATGTTAAAGAGATCCTTACAACAGTGGCGTACATTAAAAAATCCAGAGGAACCAGTATACAGAAAAATACAAAACTTAGTAAGGTGCTGGTGATGGAATATAAAGTAAGGGAAGATAAGAAACGTGTGCAATTGACAGATACATCACTGAGGTCTTTTTGGTACCAAAAGTGACTGGTATATAACTATCCAGAGAGGGCTCAATTCTGTATATTAGCAATAAGTTAGAGTGGATGGAACGAAAACAAAAAGAGAGAGGTGAAATGAAGCTCTTAATGTGCTGCATCAAAGAACATTCAGTGAAGAACCATCATTACACCAATATGAAGAACTGTTAAGACTGAAGTAATGAAGAGGGTGTTGTAATAGCCTGGGTGTAGCTGGCGATAGAACTATATAACATTGATTTGGTCTTTGCCTATCCTTGTCATACATTATTTTCCAAATTAAGTGGGTTCTTAGACCCGCCACTGAGTTAGACCAGCTCGGGTACATAGTGGACGGGACAAGAGGACGTAAAAAGATCAATTTATATGTGTAATGGTCACTTTGGTGATGTTTCGTGACCCGCATTCTTGGCTACGTATTGTCCATCGGTTGTCATATATGATGCCGTTTGGTGCTTTTGCTTTTACTTTGTTTGTTTTAGAATTACACTGCTTTTTGGGGCTCGATAATGGTATGAAGGGACGTGAGCCGTCGTAATGTCTTTTTTCATCGACAGTTTAATGATTGCATTAAAATACCGTTGAAACAATTACAAAAAAAATAAAGTTAGTTACAGTACACTAAAATTACTTAAAATCGTTCAGTTGTTGCGGAAAGACTGTTTATTATAAGCCTACACAATGATGTTTAGAGCTATAGAAAAAACATAGTATGCTACATAATGCCCTCTTATTTTTAAACAGTTTTTTCTTGTCATATTTGTTTGTTGCTTTTATACAATTTTTTCATCCTAAACAATTTAGTTCCGCCTTCAAAGGAGATAACATAACAACCCTCAGACTAAATTAATATTATTTATAGCTTCTTTTGGTAAAACACCGCCACAATCATAAAATGCGTTTCAGACCCACAGCGACAGAAAAGATCTAGTTAACTTTCTCCCTTTATAAATTATAACTTAACTGTGATATGTCAACCTATATGGGATAAGTAGAATGGTTTTTTATGAAATGTTTTGAAAATGAGCAAGCAGGTAGGTGAAGTCGAGACGTCACACATGGTATCTTGAACATTGGTGTGTTGTGTATATTATAAAAAAATATTCATGATTTAAATTAAAAATGTCATTTCTAGGGTATAAATATTATGATATACAGGGTGTCCTAGGAGCTCGTAGAAGAAACAAATATATGTTGAAAGCTGTCATTATAGTTTTTCGTCAACTGTAAGATGTAAAACATTCCCAACTAAATAGACCTTTTAATTAACTTTTCGCGTACAGCATGGGTGGAAAAGGGACCCAAAATATACAAAAATTGATCTAAAAAACCTCTTTCTTATGCGACCAACCTTTTTCAGTATTTTTTTGTTCGTTAAGTTGGTATAAAAAAATTAAAGAACGTATCATTCCCCAAACCAATATATTATTACTAATTGCAGCAATCAAACTGTCAAATTTAGACAGGAGAATATAATTTTGATGAAAAAAATAAGTTTTAACGGTATATTAAAAACCAAAATTAAAATAATTTTGTTAATTATAACTTCTCTCTATAATACTTTTTGAAAATAATCCTCTGCATAATCGCACGAATGTAATGTAGCCCTTTTTTGCCAACTGGAAGTAAATTAAGTACCTAGAAACCGGTAGTAAATTCTTTGCTTTGAGCAAAAAGGTCACGCTATATACTCTTAAGTGGATCTGGCAATCACGCAACCTTTAAAACCAACTGAATATATTCAAATTATAATAAAGGCTTTAATCTTTTAATTGATAATTATTATTTTGAAAAGCAATTACTCGGAATTAAATCTCTTTAAAATTAGCATTGTTTTCAACAATTTTTGATTAAATCCGAATAGTAATTACACTTATACAGGGTGCTATTGTTGATTCTGCTCAAACTGGTCGTGATCTTAAACTATGTTGAAGCAGTACGATACGGGACTCTACCATTGGGTATCTGTTTGCTCTCAATAAATTTCAGATAGTTGAACAAAACCCTATTTGAATAACCTGATCTAATATATCCCCTCGCTATCATTTAACCCCATTCAAATGTGTCTGAAACCCTTACCTAGGGCAAGCGTAAACCACCCCATCTCATGTATCAAGTAGTTACTTTAAAAAATAAAATAAATTGTATCGTATTCCCACAATTTATGTATACCGGATGTCTCTTTTTCGATCTAGTGATATAAACTTTGTAGCATCCTGGGGAAAAGTAACTCTACCTAGGGATAGGTTAGAAAAGATGGAATATATACAAAAGTTTATTGTTTTGCAAAATATATTAGAGATAATGATTGAGTTGAAATAAAGAACTCATTAAAAGTAGTTTCATTTAGGATATTAAAATCACATATTAAATTAGTTAAAATTTATTTAAACCTAGTTGATTTTTGATTAGGCTTGAGCAAATAATAATTTCCGAAAATTACCAATTTAAACTTATTACTAACGCATTTTGCAGTTATTTTAATTAATTTTTCCCATAGAAACCAAATGTGTAGATATGGAGAAAGTAGTCGGAAATCCTTATTTGGAAACATAATGCTCATAACTCGACTAATTGATGAATTGAACATTGTTCAATGAGAAACTGTTGCCTAGCAATTAGACGAGAAAAACTGTCTCCTCCTTCGGTGTCGCGTTTTTAGGTTGACAGTTTTTCGAGTCAAATTGCTAAAGGAAACAGTTTAGAAGTTGAACAACACAAATTTACCCGATATCAATACAAACATCGAGTATAATTCAGCAGGACAATTCAATGAATCGACTCATTGTTAGTGTTTAGAAATTCAATAAGTTGTTGACAAACATGTCAAACTATTTATTATGGTAACCAGCACTGCGATAATTGATGAACAAATGCATAAGTGAAAAAACCAGCATTTATCGCTGTAAAAGTTTAAGCTAACTTTTGCCGCTGTCAAAGTGACAATTGCACTGTGGCATATGCGATTTTTTATACATGAGTTGAATTGTCAATTGAATGTCTACAACACTGTTTCAAAAGCAATAAAACTAAGGCTCAGCAGTCACATGTTTATAAATTTACGAACAGTGTGACAGATATTCAAAATAGCAGCCTTCTGTGTGTATTTTGAAATCTTCTTGTTGTTGTCTAGGTACAGCTTACCACTTTGAGCTTAGTTTAGTGTGGGTTATTAAAACAAATTATAAAGAAGTGAATAAAAATATTTTCGTATAAAAAACCACAAGAAGGACAATCTGTATGTAAAACAAATGCTTAAAAACAAATCACGCGTCCTCCATGTATATGTTGACACAATCAAAATCAACCCTTTAGAAATTTGGATATAACGTTCCATAATACATCAAGTTTTTAGAAAGGGAACAGACGTATCGTATCAAATTAGCATTTTGTAGACCGCAACCCGACCGTCCGAAACGTTCTGACTGCAATACCCCGAATACCCGTGAGGGTTACGACAACGTGTAATCCCTTCATTTGATTCCAAGCTGATGTTTTGTTTGTTGAACAGCCCCCACTGTACACTGTTAGGAAAACGAGTTTTCGAAAATTTGCATCTATATTTTATCCACACATTTATTTTTTATTATTTAAAATTTAGTTCATATAAAGAGAGATTTAAATTGAATTATTTTCTGTTCGTTTCAATCGAAAATCATAAAAAAGACGGTTCCTTTCTGCTACGAAATGATGACTAATGACATTTCATTCAATGGGTATCTAATTGGCCGGGTGACTAATTGCTTTTAATTAAATTTCTGCTTTTGTGACGTTTTTTAAAATATCTTCTCTGAAGAGACAATTAAAAAAAGCCAATCATGTAATGAAACATCATAAACTCTGGTTTATAATTATTTTTTTATGCAGTTTTGTCGCAATTATCTTGAGTTAATTACTTTTAAAAATTCCCTTAAAGCGCTTTTAGACGAGACACTTTGTGGCCGGCTACGCGTGGCTAAAAATATCCACGTATTCCACAAAGTGTCTCATCTGAAATCGCCCTTGGTTCACTACATCTCTTATTTCAAATTATACTCTAAATATATAATTTATCGCATTTCAGCAGAGTTACAATTGCAAGTTCTGGAAATCTTTCAAATCAGACACTATCTCTGTAAGCTGGTACATATATGAGAAAACGAGTTGTCTTCCGGATTTCCTCGAAACAATATGAAAACTAAAACTCATCTGAAATAGCCCTAATCCCATTCATAACAATAATTTCCCTTTGCAAACTCCCTAACTCCGAGAGTTTTATTTCAACTGATTCCAGCTGTGGAAGTTGTAGAGACATTTCTTAAGTTTGAACAAACTATATGCTGAAGAACTAATACCTATTAAGTCACTCCACAAAACAGAGACGTATTAGAAGCAATAATTTTCAATTTTTACTCATAATGATGTCCTGATTTATTTTGTTGTTATTTGACAGCTGCTTAAGCTGTCAAAAGGTGCAATGTTTGTTTACCAACTCATTTAAAATTGTCTCCACTTTGTTATGTACTGTATACCATTCTTAATTCAAAATGTTCTAAGTGCCTGATGGAAAAATAAAAAGCTTCAGAAGATGATTAAAATTATACAAATTGTTCCTTCCTTTTTTTTAAGTACCCGTCTCTGCAAACATCTAATACTATTAAGGGAGTTCTTGAAATGGCTGGAATTCTCTATAGACAAGTGGAATCTGATTAGCATGAATTATTCATTTCGTATTATTGAGTATATTTTTGAGTTTTCAGAAAGTTTTTCTCAAGAATGGATCCTATGAGAAGGAATAGCAAGGTATAACGGTCGTCTGGACTATTTGATAAACTTTTAGAAGCAATACAGAGAGAAATAGGAAGGATAAATGATTTTAACAAACTTTTAAAAAGAAGTACCTCAAATGAGACTAGTTTGTATAATAAGTAACCATGTAGCAGGACTAATAGACCTCCCGAAAGCTTCAAATAAAAAAAAAAAACAAAAAGAACAAGCTCTGTGCGTGCTTTAAAAATACTAAAAGTACAAGTATTAATGTCAAAACACGCCATAAATCCGTATTAAAGGATGATACAAAGATTCAAAGCAGCAGCAAATCCAATAAAAAGCGTACGTCACAGCCAACAGACAAAAGAACACACAAAACCTTCGAAAATCCGACACGTAAGAGCCTGGGTGGTAGTGAATGTCGATGTCGGATGTACCTTGTCTCTTTTCTAGTCTAGTCTGATGTGTGTTTATTGAATATGTTGTAAAAGTAATAAAAAAATATTTAGTAATTGATCTAATGTATGTTTTACTCGACTTTAAACTAGCTGAAACCAGTTACAAGTGAATATAGTTTTTTTTTCAAAACAAA
Source organism: Galerucella nymphaeae (assembly GCA_963978555.1). Taxonomy (NCBI): domain Eukaryota; kingdom Metazoa; phylum Arthropoda; class Insecta; order Coleoptera; family Chrysomelidae; genus Galerucella; species Galerucella nymphaeae. The sequence goes on from OZ021719.1 coordinate 13,972,108, forward strand.
TAGTTATAAACAAGCACAAAACTTTTTGCGGAAATATAACAATTTCATTTACTAGTGAAATATTATAGAATTTGGAAAAATTATCCTAACTGAGTATAATCTACCTAAAACTAAACAATGTACAAGTGATTTGGGAATGTAGAGGTGTCCTAAACAACAACAAAGCCGACAGTGCCGCATATAAATAAAATTCCAGATACTAATACCATCATAAAGAAATTTTGTCAACTGAATTTTCCTGCGTTTGCGGAAACTTCTTCTCGAACGGAAAGAACATTGTTCATTTTTTTTTAAAAAGCACCTCCCGGCAATCTAATTGATCCTTTTGAAAATTGATACCTACAGATCCAATCTAATACCTTTTTCCTTATTTCGACGCTTTTCAATCGTTGCAGTACTAACGAGTCTTTTTTCCATCTTTTCTTTCACATCAGATTCACAGATATCTACCGGGAACTGTAGAAACAGAACTAAAAAAGTCCTTACAAATCTAAGATACTAAAGGACTTTTAAAAGATTATAAAGATTGTGTTTACATGGATACATAACCGTAGATATGTGATTTTTAAGAGGAGTTCATATGTTAAACTTGGATACTTAATTGATAAACATTAATAATTTCAATGTGGATATCTTCATAACTGTTTTGTATCGATTTATGAGTATGTGGAGGTGACTACTAACAGCTGGTAGGCATATTAGAACACCCAAAAGTGGGCCAAAGTGTTGCTCGAATAAGATACCGTAGCCAGAACCTACTGGTTACAAACTACAGCATCAGATACAAATATATTGAACAGATTATACTCCTTTATTCCGTTGGAGGTCTACGCTCATGGTTTTTTTTACGTATTGCAACTATAGGTACCAATAAAAAGGTGAAAGAATGGAAATAAAATCGAATAATTGTGCATTCATCTGAAATAAATGTTTGATGTTATCGTTTACAAAGTAGCAATTTCGTTAAACTTTAGATCATATTACAGAGCCATTGAAAAGTTGAAGGGCGTTTCTACATCTGTCGCCAAGATTACAATAAGCTCTTTTGATGCCCTGCAGAGATGCACATTGTTTTCTGATTGATGTGTGATTAAAATTGAAGAACTGGATTACTGATATGGAATAACTAGTGAATTTTTCTACAAATTTATGAAAAATTATTAATTGTTGGTGAAAAGTAAAAAATTTTTAGGTAGAATAGATATACTAATGGCCGTTTGCACCAATTGATATTTAAGTCGATTTTCTAAGCTCAGCTAAGTGCGGCTTAAGAAGACAAGTTGTTCATGGTGCAAAACAAAACTTTCTCAAAGCGCCACTTAATAGAAAAATTGAACTTGTTGTGTAGGAAAAGCAATAATTGTCAACTTCACAGCTAATAGTGTATTTAAGACCATGTACAGACTAATTCTGACGTTTGGTTGTGCATCATGGACAGGAAGACAGAAGCACAAAATAATAGAAGAAGAAATGAAATATCTGAGAAGAGTTTAAGGAATCAAAAGAATGGGAAATAAGATCCACACTTTGTCAAATTCCAGACAAGTTGAGCAAGTATGGGAGGCAAGAAAAGTGACAAAAGAGAAAACGCGAGAGACTGAGAGAAACAGGAGGCAACAGTGTTGGGAGAACTGTTCAAGAAAATGGTATAAATATTGGAATGAAATAACCACATAACAACGTAAAATATATTATTGCCAAAAATAGATAAAAATATGTAACCTTCACCAATGAAAAATTTTATTTTTTATGAAATATATAAATTTTTTCAGACTTAATTAAAATAGATGACTATTTTATATTTCAATAACGCTTGTCTATAATTGCATTTACCATATTCGATGAAATTTATTTGATAGGCAGTAGATTCAACAATTTTTTCTTCGAGTACAACTGCCAATGGTTGGTTGATGGATCGGCCGCAGAATAGGTTCTTGCGGCACCCCGCTGCGATTCATCTTACGAGAACCATCATGCGGCCTCCACAAAAATTAGTTGGCAGAGATAATTCCGTCAGAATCCATTTTGCCTTCTACGTTATTGATGCGGATTGAATGATTCTTCAGATTTTAACACTCGATAACGACTTAAATAGTTTTGTGTATATGAATAAAATACCAGGTGGTCCGTTTGTGGTAAATAAATTCATTTAAAACGGAATTCATCAATGACAATGTTTACTTTGAAGTTTTATTTATTAGGTGAACCCCTTTTCAAAATTTTTTTCGTGCGCCTATGATGAATGGGAATTTTTACCAATTAACTCCCTTTACAAAATGTAATTCTTACAAATTTATTATTGGTCCTTTAAAAAAATATCAACGTACGCACATGATATAGAAATTACTATATACGAACTATAGCCTTGAAAAAATTTAAGGTAAATATTTATAAGCACAATTTTTCCCAAAAAGTTATCTATTTTTTTTATAAATACATTATCAATAAAAAGGGGTCCTACATTTTATTTCGGGGGGGGAAAACAAAAAAAAGTATTTTCTCGAGATGGAGAGGGGAATAAATATCTTTTTTTTATTTTTTTGTTTTTTTTTACCTGCCCCCTCCCCGAAATAAAGTATGGGACCACTTTTTATTCATAAAAAAATTAGGCCCCTTTTTGGGAAAAGTGGTACATGTAAATATTTACCAAATTTAACTCAACATTAAAACGGTTTTAAATAAAATGCTATAAATCAATTATTGATCCTTTAAAAAATATACATAGTACGCACATGATATAAAAATTATTACATACGAACTAACACTTTGAAAAAATCCATTTGTACTCCTTTGGTACAAGGAAATGTTGACTTATTGAAGAATCTTTCTAAAAATTCCACCCTCCGCCCATTTCCACCCTCCACCAATGAATTTAAAAAAATATTGCATAATTTTCAGCTTTTTATAGATATACTACAAAGAATCAAGAATTTTTTCTAAACCTTCTCATATTTTGAAAATATTAAAATATATTTAAAAATGATTTTTTGAAATAACAATTTAAAAAAACAATTAAGAGTTGCCTTATTTTAAACAATTATTACAGAAAAATGGGTGTAACCGGCTGATAAAATGCAATAATGGGGAATAATGGGGAGAAAACTTGTTTTGAGATGTGCATCAGTTGCAGTTTGCCCTTGGGTTGGGTTGAGTTAATACCAGATTGAATTTTTCGATACCTAGACTGAAAAAGCTGCAAACAATAAAATCGTGCAAAAACATATCTGTTTATCAGTATAAACTAGTACCAAGAATATTCGTTACAGATTACTATACCCAACAAATTATTACTCACTGCTTTATATTTTTTAAATTAAAAATTTATATTTATCAGGATCAGATACAATGCTTCCCCCCCCCATCTTCACCTAAAAAGTTGGAGAGAAAAAATATCAATGAGTATTACGCCCTCTATCGGACATTTTAAGACCTTAAAATAACTTTCTGTCATTTATTTTTATCATTTTTAAAATTTTCATAAAAATTTTATCGGGTTTCAATAAACAGCCACTTACCTTGTACATTTGTCCACCCTGTACAAGAAAACCGACAAAAATCATAAAATATTGCTTCAGTGTACCTGTACCTACCTCACTGTTTTATATTTTTTAAATTTTATATTTAAAATAAAAATTTATATTTATCGGGTCAGATACAATGTTTCCCACCCATCTTTACCTGAAAACTTGGAGAGAAAAAATATCCAAAAATAACTCCTTATAGAACAAACAATTATTTTCTTGCATTTTCAACATACCTTTTAAAGAAAATTTTAGAGAAAACTTATATTTTCTGATTAAAAAGAGTATTACGCCCTCTATAGGACATTTTAAAACCTTAAAATAACTTTCTGTCATTTATTTTTACCATTTTTATAATAATATTTTCATAAAAACTTTAGCGGTCTTCGATAAACAATTTACCTTGTACATTTGTCCACCCTGTACAAGAAAACCGACAAAAATCATAAAATACTGCTTCAGTGTACCTGTACCTAAATGTTTCAATTTTTAGTTCACATGCATTGAAATTAATAAAGTATATAAACTTACCATTCCATTCCAGTTCTCCTTTTTACCATATTTGTAGAAAAACTGTAAAGTAAAAAATGAATCACTTAGTATGTACATTCCTTTACATTGAAAACGATATACCTATTATTAAAAGTATGAAGAAAATTTACCTTTATCCCTATTTCCATGTTAAAACTTGTAGAACAGCTCAAACCATTCACAATAATTTTACAGTTTTTAATGTTAAAGTCAATTGTTGGAAATGGACCGGTCCATTTTATTCCGAGTGGGAGTAACCGACCGAAATTAAAATTGGAAAAAAGTATAATTAAATCCTTTCTTATATCAAACCACTATCTTTAAAACACTCTACACTATTTAAAATAACAATTTCGATATAAATTTCACTGTTTTATTGTTTTTTATTCGCGATTTTAATTAAAACGTTTATAGATAATTACGCACGATTACTTAGGCCTCCGCCCGTCTTAAGCCTACTAAGTTCTAACCTTTGTTCGAAATGTCAGGTGAGTCGATCAGAGCCTGCTAGGTTGATTGCAAGGGCATTTTTTGCTGCCTATATTCACAGCAGCAGTTCTATATTTGTATTAACTTAATAAATAAATTTCAATCATTTATACATAGGCGGGTTTGGTGAATTTAAATAAAAATAGATATTTACGTAAAATTGAAATATACAGTGGTGGACGAGATGAATTATATTAATAATATGAATATGAATAAAAATTATATTAGATTTTAAAGTCTCAGTTAGTGGAAATCACCTACATACGAAATTATTACACAGAGTGACTTTATAAAAATATCCCAGCATATTTCTTTTACATTTGTTGTTTAAAAATGGATTCTTATAATTATACCGGGTGATCAAATAAGCAAAGAAGCTTACGACCGGTGAAAATAAGTTTTCTCTGACATTTGCAAAGTTAAGGTACACTGAAAATGCGTGGAAATCAAATTTATGTCTATAAAGAGTAAGTTTGGTACAGCACTTTTTCCTCTAACTCTTCAAATAAAGTGGTGGGGATCAAACAGACAGATTTCGAAAATATTTAATATCTCGGGAACGTTTTATTGGAAAAAATTCAACTGGGGATCGTTGGAAAGAGTTTTTTTTGCTCTATCTTACGTGCTAGAATTCATGTATCTGTGATTTTTATTGCGGCCGCTAGATGGCGTTAAAATAAAATAAAAATTATTTAATATCTCAGGAACGCCTTATTGCAAAAAAATCAACTGAGAAGCGTTCGGAAAAGTTTTTTATGCTCTATCTTTCGTTCTAGAATTCAAGTATCTATAATTTTTATTGCAGCCGCTAGATGGCGTTAAAATAAAATAAAAAGTGCTTAATATCTCAGGAAAGCCTTATTGCAAAAAATTTAACTAGTAATCGTTTGAAAGAGTTTATTATGCTCTATCTTTCGTGCTAGAATTCGTGTATCTGTGATTTTTATTGCGGCCGCTAGATGGCGTTAAAATAAAATAAAAAGTGCTTAATATCTCAGGAACGACTTATTGCAAAAAATTCAACTAGGGATCGTTTGAAAGAGTTTTTTATGCTCTATATTACGTGCTAGAATTCAAGTATTTCTGATTTCCACTGCAGCCGCTAGATGGCGTTAAAATAAAAAAAATGTATTTGGATTTAAAAATTTAATACAATACTGCTTAGCCGCTGCGGAAAATTTTGAATAATACACCTTTGGGGTTAAATAGCGCATCTATACGTTTCGACCCTTCTTACCGGTCTTATTGTGTTTTTTAATTCGAAAAGGGGGCGAGTAAAATTTTATTGTTGCCTGTTTATGCCTGAAATAACAAATTGTTGAGGTGAAATATAGGCCCTGATCCCAAATAAATACTCTTTTGAATGATATGAATTTTTAATTGAAAAGATTTTGTTTACTTTTCGTTGGATTTCGTCCCATTTTTTTATTAAACATTTTTGTGGTTGATTTGCTTATAGGCGAGAACGAGATAGGAATAATAGTTTAATTTTTATTAGAGACGTGAATATGATTTTATAAATTTTGCAATTCTGTACCGCTCCATGTATGTATATGACATTGATTTATCTATTACCCAATAAATTTAAAAAAAAATCTATATGAAAAGTACACTTTTTCGGTGGTACAGAGTGTTTATTTTATTATAAATTAACGTGTTTGGTTAATAGATTACAGTTAAAATGTCTAAATTGACAGATTTATGCATAAAGATTTACGACCATACAAATTTATTAGTTACACGGCTACCAAATAGATAGAATGTAACTACGAATACACCTAAATCTGCCATTTTGAGCGATGTGTTTGTTTACCTTCTAAATTTCATTAAAAATTGAAGTACATAATAATAATAATAAAATTCGAGAGGAAATAACCAACAAATTAAAAACATATTATTGCCACGTGTGAGATGGAAATAATACAGGTGTTCAAATTAAATTTACACAGGGTATTCATGTCGTGCAGGACGACCGTCTATACACCCTGAAGCTATTATAATAAAGGATGTAGTGGGTGTGTTTTATTTAACATTGTTTGTATTCAAATTACTTTAATTTAGATTATTTTATGGGTAAAGTTGATAAAATGAGTTTTTAATTGAACTTTTGAATAATTTTTTGTATTAATAAGTCCAGAGAAAGAATAGGGCCAATCTCAAAAAACTTTTCTGGCAAGCAGCCAACGAAAATTACGTCTTTTGAGGTAGGAATTGTTCTTGGGGAGGGGTAAAATTTCCAAAAATGCTCTATGGTAATGAAAATGTACATTTATTGTATTTTCAGCTTTATTGGAGTTTCAGCCCCCTTTATATACGCCCCTGTCGAGAATGATTTTCCCGGATTTTTTTTATTTATCGAAATTAGATCATTCTGAAACGTACTTTTTAGTTTCTGATGGATTTAAGAAGTGGATTCGCATTTCGCTCTTTGCTTTATCAAAAAGAAATTCAAATTAGGTGTTTTTTTTAATAAAAATTTAATGTTGTAATTCAGAAGCCGAGTTTGTAAATAAACAAAGTTGAAAGTCTGAATACTCAAATTGACTTATATTATTTTGGAGAATCTTTCGAAACATAAATTAAAAACAAACAAAAAGCTTTTCGAGCAAATTGCCGGTTTTGACAAAAAATTAAAGTAAAAAAAAGAGGAAAAAATTAGTTACTTTAGCTCCGAAATGAAGTGAAAATAAAAAATTGAGTGATATTGGAATGTATATTTTTCATTTTCTTTGAGAAAAACCTGGAAAATATTTCCAAACTTGTAGAACCACCGATAGAGGACGTAATTGAAGCCATGTCAAAAATTTCCTACATGAAATAGATCATAGATCTAAAATAGTCGTTGGAAAGGGCAAGTTTACGTGAAAATTCAATGAAACATTTCTTATAGAGCATTTTATTGGTTAAAATTTACCTTTTGAAAACTTTTTCATGTCTTTCGCGTACCTTAATAATAAAAGGGACTATTTCGACTCAAGTTATATATACCTACAGCGAGAAATTTAATTTAACATTATGCAGGACAGCCTGATTACTTGTATAATAATAAACTATATTCGAAAGCGTAATGAGAAATAAAAAGGTGTTCGACTAAGTGAAGAGAAGCCAGCACATAAAGCTCACGAAGGTAATTGGTTTTGCAGGCCGCATGTGAAATAAAACCATAACCAGACTTGTCAAATATAACATTTTCAGACGACTGAACCAATAAGATAAATTTAAATTGCCATATTGTCGCTTTTAGTCGGGAAACTTGACTCAAAACGTACATTTTTATAAAATTCCGTCGCGCGATCTTGAAAACTGTTACAGTAATTTGACTGAGACAGGTTTGATCATCCTCCATACAGCCCGGACCTCACTCCTAGCGATTTTTATCTCCACTTACAGCTAACATTTCTCCTTGGTGGCAAAAATTTCAAAGATGTTGACGAGCTGAAAGAACATGCGAAAAAACAAGCGGCAACTTTCCATGAAGAATTCAAAAACTTGTGCCACGCTAAAATTTCGAGAGCTATGGTAAAAATTTGTTTAGTAGTTGTAAATTATTGTACAATGAATATTTTTCCTGTATCTAGAAACGTTTTTTTTATATCAAAAAATAATTTTGGCCTTAAAACTTCACCACTATAAAACATTTTCTCTATAATCTCCCGTTCTCATGCTTTAGTTCATTTCGGAATACGTATGAAGTGTTGGTTCTTGATATTTTTTATTGCTCTGGTCGCTGGACCCCCTCCAAAGACATTAAACAATAACCACTTTGGTGTTTCATCCATCATACTCGTTATTTCTTCGTGGTATAAAATTCGACCTTCAAGATGAGTGAGAGACATAGACATTTCATTGGGGATTTCGCTTTTATTAACCTACTACAATAATTGACTATAAAATACAAATAGTTTCATAAGAATGTGTATGTCTTAACAAAACTTTAATAACAGGAGTTGAAATTGTATATCGTTCATCACATATAACTCACACTGTACGAATTAAATATTAAATAGCATTTATTTTCGTCGACGAACGCCCATGAAAAAACTCTGAAGCGGAGATGTGAGATTAGGTGCGAAACCCCGCTGGGTGAATCCAAGTAAGCGTTGAGCCCAAGAAAGTGACATTTAATTTGTTTTGATATGCTGCTTCTTATAGGCTCACTCGATTCCGAGGTTCTTTATTTTAAGAGCCGACACATTCTCAACATATCTCGCTTGACTCGTTGTTAGGCTTTTGATGTATTGTTTAATTAGTTGTAGGTGGTGGCGAAGGCATTTTGCAGCTCTCTTGTTTGCGTGTGGATTTTCGAATTAGTTCTGCGCTTTTTTTATTTAACACACTAGAGATCTTCCTTAATGACAAGAGTTTATTATTAATAGTATCTCAAGATATCCTTTATAAGTTAGTTTTGGACTTTTCAGTCAAAAAATAACTTTAATTAATTATTACTGCTCATGACAGTTAAGATCAAAATTGATAAACTATTTTCCAAAACGTTTATATACTTATAGAACACGTTACCTTCTTATATAGCAAAAAAAGGATCGTAAATCAGGGCAAATCGCTTCTATGACCTCAACTGATGCTGTCACGACGTAAACGAGCTTAGGATATCTCCCTCTTCTTCTATCACATCGTTTTTTCTTTTATATCTACAGGGTTATTCAAATAGGTCAACTAGTTTCAGTATAATTATATCCTGCAGTGTCATTTATTCACTTATACGTTTGAGTTGTGCCAGGCACTTGAACTGGATCTTTTTACCAGTACCTACTTTCTTTCCAGAAGCTATCTTATCTGCTATATAGGCAACCAGCTTAACAGTAGTTATGATAGTTGTATTATTACCACTCCAAAAAGCTTCTGCTTCCGACTTAGTCTTTGCAAGCTCTTACAGAAGTAGAGTTTCTGCACATTGGTTCACTAGTTTTGCCCATCCTGTGCAGATGCTTCCTCAGGGTACAGGATCCACCCACCAGGTCAGTAGCTGTCTTCGCATTCCAACCAGGACGAGAGTTGAGAAAACTGTTTTTAATCCAATAGAAATTTCAATTATAATACTATGTCTTTTATCCTGTGAAATATAATATCATCCTGTAGAATCCCGACTAATTTTTTGTTTGCACTTTCGGTCCCGTCCTCGGCATGCGGTTCTAAGCCCGCAAACCGATGCTTTCCTAATGAACTGTGAACGCACCCTGACGTTTATAGTTCATATTCCTCATCTTCTTTTCCTACTTCACTTTACTCTCACCCAGACACAACACAGAATAGCGGCACCGTTCGAGATGCCATCCATAAACCATCTTTATTTTGTTTACGTTATAAGTTTATTCTCTAGAGTCAGTTGCACCATGAATTTTCATGCCAAAGTTTATGTACTTTGACTTTTGAAGTCCATCAAGTTTTTATTAAAATTTAAATTAATTGAGACATAATAATGAGTATTATTGACACCCTCTTTTTTCTTATTCTCTATATTATGCATCTATTTGCCCTAAAAGTCGGACTTGGAGAAGTTTCACCACCTATATGTCCTCTAGGGTTGATCGAAAAGCATCTAAAGAGAGTTATAGGTTACAGAACATTGATCTGGGTTGTTGTCTATAAAGTCTAGAGTATTGATCCTTCAAAATAACTCATTGAACACTTTGAACAGCCTATGACTGTTTTTAAGTAGATTACTGTTGAATAAAGAAGGGTTTTTGAATGTACAAAGTTTTCTCATATGGTCCAAATGACTTTTGAGTGAAATATGCTGTGCCTGGGAAATAGATTATGGCGAGAAGGAGTAAATTTGTGGCATTGCAGACTGCGTAAAGGGATTTACAGGGACTCTTTGACTGTTCTTCACGTAAAACTATTTTGGGTAACTTTAAAAATCTTTGTTTGTTCAGTGTTGTATAATGTCAACGTATGGAAACAGTGAGAGAAATAAATCTTTTAAGCACAATTTTCTTTAGTCGTAATTTTCTTAAGAATTTATATTATATTTAATGTTTCAAGACTCCAAGCAAAAGAATGACTTACGATGTTTATTTATAAGAGCACAAAATACCGTGGCGTAAATAATCAATATTGGATCAAACCAATGGTAAATAATAAATTATTGTGATTCAGTGTTTGTGGGAAGGTATATTTTTTTTAAATAGTTTGAGTATGAATCTATTTTGACAGGGAATAGCAATGGTGGACAGAGTATTATGCAATTTTATTTCGCATTGAATTGAAAATTTGAATTTCCTATATAAATCTTGTACTCTCGTGATAGAAAGGCTTCAAGACACATTCTATGCTTAAAAAATTAATCAAAAATACCATTGAAAGCATTATTTGTGTTATTTTGTCCAAAAATACCATCTCAAATGAGACACAATGTCGTGAAAATGATTCTATCTTTTTTTGAAACGAAAAAAATTCTCCTGGTTCGTCCAAAATTTCAAGTATTTAATTACCAAGTTAAAAAATGTAATTTATATCTAGCCGAGACACTCGACTGTTTTTTGAAATCTCCAGACCGAGCTCGATAAAAATCTAGAATTCATTCTCTTGCGGTAACGAGACATTAACTTTTTAATATCATTTCCATTTCCATGGAAACGTTGGAGAAAAATAAAGCCACGGTCCGATGGTATTCCTACTATGCAATAAAAAAAAAACCTACCAAAGACGAAGTTTAGGGACACTAAAAAACTAGTTTTTTGTGAGTTTTGTTGTGACCAATCCATATGATCATCCCTACAGGTTTTTTTCAAATATCACGGCGCCACTGGCAGGAAAAACTAACGTCATAAATCATTTTAACGACATAGTCTAAATTTTCTAAGTACAACGTTTCGTTCCTGCCAAGTAAACCATCACGTTATCTCTGACAAAACAACGTTATTGTACTACCTGATACTTATTGCATGTTTATTGGTAAGGTGTGTTTCTAAAATCTAAATAGTTCAAGGTAATCCACCTCTTTTCAAAGCCCAACAATCGATAAAATAAAAAACAACAAGCAAATGGCATTTAACTGTATTTAGGCAAGTTGCATGTTGAACGCAAGAGACATAATTCATATTTTATATGAGAATGAAACTTAGCAAATGATTGTTGGCAATTCAAAGGAGACGAGGCATTTCCCATGAAAAGACATAATGAACGGTATTCGAATAGACGAGTATTGTCTACTTCATTTATTAATTATTATTGTTACAGTTATTATTTATAGGAAACTTTATATCATAAACTGTTCAATTTAAAGCTTTAACCACTTCCCACTAGCCATCGCAACTAAAACCTGTCTTAGTATCTTCTTAGACTACTCCAAAGGCATGTTCTTACAGTTTTCAGATTATTTTTTTCTATTTTATTCCTATCCGCAAGCACTATAGAGTCGTTTATTCGTATCTGTTTCAACTCTTATTTAATAACAAAGTTATCTATTTCTTTCCACCTCTTTCCAGATAATAATAAGCCAAGTCTACGTGACGTATTGATGAATCTCATGATAAACAAACGTTCTGAGCACACAACGTGACTTTTAACAGCTTCAACAAGTTATAGATGTCAAAATATTATTATTTATTTGTCATTTCTATATCCTTGAAAAATAGGGCGTTGAAATTTGTAGTTGGACACTATATTGGGTCGATTGAAGTGTTACTACAGATTATAAAAGAGAACAGATACGAATCCCGGCAAAACATCAAAGGATTTTCAACTCCGACTTCAATGACCTTGGACCTTTAACTCGGTATGGCCGCGATGTTGCCAGTTTAAGATATTTTCAGAATTTCTTACCAAATTGCAATGTTGACTTGAGGACAATAGCAGTTTCCAGTGCCGGCTCTTTACTTTTCGTTCCGAATATAATTTATTTGGACAGTCTCTGTATGAACAATACACTCCCCCGTGATGTTTATTCATTTTATGAATATAATATACTAATCTACACTATTTTCAGTTAATATTACCACAACCTACAATCGATTAGTCAAATAACACAAATAATATCGCGGATTGACAACCTTCAAACTGAAGTGTCGAAATGGCGTTTTGTATTTTGATTTTTGAGCCAAGCCGTCACGGTTATTGTGCATGGTTGTCAAAGATGGTTTGTGAAAAATAGTATATATTTATGGTATGATTTTTATACATTATAATCTTTTAAATTGTAGAATTCTTTGAATGTTAATGAAATTGATTTGAAACAAGTAATTGTCGAATATTTGTATTTGTATATTGAGGGAAATATTATGCAAATTGATAACCCTGTTGAAAAGTTTCGCGAAGCAGCCCGAACGGAGTCGACATACGACGATGGACCTTTAAATGGGTATGTCCACCCATCTCTCTCTTTTTTACTGTTCTCTGTCTAGCTTTCGCATCCGTTCTCTTTTATAATCTGTGGTGTTACATAAATATTCTTAACCTATCTCAACCAAAACACACTTCAATATTTCGGTATGTTGCAGTAAAAAAATTAATTGGATAAAACAAAAAAGCAGTTCCTGCGGTTTTACTAGAACGCTTCTCCTGCTTTCATTTTTTTTTCGACTTATACCAACTACAACTCAACCATGAATCGTTTCTTTTTACTTGATTAACACCGATAAGAACAATAAATACAATTTCCAGCGGTTTTAGCAGATACAAAATTAGCCGTAAATAATCTCGATTAACCTGCTATTGTTCAAGTCTACTGGAAACCAACCAGGTAACAAAATTGTTGATTTTAATAACCACAAAAATACAATCGAATTAAGCAGGTGTTTAAATTGATTAGAAAAATCCTTAAGTTCCAATAATACATCCACAATACCAACTATTTTATACAAAATACTGTTGGGAGCTTGATATGGACACGTTCTTACACAAAAGAGTCATAGTATCATGACATATTCCTCACAAAAACGTTAAATCCACTTACTTATAGCGAGCAGGTAGTGACCTTGATGAAACATTAAAAGCTGTCAAACTTGCTGATGTTAAAATAATCTGTACACTCTGAATATATCAAGTATCTAAGATGGAACATGTTAATTCCTTAGTAAAACTTTGCGAGGTATCCAATGAGGGTGGTCCGTGCCGTGGAAGACATAACATAACAGCGTTGAACTTCATGTACGGAAATCATTGGACCACCTGTCGAACGTGTTATAAACACAATTTAAAAATAAAGTATGTACAACACTAATGTTGAAAATAAATATACCTACAAGAGATGTTCTTAGAGAACATGGACAGTTTTAAGGATGTTTTAGATTCCCTGGAATATGTTTGTCATTGTCATGTCCATAATGAACTATAAGAACATAAATAAATAATGTTTTTATTAGTTATAAATGAAATAAAAGTATTTAACAAGTAAGCTAACCATAAAATGTCAAAATTTTAAATTATTTATAACTATTTTTCAGTAAGAAAGGGTTAAATCACAGACAAACCGCAATGAATTGTTATATTACAATTTCTCATTGTCAGAAGCTGCAAATTCTAAATTTCTGAATATATTCATAGAAAACTATCATAAATATATCACAATAAATAATTTTCAAAGCCCAGCTGCAAAAAAAACCATCAGGTAAAAGGATCATACTGTTCGTCTATGATCCTAATTCCTTTTTACCCACAAAAATCAACCGTCCCATAAACACACTACCGCGAAGGACAATTCTGGAAAATTTTAAGTAGCAATCAAATTTATTGCCCCCTTAATGATTTTATTGCAACCCGAAAACTGGTAAACTATACAGATGGACAGGAACGGACTGAAATATACCCAGTTCAATAATTTATTATTGGATAGTCAAGACTTGTGTATCCAGTCCTAAAATTATAAAGAAATGACTAGAAAAACTAGCAGTTAGGCGAAAACAAGTCTGGAGCCGGAATATACGGGGTACAGGCGAAGATCGCGATCACTCTAAGCCTAGGGAAACATGCTACTGTCTTTCAGGCAGAGGTAATAGCGGTGCAATGCTGTGCAGAAGAGTTGATGAGACGGGAGCAGCACTAAAGCAGCACTAAAGCGATACGCTCATATAAGATAACATCAAATCTGGTGTGGGAATGTCACAAGGCCCTCAACAGACTAGTTAGTCATACTAAAGTAACCCTAGCCTGGGTACCAGGCCACCAAGGAATAAAAGGCAATGAAAAGGCCGATGAATTAGCCAAGCAGGGAGCAGCGGAGGTCATGATAGGGCCAGAACCTTCCTGTGGAATTGCTAAATGCCTAAGTAAAGGAAGCATCCACAAATGGATAAACAGCCAGGCGTTGCACTGGTGGTATGGAGCCCCAGTACAAAGGCACGCTAAATTATTCCTTAAGAGCCCTTCGGCCAAACTGTCACACGACCTACTACGCCAAAGTCGAGAAACGACGAGGATAATAGTGGGAATGCTCACAGGGCACTGTAGGCTGAGGAAACCTATGCATACAATTGGACTAGCAGAAGACAGCCTATGCAGGTTCTGCCAGGAAGAAGACGAAACGTTGCGGTTTCACTTATTCGGAGAAGAAAAACCGAAGGCAGAGAGCTACACAAAGGAGGCGGTAACCAGGCTATTAAGTCTAATAAAAAGAATAAAGCTGGATATCGAGCTCTAATATAGGGAGGACCACAATAGATCTGCAAAGGTCGCAGTGGGATAGGACAAAGAGCCACTCCAATTCTAATCTAATCTAATCTAATCTAATCTAGGCGAAAACAATATTGTCCGTAGGTTACAGGAGAACACAATAATTCACAATTGGTCCCGGTGAGTGGCGCTACAATCGGGTTCATCTTAAACAACTCCTAAACTGTATGATTTAGATTAACAATTTATAATAATAATAATAATAGACGGATGACGAATAACCGGCGTCATATTGTGGTTGTGGATAGAAAAGCTAAAGTCAGTCCTGCTCTGCAAACATCTTCAGTGAAAGACTGTGAAGACAGTCCAATAAAATCTCATTGTGGACAACAATCTAATGTTTTCTATAGATCTTTGAGGTTGTAGATAACTACTAGTACTGAATACAAAACCATAGTATATGACTTTATGGTTTGATATGCCCTTAAAAAGATTCCATCTGTATTTTCACCATTACTAATATCGGTTTTCGTCAAACCATGATATTTTCAAGGTTGAATATTTCGGAATTGAGTTTTTTTTATATTGTTATAACAACACCCTAAAAGTTTTATTGCTGTGTAGGTTTGTGGATCAAATAATTTTCAAAATAAAAGTTTATTATCCTCAAAAAATCGAGTAGATATACTGAGGGTTGCTTGGAATTAGAAAATAAAACTACACTATAGACATTTGCGTTTGCTTTTATTGTAAAATTATAATCAAAAAATAATTTGATTTTCAAAATATTATTCACTAAGGGAACAAAAAAGAACTATAGTGTAGGTATAAGTGGTATGAGTTTTAAATTTGTTTTTATTTAAAGGAAGATTTTGTACAGCCAATGGCGAAGTTGAAAACCAAATAAAAAACGACTTAAATAAAAGATGTAGCGGCGAATTTAGTTTTTGGATTTCGTTGAATATCAGTGAATGTATTTAATTTTGTAAAATTCGAAAAAAAACATGATACCTACATTCACGATTGTGTCGTTTTGAATTATGTATTTCCAAGAATAACATTGTTCATTTGACGAAGGTTATACAGACAGTTTTCATAAAACGATTGAAAAAAGCGCTGAGTAAGTCTATCTGCAAACATGACTAAGTAAAAACAAACGCCTTTTTGAACTCAAAAAATATACCGCCTCACATATTTTTATTTATCGGGCAGGTGATTTTGCTCATCATATTATAGCATGTAATTTTTCGGATTATATTTTTGATTATTTCTGACGCATCTGACAATTGAAGGGCGTGCCGATTTTTTTCGTGGTAAAGAAAACTTTATTTGGATTAAAAATGGATTCTTTAATTTTTTAAGTTGTCGAATACTATTTGATGTTTCTAAATCTATGTTTCGTTTTATTTCACAGTTTATTTTTTGGTTTTGAATAAAACCATCCCTTATGTATTCCCGTTAACAAATATAGACCCCAATAAACGAAAAGATAACCGAAATTTGCAATGATTTACAGTTAGTCTTGGGGTTGTAAACACCTAAAATCCGATTTACAGTAATCTCTCAAATGTACTTTCCCCGATGCTAACTGTGAACCGTTTGTTGCATTCTCAAAAAAAGCAATAAACAAATAAAATGTTTCGGCGGCGGTTTACGATAAGTTTACCGATATAAGGAACTTCTCTGTAATAAAATTCCGTTAGAAAAGAATGTGACTAATTTATGTTTGTCCAATATCTTCCATAATTGAGTCATTTACTTTAATAAAAAAAACTTCAAATGTGGTTCACATTTGGAAACTTCTCAAATTCAAATGAATTGCGGTTTTAAACTCCTCGCATCAAATTTTCAATATAGTTCAAAACTCACTAACTCTAAATTCCGTTTTCTCTAAGTACATATTGTAGCAAAGTTCCAGAATCCAGACACACACAGATTTCTAGAAATTTCCTGTGTTGATTCCATCAGCGTCTCTAATCGAAAACATACCATGTAGCAATTATTTGAAGAACCTCCTCTCAGGAATTGATGACTGAGACTGAGATAAGAGTAAAACTATGGATTTTAAATATAAAAATATAGTTTATTTTGAATATACCATAATAACTAAACTATCTTTTAGCTGTTAGCCATTTTTTAATCCTCCTCCACTAGGAAACACCTCATCAAATCCACTCTGAGCTTACGAGGAGCAAATCAAACTCAGCTTGGAGAACCAACTTATCAAGAACATAACCTAACTTAGCCCCCAATGATAGAAAAGTTAAAATTTCTTTGTTGTTTGCTGTAAGACAAAGAAAGATTAGTACCACCGAGAGAGAAGAAAGGAAATTGTCTTTCATTATTGTAAACAACACTACCCATTAGAAATAATTTTTTTTAATTTATTAGACGCGCCACTGAATCCACAAATTTTCAAGAAATAAATGTTATTCATCGTAGAAAATTACTGTAAAAGCTAATATGTGACTTTCGGAAACGTCGCTGTTGGCAAGTAGATAATTAAGATGGAAAAGTTTTGCTTTGGAGTAAGAGAGAACGAGAGTTATATATTTACTACGTATAGTATTTGTCGTTTTCAATGTACCACAAGTTCTGAATATAGCAGTAGCTTATAGAAGATGGGTTTGAACACCATTTTGACCACATGTACGTTATCCTTCTGGACAAGCATCCCATCCCATTCAACTTCATTCACCAGATACCGTTTCCACGTATATGAAGTTGTCGCACTTAATTGACATTTATATGTCAGAAGGTTCTTGGATCCAGGAGCACTGTAATCCTCCCAGTTAGCTGTTTGTCTTGCTTCCTAAATATCCCCACCTTTTGCTTCTCCCATTATGTCAAGAAGTGGGGAAGGTAAGTCAAAATGAGGCTTTCATTTATCCATTTTTGCAGGGTACTATTTAGAAAATGGAGAGGTATTTGTGGAAAGCTACTTCACAGTAATGATTTATTATTATTTTCGTAAAGAGGTTAAAAACTTTCAAAGTAATATAAAATCTAGGTAGTACCTCCTGTTAAAATAAAGTTCCGTTACATTTTAATACAACGGACAAGCCCTTAATTATTTTTTATTAGATTTAACTTCGTTAACGCCTTATTCTGATATTTTTTAAATGCACCGGTAACTATTCGGTTTCCCATTCGTTCTGAAATATGGGAATTACCAACCCTAGATCTCCAACTGATAAGCTGAATTTTATTTCTATTAAACATCTATGAGAACATTCAACCGGATTTAATAATAGATATACTGCTCTTAATTAAATATGGAGTTTTGTGGAACTGGTTTAAGTGTAGAATGAAAAAATATGTGTTATGTCATATGGTTGGCTGGTTTTTTGATTGGTCGGTGAAGAAACGACTTGAAATGTGGATGGTGGAGTTTTTTCATAGTTAATAGCAAGATATTTTCAATGAAATTGTATTAAATTAAATATAGCTTAATTAATATGCAGAGGAATTTACTGTCTCTTTTGTGTTAAAAAAAACTATAACAGTTGAGTTTTTCAGAACCATTTCTAACGACAAATAAGCCTCCACCAAAACAATAGAATAGTATATTCTTCAACGAGTGCAGAATGATGGCTATTATTCACGCGGAAGAAGTGAGTTTTGGAATCATCCAAGTGAATATTAGCCATTCTACACAAGTAAAAGACTCTACTTTCTCCACGACTAAAAAAAGAAAGCTTCCAGTGAGGATCGAACCCCAATCGTCCGCGCCAGAGTCAACTATTTCTACCACTAGGCTATAGAACATGTTTATTTTCAAAAAGGGATACGTAACATACAGTTTTAATCGAAACCCTTACATTTATAATTGATAATAAACAACTGTTGTCTATTTTTTCTTTAAATACCTAATACGTAAAATTATGATTCTATCATTATTTTGACGTTTCAAACGACGCGCTGTCAGAATCGATTTGCATTATTTGTTATATTTGACGTTTTAAAAGAGACGATTTGATTGATTCATTTAATTCATTTAAGCGTGAATTCTGATAATAATAGAATGTGATTGGCTAACGAGAGTGAATTCTTTTTCATTATTCACTAGGTGTGAAGAATGTATTATCATTATGTATAGCTAAATATGTAAAAATAATTTGTGCGTTATTATTTAGTCGTGGAGAAAAACAATTTTAAAACTTTGAATAGTGTATAGTATACATGTAATTTGGCAAGAAGATATCTGTAACAAGATGAAAAAACCATTTGTGGCTGTATAAAACTGATCATACAATTTCCTGAGAAAAACACGTTCTTGTATTCTTGTTCGCTATCGTTATTTTCTAAAACTTATTTGTTTTGCGGTATTTGATCCTTTCTTCACACAATAATATAGATGTGTTTCTTTTTCAATACCTTCTGAACTTACTTGATCATAGTGTATACACTGAGAATATGGAATATTGTTTACGATTTTAGAGTCACTGACTTACTCAATTGATAAAACTAAAAATAATAAGAAAAATATTTCAAATATTTG
The DNA here is from genome assembly GCA_963978555.1 of Galerucella nymphaeae. Lineage (NCBI taxonomy): Eukaryota > Metazoa > Arthropoda > Insecta > Coleoptera > Chrysomelidae > Galerucella > Galerucella nymphaeae. The sequence continues at coordinate 13,991,719 of OZ021719.1, forward strand.
TAGAGATCATCGCTTTTTAACTCAATTTTAAATCCTTCTTTAGTATTAGAGAAAATGTGGATGAAAAATGGAGGCAACTGAAGGGTTAGATACAGAATATACAACATTTTAAAAATTACAGACCACCCTGTATATATAAATATATCAACGAATTTGTTTCTTTACTTGAAAGTGTCACTTGGAAAAAGGTTTTTCTTTCATTTGTATGAGCAATAACTGGAGATTAATAAGATAAGATTAATTTTATGACAGAAAATGTTTATAAATATGTCATTTCTGTTTAGTTTATATCAAGACATACCAAATAAGCTATTTTTAATACATTGCTTAGTTTCTTTGTCCATGCTTACTTTTTTTTCCAACCAATAATAACCACAATTTCAATATCATCATTATATTGACACAAATCGAAATCTTCAGGCACACGAAAGTATTAGATAAGTGGCCTATTACTACATCGATAGTAAAATTCTTTAACAAATCACTCGAATTACCTTTCAGTCTGAAACGTTATACCTAAATCAAATTAATTTATAACATCCCACTTGATAGGTTCCTATCTATAAAACCAGAACATTTTTTTATGTGGGATGGAGCGGAGTAAACATTTTATCATTAAAAGTAGGTAAAACAAATCTGAAGATCTAAGATCGTATAACTGGTCATTAGAACATCATGTTACACCCAAGAATTATTTTAAAAAATTACACAGTTTTGGACTGGTTGGAAAATAATATTGGCTTGCGCCTTCCACTTTATCCCTTCTCCGCGACAGGCTGTAACGCGACATGCAACATGCAATAGATAGAAGAAAAAGTATGACGCGATATCCCCAATGAAAATTTGACTTGAAAACCAATCAAAAGTATGCTCCAATTTACCCCACTAATTCATGAGCATTTCCGTTTAATAGCCAACTCATATTTCATTTCCAAATAGCTCGTCATCCAATTTTATAGCATCAAGAATATAAGTTGGTTACAAAAGAATACTTAACTTTTCTTGTCCTCCCTATACATATAACTATTATACGGCCGTTTGAGTGCTGCTACCTATACTAACTTTACGATCTTATACATTTTAAAAAGGATAATAAACAATAATTTTTTATTTTAATCAGCTGCTGTCAATAAATTTTGTCCTATTTACCATCTCTTATGAAGACTTTGGAGAATAAAATATCTTAAATTTCATATATTCTGGTCAAAAACTTTGCTAGTTGGTTTGATATGATGTTGAGGATCCATACTAAGTTGAAAATTTTTCTTTACCATTACACCCTTGTCAAAAAAATGTTCCTACGTGTTTAATTCGGAATTGAACTTGCTAAACTTTCTCGTAGTATGTCACAAAAAGTATTTTCACATTGAATATGTTCAGTTTATTCGCTAGAAACACTATATTATCAGTTACCGAAATATAAACAACAATCCATCACCTTCTTAAATTGAAACATGATAATTCTCAACTTGCTTTATAATACGAAAGAGAGAAAACAATGTTATGTAAGAAGAATTTAATTGACATAGATGTAAGATAGCTTTAAGCAGCCAAACTCAATTATAGAATATGACATAAGTGTACCAGTTCGGCTGTATTAATCAACTAGGCCATCTTCAAGTATTTTGTTCTATGTAGTAACAATAAAGCAAGTCATCGACAATATTTTAACAGTTGTACAATAGAAACAACCAATTTGTACGAAAGATTTATTTAAAAAAACGTGAGATATGGTGCACTTCGATTAGAAACGCCATTTTTGGTCCATCTTTTTTTCTATTTAAAATAAACAAGTTCAAGCTTTTACCTTTTTAAAAATAACGTTAACGTTAATTTAGCCAGTTCTAAGGTATAAACGTGGGGATTTGAGAAACAACAGGTAGGGGAAAGGGTTAGAAACGGTCACAATATAATAATGTCGACCTGTTAGCGTTAAGTTGACATTTTTATCGTTTCCTTTATATCCTGTAACGAAATGAACTTGAATACTTTTAAATGATACTATCGAAGAATACAACATATGGTAATAATAGTTTATATATACATGGTGTTCAAACTAACTGTAAGTATATCAATAACTCGGAAAGTTTAATACTATTCATAGAAACGCCATTTTTTATCCACCAAATCAGTTCAAACATTTTTAATATTGGGACTACTTATTAATTGATCCATTCTTAATTACTTCAACTCGAAATATGGTAATTAAAATTCAACTGAAAAGCTCAATAAACAAACCTTTATGCGAAACAATATTGAAAAGGTATATTCGTGATACCTACATTCGTAGCTTTTGTTGATACAGCCATCATAATGGAACGAGATTGAACCAATTAATTTTTTGAGTTTTCTGAGTGGTTCAGAACACCAAAAATTTCAGGTGAATAGGAAATAATCGACAGAGTAGCCATTCAGCCACTGTAAATATGAATTGGGTTGGATTTATCCGCGAAACAATATGAGCATCACTTAATCAGCGGCGTAGAAGGCTCATTTTGCCTTACTTTTAGTATAGACAGGTCAAGATTGAATAAAAATGTTCTTTACCTTAGGGTATAAGCTTCACATGGAACCTCATATGTCTTAAAATATTTTTACAGCAGCGAAAGCTTTTTGTAGCAAATTATTTGGAAGTTAGAGCTGGCCCTGCGGGGTGTCCAAGACACAAAGTGGATGGTGGTCTAAAAATTGGGAGCAGAGAGCAAGAAATACGCTGGTACAAGACACCTGGATTAAAACAGGTGAGGTAATTCATAAAGTACTTTACAGCAAAAGTTAACACACCATATCGAATGATTTGAATTTCAAGCCTGAAGCTTTCGTACGACTATGTTTAATGTAACTCTTTGCACAGTCCCGAGTGATTTGGTGTCTATTCATAAAAAAAATTCCACAGAGAGAAAGTTTTGCAGTAGGTACATGACTAAAAATTCAATTATTTCCATTTCCTTTTTTTGCAAGTTCCAATATGAATTCTGCCTTTAACCGAATGAGCTGGGGAATACAGAATATTTGTTAAATAATCCTTTGTTCACGACAAATCAATGTTTTTCTCTCAATTCACTTTCTAAATTATGTCCAAAGGTATTTTCGAAACGAAACTAACAAAATTCATTTTGGAAAATATCGAAAACTCATAAAACAAAAGTATGTGTGTGTGCAACCATTACACTTTTGTTTACAAACTCTCTGCTCTTGTTTTTCTTGAGAGGAGAAACTTTTTAAAACGCTGCTATTATTAATAAGGGTGCTTACCCCAAATATGAATCCTATTTTTCTACTTCACGTACCATTTCGCATTCTCAGCATCGCTAGAAACTCAAAACCATCACTTAATCTAGACTATATATTATAACGTAGTATAGCACTATCCACTATATATCTCCCTCTCACTCTTCCCTCGAATGCAACGGCATGAAAAAACAAGTGGGGCTGATTTTACAGAGCTGGACTCAATCCAGAGTGTTCATATTGCTTCAAAAGCTTTAACATTAAGTTCAAGATGGATATGCGAGGTAGGGAAGACTGGAAAAAAGGTGTTCCCTTAAAAAGCGAGACAATCTAGTGTACGTACGGTTCAATTAAGGCAGAGGTGGGTCTAGGAAAAAGGTCATAACTGTTTCAGTAAGCATATTTATGGATTTTACAACGTATCAAACAGCGGAAGTGACGGCGAAATCAAAAGGGAGGTAGAAACATATCATGAGTGAGTATCCCAAAGTGATCAAGTAAAAATTTTTGTTTAGGAATCCTACCAAAGGCTCTGGAGAAATCTAAGTATACAACAGTTTGGTTATTTTATGATTTTACTGAGTATACTACTATAAAGAATAATACTGTTAAAAATTATTAAATATAAACAGGAGCTTCATTCTAATAGGATTTCTGATATTGAGACGGTCCTGTATCATTTTTTATTGCCTGATATGGATTACAATCACCCCTGTATATAAAGATTGGATAAGTTTGATGACGGAAGCATGTAATTTTATAGGAAAAGGGGCCACTACCGGTCATAATTTTTTTCCATCTGAATCGATAGCAGTTTATTCGTCGGCAGATTTCAAAGAGTTTTTTCCGATTGTCCACTTGTGCAATGTTTTAATTCAAAATGTATTAAGCAAAGATTTAGAGCTAATTTCAGGCTACTATCTGGTTTGTGCAGGTTTCTTGGCTTTGGAGCCAGTCAGTTATTGAAAAGTATTTGAAATATTCTCCGTTTTTTTCAGTCAATAACATTTTGATAACCACAAATCTCATCCTGTATATTGACAGACAGGCTCTCGAGGTAAAAATAATTTCTTGTAGGATATTGAACAATGAAATATCTTTTTGTATAACTAATTCAGGAATTTTTACTACCTTTCAATTTTACCATTTTATAATTGATACTTTTTTGGAGTCACCGTTTCGAATTTGTCAAGTAAAAACTTGACAAACTTAAAAGTCATCCTCGATATGATGAAAAGAATATTTTACACTTCGATGGTCTTATTCGTGGCTTGAAACAATGATTTTAGACGTGGTGTTCACTGTGACCTTATCCATTCCTCCAAAAAATAAAAATTATCAGACTTGTTCGAATAGAGAGAGCATCTGTGGAATAGGATGCAAGTGCGCATGCTTATAATGTCAAAATAACGTCTCTCATTAGAATTTTGGTGGAATGATTTTTATCAGCTGTTAAACGAAACTCTTGTGGTTTTGTTTTAGACTTTCTGTTGAAAAAAAAAGAACTAAATAATAAGGAAAGTATTTGCTGTGGTTTAATAACAGTGTAAAATGTTTAAAAAATATTTAACAAAATTTCAATGTACCTACCGGAACCATTACAGACCGCAAAAATATGAATATGTACTTTATATTCTTTGAGATTCTACCCGTAGTTATCCGTTATTTTGAATAAATGCAAACATGTATCTCCCAATATTGTGCAGTCAATTTCGTTGAGGTGACAAATGTAGTCGTGGAAATATTTTATATTCCTTATTATTAATTCAACCTGTGTTTTTATTGATGTTGTTTCCAGTGCCGTAGAAAGGGATTTATCACATCGTAAACATTTTTACACGATTCAATCTCAACCTTGAGCACGCCAATGTAATAATCGAAGAATATTTTATGTTACTGTCAAAATAAACGGTTAAACAAGAATTCGTAGTTTTCGGGATAAGACTTTAATCCGTCTATATTTTATTTAATAAATTTATTGATTGGCTTTCGTGAAGAAATCTCCTATAAGTTAATCACTGGCCACCCATTTTGAATTTTAATTAAATTAGAATATGGTAAATGTGAATTTTTGATGGTCGGCGTTTAGACGCCAATCGAATGTTTGGTATTCATTTAACCAAATTACAAAAAGTATTCAAACATGAAAAATTTCACAGCAATAGTGAGACCAATCATTATTTATAAAGCCATTGCATGGTTTAGTAGGTCTAGCTTATTGAGAACGAGAGACATCCTTAACAGAATTGAAGGACTAGCCTTTTATACATCACAAATGCTTTATCGCGATCATGGTGGTGGTTTTTATCTTCATGATGGTTGAAAGTGGTATCAAAGACTCGGAACGTCTGTTGGAAGCAGTGAAGATCAAAATTTTGGAAACCTTTTCTCAAAAACGAATTAAAGACAGAGGAATCAAGAACTATGAAGGGAGACAACCTTAGGTAGAGAGCCAAAAAGTGTCTCGTCTAAAAGCGCTCTAAGAAGATAAAAATTAGGAGTGCATGATGAGTTAGAAGTGAGTTAGAGTGCCAGAATAGAGATGGGAACAGTGGGTTGGGAATTCAAAAGCCTTGATAATGATAGCAAAGTTTGAATAATAATGTTTGATATTTTACTAAAAGAAGCATGTTAAGTATTGGACTTTACTGGGGGTGGAAATTTGAAGCCAGAAGAAAAAAAATTAATAAAATAGCGGTGGGTGGACGGAGAATCTCGATATTAAATGAGTGATTGACTGAAAATTTCGTTTTTATAGTTGATTAAATCGGAATTTTTTGTTTTGACTTGAGTTACCGTACATAAAAAAGGTCTGTGCATTAAACGTTGGTCCGTTGTCAGGTGATCATGCCCGATCGAATGATCAACAATGTTACATAATGAGGAAAAACATCCGAGACTTTTAGTATATATACCCAACAAATTAAACCTGTTTCTTCTTCATCTTCGACATGATTTAGATGTTATCGTTCGTTTTTTCACTGTGATTATGTTCAATATTCTCGAATAAAAACTAATATTGGGCGGTTCGAAACGTCTAACAAAAATTTACTTCGTCATGTAGCTCAAACCCACGCGAACTCTTCACAATTTCTGCTCTTTTCATCTAACAGGTACGTATCAGAAAAATTCCTGAATACTCAAGTAGATAGTTTTATGGTTTTATTATTGATTATTTTAATACAGAAAAAAATAACGCACTGTATAGACGACCTGGAAAAAATGGTTATTGTATTACATGAATTTTTTTATTTTAAATTTGTTAAATCCGTCTCTGATTATACTATTATTATGTTAGTTCATCTCACCTCGCTAAGTTTAAGCTGATTTTGTTTGGATTGGATGGTTTTTGTAAGCCGGCACACACACATACTCTTTATATTGGTTTTTATTAATGATGCTCTTCAGAGGCGGAGATATGAAAAATGACTATCATAAATTATGTATGTGTTTTAGTTTTTTTATAAATTTAATTAGAACTTATCTTAATCTATAGTATTTTGGACAATCAGTATAAAAAATGTCAGCTGCTTTGTCGACAAAAAAAAATAATAGATAATATTAATCAGAATACAAAAAGAAAAAAATTGATGAAGTTTCAGATGAATTATCCTTTCCGATAAACACAAATAAAAGTAAGTTGATAAATTGGTGATGCACATAAACCCTCGAATATATTCTTTTTTTCTCCCCCAAAAACTAACTTATGGAATATAGATTGTCTTGTCAAAACAGCACTTCCTTACCGCAAAAAATTTGGTAAACAAAAACAATTCTTAGGTTTCCATCACGCTATATCGAATCAGATAAAAGCCAAAAGACCATAATCGTAAATTTTATTGATTTGACTGGAATACAAGAAATTTCTCACATTCGATGATTTAAACCGTCAAGAGAAGAAAAAAAGCAGGTAGCTGAATCAACTTGTGTGGTGGATACCTTTTCCAAATATTCAATAATAGGTATAAAGTATATAGATGAAGCGTGCATGACTTTATTTGGCGTAGAATGAAAAATATAAATAAAAAGAACAATGGACAAGCTAAGTATGGAAAATAAAAAACTCGTTTTAATCACACAAAAATGTTTATGAAATCGTAATCGTGCTTTGACAGGAAAACTCCAGCCCTCTACTTGTGATACGTCGTCGGAAACCCCTAAGGTCTAAGTCATAATTATATAGGGTGTAGCAAGCAGAAATATTTATTTGACAACAAAATGTCGAGCTAATGTTAATTAACTCAGTACTTATAAATGTTTAAAATGTACATTAGTACAACGTTTTTTCAAACTTTGGCAAATGTTGCTTTAGTGTTGCTTGACTATAAAGAACTTACCTCAAGTGATGAAAGGTCCTAGGCGCCACTCTAGCTCCTTTCAATCCATCTATTTGAATAATTATTTTGTATAAACAATCACAGAATCTTCTTATATCCCTTCCCAAACATTTAGTCAGGATACTGAGTGTGGATTTCTCACATTACATTAAGTTTTGTTTGTGTTTCGACCTAAGCTAGCTCCTCACAATCTTGTTGTAGCCTACGCTTCTGGTTTTTTGGTACAGAAGTAAAAAATGTAACTCAGTTTACCTGACTTTTGGGCAAAATATTAACTGTTGACCGTTGGGATCGCTTTTTTTTTCAAATTGAATCCGTTGTATACAATGGAAAAATTAATATGGTTCATTATTTTTAATTTTACGGTAATATTAGGTCGTGATGATAGAACAGGTGAATTTAATACTTTTTTTTTGTATCAGTCATTCATGTAATTTTCAAGGTATTAAAAATTGTTTACGGAGTTTATTTACAAGGTGTAATATGAGTTGTAAAAATAACAAAATGATGTCTAGCCTTCAAGTATAAAAAGGGATGTTTAGAAATAGAGATGATGATTCTTCTAATGCCAAAATTAAGCCCCTGCTCACAAAGGAGAGTTCTTCTTCATGTTCTTCTTTTATTTTATTTCTATGATGTTTTTTACCATTTTTTTTCATAATTCAATTTAATATTACAAATAAAACTAGATTTTTTATGAAAAAATTCGATTTATTATCATAAATTAAGAGATATTTCACATATTTAACAGTCTTGACTTAAATATCAGTAAGATCGAAATTATATACAAAGTACTTAAAAATAATGACTATTAGGCGATCAGTAATTTAAAGATAGAGTTAAAAATATCGAAAATATGTTCTCATAAATAAATTCATTTTTGAACAACTAAAAAATGAATTGATTGTGAAAAGAAATAAAGAAATGAAAACATGTAAATGAAAAACTAACCAAAATTTTTAATCACAACAAAAATAATAGAAGGGATCATTAAAAAAACAAATAAATAATTCGCAAAACGTCAAGAATGTTTTTAAATTATTATATTATCGCCAAACTAAAGTTATTCATGACATGGACTAAGAAAAAACAGGACTTTTTTTATGAAAATACAAGTTTTGTCGCTTGAAAAGGCAGTTAAAATTTAAACATCTGCTTAAAACCTTGACTTGATAGTTTTGTTCACACTTTACATTCGACTTCCAGAATAAAATTAATGGCAATTTCTTTATACCGGCATAAAATAAAAGTTGGATACAAAAGCTATTAGCCACGACATAATTAACATATTTTCCAGTGTGGTTATTTCGAGTGAAATTAGTCGATTCTTCGATACTTTCACATCTATCTTCATTATTAGTACAATTTTTCGTGAATTAGGTACAAATAAATATAATTTATTCAAAATATTTACAAAATATACATCATAATTTTACTATTTTTCATAGTTAGCGAGCGTCCATTAATTATGTATAAGGGAGAGAAGGAGGTTTAGCTGAATCTCACCAATTTGGAGAAAGGGGGGATCTTGGCTAAAAAAAACTTACAGCATTTTATAAAAGGGCATAGGGGGTACAAAAAATCCTTAAAAATGCCTCATGTAATTAATAGACGCCCTTAGGGGGGGAAACCTAGTTACATTCGAAAATGTATATTTATAGAATATATAGAATCAGAATATATTAAGTGAAAACAGCCTTTTTAAATTCGGACCAGTCCTAAAATTGAGAACCAAAATTGAGAAACATTCAAAAATAAGCTTAAGTAGTTATAAATATACTGAGTCTTAATATTTATATATATTTAATTACAGTAAACATCTATATATATAAATTCCAAAAATATTCAAAAATAGTTTTATCGACAAATGAAAACATTATAAATATTATATAATAAACAACTTTAAATCCTCAACAGACTGGCCTAATAATTGTTTAATTACCTAGCCCGCAACTTACACGAAATACGTTCTAGTTTGAGGCGGAGCATCAGGAATTGTGGAATAAACATGATGCGGAATTTCACTCCGCGCTGGCGGATACTGACTATACTGCGGAGGCCGGCCATCAATTGACACGTAACTATGATTCAATTGTTCAGAACCATAATGTTGACTACTTGAACTAGACCCCGCTTCGTCTTCAGTACTACGCGCGGATTCTCCCGACACGTAAGTACTTTGAGTTGGGGTTGGAGTTAAAGCAACAGCGTGCACTCCAGGCATCGGCTGGTACTTGCACCAAGAATCGTGCGCTGTAGGAGCTGGCGTGTAACGCGTTGGAGGCTTACACCTTATTTCTGGAGGCTTCTTATTTCTTCTAGCGGTAGATCCGTGAATTACATCAGGCATTGCGTACCTTAATTTCTCCCAGAATCTCCGTTCTCCCCATCTGGTTACAGTACAAGCTCTTAACAAAGCTCGTAATTCAGGATCCATCGGTTCTAACGGATCCCCGCTCAATATACAAATCAATTTTTGTCGATAAGTTGCTCTAAGTGCAGTTTGAAGCGCTGCACGGAATTCGGGACGAGACCATTCGTTGCAGATGAGTAGAGGAGAAACTACGAACACGACTCTTTTTGAAGCGTCAGCTGCTCCAACCATAGCGTCAGCAAGATAGGAGGCGCCACCCATAAGATGGAGGTCTCTGCAACAACAAAAAATATTTATTAGAGATGGAAATGATCGTGACTATTAGTCATAGATTTTAAATGGGAACATTTTTTATTCAACAAAAGCCACAAACATTTTTTGGAGAGACCCAGATAACTTACTTAATATTTATTAGGAGATTATATAACATGCGAGCTTATTTGAATGTATTTAAGGCAGGCGCCATGTTTTCAGAATAATTTTTCAAAAATTGCTTTAGGATATTGGAATTATGTAACAGATAATGAAACTGAAAACAAAACCGTTTTTTTTTTTCGTTTTTATTGATAGTTTTGAAAGTATTTCAAAGCTACCACGTATTTTCTAATCCCCCTCATGCACAGTTTGGATTTAAAGTGTATTTTCCCAGCAGTATGAATCAAATTATACATGCTAAATTTACTTCAGATCCTCCTTTTATTTAAACGTTCTAAAGCATGGATGTCTTTTCTTTTATACAATGAAAGCAATTTCGTCATTTACTTTACTAAGCTTTTCACACAAAATTCTGCTTGCTCGACATTTGAGACCGTTACCCACATTTTCGTTTATCCGAGCCGAGTCAACTGAAGTGTGCAGTTTTGGTTAGCATTGCACTTTAAACCGTAGTTGTGTAAGATTCTGACCTTTTTTGCAGAACTCTTTTATATACGTCACATGTTAGCAACGTCTGAACTGTCGCCAAAACGATATTTGAAATAAAATTGGATTAAAAATGGTGAATGTGAAAGGATGGTAAACAATGACAGCACAAATTGAAATGTGTCCTTTATGAAAACAAACAATATCATTTTTGAATTTCAATTTCTTGCTGTTTTGATTAGATTTTTGTGTTTTACTGAATGTTTCGGTGTGTTTATTGATGTGGCAACGTCTAATGATGTAGTTTTTATGTCTATTGACATTTTTTGAGGGTGTGCCTTAAATTGAGTGTAATTATGTGTTTTCTTCCATGTTATTCAGTGCTTTTGTTTGTAATTGTGTGTATTTGAATGAAAATCTGCCTGGTTTTATGTTTTTGTCATGTATTTTTGTGTTTTTTTTGTGTATAAATATGTGCTTTTGTGTGAAATTGATATTTTAAAGAATATTTGGGTGGTTTTGAGTAGTTGTGTGTTTTTTTGAATAACATATTGCCCAATTGCTCGATTTCTGATACTTCCATTTGCTTATAAGTGGTTTATTGTGTTTTTAAGTGAAATTAAATGTAGAGACTGGTGAACAATACACCAAAAGTCTGTTTCGAGAAAAACTGCATAGTTCTGAAAATGGGCGCCTCTGCCTGTGAGATATTATTATTCAAAAATCACTTTAGCAATTAAAACTTAATCATTTTGCTGAATACGTCAAATGTCATACTGATGTTTAAGATGGCTGAATATTAAAGCTTATCTAAAGGATGAAGATAATTGCAAATTACTGAGCTCTCGTTCACATTCAAGCAAGTACCTTTAAAAAAAATAATTTCATGTCCATAAACTACTCAATACACTGTAAAAAATGTTTTCCAAAAACATGTTGTGAAAATATTTGAATAAATTATTTATTTATGTTCATTTGGGCTTGAAGCGCATTTCGAGAAACCCTTTCGACAAATATATTTATAGAAATAAACAGTAAACAATAAATATTTGTCCACTAATCAATATTGATCGAGTTTGTTCAAAAAATAATAATAGTTTATAAATTATAAACAATTACCTGTAATGTAGACACAGAGTATGTCCGAGCTGTTCCAATTCAGGAGCTATAACTCTAGAAGCTAAATCTTCATCTTTATGACTGTAAACCATATAACAATCATACAGTCTGTCCCTATCTTCATCACCATCATGTTCGCCGTTAACGTCTTGAAAAATTCTCACCCCGTATTTAGAATGCGCCCACAATTTAACTTCTTGCCGGAACACGAACATTATAGCTACCAATAAACACACAATGATCACCGCCACCAGAGTAGCCGCTAAAAGTGGCACGTAACTACCGCCTCCGAATAACTGGTGACTTTTTATAACATCCCGTTGAATCACCGAAGTCGCAATGGCATTGTCCATGTCCTCGCACCGGTGAATAACATCGGCGACAGTTTCGGAATTGTCTAAATCGGCACAATACATTTTAGCAGGATTTCCACCTGTCTCCCGAATCCAGGCTACGAGACGGTTTAGAGAAATACAATCGCAAGACCACTTGTTGCCGTCGAGGGTTACGCGAGGATGCGAAACGGATTCGACGTTAGTCCACGGGACGAAATCCACGATTTTATTTTCGTCCAATTTCAACACTTCCAGATTATGCATGTTTTTAAAAGTATTGTTGTTAACGTAACTAATTTCGTTGTGGTCCAAATAAAGTTCGTTTATATTTTCTAATTGATCGAATTCGAAGCCGCGTAATTCTTCCAATTTATTATTTTCCATGTGTAGAATTTTTAAAGAATTGGCTCCGTTAAAAGTGCGATTGTGCAAAGCTCTAACGTTACTATTATTTAAAAACAAAACTTCCAGTTTTTTCTTTCCAATGAAAACGTGACTACCCAGCTCTCCCAAGTCATTACCGTCCAAGTATATCTCAGTAGCGTCCATGGGTATTTTTTCCGGTACATCGTTATAATCAGCGTTACTGCAATCCACGACGTTGGAACTCCAGGTGTGATCGTGGTAGCAAGTACAACGATCTGGACAGGTCATTTCGCAATCGCAGGCATCGAAATCGCAGCAGTGACAAACTGGGAAACAATGTGCTTCGTAAGGGCATAGAAAATTCGAAGGTTTTAAAGATAGAAGAGGTTGAGGAGGCGCGCCTCTGGAATGAGCCAGCTCGCACGTTACCGCATCCAAATCGAGTACTTGAGGGTACTGTCTTAAGTTACTCAAATGATTGATTCTTAGAAGCCATTCCATCTTACAATCGCAATAAAAAGGGTTGTCTCCGATATAAAATTGCGGTAAATCTTTGTCGTTGGTTACCGGACTTAAACTTAGCGCTGCCAAATCGAGAAATTTTATTTCGTTCCCGTACAAAACAACTTTTTCCAAACCTTTTTTATTGTTGAACGTATTAGCGTGCACTCTCGCGATTTTGTTGTTGTTTAAAAACAAAGTTTCTACACTGTCAGGCACTGAGTTTTCCTTTATTTCCGTTATTAAGTTATAACTAGCGTCCAGCATTTTGATTTTTAAATTGTTTCTAACGTCGTAGTAGTTCGCTAACTCCGGTACTTGGTTATCGTGCATATCTAGCCATTCAAGACTAACAGGTAGATGACTGAAATCGAACCAAAGTAATTTATTCGAAGAAACGTTCAACCAAACAAGAGTTTTTAAATTCGTGAAAACACCGCTGATATCGGTTAGTTCATTGGCGTCTAAACGGATAGCTTTTAACGTTGGATTACTTGAAAACGCACTTTGTTCGACGAATCTAATTTTATTTGAAGCCAAATTTAACACTTGCAAAGACGGTAAAGTTGAAAAAGCGTCTCTCGAAATATTAACAATGTGGTTGTCGACTAACCTTAAACCGTACAGCATTTCTAGACCTTCGAAAGAATCGTTAGTTACGGATTTGATATGGTTCTTACCCAAATCTAAGGTTCTTAAGAAACGTAGTTGTCCTATACCAGGCGGTACAGTGCCTAAAATATTTCCATTTAAAATTAAATCTTGTAAATTCGTCACGTTTTCGAAAGCTTTGGGGTGGATGTATTCTATTTCGTTGGAATCTAACAAGAGTTGATTTAAAGCGTACATTCCAGAAAAGTGGTAACTTTCAATACGTACAAGATTGTTGTGAGTCAATATCAAAGCGTGTAAGTTTTTTAATTCCACAAAAACTCCTTCAGCAATCGTACTTATCTTATTATATTCTAAATTTAATATCTGCAGCGTGTATAGATCTTTGAATAGCATCGAATCGATTTTAGTTAGTTGGTTGTTGGCTAAATTGAGTACAACTAATCTCACTAATCCCGAAAAAGTATCTCTCTTCACCCAATGGCTTGTCAACTCGTTATATGACAAATCCAAGACTTGTAGTTGATCCAATCCTTCCAAAAGTCCTGGGGCTAGAACACTGAGGGAGTTGTTGTGTAGATATAGATGTCTTAACTCTCTAGAACTTTGAAATAGTTCTGGCGGTAAAGCGACTAGACAGTTGCTTGATAAATTTAAGGAGTTTAGAGAAGTTAAGCCGACAAAAGCACGATCTCCTAGAGTTGAAATTGCGTTATTTTCAAGATGAAGCTCTTCCAATGATCTCAGTGCTGAAAATCCGTTATCTAACAATGATATTATATCGTTATGGGATAAATCTAAAACTTCCAAGTTGCTAGCACAAGCTCTACCGGGTGCTAAAGGTCCACTGCCCCAATCGGAAAACCCTAAAGCTGAAGCGTTTTGAAGTTTATTCCTTGTTAGATTTAAATGGTTTAAATTGAACAACGGGCAAAATAACTCTGGAGGTGAGCTCCAAATATTATTATCGGCTAGATCTAAACTTCTTACGTCCGCTAACCCCCTGAAGCTTTCGGGATGCAGTTCTAGATTCATAGCTGACCATTCGGAATTGTGAGATCTTAGAGATAATTTTTTCAAGTGTCTAAGTTGGGAAAAAGCTCCTGCCGGAATGTTACGAATTTTGCAGTTTTCGATCCTCAGATCTCTCAAGTGTTTTAAAGACGATAAAAAACTACCTTGTCGTGCTGTTTCTAGCGAACTTTCAAAAAATAAAACGTCGTTGCATTCCAACTTCAACACCGATACTCGATCTGAATCCGACTGAGTTAAATTTCTAATAACGAGCTCGACACTATTAATAGTCCTAATTTGACAGTAGAGCACAGGTTCTTCTCCACTTACATTGACATCTATCAGTTGCATCTGCCATTCGCAACCTCTTGGAGGAATGTCCACGTTGTTGAAACTTTTTCCAAACACTGTCACTAAAAAACCACTAAATATTATTAACCAAAACATCGTAACGAAATCTACGAAGAACTGTTCATTTATATATAAAGTCTTTCTGTTATTGAATCATCACAGACGTTTAACTGTCGCGCGTGGAGTTATCGAGCTGCGAACGACACCTCTTCGCCGCTCGAAGGTCTCTGGTGAACTGACGTTCAGATGTTTTAAGAACTGTTGCGTACGGTGTGAGTTCAGGAAATCTCAACTCCACCTACATTTATCCCTTCTCCCGAATTCCTGCTGTTATACCGCGTTCTGAATGGATAAAATCACGTGGCGATTACTGAATTTTACAATGTGCAAATTGGCAGTAACCCCCCACCATATAATTATTTTTAATTGGCACTTATGCACTGTGCGTTTTCAACTTAAGAAATAATATTTGTGTTTATTTATTTGACTGGCGGAAATTATCTACTGCATAAATCATTTTATGGTTTATTAATTTGTGTTTGCTTTGTCGTTAATTATTTTATGAATATTTTTTACTGATTTATTAAATAATTTATTTATTATTCACTTGTTGTTGTACTTATGCTAAGCCGACAAATCTTCTAGGAAAATTAGGGGAAATATTGGAAGTTTTTCCAGTTTTAATAATGAAAACAATCTTGAAGTGGTAAATTAGGAGTCATAAAACATTTTATTTAATGAAATTATTATTTTTTATTTAAAATAAAAGGATGTATCTTCTAATGGTCCAAATTTCGGACGTTTAGTACATGAATCACTCATTTTCACGAAAATTTCCCAAATACAATCATCAAAGACGGAACTTTATATCAATATTTCTCAAAATATGTGTCCAATTTTTTGTTTTTCTTCCTGCGAATTGGAAAACAATATAGAAGCTCTTCGAAGTCGAGAAAAGAATTTGTCATATCCTAGTATATTTGTGTAGAATTGTTGTTAATTAATATTTTCTTAATTAAATCTTACTCGATAAATACCAAGTTCCTAATTACAATTAAAAAAATAAATCAAGAATTAGAAAAGTGTTCTGTAAAACATTTTTTTGCAATTTCTGCTATTTTAATATTTTGAAATTCTGATTAAAATCATTGAATTGCTAGTAAAACTAATCAATTCTTAATTTTTATTATTAAAAACTGTCAAAATCAAATTTTTTTGTCGTCAAAACAAAATTAAATGTAGAATAATTTGCTTCTCTACGTCTCTACACTTCTTTTAAGGCTGCAATGTTCATACAAAATTACCTACTCATTAAAATTCCATCACATTCATATTTTGGAAATTATATTTTGCTCTATCCAAAGTTAAATCGGAACAAAGTAATAATGCATGTAGTAACAATACAAAATTCTTCAAATTTTACAATTAATTATACATTCAATTCTATTTATTTTCATATTGTTCTTTCTGTTCAAAGTTTGAAGATAATAACTAATAAATTACTGTATTTCCTTCATTAATAAATGTGGTTGTAGAAAAAATATTGTGTACAACTTGTAATATAACTTTTCCCACTGGATAGCTTTGCGCACTAGTTGAACTTGTTTATATATTTGTTTTGTTAATAATAAATTTATATATCACTACGTCCTTAGCGAATACATATTTATGAGTGAGAATAATTACCAAGTTTATAATTATTTGCATGCGGCGTATTTTAGAATAACCGGTATAATTAATTATAAACAAATAAGGGTTTGGTACTTCTCTGAAATTTTCTCACAATGGAAAAATCACTGTTATTTATTCAATATTATCTCGAAAATAAGAGCACACAGATATGGAATAAAGATTATCTCATAATTAAACTAAAATCAAGATGTTTATGTTTCACTCCTAAAGTATAAAGTTTTATACTTTCTGTCATACAATGGTCTTACTTACTTTCCACTAACTACCACTAAAATATTATCTGAGTTAATTCATAAAAATAGACTAGGTCTCCATCTATTGTTGGATAGATTGACATCATAAAAATTGATATCCAGCAAATCTATTTGAGGCTGATCACTGCAATGTTTAGGAGGAGATGCTGCTATTGCCCGATAGATGTCAAGGTAAGTATCCACTGAAAAAAATGAAATTTCAATTCAAAAAATGATATGTAGAACTAAATATTTAATTACGACAGCTTCATCTGAGTTCAATTTGAAAGAAATTGTTCATTAGAGTCTTCTTAAAACCTGTTTTGCACTTATAGTTTTGCAAATCGCTCTTATTTTACTAATAAAATGTTATTAAAAATCTGGATACCCTGTATTGTATTGCAATCTTAAATAATTTATAACAAAATTTTAAATAATTGTATACATCGCCATCTAGCCGTTATCGATGTTATTTTCAATTTTATCTTCAGCAGAATATGAACTATTTACAGAAATGTTCAATCTCTCTACACTAAACACAGGACAGTTCATCTATTTCTCAATAGATGTCTAAGTAAGTAACCACTAAAAAAAATTTTTAAATTTTGTTTAAGCTCACCTCAGATTTGTTATTTTGATATTAAATTGTATAGAATTAATAAATTAGAGATTAAATCTGAAGTATTTGAAAGATGGTAAGAGTTTATTTTTATGACAGCTCAAATTTATATCTTCTGGAGTGAAACTAGAATTTTGTGGTGCTAAATTAAGATTATTTTAAAACCAAGTTGTAAGAAGCAGTATTTGTATTCCTTTAGAGTTGTTGATTATTTTTCTGTTACCCTTTTTCACTGTGGAAAGATATTGAAACTGAGACTAATAAAGAAACCTTCGCTCTACTTGAATAAATTGCTCGATTTTTAAAGGAAATATTAAATTAAATATTTCAACTATACATTTATTAAATATAACAGTCCCAAGTAATTTTTTCTCGGCTATAGCTTTCAAAGGAGAGGCGAAGCAGAACAATTTCGAAATCGTTTTGAATTTACCTCACGTTCACCGTTTGGCGTTCCGATTGCAGAAAATATATTTTAAAGTGGTGGTAAATTTACCTTTAAAAATACTGCTTTGTGTTTCGCCGGCAAACTCACGTTGTACTGCCTTTGTTGCGGCTAGGAAAGAGGCAATACTGTCGGAATGAATGAACATTTTCTGACAGTGAAAAGGGCATATTAGTGTAAACACGACGTGAATGTAAATGCCATTTTTTCTTTTTAAGGGTTTCTTTTTTGAGTTTAGCTTAATTCTCGTCTCTATTATTGTTCGGGTGATTATGTTTTATGTTTAAGGGTGATTAAAAAGGTTTGTAGTTATAAACGTGACAGTGACAGACTTCTCTTTGAATATA
This sequence comes from Galerucella nymphaeae, assembly GCA_963978555.1. Classification (NCBI taxonomy): domain Eukaryota; kingdom Metazoa; phylum Arthropoda; class Insecta; order Coleoptera; family Chrysomelidae; genus Galerucella; species Galerucella nymphaeae. The sequence goes on from OZ021719.1 coordinate 14,010,156, forward strand.
ACAGAGAGATAGTATGAAATTTGGAAGCAAAACAGGTGCATAATCACATTTTATTTAATTGAAATCTGAAATCGAATAATTTAACCGAACCAATCAATATCTAGTAGAACTCCATTCCGTTAAACTCCTGCAAATATTCACTAATTTCTAAAAGGACAGTTCCACACGTAGTACAAATGTGAAACCATCAACACCATAATTTTATCAACCATCGAGTAGTATCGAGAAACAAGTCTGCTCGAAAATTCCTATGTAAAACAGCCACAAATCAATCCGCACTGAAATTTGTATCACGTGAACCGTACTGGATTTACACACGATTCAACAATGTTCCCTCTATATTCAGTAATTTGATTTCGGGAACAATTATAACGAATAATATGTTCAACTTCTGATAGATGATAGATTTGAGGTAAATTCAATAGAAAGTACGAATAGTTTTAGAATAAAATCAATATGGTTAAACTGCATAATTAATATAAGGTTTATCAAACTTCGTACTATTAGGTAAGCATAACAAACCCGAATTTTCCGCGTCAGTAAGCTTCTAAACGTAAAGCAGAGCACTGAAAACAACCAACCCAACCCTCATCAAAACATTCTGATTCCCATCCACCACAAGACGTTTTACCAAAACTCACTTACTCTTTCTAACCCTGCAATATCTTACTAAATCACCCCTATAAACTCCATTAACCCAATTTAATAACTCAGTGGTCAAGAGTTTAAACCCTGAAGCGTTCTACAGAGCACGAACTATCAAGTATTTAGAAGACTTAAAGCAATGGATGGAAATCCCATCCGCAGGAGCGTCCTTATGTCAATAATTGAAGGAACAATAATATCGATAACCAAATTTGGAATTGAGAATATTCCTTTTCGTTATTTATTTCTTGCGCTACAATCGTGGTTCTTATTTTCTAGAATGGATTTAAGTTGTCAAAACATAACCTAACAAATTTCATGATCATGATCGGCTCAGGACAGGTGGTAACTTCATTTTGTTTGACCTAAGGCATTAATTGACAGGTTTTGACGTGGCGTGGTTTGTTGGAGAAGGGTTGAGGAAGCTTTTAGTTGAAAAGTCGTTCAGTTTGGACAAAGATCCATACATTGAAGGCTATTCCTAGTTTCGTGTTTTATATAGAAAAAATGTCAAACTATCTTTATTGCTATAGTTATACTAAAGAACAACACTTCAATGTCAAAATGGCTATAAAGTATATTGAGATTTATATTGCATCAGGTATAAAGCTTCTCATGACGTATAGAACGAACCAAAAGTAATGTCAGTAGAACTAGAGATAATTAAAGATTAAAATGATAAATTGCTCAACTTCTAGAGCTACATTTGAGTTAAAATGTATAGGTTATGATCTGGATAACACTTTTAAAGATTAATTACTACAGAAATGGTGATAAATATTTTGTTTATCACTTTACGTCGGGATAGATTTGACGTAGCAATACCAACCTTTGGTACGAGAAAAAAAATTAATGAATTGCGGAATGTGTGAGAAGGGACAGTGTATAAAACGTATCCATAAAATGAATCGACAGAACATAATAATGCGACAGGACGATACAATAAACAGACCATTCTGGGCGAATTCGATAGCGACGCTCGCCGTCGCGGCGACAAGGGACGTGTCTGTTGAATTTTCAATAAAAGTTGTAGAGTCGAAAATAATGGGACGTTCCCGAGTTTTTGTTCTATAAAAGGGGATAAAACGAAATAAAAAGGGTGTAGGATTGAATTGGAGGTTTCGGGATCACGGTAAATTTTTCAGTATTGGTTCTACCTAAAAAAAGGTGTAGTCGAAATTGATTTTATGATGTTAAAAACATTTTAAAAATTATATATATATATTTTATGAAATAATTTAGAATCCATTTAAGGAAATGTCGAATAATCGAACCATTTATAGTCTTCCTTTTCCACTTACGAGCAAATCGAAAATCTTGTTCGACACAATTCAAAATCTGCATATTCCCGAACCGCTAACCCATTACATCGAATACTCTGGACTGTTATTCTCTTCTTCATTCAACAATCTACATCCATCTATTCACTATCGACCAAATCAATACCATTGTCTGAATCACACTTTGAATAAATTTAAGGCAAAGCTTAACCAACGCTGTGTAAGACTGTGAACCAAAATGAATTTGCAGCTGTGATAAATCGATTGGATTATTATACCGAGAGATATCAAAATGATCACTTCTAAGTGAGGGAAAATATATAATAGTAGAAAGGAAAGCATCTAAAGTTTCAATAACTTCAATTTCTTCTGAACCACAGTTGCTTAAAGTCACTATAGGATGTCCCCATGTGTTCACTAACGCTTGTTTGGCAGCCATTGTTCCTGTCAGTAAGTTGTGAGTATCGGAATTATGCCCAGTCAAGTCCAGCCTCAATTTTTTACACCAGTTGGTGTAATTCTGTTCCACAGGATTTTTCTGATTGATATGCGTGTTGGTTTATAGTGAAGTTGCCTTCTCCATTGTCTTTAATAAAGTTATTAGCCTGAATGACCGTGCCTGGTGAAAATCTTCAACTGGTTTGGCAATAATTGGCGCAGTCAATGGGGTTTACAAGAATTCTATCAAGGTATTTACCCACTATGATTGAAATTAACATTATTTTAAAGGTTTTAAATAAGGGGTGGATATTTCCTTTGGAACAAAATAAATATTTAAATTTCAACATTAATTTTACGCATGTTAATAAATACGATTTATCACTCGATCCAAACGTTTCAGTATAATTGTACCACCCCTCCAGGAATTATGTAAAATCTCACGTTCCCACGCACGAAAGGGGACGGAAATATTTATCCTAGAAATGTATTCTGTTACGGATCTGTAACACGTGGACCTGGTCGTGATGGATGTGAACCATATCGATTGGTTTCGTTTTGTAAACATGATCCGATCCACTTCGTCATCAGTGTTGGCAGTGGCATAGTTGACTACTGAAAATTCGAATTACCCATACAAAACCAATGTTACTTTTGTTAAAAAGTGTAACGAAATTGCTTAATAATCCATTGCAGTGGCGTGCTTCTATAAAAAAACAACAGATTGGATTGGCCAAAGCCTCGTGGTATACCCTGTATATGTTCATTAACATTTTGGGCACCTCCTATACACATAATATAAAATTTCAGTCATAAAATGATCCAAATTTATGAATACCCTGTATAATATATTATATTGTATGTATTCATGAACATGTATGTTTAAATGAGAAACTCGTTACCTCTCTCCACCAAAATGTTGTCATATCCTCGGAAGTCGCTTAGAAGCCAATGCATTAGTCTTATCTTTATAACAAATTTTTCTTCTAAGCTAGAAAAATGCACTTTTCCCATTATCATTACTGTCATAGCAGGTGCTTCAAAGAACGTGGAAATTGCTCTAAGGCTAGCTGCATATAAAGGAAAATTGGCATTTTCCAATTTCTCTCTTATGGAAATAAGTTAACCCAGTTTAGGAAAAAGTACAAGAATTGTCTCTGGGGCGCTTAATTTTGGATTTCGATATTGGAAACGAGTTTTTCTCTAGAATCTCTGATGGAAGTTCGTAATTTCTTTTTTCTTCTGGAATTTAAAGAGATTCCAATAAAGCTATAGTCAACGTGTGAGAATGTATATTGACTGGAATAATATATTGAAATCTTAATGAAAATTCCACTGAAAGGGTCACAAATACTGTAGTTTGGATATAAAGAAGAAGGGAATACAGTGAAACACAGATCAGAAGAATACCCAGAGGATATAGAGGTCTGTGGTGACTGAATCAACAAGAAACAGATCAAAGCCAAGAGAAAAAAAGTAGGAGCAAAGCCAAATGCGCAAGACTTACCATTTAAAACTAGCATATCTCTGGAAAAAACTCTGGATAATGGTGCTTATAGTTGAAGATACTTAATTTTATTCATATCCATCACAAAAATTGTGCCAGAAAGATACTACAGGTGATGAAAGAACATGAAAACGACCAAACATTAACGATTCAGTTATGCAGATCAATTTTTTATTCTATTCCGAGCGGCACAAAATCAAAATTGTTATGAATGAATGAAATTTAAAACTGACGCATGAAATTTCTTTTTTTTTGTTAGCATTTATTATGCAGTTTTATGAGCATTCGTTCGTGTATTGTGCTGCTGTGTTATTATTTCTCCTAGTTTGATCTTCTCTCGTATTTATAAACACAAATAGTAACTAGAAAATCAAAAATCAGTGTGGTGCTTGTTTAAATTTCCATTATAAAGCAGGAAGAAAGAGCGTTGGAAAGTGCGTTGCTAAAAGCAATTTTTAGTAGCGTGAAAACATCTGAGAAGTGGAGATGAAGAACAAATGAAGAGGTTAATGTGGTAGATTAGGCTAGGAAAGAGTAGCAAAAAAGGCAATGAAAAAGACTATAATTGGGTAAAAAATTGCCAAAAAAAGATGGCTATACGAAGCATAATTATTTGTCTAAAAAATAGAGAAAGAACTGATATATCTTTGACTCTACAGTTTTATTGATTTATTTATTAAAATTTTAACCCTACACCGATGTCACTGAGCTAAAATACCATACACACTGACGGATGTTTGGCGTTAAGCCAGAGCCATTGTTTTCTCGTTTTATTTTTGTTTTTAAAATAAATCAAAGATCTTTATTTTTAACTGAGGGCCAAAAAATTAAGCTCTATATTATAAGTTAACCTAGAAAATATTGTACGGATTATTTAGAGCGCAAGAATTGGGAAACGCAGCAATGAATTTTAACTAGAGGTCCAATATTTAAAGATGAGGAAGGGTTTTTGAAAATATTTGTTGAGTAGTGGGAAAAATTTAGTCTAGAGGAATTCAAATAAGAAAGAACGTTATTACAATAATTATTTCAAATAAAATTGAAAACATCTCGAATAATATAATACGGAAGTTAAAATTTTAAATGATTTGTTATTTTATAATACAGAATGTCTCTTAATAAACTGTCCATAAACGATAATTCGACGTTTATAGTTCAGTTCTAAATACTGTTTTGTGTAAAGTAAAGAAACAATAACCCATTTATAAAGAGTCGTTGGGGCAGTAAAATATGATCACTGCCGCCTCCGACTACACGGTTTTGGGAACGGGACCGACAGAGTCTCATTAAAACCGTCGCAAATCATAATTTCACCAACTGTTACTGACTTAAATTGTACGTTTCTACTGAGAAAAGGTCCGGATTAGGGTGAAATTATTGATCAAGCTTTTATTTAAACCTTCATAAACTTTCTTCTAAAGTTCAAAACTATATTTTATAGCAAATCATCTATTACTTATTATTTTCTGAAATACAAAAGGCACTTGGAAAGCATAAAAGCTCTTAAAGACCTTTATTGCTCATTTGTTTTTCGCCTCTTGTACTATTCCGGTTCCTTTCCACTCGACTCGAAATCATATTTACCGGAGAAATTTCGAAAGATAACTCTCAACTCTCGGATCATTTTTCTCAAGTGCCCAATTTGTTCCGTAAATACCACAACTAGCTAAATCAGTGGTGGGTGATTAGTCGTTTTAAAGGGATACGCGATTATCAATAAAATCAAAATTAACGTTGAAATGAACACTTGGAGGGATGATGCTTCTTTGGAATGAAATTAGATAACATGGGAACGGACATAGTCAATCATTCTTTTCGTCTTACAATTTGAGGATATGGAAAAAGAGTTGAATCAAAATTGCTGCTAAGAAAATGGGGAGGTACTAACCTCCTTCATCTGTCTATACTTCCAAATTTAATTATTTGTTTTACAAATTTTTAAAACGTCTACGCTACTGTCTTTATTTTTATCTCCGCTTTTCAAATTAGCCGTACTCGATCGTAGTTTGCTGTGAAATCAAATTGCCGCTAAAAGCCTGGAGACTTGATCCTAAGTATTTCAAAGAATTTTTTTCCCTTTTCGTGATTTTGAATTTTTTCGTTAGAAAATTGCCAACGAATCTGATTATGGAGATTTTCAGAAAATATTGAAAAGAAGATGTAATTATTGGTCTAGACTATGGAAAAAACTTGCACATACTGTAATATTATGTGATATATAAGTGATAGATCAGCATTCAAAAAGTATAAGCTTTGCGAACCAATTCAAAGATATAAATAATAAAAATTGGGATATCCCATCTTATTGCATAGATCAATTTCCCAATATATTTATATAAAAGCTATTTAACAGACTGTTAAAGAACGTCAAAAGTTAAGGTAACTCATAATCAATCATTTTAAGGGTATACAAGAGGCACAATCTTTCCATAAATAAATTGATGACGAAACTTCTCATACTTTTTCATCCCATATCTGACATTTATTGAGCATCTTATCAAAAGACTACTTAATGTATACCAATATTTATGAACACTCGTTGATAGATGTGGTCAATACTGATCAGTTCAGTCATTATTTGGATAGTTATTAGCAAATATTATTGCTATTATTCTGGAGACACTCACAAAAGGCAACAAAATTGCCGCGTACTGGGTTATAGGTCATTGTTGGTGAAGAAATAGACAAAGACTTCAGAACAAAGACAGCTAATTGCTCCGATTATTCACTTCCTACAATCCAATCTTGTTTTTCTACCTGGCTAAGCTACACCATATACACCCCAGTATATACAGGGTGTTTCATTCAGAAAGGCCCTAACTTTAACTGTAGATGGGGATCACTTTGGTGGTTCCAAAAACCTATATTTAATGTGTCTTCTGCACTTTATAACCGAGATACAGGGTGTTTTATAAATTTATCCTATTTCTTTCGAACCTCATAACTTCCGAGTTACCCTGTATATTATTTTGAGATTTGGTACACGTAATAACCATTACCTAGAGTTTCCCCATCTACATTTAAAGTTAGGCCCTTTCCCAATGAAACACCCTGTATTTAATTATTCCCGATTTTCTCGAGCTCAGCCTCCCAACAGCCGCATAGTAACACATAAAAATTTACTTTTCCACTTTATCTAAATCCGTATTATTCTCCATATTACATTTTCCACGGTTTCCACTTCGACTATAACTAACAGAGACTCGTCTTGAAAAACGATCGTCAGTGGAACGTGTAACAATAAAATATACGAATGCAAAATTACTTCCTCTTAATGCACTACGAATTCTCCATACTTTTCAGTCATTACAGAGTGAGAAAAATCCTGGATTGGTGGAAAACGCAATATTTTTAGAATATAGATGCATTTTTCAGGACTATATCCTTAAAATTTACCAAAAAGTAAGTCTTTCAAATTCTTGATACACTCGTAGTTATATGCTCCTCCTCCTCGCTTAGGCTCTTTTAGCGTCTACCAATAACTCAAAGGTGAATCAAAAACATTAGAAAATGAGAAACTACAAGATATTTTGGTCCTTAACCAATGGGCTATGTCATAAGGGTGATAAAGTAGAAGACAACCTAAATATAATGCTCAAGAACGCCACTGGACACCAGAAACGTTTCTTGAAATGTTAATAATTTATTTTCTTGTTCCCTACAACGTTCATCAAGTACGTCACTGTTTTAACAGTGTTTTCTCTAACAAGAAACAACGTTTAATCTACATAAGCTCACTGATTCAAGCATTGGATGTTATTAGGAAATTTCTTGGCTCACTATGTATCAGTGAAAATAGTTCTCAGAAATGAGAAGTATGCTCGAAAAAGATATCAAGACACCTCATAAAACAATGTCGCGATTCTAAGGACTTGGCAGAAATTCATTTCGACTTTATATTGAAGAAAGTGGCAAACATACCGATTTTAAATATTTCAAGTGAACAAAGAATGCCGAGTTAATATCTTTTGTTCGCCTTTTAAGTTGAAAATAACTTCTTAGAGAATAGTATGAAGTGATAAAGCTTTTTATTAAATGATAAAAAATCTTTGGGTAAATGAATATCGTTCTTCAAAGACAATGGAAAAAGTCGTTAGCACCCTCATCTTTTCAGTCACTTAAATTTAAATATGGATTTAAAACAGACTTAAGCCGGGAACACATTGCTCTGATGCTGTACCACGCCACGCCATACCACGCCATCGGATACGACGCGACGCTACGGTACATAATGATAGAAAATGAGACCAGTTTGAGTCCAGACACTATGGTGAGTAGTAGTTCCTTACATATACGATGGCACCTTCGCGTGCACACTTACAACGCGCCGCAGTGCCATACGACGTGATATCATATGATGAAAATCCGGCAAAAGGGGATTCGTATTATGTCGAATGGCGTCGAGTCGCGTGAGACGGTGTCAGATACTTCTGACGTTGCGTCGGATGGCGTGGCATTTCCTCGTTTACGTTATATATTAGCCAGTTAACTATTGTTTATAGTAGCATATTCAAGTTTAATTCAAATGTCACCAAGTATTTGTCATTTTACTTTAATTTCTCCTTATTACGAGCTGCAAATTGCCATTTTCTCATTAGCCCCGAAGAGTATTACATGAATAAATTATGTTTAGGTCCTCGACTTCAATAAACATTCTCTGTAAGACGCGAAATCTGATAGCCGGTTTTGAATTCCATTTTCACGAGCTCAAACATATAGGGATTTGTTCGTCTCTATAAATAGACAGTCTTGAGCCTATTATGGTTACAGAGCTGAGCGTCTCTGATGCGATTATTACTGAGAAGCAGTGTCGACATCGCTTAGTACTTGGATGGTGACCACTTTTAACTAAATACTATGGTAGGCTTACTGCTTCACTAGGTTAAGCATTTTATCTGAGCCCCATTAGATATTTCCAAGTTTGAAGATGAAATGACTATCAAATTTTGTGAGAAATTAATAACCATACTTCCTTCCTATGTACACGCTTTTGAAATGTATTTCTGTTTGAAAGTATGGAAAACAATCTTTTATCTGATCTGTATTCAAGGATTTATGGTTTTACCAATAAAACTCCGGTATTAGAAGGATATAATTTTATTTGCTAGAACAGAGAGGACTTTCATCTAATTTTGTTACGAGCTTTGGGAGTTTGACAGCTAAATTTTCAATGTAAACAGCAAGTTTGTTTAGATTCGGTAATCAAGAAGTTATTGCTTTTATTGTTAGCTGGAGAATTAATTCAAAGGCTATTTAATCATCAAGAGGATAAGAGAAGGATTGTAAAATCAAAGTGGATAGAAGGCAACTTAAACACATAAGCCTGCTATTTTTTTAAAAAGCAATTATTACTTATTACTAAGTTGGATTCAAAAGGGTTCAAAATGAATAATATAAAGAAAATGTTTGTAAGTTATATAGGAACTTGAGAGTACGTATTTGTTTTGTTTTATTATTGTTTTTCTTTTGGTGTTTTAAGCTCATGTCGTCGTGTTTGTCAGAAGAAGTTTCACTTACTTTTATGGCGACGTTTTGTTTTGATGTTTGTTTCAAGTTTAATTTTCCAGCTCAGAGCATTCAGCTTAACCGCTACCAAAGCACACTCGGCCGAATTGCTAAAGTAAATTTATTATACTTGTGAGAAGTTAGATGCAAGTTATGTTACGTCAGATAGAGGATGATGTTGCGGTGTGAAATATGAAAATCTCTAGTACGAGATTATGTAACAACGTGAAGCTGCGGGAGGCTCGCTTTTCCACATTTTGCTGCTCTTAGTTTGTTGTTGTAAGTTTTGCTGGAAGCTGAGAACTTTTTATAAAACTAATGGCGAAGGAAACTTGCTCTACTAATTCTATTTGTCGAAACTATTGGAATTACGATAACTTTTACATAAAAGTTACCACAGACTACCAATTTTATTTACAGTCTAGGAAAATTGTCAGTGGAAAGAGTAATTTGAAGAATAGAGAAACAACTAACTAGATATGCCACAAAAATCTAATCGAAAATGGACGAATATTAACAAAAATAAACATAGCTGACATTTGACATTACTACTGACTAAATAATAGAAATAAAATGGTGACTTTCCAGAATAAATGGCCACCGATATGTTGAGTGTTCAGCTAAAAAGTCATTTTAAATTTCAGGATATACGCTTCGGGGGTGTATTCATAAGCAAAATAGATGTTGGCAATGATAAAAAACATGCAAAAATCTTATGTTTTCAACAGTAGACCTTATTCTTTTCAGAAAAAAACCTTGGACTGATAAAATTCTCCTTTAAAAACAGTTTTATTTTCAGAACAAACAGAATTATCCTGTTACAAACACTACATGTAAAACGTATCTTTTATTTGCTTCTCAAAGGAGGGTCTGCAGGAGCAGGATTGTGCGCTGTAATGAATATAAATTGTAAGGAAGTGTCAAGAAACTTGGAAAATTAATAAGAACGAAGAAAATAAAGTGGTGTATCATAAAGTCCCGCTAGAAGAAAATTTGGAGGAAAATAAGTCTCAAGAGTTAATCCTGAAAATTCACTTTTTCATTAATATAAATCAATGAGAATTGAAAATAAAAATATTCTTCTTTTTACGTTTCTGATTTCTAATAAAATATTTCCTTCGTTGTTTTTGTCCTAAATAAAATCATCAATCTACTGCACTGGTTTGGAAGAGCTTCCGAGAGCAGTATATCATTCAGAATTAAATGTACTGCGTCTAGGGTTTCGGTTTTTCCACCCTAAAGAGTATTCCTTATTATTTCCTTCAGAAATGCTTGAATGCTTCACTAATTTTCCTGTTTTGGCGTGGGTGGTAAGTTATCGAATACACATTGAAGAGATCTAAATGCATAAATTAATCGCTTTCTAGAAATTTTCAAATACTGCAAAGGATCTTACTAATGAGGATTGCCCAAGGAAATCTGGGTTCGTTAAAAGTAGTTGAAACGTTTAATTGGGGATAATAAAAATATATTCTGAGATAATGGTAGATTTTTTATTACAATTGAAAAGTTTTACAGGGTGCTGAACTAAAAACAAACATATATAGCTAGATCAGTACCACCAAGTAAGTCGTATATAACTGGCTTAAGAAGTTAAATACTACAATATCAAAATGATTACCACATGGACTGGAAGCGGATCTAAGCGGATTTGAGTCGCTTCCTGCTTTTGGAGTCCTGCGGGATATTCTCGATACGGAGTTAATGGGCAGTCGATGTTTCGTACGCTTAATGACGGACTACCGACCACTGACAGCAGCCTACTCCACCCCTTTTGCTCTTCGTATAGCATTTGATATATCCGTTAGCGGATATTCAATTAATAGACTATTTTGAATAGTGAGCGATAAGGAAAAAGCTAGCAAAGAAAAATCATGTAACAACAGATTGTTACCAGTATTCAAAAAATTTGGGAAAAAAACTAATTGAAGAGCAGATTTATTTCCCGAGATTAGATTTTCCTCAATTCTCCAGCAAAACTCTATTGTTTTAGTGGTTTGTTCGCTCTATCCGCTTTTCGGGTTCACTAACGTGATAAATGTCTTTTTAATTGTCTTCTCCTGCTCCCTAAGAAGCTCTCTGTTAACCGTAAAACTGTTAGTTGTGACATCTGTTTCGATTTACAATCATATATATTATTTGAAAGCCAGGAAAAATTTGAAAACTGCGTATCTAAATGTTGAGTTTATTAAACTCAAACGTATTACCAAGTACCCCAACATCCAACAAAGTTCTGAAATTAATATAATCATATTTTGTTTGAGTGAGATGGAAATTCCGTATAATGTAACTCGCTATAACACAACACCCGCGTGTTATACAGCTGCAAATCTTAATATCCTGCATTTTCTTGAGAGTAGAGGGTACAAGGAAGGGTTTAAGTTCGACCCTTGAGCAGACCCTAAGGGCGGAGGCGATTCGTGGCGGAAATTAATATACAATTTGAAAGTTTAGCCGAACTTTACAGCTCTAGGGATTTTGAAAGATCGGTGGTGGTATGCTGAAGAGTTGGAGAATCAAAAATTATTTATTACTAAACCGTATTAGTTTCTGGTATCTTGAAACAAGTAAGTCGGGAGGTTAATTCCACAAAACAGCTATGAGGACTACAGAAAATACGATTCAGGTATGCCTGAAAGTTGTCACTAACCCATTTCTTCAGATAATCACCTCAGAGCTGATGTTAAAGAAGAAGAGCTACTAATACTAATAAAACAGGTACAGACCTACACAAACTCAAGCCAAGGTTCTGGCACTGAGGCCACTAGCGGGCCTATTTTGTGCCATTCCTGCTACCTAGACATTCATGAAGCCGAGCCTTTCAATAAAGGCAACAACCTTTTTCAGTGGATGCCTGATTGTGTCTCCAGGGGCCATAACAGGGACTCCGAAGATTCGCCTGCGTAATACAGCCCAGTGGGAACACTTAAAAAGCGTCAGTCATGCTGCAACCCCTACATAGGGAACTTTCCTTTACTCCTAGGTTGTAGAAGTGTTTCCTTATACAGCAGTGCCCTGTTAGGAGTCCTGCTATCTTCCTCAGCCTACTTTTCATGTCCACTTATCAGATGTAGGTTCCAGGTAAGTTTCGAGTCCAAATAACCCCTAGATATATAATTGCAACCGAAAGCTGAATGTGGGTATCATGAAGAAACAAATATTCTAGCCTCTCCAACTTTCTCCATTGGTTAAAAGCTACTATATGTTAATATTTGTAGGTAGGTACTGATATCAAAAGCCTCTTACTTTATCCATGTACCATTACATACCCAAATATCCGTTCCTCTTTAATGTAATTGGCTGGTGATTTAACATCCGGCTCCACAGTAATGGGACAGCTCCTGGTGACAAAAGAAGAGAGGATTCCACCATCAGCAGGCTCTTCACACCAATACCACATCCTTGATGGCATGTTCAGCAGTTTAAAGGTTTTATAATAAAACAAGAAGAAAATAAAGGAAGTTATTTCATTTCGTTAAAAATATATACAAATCTCTTAAAGTATGTCTATCGAAAACATCATTTTTCCTAATATTTTTCAAATACTTTTTAGTTTCATCATTAAACTTATTAATATCCACATTTTTAAACACTTTTTCATGCCCTTTTCTAAAAATATTAACATGCCTTAAAATATTTTTGATAAAATTTAAATGTTTAAAATTACGTAAACGCTTGACAAAAGTATTTGTACTTTGTATAAAACTAACCAATTTAACTTGCTTATACAACCTTCCGCTTTTCTGTATATTATCCATATCCGAAACAATTAAACCAACTAATAAATTATTCAATATAATTGTCATACAAAAGATAAATACAGTCATCGTAATTCTTCCGAAAACTGGATATTCCGTGGGTTCTAAGACCCTATCGTTAAATTCCCCTGTAAAGTGTATTAGAGTGTAAAATAAGCTTTTAAATATATCGCCCCATTTGGGGTTATCCGTGGTATCTGCAAACGGAAAAACTATATAAAAACTTAACGCGAAAGATACAAACTGTACAAAATAAAATCCGGTGTATTGAAAAAAATACTTAATAGAACTAAATATAATTGTATATTTTGTAAAAAATGGAAGCTGTCCCAGCATTATAAATAGTATTAATGTCCCTAAAAGTATAGCTGAGACTGAAGTATAAACATTAGGATATAAAATCGTTGAAATACAGCAAATTAAAGTCGATACTTCAAGAATATTAGAAGTTTCCAAAAAATATTCCAATCTATACAATAAAAAAAGCTGTATGAGCTCTTTTGCGATATGTACAATCAATAAAACATAATATATTGTATTAATATAAGAACTAGTATGATTAAAATGTAAATAAATTATATAAACATATATATTTAACAAAAACGATGTATATAACAACAAATCGATGTAAAAAAACATACACATCTTTGTCCATTTTTGTCTAGTTAATTCCGTAATCAACGGATGAACTAGCAAATTTCTTTTCAACTTATCATTTACTAGAAAGTGTAGAGTTCTGTTTTCATCATATACTTCGTTATCATCCTGTACAATACTATCATATTTGAATCTTGTACCGTGTATACAATCGTCGAAATGAGCTTTTAAAATGGTTTGGTCCAAGCGCTGTACTATCATGGTATCTTGATTGATATTTTTTGCTGTTAAACTTGCGCCTAAATGTAAAATTTGACATATAATATCACGATCATCCGGTAAAGAGTCGTTATTTTCTAAATTTAATAACTGTAGTATCTTGTTCAACGTTTCTAACTTCTTAGCAGTGAGTTTTTCTTTATTTTGTCTACTAAAAGTCACTAATTTATTTAATAATAAATAAATTACGCATTTTATGTAAAATAACTTTGAACGACTTTGTAGAATTTTTTTATCTACTAATAAATGTGGAAGTTTAGCTAAAACTAAGAATATTTCGTCCGAATTTATTTTACTGTTCTTATGCTGCAACAATATAGCAACGAAAGGATAATATCCCCTTGTCGCCGAATACTCTAAGAGCGTTCTACGGAATTTTCTTGAAGTTATTGATGGATCGGCTCCATTGTCCAACAAAAAAATTATACACCTGCAAGTAAAAAACGTTACAGAAAAATGAAAATGACAAATAATTGCACTGTACAGATTTTATTGGGATGTTACGTACACCACGAAGGCACCACGAGAGACATTTTTAGCTCGTAAATGTCTTTTGATGCTGCAAACTGGTTTTACACCTTTCCAACAACATTCCAAAACAAGTCAGTGCAATTATTAGTGACCTACGCTATTAAAAATGACTTATATATGTTAAAATTAAATAATAACCTTGACATTCCTTTTGATTTGAATATGGACAACAACGGCGTATCCTTAATATCATAATTGGCCAGTCTATTTTCTCTAAAACGTTTATCTTGTACAAATTCCAAATATCCTTTCGTCATACAAAGTTGTAGCATGGTACCGCTGCTGTTATTTTCATTATCTCCATCAAAACTGTTGACACTATCACTGATACTTTCGATTTTGTAGTTTAAAAAGCTGTTTTCATCACCTGACTTTAATAAATTGAATCGTATCGTTGAAACATCTTCTTCGGTATAGGACTGAGGTAAACTAATATAAAGATTCCATTTTAAATATTGTCTAAGTGATTTGCCGCATTCTTTGAAGCTGTCTAAGTCTATATAATCTATAGTGAGGAGCAGCTTTATTAAATTTGTGTATCTGTATTTTATGGCTAGGCATAAAGGTGTTTCATTCCAACAGTTCGCGTGGTTTACATCAATGCCTTTTTCTATAAGAAGCTTGGCACATTGTTCAATTGCAGGATATTCAGGACCAATTATAGCAATAGATTTGGACTCGCTACCATTATGCAATGAAACACTGAAGGGTGTAACGGATTTTTCATACTGTAGAAGAACGTGTAAGGCATTTTCAGAGAAATAAGTTAAAGAATTCACTGACTGTTCGTCAATGTATTTTAGAATAACTTGAAGATTTTCAGCATTAGCCTTTCTAGCTATGAAGTGAATTGGTTCCCAACCATACCAATTTTCATCGATACAATCGATTGTTTGTAGTTTGGAACAAATTGAATCTAATTCTAATGCTGTTGGTTCCAAATCGGATCTAACAATGTCTAGAAGTTTTGTAATTAAATAGGATGTGCCAGAATCCTTTTCGGTGTCTGTAGGATCCATCAAAGGCTGATGATCAGATATATCACTCATTTTTATTCGGTACTCCATCTGGAACAAAAAAAAAATAATTTTCATGTAAGGTTAGCTGTTTTAAAATGGGACACCCTATATATTTGATTTATTTTTCAATCCTCTTCCACCTGGTATATTAAATTTTATAGTTTTCAGTATCCAGTATATTTACCTATAAATATTACATTCAATCTAAATATTTTCAATATATTATCCAAAGAAAAATAATGTTATTTATTATCATATACTTTTAATTCGTTTTTTTTTATCGAAAAAAATAATTTGTTCTTATTACTCAGATAAAGATTGTTTGTGGGATTTTTATCTGTAACTTTCACTATAATTAATGGTTTTTATTTGACGGGAAAAAATTTTTAAACAATTAAATGTATTTACAATTAGAATTACGTTTTGTTTATTAACAATTGCTTAACTGGTTGAAAAATTAACGGCAATGAATTAATTGAGGTGCCTAGAATACACCAGAATTTTATAAAATTTCTAAATTATTTGCTATTTCATTTTTTCCTCCACTTTGTTGTAGGTACTCACTCACTAGCCTTCAGAATTTCCATGTAACCTCAACAACATGAATTAAAATCATTCGACCTTGTTCAATAAGTAGACATTCTCATATTTGTTACATTCCCATTAGGTTTACTTAAAGAAAAATATTTATTGTCACGTTACTTACCTTTGAAACACCACGTCAAAACACTACTAGTGACTTCAAACTCACTACTATTTCATCTACCAAAACCCAAAGAGATAACAAACTGGAAGTGGATTGATTACAGAAAATCTCTGAATCAACAAAAAATATTTCAGTCTTGTCAATCTCGCGGTACTGGCTTGTGAAGGTTACTATGTGTTATTAACTGATATATTGTTTATTTATAAGTATGGATATTCCGAAAAATAGTAAGTTTGATGTTTTATAATAATATATTTGAAATTTTATCAATAATAAGGTATAATAACTAACTTTATCAGTATATTTTATTTTATTTTTAAACAAATATTTACTTCAAAATGATCTAATTTTATATTAGTATCATTTCAATCACTTGTTATATTTGATATCTTATCTAGTACATTTTTATGAGCTGGAAATTCTAGAACCATTGACGGTACTTCCGCTAAAGTTTCGTGCGGCATCTTCAAAAAAGTTTTTTAGTCGATATATCGGGAACTTCACACTTCATAGCAAAAATTATTCAAATCAGTATTGTAGGGAATAAAATTTTGCACATATCGGGAGATTCACACTTTTTTCCCATAAATTTCCCCATAAACTGGATCTGAAATTTAGTGGGAGGTTGACAAAAAATACGACATTTTAACTATCGTATATGGTCGCTGTACCAAACAGCTTCAGTTAATTGATGAATTTTGATAAAGGCGCTAGATAATTAGAGAGTTAGCTTAATAAAAAATATTTAGCGTTACCTTTGTACCACACTGTGTAATAATTATTAAAAGAAATTGAGGATTAATCATTTATTTATTACACTTCAAAGGAAACCAATTTTTTCCAGATCTTTCAGATAGGGTTGACTGTGAACTATGTGACGTGAAGTCTATTCACAAGAATGATTTTGAGAGGCACCTCCAAAGCAGAAAACATAGAGGACTTATGATGAAAAAATCAAACAAAACAGAAGGTAACGTCATTTATTTTGAGGTTAATAAAATGTACAAGTCATTTGAAGCTTTTCCTGTCTATGCTTAGGTCAAACTGAGTTTATATGTGAGATATGTGAAAAAACTCTTACCAGTGGAGAGCTTCTACGACGCCATTTCGAGAGTAAATCTCATAAAAGCAAAGCAAGTAAGCATGGATATAAAGGTTAGTGCACATCCATTCGACAGAACAATGAAGTGAAAGATGTGCAACGAAGAGTTTGAATTGTTTTGTTATTTTAGGTGGTGCAGCTGTTGGAGATGATCATTCTAGAACACAAAAGTTCAAGATTTTTTCGCTTCCAGTCGAACCTTCTGAACGTAAGTACCTACTATAAGATTTTTAATGAGCTTAGTAAACATAACACCAACAAAAACCGAGCATTTATCGACTTGTGTGTGAAAAAATTGTGGTTTATAAGTATAAATAATTTATATGAAAATTTTTTGTCAAATTAATGATAATAATACTCTTTTCAGCTGTAGCCGCTTCATTTCACTCAGAGAAACAAGCTCTTGATGATGGAACATTCTACAGAAAGGTATTATATATAATGACAAATGCTGTGAAAACATCCTCAAAATTAACTTTTTTTACAGAAATTTAAACCCCGCAGTGACTTCGTCGCGTTCGAGTACTTGGAATCATATATTTATGCAGCAGTTTCCCAGCTCAGCTTGCGACTGGCGCTGGATCCAAACGCTACAGAGTTCTACATTTCTGTCAACGACAAAAGATGGCACACATACGGAGATATTGCTATTAATATGGTGTATAAAGAGAAGCTAATGACATATGCTATAAGATGCAAACATATATCAGAAACCTCTCAATCAATAGACAATCTAAAAGAAGCTAAGATTATTTTAGAGAAAGAGTATGATTCAATTATTTGCTGTAAGAAGCATAAAGATTATATGACTACAAGATTTGCGATTTTCACTACTTGTAATATAAGTTCGAAGTTTTCTAATACAACAGATTTAAGCTACGATTTTATTAAGAAAAGAAGAAAATTTAATTATATTTCCGATAAGGTTCAAGTTAAAAGTTTGGGTAAAAGGAATGACGTTTTAAATATTTCCAGTGAAAATGATAATATATTTTCAATAATTCCTGACTCAGATGAATTGGAATTACCTCCGCTTTTCCTCTACACCAACCAACGAGTATTACCCCACATCACAGATGAAATAATTAAGAAAAATTTCAAAGTAACCACCAACTTTTCTAAAGAGTTCGCGGATTACATAGAAAATTGGGCTCAAGGAAAGTTAGGGGGCTACTACTTTTTAACCAAAAATGATATCTTATTGAAAATGGGTGAAATATTATTAAGTCCATACATTTTCCACCCGAAAATGATGAATTTGAAAGGAGGTAACTTTAAAACTTGGAATAAGGTAGTAAAAGAAACTGATGTTATAGTAGTTCAAAGTGAACCATCTGTTGTTGGGAAAATTTGCGAACCTTTCAATCAAACAATAGAAAATTCACTCTCAGTTGAAGAAGGTGTAGTTGTTTCGAGAGTTAAAATAGATTCGATAACAAAAACTGTTAATATCACCGACAAACATATCGAGAAAATTAAGGATTATCGAATAAAAGCTTACCTTCTTGAACATTGTAATATTGGAAAAAGCTCTGAAGTACGTTTGACGAAATTGTACCATGTTTTTTGGAAGACCGGCCTTATTCCGCTTTTAATATCTCTAGAAAGTGACAAAGACTCCCAAAAATTCATCTTCGACCTCATTTCCTTTTTGAAAAAAGAAGGTGTGCATAAAAAATTCCTGCTCAAGTCAGTCGAACCGTTTTTCCCGGAACTTTTCCCACCGAATTTGAAAATTTTCTCCTGTTTAGATGACATTAAAGATATAGTTAATCTGGAAGATATAAAAATACGTATTTCCAACATCTCCACGCTGTCTTTGAAGAAAATAAGTAAATCTGATCCGTTTTTTCCAAGATGGGTTTCACCAAGTATATTTTTTGATATGTTTCTGGACAAATATACCATGAGAAAAGACGAGACGTCACAAATTAATATTTCAACTGATTTGAAGATTATTTTGGATAACAAAACCAAGGAACACATCCGATCAACTTTGTATCCAGGAGAGAAAGTACCTTCAGCGTTGGGTGGGAAATTGATAGGTGTTGAGCCAGGTGTGTTTTAATAGCGTTTATATCCCGCCCCGGCTAAATAATTTTCAAAAATTGTGATGGTTTTAGCCAAAGAACAAAAATATAACGTTTTTTTTTATTTCTGTAAAATTTTATTCTCCTTAAAGTAACCTGGTTTTAACCACTATTTTCTCCCCAAGCTTTTAGCTGACTCATGCTCAATGTAGTGTGTATAAAACACCCCATAGTTGACGTACGCTGGACCAATGAAAACAAAATATTAATGGCCCTGTACACTGTTTTTTTCATGTAATTTTTCAAATTCTTTTTGAGTTGGCATTCAAAATATATAAAACAAGAGGAAAGAACCTTTTTAATAACATTTCAAACTAGAAAAGGAAGTGTGAACCGCGAAAATTGTAAAAAAATAACAAAGATTTCCCACAATAACTATAACACTACAAACAAGAAGACTTCTGAAGATTATTAATTAATAAATTTGTAACAAAATGTGTCCTAATTCGACCTTAAAATAACGTAAATTAAATTTGATTACCATTGAGATGAAAAGGGGTGTTTGTCAATATAAAGTAAACTGCAGAAAAGTAATTAAATGTTTTTAATATTGTTATTACTCCAACTATCGACTTTAATCTTTATTACTATAAAAGAAAAACAACAGGAAGCCGTTTGAAGTGTGCTCGAGATTCGCAACAGGAAAATGTGTTAATGAGGTTTACAAAAAAAGATCAGTAAGGAAAATCTAATTTAACAGCATTTCATAAAATCAACTGTATACAGGCTTGAAACGTATTGACATTAATATCAATTATTATAATAATGCATATTTTGAATAGAAAAAGAGAAAAAGGGAGCAATTTTACACTGGTCACTGTAAGGAAACACAAACATTGAATTGGCATAGGATGCACCGCTTATTTGAATTAGAAATTAATATAATGGATTGGTTGGTTAAATATTATTCCTTAGAAAACAAACTGTGATATTGTTCGCTTACAATTCTAGGCATCTCTGCGAGAGCAATGTTTCAATGGATATTTTTATTTGCGGTCGAATCCAATTTAATTAGTCTGGCAAAATGTCGAACAGTGGGACAAAAGAAGAGCTTTTCATTACCGTTTTAATTCCCTTATTGAATTTGTGCGGAATGATTTCCATTACTAATGTTAGCTTGATTGTAACAAGCAATTCAAAATTTCTTTTCATCGGAACATTTTTTTATTGAAGAAAATAATCTATATTTATGACAATTTGATTTATGTTTAAAAAATCCCTTATGCCAGGTTGAAATTGGTACTTTACAGGAACAAATGCACACGCTTAAATGAATTAAAATGAATTAATCAAATCTTTTAAAACGTCAAATAACAAATAATGCAAATCGATTCTGACAGCGCGTCGTTTGAAACGTCAAAATAATGATAGAATCATAATTTTACGTATTATTTAGAGAAAAAATAGACAACAGTAGTTATATTTAGTTATAACTCCCAATTATCATTTATAAATGTAAGGGTTTCGATTAAAACTGTATGTTACGTATCCCTTTTTGAAAATAAACATGCTCTATAGCCTAGTGGTAGAAATAGTTGACTCTGGCGCGGACGATTGGGGTTCGGTCCTCACTGGAAGCTTTCTTTTTTTAGTCGCGGAGAAAGTATAGTCTTTTACTTGTGTAGAATGGCTAATATTCATTTGGATGATTCCAAAAATCACTCGATGCGCTCGCTCGTTTTGGAAACTTCATCCGCGTGAATAATAGCCATCATTCTGCACTCGTTAAAGAATATACTATTGTCTTATTGTACTTAATATCTAAATAAATGAATAATAGTATGAAAATCTGGATAGGTATAGATAGAAGAAAGCAGCAACCAAATAACTTTCCATGCAGTACATCCTTAAAGAAAAGTCAGTAGATGATTTATCAAAATCACTTTTCCTTCCTCATATACTACCATGTCATCCTAGGTATAAATTGTTCGTGATACACCTGTATAATACACGGATTTAACTAGTTGTTTCAAGCACCGAAGATTTTGGCTGTAAATGCTTTACACAATATATCCAAGCTTAGCAAAAGCTGGATGAATGTATACACAGTAGACTGTGTACATAATAGCGGGGAACCATTAGTTCACATTTTCCTGCAAATCGCACTTTAATAACAAGTAAACATCATATACTACAGTTCCGAATATATTAACTGCGAGTATACCATGCAAACAGATTATTATTAATGCAAGGGATGCAAATTTGGAAGCAGCGGTAATGATTATAAGAAAAATTATTACAAATTTGACATGCAAGAAAATAGACTTGTGGAAAGTAAATGCTCTGTATAAAGTTTTCCATGTTTATTAGTTATTCCTTAGTCAATCCCGTTGTATGATTAATTAACCATAAGATTATGCTGCTTGCTTGAGGTAACAAAGCCCAAAGCAGAACAATTGACACTAAATGCAATGCTGCCATTGCTATAAGTTAATTATGTTAATTGATGTGTTCAGATGTTATGGTCAATACCTTGGAGGCAGATGGATAGTAATTGCTTTATACTGAAGGAGACATCTGACAAATAACGATGTATTAACCTCACTCACCATTTATACTATACAGAGAATAATATCAACAGGACTGACTTGGAGAGTTAGAGAAAAATTATACTACTAGCAGTACTAGAGTCGAATACCAATAAACATCTACACCACTGCCATATTTGAAGTTATATTTTAATATTTTCAAATAGTAACCACAATACAAGGAGTAGGTAATATACAGAAAAGTAAAAATATTTTTTAGACAGCGAAAATCATGTTGTAGATTCTAATTAGTATTATTTCTACATCTGTCATTGCCAGTGTCTTCTTAGACGTTTTTGTTCATTACCATTTCACGTTACATATTGCCAATTACATCTCCAGTTTCAAATCGGCTTAGCTTCTTTTATTAGTATCATACCGAGATGCGTAATCTTCTTTACCGACAGACTTACTTTGCAGAAAATTGTGAGCTACGATATATTTTTAATGAGGGAGTTCATTTGTTAGAATTAAAAAAATAGAGTATATACATCATGTTTGTATATACAGTCTGTTCGCTGAATCTTTTCCCATGTATGAAATAATTCACATACTACTTTTTGTATTCCGTCTCTTTCCTACTCACAGAATCTTAATCCCCGAAATGGAACCGTTTGTTCCATTACAGCGTAATATAACAAACAGAGATAGCCATATGATGAATGTCGGCGATACGTTTAACGCGAATTAGTACTTTGACGTCGTTGACAGCCAAAGACTTTGTTTACATTTTTATTTTACATTTTTATTCACCTTTTCGCCCCTTGCATATAAATTTATTTCAAAAACAGTTGTTATAACGACTAACTTTTACCTTAGTGTTCAAATTATTGAGGTAAGTAAATATTATTTCTTATTATTTACTTCGCAATGAAAACTAACCTTAAATTGACATTTCAATATGATTCTGGATAGAATTCCATCAAACTAAATTATATGAAACATATTTTGCTTCCACCAATGTAGAAAATATTGACTTTATTTTCTGAAAGACCAGAACTATTTATGAATGATTTTTATTTTTAGAATATGCCTGGAAAGAGGTTGAATTCGCAAGCACAGGAGCTGGTCCTAAATGTGTTGGAGTATTTTGAGTTGGAAAAAAGAAATGGAGGACCTTTGGAACCACTTTCATGTGTTCAAGAGGTAACATAAATACTTAAGTGCATGTTTGTTTAGGAATATACTTATTATTAATAATTTTTTTCATGTTAGAGGGTAGCTGCTGCTTTGAAAATATCTCGCCGGACAGTATATGCTATAAAAACAAGAAAGGAAAATAATCCAATACTTTCAAGCCCAGGCAAAACCAGAACTCGTTCTAAATCTAAGACAACTGATCTACCTGAGGGAGCTAAGATGGCAGTACGGAATACATTATACGATATGTACCAACAAAGTAAATATTTGGTAAAATGTAGGTGTAGGTATTTTGTAATGAGTATATTCAAATCATAGTATATTAAAGAAAACTTAAGGAAGGTATTTGTATAGATTTTAGTAGTTTTGCGATTACATTACAAATTCAATTTAAATATTGAATTTATCTTATTTTTTAACAGTCAGGGCTGAAACATTGATGGAATGAGCAATCAAAATATCATTAAAAATATATTATATAGTATTAGTTGAAATTGAATCTACTATAATTTTTGTTTTAGAGAAGCATGTTACTTTGACTACATTAAATTGTGAATTAAGGGACAGAGAAATTGTATCTATTGGCAAAACATCTCTAAGCATTTTGTTGAAATCATTGGGATTCAAATATAACAAAGATGACAATCGAAGAGCTTTAATGGAGCGAACCAGTATTGCAGCCTTGAGAGCCAATTTTCTGCGTGAATATATGGTAAACCTCTCAAGTACTCACCCAAGAGAACTTGTATTTTTGGATGAGACATGGATCTATTCAAAAGGCAATAAAACATATTCTTGGCAAGACAACAGCACTAAAAGTGTACGTAAACCAGATGGTTATGATGGAAAACGTTTCATAATTGTTCATGCTGGTTCTACCAAAGGTTTTGTCTCTGAAGCAAGTCTAGTATTCTGTTCAAAATCTAAAGTAGCTGACTACCATGGAGAAATGAACAATGAAATTTTCATGGAATGGATGAGTACTAAATTAATTCCCAGCCTAGAAGAGCCATCTCTAATTGTTATGGATAATGCTCCATATCATAGTGTCCTTTTAGAAAAGCAACCTTCTACTATATCGACAAAAAATGAGATTGTTACATGGTTGACAACAAACAACATTAAGTTTGATACAAAACTTACAAAACCTGAACTGCTACAAATTGCAAAAATGAATAGAAAAGTAAATGTGTATAAAATTGATGAGTTACTACGAGAACATGGTCATGAAGTGCTGAGACTACCACCATATCATTGTGAATTTAATGCTATTGAATTGATTTGGGCTAATTGCAAGTCATATTACAATAAATATATTGGTAGAGATGGATATTCAGATAGTTCTGTTATAAATATGTGGAAAGAGGCACTGGATCAATGTGATCAACAAATTTGGGAAAAATGTGTTAGACATACTCATGAAATTATAGAAAAGTGGTATGTCCGAGAGCAGAATATAGTTGATTTTAGCATTCAACCTATAACCATCGAAATAAATACTGGTGATAGTTCTGATTCTGACTATGAGGAAGATTAAATAATATATATATTATACAAAGACAGGAATATTAGGGAAACAGCGAAATTGTAAAAATTTACTCTTTCTTACATCATTTTCCAATCTTTTGGAATATCTTTATTTCCATTTTCAAGGATAGCATTTGAGATTGTATCACAAGTTGTTTTAAATGGTAAATACATCTAACAATAATTTTGATTTCCCCAATATTCCTGTCCTTGTACATTATTATTCGGCAAATATATACTGTAACTATATTCAAATGAGTTTTAAATATATATATTTAAAATATTTATTTTTTATTTTCACATCCTAGAATATTTTTATTTTCCATTGTTGAACCGTATGGGTGGGACGGCCCAATAGTAATGGTTGCCAGCCATAACCCTAAAAGGGCAATCTGATTTGCAAAGTTTCTACCTAGGAAATTGTTATTAATACTAATTCTTGTGCAAGTAACCCCATAAAACTATGGAATTCTAACAGTTTTTCCAAACTAAAGGTTTAGGTAGCACATTGCTAAATGGCTATAAAATATTCACAAAAATCTATCACACCAGCTTCAATAATAAATAACGCGCATCGTAATTTTAGCCACATCCACAAGCAATTGACGGCATCCACAGCATTGAACTACGACCTACGTTTTATTTAATGTATTGATGTATTGCGTGTGTATATTATTGATGACGCATGGGAAAAGATCCAACGAACCAACTGTATGTATGTATTGTTGGGGTTACTTCTATTTAGTTTCTGAGGAGAGTCTCTGAAACTAGTAGCTCCTTTAGTCCTATTTTCTTGAGGAATTTTGGGATATCTACAGGCTTCAACTTGGGTAAATGTTCCTCTTCTATCCAGTAATCTCCCAGGTACTGTGCTTCAGGACTCTAAAGTGCTGTGCTGTTGGAAAGTATGTGGATGGAGGTTTCTTCTTCCATGCCAGAATATCTCTGCATTCTTCTTCCTCCACTATTTTGAGCTTTTTCAGGTGCTCATTCAGGTGACAATGTCCCGTTAGGATCTCTGTTAAAACTCATTTGATCTCAATAGGTTGTAGTAACCCAGAAGAATCTATGATTGTCTAAGCCCTACTAGATTTTTCCAATAGTCAGATCTTCTATTTCTTTCGGCTTCACCTATTTCTTCCAATATTACATTGTGGCTGATTCCGTAAAACGGTTCAGGCCTCCAGTCCCCCTCTTTGCTAGTTTGTCGGCTATTCCATTTTCTTCTTTTCCAGTGTATCCTGGAATCCATAGTACTATATTGTTCTCGCCTAGTTCATTGAATTTGAATTTGAATTATAACGTAGCAATAATATTTTTTCAACGACTATAACAAAGCTATCCACATTTGTTACAAAAAACAATTCTATATTTCGAATCTAAAAATATGTTTTTTAAATGCCGGATGAATGAACATGTTGGAATATTTAAAATAATTCTTGCATTGTTAGAAGTATGGTATTTTTTTATTTAACATTTCAGGCGATATTTAATAACAAACCAAAAACACCCGAGAATATCTTCCACATTGTATGATAATTTTCAAATAAACAAACAAAAAATATGCTGCGAATTATGAAAATCCAGCAATAAAAAGTTTGATAAAAAAAGGGACCGCCATGTTCCAGTTGATCTGCTGTTATAGCTAAAGACATTATCAATCATATCATCATAGCAATCTCGACCCGGATTGCTTCGATTGAATCATAACTAATGATATCGGCCATCAAGACGATCGACAGACGACTGAACAATGACGTGCACTCAATATATCATTCACTGTACTTTTTTTCATTTTCCTATATAAATACCGTCCTGTCCTATCCTACATAGATCCTTAATCGTTACACTGTTGTCATATATCTTTTAAAGTAGGTAAACTTTAGGAAATTTGTAACAGTGGTATAATCAGTAACACTTTGTACATAGTTTGATAATCAATTTATTCTCAATAAGAACTGAATGTTAAATATCTCGATCATAAACTTGAAAATATAATGAAGTTCCTGTGATATTTTTTCGTTAAATAAACCTAAAAATTGATGTAGAAAACCATGCATGTAATAGACGACATTTTCTTCTCTTTCGAATGAAATTAATAAAGAAAAGAGTAAAAATTATGAGCCTGTCAGAGCTCATGTTTTCCATATCCAATTTGTGTGGTCTAACCGTCATTATATGTACAAAAGGCGTACTATAATATATTCTTTACTAAAATAGAAGATCTGATTCCTTTTTTATGTACGCCTTTGCCGTCGACCACTTTGAATGGAAATTCAAATGGGCACGGATTCAATTTGTCTTCCGAATTGGAACGCATCGCATCGCTGACGAATAGAGTTTCACTCCACTCTGCTCGCTGTTCAATGCTCTGACTGACTAATTTTATAAATAAAAAAGTCTAAAAATTGAATGCAATACATATTTTATATTCAGTGCACATTTTGATGCTTCTACATGTATATTATTATTCATACTTCTTTCCGTAACTTGTAACGTGAAATGTATACCATAAAAGACAAAAAATAAGGAATACAGAAGCTGTTATTGAAATTAAAATAGTATAACTATCTTATTAACGTTAGTTACACCATTTACAACTCGAAGAAGTAGTTGGATTTGTCTTCGTCCAAAGTAGTTATTGAAAAATCGAAAATATTTGGACAAAAAATGGCGCTGAATTGAAATTTTTAATATCTTCATTGTTTTCTAGAGATTAGTTGATCTGAAACAACAATAAAAAATCTCTTACAACTTTTCTTACTCTTAAACTTGAAAACATAACATCAAGAGAGTTAATAAACGATTTTAAAAAGCATCTTCTATATAGAAGGATAAAACACTAAGAAATATTTAATTCAATTTAACCAGAGTAACTCGTTTTCGTCATAAAATTTAAGTGGGGCTTTTAAAGCTCGCGTTTTCCGTACGTAAAGGGATTGTAAGAGATCAAAAAGAAATTGGAAAACAACGTTCTTTATTCTTAGTTTTGATGTTTTCGAAATACGACAACTTGTAGAGATAAACATCATTTTTCGGTACGTAAGATGTGATTGACCCACTTACTTACTTACGCCAAATAAAAAAAACTAACTATATAGATTAGCTTTATATATTTTGTTCAGGCTGGTCAAAAATACTCAAGAGAGAACTCAATTGAGGGATATTCACAATAAACTGTCTAGTTCTTGTTATATACTCTGGAATTTCATTGATTCATGCGTTGAACTGAATCTCTTTTTTATCAACAACCACTCCAGAAGCTTCGTATATCCATATAGGTCATCAGTTTACCTGGAGGGACTTTCAGTAGTTGTCCTCCTCCCCAAAGTGTTTCATTCCTAGTTAGTTCTCACAGAAGCAGAGAAATGGGAGTAGATTTTCAATCCTATAAGTTCTATTGTGACTTCTCTTCTACTCAGCTGCCAAAAAAAGTCTCAGGAACCCTCTTCTATCCAACAATCCTGTAGGGTATGTGTCCCATATAACGAAGGTTTTATTTTAAGAAAGAAAAAGGCTTTAAAGGATTATGGGATGGTTTACCTACTCTAAAATACACTACGAACAAAATATTGATGCTATGATTGTGTCTCCTGGACTTGTACATAATTTTTGGTCTTTGGTAGGCCTAAAAACACTGGAAATGAACACCCCGAAAAACCACGTACCTTGTTGCACAAGAAGTTTTTCCATAACATCACACTATGAGTATTTACATAACTGTAATTGGTTCGGTTTTATTTTCTTATTATTTACTGCTTTTTCTGAAAACATCCACCAGCGTTTTGTGTGTATCATCGATCGTTCTATGAATATGAAATTGTGGGAGAAGAAGCATATGTTATAGAAATAATATATTCCAAACATATTTAAATTTATATTGCTTTCCATGAAACACGGCGTTACCGTGCGTCTTATTTTTACGGTTCTGAATATAAAATTTTGATTGACTCCTTGCGACTGCCATATACCGATACAAGGGAACTGTATATAGTGTATTGAAGATTTATCGATAAATTTACTGGGTTTACTGGCTATTTCAACGTTGGTTTTACTGTCGTATTAACCTGGGAAGTATACGACCAATTTTATTGAAGAAAAGTTTAAAAAATATCAAGAAAACTTGGTCGGAAAAAAACTAGCAAATCCAATTCCATAATTATTGATTTAACAAAAGTTTTATCGACCCCCCTGTATAATGAAATTATTCAACTACACTCATGGAAACATTTCTTTGGATTTGTATGAACCAGGGGCGTCAGATTTCGATCCCATGTGTTTAATTTCCTTCCAATCAAAAGGGACTTATCTCTTTTTGTGATTAAGTTAATTTCAATTCATCCCGTGCTAATTTTGTTAACGACCCTTTGCGAAGGATAAAAAAATCCACCCGCATGGCGCCATGTGCGGCGAATTCCAATTTTTACAAACCCTGAAATCAAAAAAAAAGTGCGAAAAGGCAGGGCGAATAAGAAATGAAAGAACCACTGGTGGCGTTGAGGTTTTTTTTTTTCAAATTCATGATTTTTATAATAACAAGAGCAAAATTGAAATCATGTCACAATAATCGAGTCTAAAACATTATTATTTTAAAAGTTATTATTATAATCATTTTTTGGTGGGACACACCACAGTTATTGCCTCTTAATAATCTAATAAAGATAATGAAATGACTAGTGACAACGTTTGGAAATCGATTATTGGAAGAAAAGCATGCAATATCGTCCAGATTTAATCCATGTGATTTTTGTTAAATAATACAAACATTTAAAAACTATTAAATCAGTTTTTCCTTGAAAAATAAAAGGACTGTTCCACCCCAGTTGAGAATAGTAATAATAGAGCAGCTGCTTCTCCTTTTACTGTGAAATAATTGCACCAGGCCAAAGGAATTATTGCCCTTTAGTTACTTTCCAGCCCATACCAAGCTCAACAAGGCATTTATGCTAGAGAAGAAGAAAATCTATCATTAGGTATTGAAACGGTTGACAGGAGAGATTTCCTGCAGCCAGTAACTGAATCAGTATTAAACCGAAATTTAATACAAGGGTTTCACATTATGAATAATCATATATTTTTAAGAGCAACAGAGAGATTTATTGAATTAAAAACATTGAAATGTCGAATTTGACATCATAGGTTATAGTATCATACTTCACATATATTCTGCTTACATTTTCACATATTCCTGATTAGACGTTCATTTTAAAAGGAGGTACCCTTTTACGAAGTAACATGCCAGTGATCAGCAGAAATAGAGGAAGGAGCCTAGATTCCTATAGTATTTAGAGGGTTGTTTTGTGCAAATAATGTTCGATAACACCAGTGATGGATTGCTGACAAATTGCAGGAAAAAAGATTTGATATAATCCAAGATAGATAGAAAGCTTTTCAATATGAAATACATTAAAATTACTTTTACTTTGATGAAAAATATGATTTGGCACAAATAATAGATCAAACTATAGATAAAGCAAAGTTCACAACTATCGGATATCTCCGTTATCTATGCTAATTTCATTATCCAGACATAATTCATCTCTATTTCAAAGAGACAGCCACCTATTGTTACCCGATACACAAAATTTGACCCATATCAATGTCCAGTCAACTGTAAACGTTTCCGATCCAATTTTAACACTACAATGGAAGCTCTGAGATAAAAACAAAGATCTCTGTCTACGGGTCAATTAGATAATTAATTTCTTTTTAAAAAAGGTTTTAGTACAGCCAACAAAACTCCAAAGTTATTGGATGATAACAAATTCCACTATATCAAGAGATAATTGATAAACGGGGTTGGGATATCTGCTCGATATAACTATAAACATTCTTTTTCAACAGGAAACTGTATTAGTTAAGTCAACCATGTAATTCTGCTTATATTACAAACTTTATTAATTATGAAACTGATAAGTGACTTTGAAGATTCATAAAGTTGACAGCACTGGCAATGCAGCACAGCTTTTGATTAGTTCCAAAATGACATAGTCAGCATAGTACAGAACACATCATCGACTGTAAACTAATTTCCGTATATATGTAGTTCTAAGTATTCCATTGAGATTAGGGGTTTCTTCATCAGCGATATATGTGGAGTTATGTATGAATTGCGAACAGCAACAATTACAAAGCCAACGTCTACACATATATACATATACATCGAAATGGCGACAGAAGTGGCAATGGCGGTATGATATTAAATTTTGAGGTTAGTC
Source organism: Galerucella nymphaeae (assembly GCA_963978555.1). Classification (NCBI taxonomy): domain Eukaryota; kingdom Metazoa; phylum Arthropoda; class Insecta; order Coleoptera; family Chrysomelidae; genus Galerucella; species Galerucella nymphaeae. Next base: position 14,041,026 of record OZ021719.1, read on the forward strand.
ATGTTTCAATCGATTCCTGAAACTTCACTCCATTGTTGTCACAGTTATTAACTAATCATCTATCATCATTTTATATTTTTTGGAATTTGAGATATTCAAGCAGTTTTACTCAGTATTTTTATTGTTTTTTCAATGCTTTTTGTTACTTTTACCTCCTTTTTTATGCTCAACTGACAGATAGGCAATGTGCAGCAGCTTAGTTAAATCTTTGTATGAATTTTATAAATGGTCACCAACAACTAACAGAACATTAATAAACAAAAACACTCAAGATGAGAATGATCAATATTGTTGCAAACTTCCTGTGGGTATTAAAGTTTTTGTTCGAATACTTCCAATCAAGCTAATGCAGTAATTAATTGGAGTAATGCGCATTTTATAACCCTATAATCTGTAACCGATCGCACAAACACGCAGAACGGATGAGAAATAGGAAATAAAATGTCTATCTGTGTGTGTATTCGATAACTGTGATAAAAACTTTACTGCCTTTGGTAAAAAAAATTGTAATTATCTTGATTGAAGCATCAGTAGTTGAAATTGTATCAATAAAACAATATGGTGGATTAAAAATTCAATATCATTCAGTCCTCCCCCAGCTCGCTGTATTGAATCATTATTTTACATCATCCACACCTTTCATCAGCCTGTATATTAATGTGTGAAACTCCTTCATCAGTATCGACTATTAATTTGGATTCGAAAGTTCATGACCAGATAATATGGCTGCTCAGTTATAAACTACATATATACGCATCTAGGAGTAACCAGGCCAGATTTTCCACAAATTATGCCGCAAATTAACTTAAACACATTACAAGGAAACCCTTTATAGGAGAACCCTAGAAATTATCAGAGCATCCGATTATGGTTAACTTGATAGACGGTCAGTATCAGAGAGGACATTGAATGATGTGGAAACTTTAACTGACTCAATTATGAATATCATGCACGTAGTGGGTGTTGATGAATTAAATATAGACCTATTTTTCAACCCCCAAAACGTTCCACGTAGATAGATCGCGTTTAATGCTACTAAGGAGGGTATTTTTGTTAAGATAGAAGGAAGAAGTGGAACATCTTGTTAGGAAAGGAAGTCCCAGTTCATAGGTCTTTCCTAATTTGGCAAAAAGTACAAATGTCTCCATCAAAGGACCTTCAAAACTCTAGGGAGAAGCCTTGCTGAACATGGACAGGGCAAAATTAGATCTGTAGCTGGTCACTGTGGGATAAGTTATCGGTAGGACACATTATGTGCTGGCGAGGGAGTCGGACTTAAGAGCCTTGGAGTTTTTGACGGAAGACCAAATGGAAAAGTGTCTTCCAGATCGGAAAAAATACTTAAAAAATTGTTTGCAATGGGAAATTTGTTTAAAAAAACTTACTTTTGATTCACAGCCCCTTTCTATGCAAAAAACTTCTCCATTCAACTACAACTTTCCAAGGCATTTAATCCCTAAGAAATAATTTTTTTCGTTTTGTGTAAATACTCAACTTTAAAGGCTTGGCTTGTTATTATTTATCACCGGAGGGTAATTAAAAGTTTCTTTACCTTTTCCATCAATTAAGGGCATTATTTATTCAACGTCTCTTTAACCGATTTCCCAAGTCCCATATTTTCTATTCGACAGGGAAATAACTCTAACAGGGGAGTTTTATATAAAATTTACGGAAACTCCCATATATACAGAGTGATGAAGCTAAACACGTTAAATTTGATTTTTAAATCCCACTTCAAATGACAGGGCGTACGCCGAAGAGGAAATTGCCCATCGTGGTAGTAAAAAATTATGATTATTTGGTTGATAAAGCAGTACCAACCAAATAATTTTCTTAAAATTTTGTTTTTATTTACCTTTTACGTAATAAAACGTTACAACCTGATCGACCAGGGTTTGACACCCCATATTTTTTACCCTGGGTACGCCTTTGCTCATCTAGCTATGATTTTCCCATCTTCTGATTATCTTTAACCATTTTATATTCTTTATAAACTGCGTATTTAGCTGTGATTTTGTTCTTTAGTGATACATTTTGATTCCCATTTAAAATGTTCTCAATTTTTTCTTTTTTTCACGTTTATTTTTTTGCCATATCTTATATTTCCGAAACAATTTGAAGGAACAGAAAGTTATCCAACAAACGACAATTGTTACAGAAAAATTTGTGGAATTTACAAATAAAATACCGTCAGGATCATCGAGTGCCTCTATTCCCGCGATGCGTGTCAAAAAACTGATATGGTATGGTGTTCAGTTGTCGCTTGTTTCTGAATATTGCTCTTTTTTATTAGGATCGTTCACTCGAATACAGCGGACGAACAAAAACAGCGATCTGTTTGTATTTTAGAGAGACAAAACAGCGGATTATAAAAAAAACTAATTTTTAATTAAATTAGTGAAACTTTTCTGCCCACAGCAGGTTCGGGTCCGTTCATCAGAGTTGACGATCCTACTCTTGCGAGTTCGTCAGCTTTTTCATTGCCTGCGATTCCTTTATGACCTGGTACCCATTCCAGTGTTACACTGTTCCGAGTCGCCAGTCTTCTAAGTTCTTCGCCGCATTCCCATACTAGCCGAGATGTCACCCTATAGCTCTGAAGTGCTTTAAGGGCGGCTTGGCTGTCACTGTAGATCCTGATCTGCCTGTTGTTGTAGGCTCTCATACTGTTGTACAGGGTTATTAATTATAGAATTTTCTACCTAAATTTTGCAGTTTAAATATAATTTTGAAAATATCGTTTAAAGAATCACACTTTTTATTACCTATTTGAACGGTTATTTCTTTTTAATTAAAATTTTAATTAAAGTTATTTGAGTTAATGACTTCAAAGCTGTGTACAATCTGTGCAGATTCGATTTGGATTATTTTCGATAATCGTTTTGGCTGCTACAGTTCCATGAAAAACTTTCATCCATTGGCATTCGAGACTGTCTCGAAAAGGATCTGTATTAATCTAGAATAATTGTAGAAATCCACCGATAGATGGTGACCATGCATTTGGAACATTTTTGAACCTAAGGTTCATGTAAAATAAAATGTTATACTTTAATAGGGTGATTTAAAAAACAATCTGCATATATATTGTAATATTTTTAGTGTAAATACATTGTCTGATACGCCAATGATCATACAAACGCCTTGCGTATTCAAACCCGGATATGTTTTGATTATTTTCGTTTTGGAGATAATCCAGTTGATTCAGGAAATGAGTTTTTTAATCTGGCATATGCAGGGACACATATTAGTTTTTCAAAATATATTTAATCCCAAAATTAAAAATCTCATCGGTATTTTGACTGCATTTTTCATTCATCAAAAGTTTTTTTTCACTTTCCAATATTACTGGTCCAAATTTTAAAATAAAGCTGTGTCGTTTCTTGTGTTTTATCAAAATTGAAAAGTTGGGAAACTCAATTAACTATGTCATCGGACAAGATGATATTAATATGAATTTTCCTTTTATTTTTAAAACTGGCTCGTTGTACACAACCTTGCTTCATTCTCGGCGGCTTTGACAATACGGAAGAAGGGTTTTCAATCAGAGGCGTTACATCTAACTTTAAATAGTCCATATTTAAATCAGTTTCAAGTACATGATAATTGCTTGACAGTTAATATTTAGTATGGAGGAATATGAGTTTGAAATTCTTGAAATCTGGCACTAAGAGTCCTTACCAACGGTATTCTTCTTAACCCCTTTGCAGTAAATACAATATACAGTATTCTTTTTGAAGTATAATTGTGAAGGAATTTGGGATTCAAGCGGAGAAGAAACAACACAAAAAGGGGAAAAGGGAGGGACTGCTCAATTGTTTCTTTTGATCCTTTGTCGAATTCTGGGTGGCGTCCTTTATGTTTGAACAAAGTGACACCATTTTTATTCGGAATACAAACACGAAATCAAATATTCTCTAATGAAGATCTTTTCGCATTGTTTTGTAAAATGGATTTGAATTTTAGAATATGGTCGATAATTATAGGTTAGAATATTTAGACTGTAGAAAAAAGTATTTTATTCGCGATCAATAAAGTATCAGGAACAAAGAAAGGGGACACAAATTGTGTTTTTCGATATACAGCAAAAAACAAATTGTGTTCAAAAACAACGACAAATACATCGCAAAATTAAACTTTTTATTGTAATTCAAAGTTGCGTACAATACAACTATGAATAATACAAATGCATAATCATCCAACTGAATCGGCAAAGTGTGTATCAAGTTTACTGGGTCGTAGAATCTAACAATGGAACGTACCAGTGTTGAAACACAAAAAAAGAGCGACAATATTAGTGTCATATAATAATGAAACAGTCGACGGACAAAACTGAACAATTTTGTTAAAATTTGAATGAGCAACGAGAGTTGTTTGTTAATTTCAATTGGCGCAGTTAATGGGATTATCGCTGGTTGACTGACTCACAAAATACATCGGTACAATATTTGTAGCTAACTGCCATTTTGATATAGATCAGGTTTTATTGAGGTTATGATGTTGAAATGTTATACAAAAGCAGTCAACAATCATGTTTCTGAATAATGTAGATTAATAATTTTGATGTCGTTTGTATATTAATTACAGTTTAATACGCTCGATACACTGTTAAAAATAGATATCTTGAATTATTGTCAAAATAACCTAATTATTCAAAGAAATAAGTATAATCAGGAGTTCCTTAGAAGTTATTTGTATCTTAAGATACGCTACTGGTGCATCCAATCCAGAGAATCAACAATTTAATGTCTATTAGGAACAAATACGGAATTCAGAAGGTCAGGGAGTTTAAGCTTATACCCCACGGATAAACTTTAAGGTCGAGATCCCTTTTGAAATCTGTTCTGTTCTATCTACAATTAACAATTAACTGAAGACTACCACAATGCCTAATGACTTTTTAATTTAGGAATTGGAATTTTATCCCGATGTATAATTTTCTTACTCAATGAACTAGGATTCCAGGACACACTGGAATAGAAGGAAATGAAACAGCAGATGAACTAGCAAAGAGGGGCGAATGAAATACTTTATTGGGGGCCTGAACCTTTTTGCGAAATCAACCCCTATGTGATATTGGAAGAAATAAAGGAAAACAGAACTATTGGAAAGCTCTAGTAGGGCTTATACAACAAAGATTCTTCTGGGTGACTACAACGTGTTGAGAACAGGGATCCTAACGGGACATTTTTGCCTGAATGGACACCTGGAGAAGCTCAAAATTGTGGAGGAAGAAAAATGAAGACTTTGTGGCATGAAAGAAGAAACCTCCATCCACATACTCTCCAACTGCACAGCACTCCAGAATTTTAGAGCACAGTACCTGGGAGATTACTGGATAGAAGAGGAACAGTTACACTGAACGAAAAAGGTACGTTATATTAATAAAAAAGTACATCAAATCAATGAACATCAACATTAATTTTCAGCCGATGAGCTATATCGTTAATACAATGAACGTTCGTACGTTAACTTTTTTATTCATCAAGTTATGTTCAATGTACATTGAATCAATGAATAAAGAACATGGATCTATGACTTCCTGTTATTAATATAACGAACCACATACATTAACACAATAAACGAGAAGCATGGATCCATGACCACCGGTCATTAGTTTATGATTGTTGTACGTTAAATCAATGTACAATAAACATTGATACAATAAACGAAAATCATGGATCCATGACCACCGGCCATTAGTTTATGATTGCTGTACGTTAAATCAATGTACAATAAACATTGATCGATGTTCACCGGTTATTAATATTACGAACATAAAAATAATGTGGTAGTACTACAATGCAATATTTTTTTTTAGTTTTAAGGTGCAACATTGGCTGAAAATTATCTTATATGTCCATTGATTTGATGCAAGAACCAGTATCTGCAAATAAGAATACAAAGAAGTAAAACAGTCCCAAAAATAGCTTTTAATTATATAATAAGTACTTATTTTTCCCCCAAGAGGGTTTCATGATAATTTGCTTCTTTAATTCTGTCTTTAAACAAAAGTTACTACTAGGTGTAACATGTTATATTGACAAACAATTTTTGTATTTTCAATATATGTATAAAAAATATAATATACCTACCTAGAGAGTGAAAATGTTAACTACTTTTCGCATTTTCTATTCACTTACTACAAATTCACACATTTTATGAACTTTTGGCTTTCTAGTGGTACATCATGTCTACAAAATGACTTTTCTAGAAAGTTCTAAAATATTTTGCTTTCCAAAGGAAAGTCAAAGTTATATAAGAAAAATAATCTCAAAACATAATAATATGTCTACTGCCTTAAGAATATGGAGAAATTTATATCCAATGTCTTCAAAGTAGACGAAAATATTTGGAATTGTGTTAATGTCTTCACCAGTACACAATATAAAAAGCTGAATAGACATTTTTCAAATCTTCAGGTTAGCAATATGGTCCTCTACTTCTTGTTGAGTCTTCGTACAAAACAAAAATGACTCCTGGGAATCTTTGATTGTGTATTTTGTGTGAGTGGATTTCCCCCCAATATGTACCTAAATGAATATTTGAAATAAGTTCACTACAAAAAGAAAACTAAAAGAGTACTCACAATTGCAATATGAAGATATTGTCTATTCGTTGAAAAAATAGTAAATAGTCTATCCCCAATAAAATGGCACAATTTTACCCACTAAAAAACTCAAATCACACAAAATTCACAACGGAGCACAACAAGACTGTGGTTAACCCTCTCGAGAAACAAAAAGACTGAAATACTAGGCGCGAAAATGGTCACGTATTTTGTTTTCTATGTACGCCTTTACGTAATATTAATGATTACAATCATGGATCTATGAACGGTTTACATTAACTTTCGCGCGCTATTCTGAGTCCATGTAAGCTGTTCGTAATATTAATGTTTTTAGTTATGGATCTATGAACAAGTATCATTGATTTTAGCGCCTTATTAGAAGTTAATGTTCAAGTTCGTAATATTAACGTTTAGCAAACATTGAAACAATGAATACCGTTTATGGTGTTTATATGTATTCTGTTCGTAAATCCATAACAAAAATTTATTGTTTTAAAGACGAGCAACATCAATTTAATAATTCTCAAACGTTGATTCAATGAACTTTTTCATTGCACCAATGAAAAAAATAATCAATTTTTGATGTTTTTCGTTTATTGCTTAATGTTAGGTAATTCATTGTTTCAGTGTACTAAAACATTAATCCATGATCAGAAATCATTGTAACAATCACCGATTCATAATATTAATGTTCAAAATATTGACAACCGGTGTTCATTAATTTTACGTACAAAATTTCTTTCTGTGTAAAGCATACAGATATCCTTAAATTTCTCCAGAAAAAAGGAGCTGCTAGTTTCATAGACACTTTTCAGAAATTAAGTAGAAGTGAGGTGGCATAATAGATTTCTTAGGGCTCAGTGAATGTCACCCCAAAAAATATATAAAACATTCATACTTACGTTTTAGGAATCTATTGTTAACATAGATGAGTACAATGAGCTTAAAATCATAATATCACTTCACTATAACATCAAATACTGGATGTATGCTTTATTATTAGTAGTATGGAGTATTAAACAAACGCTTTTCTAGTGCCCTTAGGATGCGAAAACGGCGCACACCGCAATGTTGACCGCCATAATGCAGGCTGCAGGTGAGAGATTCGCTTTTATTAATTAACTAATTACTCTGCTAATTAATTAATGCAAGCTGATATTAAACCATTTTGATTACCGATGCGGTCGAGTAGTTTGGATTTGAGATAAATTTTTTATACAAAATACAATTTCATTGGATAATATTAATTAATATTTTATCATTATTTTATTGAATATAAAATGGTTTTCTGGAATATTGTTTTCTATTATACACTTCTTAATAACCCAACTATAAATCAGAAGTGCAATATTATCAGGAAATATTCCAGATTAATTGAAATATATTTAAAATTATTTTGTAAAAACTCCATATGCTGGATCCAAAAAAGTTTTCCGCTCTAAACTCTCTCCTTTTACATGGACGAATTGGGGATCATCCATTTTGTCTCGTCCTCTAAAGAGGCAACTTTGTTAAAGAGGATTATACTTGATATATAACTTTCAGACTTTGGGACTTTCAGCTTCCAGTGTAGGATCTTCCAGCGGGAATGAAACAAACATTAAAGTCATTAATTCCAATCCAAATACCAGCTTCTCTTTTTTTTCTAACTTTAATTCACTCCAAGAACTTTTTTTTGTATAATTCTATTAAATAAGTCATTATCATTCAACATACTTAACTAAGTTGATGATTCTACTGCAGAAGAGTATTATAAAACGTTGTCTTTAATCATGTATCTTCTGCCTGCTCAATCTATCAGTGATTTAACTTAATAGCTTCAGCTTCCGGATCTTTTTTCTATCCTATAAATTAATGTTACTCACTCTTATCAAACTATTGCCTTTGTCAAACATTTATTCACCATTCGGAAGCGCCGCCTATGCCTTCTGGACCATGATGTTGTCTTTATGGACCCATGGACGTTTATTTTCATTTAATCTCAATGTAGACGTTTAATTTGCGAGAGATCTGCTTGTACGTATTAAATGATGAATATTAAATTTAACAAATGATATAGTCTTTTATCTAATACACCCATTCCTGTTTTCCGCAGGATATTTTTGTAACAGCATTTATTAGGATTATTTTTCAGCGTACATGGTGTTGATTTTTGGATAATTCAACAGAAAAAAGCGAATAAAAAACATGAATTTTGTTTTATTTCCAATTATTTTTAATCTATAACAACGTGGCAGTTGGACACCCTCTCATTTTCCATCACATCAATCCAAATAGATAAAAAGCTAGCAATTTATATCCCTGGTGGGTTAAGAAGCAGAATTACCTTCGAAAATTAAATGAAATAAAGGATCTAGCCCCCTACAGACAGCTCTAACATAAAAATTGATGACCAAAAGACTTGTCGACTGAAGGCAATATTCTCCCTTGGATATCACGAGGGTGTGTCATACAGGGTGACATCAGATAAGGGGCAACAAACTTTTATATTAGTTGAATTTGCTAACAATATACATTGTAATCAGTTATCTATGTTTATGATGATGGTAGTGACAAATTATTCAAAAATAACTAGACTTTTTGAGGTCTTTTGGCTCCTAAGTACCAAAAATGCTTCAAATTTTGATTTTTACTGAGCTTTCTACAATTGGAAAAGTAAAAATTGGAAAATTTTGATAAAGACTAAGCTGAGACCTTTATTAACTTAATTCTCAATTATATCCACAACTTTCTATTAATACCTATAACTAAATTATGTTTCATGTTTTCTTTTAATATTATTATTACCTTATTATAACTCAGCGTGATATCAATGTTTATTCTAAAAGATTTCCAATTGTTTATGTTAATTATATGAATAAACATTATTGTAATTATTAAATATAATGTACGTAGTAGGTAGGGGAGCGAGGGGCTTGTTGTAACAGTTTTCATTAAAACATAATATATCTTGAATACTGTAACTCTTCCTCTACCAAATCAAGTGAAAATAATACCATAACTGTTGGTCATTACTTTACAATCAATTATTCTCTAGAAGAAGTGCGGTGTTAAAACTTACCTCGTGCTTGGGGCAAGTTGTAACATCTACCGGGGCAAGTAGGAACGACAAAAAAAAACCGACAATAATACCTCTAATCATTTATTCTTTGTTTTTTTGAATTGACATCTTTCTAAAGTAAGTATTACGTAATTCTTATCAAAAATCAACTCAATTACATTTTCTTAGTAATCAACACTCAAAAATTAAGTAATTACCAGTTTTATTTAGTTAAACACTACTTATAATCATCATGGCTCTTTTAAATCAAAGTAAGTAATTAAATTATTCAAGGTATGCTCGTAATTATCTCTTCTTAATAGCTATCTAACAAAGTATTATACTTATGTAAGAATCAACATTTGGTGGCATGTAGTAACACGTTACAACAAGCCCCGGGATTTTGTTACAACTAACCCTTTGGTATGATTTTCAACATTTATCAACTATTTAAACAATTTAGCAATCATAAAAACTGTTCCACATTATCAGAGATTGATAAGTTTGAATGGAAATAAGATATAGAAAGTTTGAAATTAGTCAATATTAAATACGCAAACCGAAATTTTACGATAGTACAATTTTATATTACCTGGCAGAAATGAAGCACGTGCACACTTCCCCTCAATGCACCGGCCAGCAGGACATTGGCTATGGCAACATGATGCGGCGCGGTTTATAGGTTAAATCGAGTCAAAGAAATACGTTAATAGCGTTTAAGATCCTAGTGAAAAGGGCCTGTTACTACTTACCCCTGTTACAAGCCCCTCGCTCCCCTACAGGATTTATTAAAAAGTAGTGACTCAGAAACTTGGTTTAAAATGTAATGTTTTCCATGTTGATCTCGTATGTTTGTACATTCTTTGTTTATTCTGGCGGAATTTAGTTTCTACTCTGGTTCATTCAAAGAGAACAAATATATATGTAGGATGCGGGGTCTATTGTCTAAAGACGATACTATTATTATTAAGCTTTTTTTTAGAATACTGCGGATACAGCTTGAAGCTCCAGGGGATGGCTTGGAAAGATGTTAGACATTATTACAAACAATATAGTGGGGAATGTTGGGATAATATGCAAAATTGAGTCTTTAGGGTATGCAGGAAACGAAGCAAAAGTTTAGATCGGAAGTTAAGATTACATACCACGCAATATACTAGCTTATATTAACTTTCGTTGAATGAAATAATATACAGGATGGTTTTTTAGTGTTTTGTGACATTTTGATGAATGCACCAGGTGCTATGATACCATCAATATTTCTCTACATTTTTATAACACTCCTTATTACTTTTTTGTTGGAGAAGCAGATGCTACCAGAGAACAAACATAAAAGCTATGGAAACTTTCGCCATTATACTCTTACTACTAAGTAACGTTACATATACCTGGAAAATATTTAGTTTCATGAGATATTCCATTGTTTCTTCCTGGAAAAACAAATTTTTTAAACGTTCACTTTAAACTCAAAACGAATGAAAGTGGAATAAGCACATTTTATTATAAATTGTTCTTATTTTGTTCATAAGATATTCTTTAACTTCGTTTATCATTTTATTCCAAGTACGACCTGTCAATATTAAACCTGAAATGTATCATTGATCCCTTCTGTTATTTTTGCCACCCCCATTTTGGTAATAATCTTCTCTCCAGTCTGTTTTCTCTACATTGCGCTGATTATAAGACAAAATAGAGAGATAAAGAGACATATAAATCGCTTAAAAAGACCTTAGTGTATCTAATATTATCCACCAATAAACTTTTGAACTAACTAGAGATTTTAATGAGAGATCAGTTGTACCGGCACCTTCACCAAATTTTAAAAAAAAGTTGCGGCAACCTGGAAATTTTGAGTGCGTTATTTTTGGTGGAATTAGGACATTTCCAGTTTTAGGATGAGTTCTGATTGGTACTGGTACATCAATTTAAGCGTTTGTAAATACATTTTTAATGACTGAAAACCCTACTTTAATATGTCTACTTGACAAATTATCAAGAAAAAATTTTTCTTTATTTATTTTGAGCACATACGAAAAATTTCCTTTCCAATCCAGAAACAAATCTAGCTTTAATGTTCCCCCTTAACGTTACAAGCAATAGGAATTTTTTTATCTCACCCTCATTCTCGACAAGGCCTTGTCCCTAGTTAGTATACCCTCCTAACTTGCTTTATTACATTCTTTTCCACGTCAAAGCTAACTAAGCTAAGAAGTAACATGCCGATGGAATACTCAATACGTCAATTTTTTGTACCCTCTTATTTTTTCCGTTCATTCGAAGAGACTGTAGTTATGTACGGGAAGAAAGGGTCTTATTGCTATTGAATATTTAAACTTATATACAATTCAGCGTATTCTACCTCATTTTTAGGTGCAATAGTTTCAAAAATTTCCAACTTTAAAGTGAAATGTTTTTTTTGACAACAACCCTATGCCTTAGTGTCGGATTACAATCGAAAAAAGTGATTTTATAGGGTGCTACTTCATATTAAAAAGGTCTTATAGAAAAATGGATTCAAGCCATTCACCGCAAAATTGATTGAGTGTGTGTTAAACACCCATAACTGTTGATAATTACCAAGAGTTTGGATATTTTCCCGGCCAATATTACAACAAAACAAACGTACGGCATTGGTTTAACAGAATTCGGCTTGTTAGAATGTGGCGTTGTATACAAGAGGGTGCATAATCAAGTGCTTTTAACGATATTGATGGTGCTGTGATTGTCACATTGAAATAATGGATTTTATTCAATCACGACAAATTTGGAGATCGGGAAAGTATATGAAGTAAATGTAAATTTCATCCAAATTATGGAAATAAAACTGTTCAGAAATATACTCGGTTTTTCCTTCAACTTCCTTAATTATAATGAATAAAAAATACTTAGTGAGCTACATCAAAGTTGCAGTTCCAGTCAAAGGAAAACTGGAATCGTTTTAAAGTCTTAAGTAAGTATAAACATCGACAAGCAGTAAATTAAAATCGCAAATTAGTGAGAAAGAAGAAGCGGAAATACAGAGTCAACATATTCAGAGTCGTCTCTGAACTAAACATAACATTTTGATATAGATGTGGGTCAAAACTTTTTATTTTTTGTTGTATCTATTAAAGATCGCCTTCACATTTCAATAGAAATAAAAATTTTCCTATCATAGTTGTCCAAAATGCTTTTTCTTTTGTACTAAAAATATATCCCGAGTAGGGGCTTGTTGTAACAGGGGTAAGTAGTAACAGGCCCTTTTCACTAGAATCTTAAACGCTGTTAAAGTATTTCTTTGACTCGATTTAACCAATAAACCGCGCCGCATCATGTTGCCATAGCCAATGTCCCGCCGGCCGGTGCATTGAGCGGAAGTATGCACGTGCTTCATTTCTGCCAGGTAATGTAAAATTGTACTGTCGTAAAATTTGGGTTTGCGTATTTAATATTGACTAATTTCAATTTTTCTATATCTTATTTCCATTCAAATTTATCTATCTCTGATAATGTGTAACAGTTTTTATGATTGCTAAGGGCGAGTTGTACCAAACACCTAAACTCGGTTTAATGATAACTGATGTTTAGACTGTGTCTGATTGATGTATTTATTATCAACAATTACATCAGTCTAATCATCAGTTAACATTAAACCGAGTTTAGGCGTTTGGTACAACTCGCCCTAAATTGTTTAAATAGTTATCTTGATAAATGTTGAACATCATACCATAGGGTTAGTTGTAACAAAATCCCGGGGCTTGTTGTAACGTGTTACCACATGCCACCAAATGTTGATTCTTACATAAGTATAATACTTTGTTAGATAGCTATTAAGAAGAGATAATTACGAGCATACCTTGAATAATTTAATTACTTACTGTGATTTAAAAGTGCCATGATGATTATAAGTAGTGTTTAACTAAATAAAACTGTTAATTACTTAATTTTTAATTGTTGATTACTAAAAAAAATGTATTTGAGTTGATTTTTGATAAGAATTACGTAATACTTACTTTAGAAAGATGTCAATTAAAAAAAAATTATTAGAAGTATTATTGTCGTTTTTTTTTGTCGTTACTACTTGCCCCGGTAGATGTTACAACTTGCCCCAAGCACGAGGTAAGTTGTAACACCGCACTTATAGAAAATAATTGATTGTAAAATAATGACCAATAGTTATGGTATTATTTTTACTTGATTTGGTGTGGAGGAAGAGTTACAGTATTCATCCATCTTTATTTAGTAGAAATTTAATCAATAGATTTCAAGATATATTAGTTTTAATGAAAACTGTTACAACAAGCCCCTCGCTCCCCTACTGTCACTGAGAATATGTTAACTGTGCTCCCTTCGGAATGATTTCAACTCAAATAAACTTTTAGAGAATTAAAGATAGCGGCTGAAGTCTGAGCTGCTTCGGCGTGAGCCAAGATAGAAGTGTATCATTCCCTCATTTCACTCGTTTCCAATTAAAATTCTTGATAAATGAGACGGTGGAGAATTGACAGAGACAGTTCACTCTGCAAAATTCGTTTGAGTTGAAGTTTCAGCTCTTGAGACGTTGCTGCATTTGGTAACATTCAACGGTTTTTATTTTCTATAATATACAGGATCTGTTTATATCATAAACTATTAGGTACCGCATTTTTAATTTTCAGAATAATGTGAAGGGTTATGTTTTCTATAATTAGTTCCACAAAGTGCTTAAGATTTTCTCTAGTATAAAGACCACCCGCTAGATTAAGACGGAATATTTACACGGTGGATTTTCAAGGAAAAGAAAAACACCCTCTTTGTACTAAATAATGGAAACTGTTTTTGAAGGGGAGCAGAAAGCCTATTTGTCTGGGAGTTTGTTACAGCATGCTTATACACGAGAGGAGGCAATATTTAATTAGATCTACATCGAGTTCTCGGAGATTATCCTTGAAATATTCATTGTTTAATTCACTCTTCTTTTCACAAAAATTAAGATACCTAAGGTTGATGGGCGACTGGAGAAATTAATGATGTACCCAAGATCCAGATCCGAACTAGCATAATCAGAAACCTTCCAACGATTCCAAATTATTACATGAGCAATTCATATTTCCTTTTAAACACAGAAATATTTTTTGAGTGATGTATGAATATTTCTATCCAATGATATATGAAGTGACATCAGCAATCGCAAGCTCAACTTAACATTCGGCATGTGTTATCTGAGCCGTGTATGTACTGGACTGTGAATGAAGGAAGGACTATATTTCATCGGGAAATCTGCAAAGGTTCAGCTTCAGATCTGCACCCATACACATTGGATTTACGAGCCGTTAACCTGTCTCTGTTAAAAATAAATAAATCATTTTGATTTCGCTTATCTTTGATTGCCAACAAACAATGTTTGGAGCAAACATATAAAATACATATTTCTTTTTAAGAATCTTTATGTATATTTTGATAATAAGCTTAAAAAAACTAAATTTCATCAGCCATCACAAACTATCTACCGCAAAAACGAGACAAAAAGTGTTGATTTGTCCAAACCCCACAACGAAAGGGCGATATTCTCATCACACCCTTCCTAGTAGAGTAGTATACTAGGTAATAATATGTGGTGGAAGTCGTGCTCATCATTCGGTTCCCTGAGGAGCGGGTGGTTTTCGGATTTATTGATCAGAGGCGTCTCCGGGCTACAATTCTGTTGAAAATAGTTCTGAGATAAGTAAAAATGTAACTAATAAAATATTCGTCGAAATAGGACTTCTAATTATGAACCTGAATCTTGGAAAAGTATGCAGGGTAATTATAAAGTCAAGAAAACTATGAAGAGTAGACAAAAATTATTATCTATAACAGTTTAAGGAATTTTAGACTCAATAAAATGTCGTAAGGTGAAAGAAATTATTCTGGAAAGCAGGCTAATGCACTTCAACCTTCCAAAAATAAGTAAATGTTTTTATAAGACTGAGAAATCGTTTGAAATCAAGTAAAGCTTCTTTGTTGTGATGAAATAATGAATTATCATCCTCTCAAGCAGGGTTTTTAATATAAGTACGCCCCTGTCATACGTAGGTGGAGGCTAGAAAGCTCATATTCTAGAGTAGAATTGTCTTGGGAATGCCAAAAGAGACTCCCACATGAAGGTCCAGTTCGTTTGAAACGTTAATAGTTCTTATGTAAGAAGAAATCAAGACAAGGGTGAATAAGGGATGACAGACATTTTATTCACAGAACATATTTTAGAGGAATCTTGATTCATAGAGGAGCTAAAATTTCCATAAAGTTTTATTTGATATATTTTAAAATCACGGTATTTTAATAAGTGCCAAACACTCTTAAACTTAGAATCCCAGACATAAATATTTACGTGAGAGTTCCCGAAATAATAATAAACGTTTTTATATTTATTTTCGAGAAAACGTATACTTAATTCGATGAGGAATGTTTTACTGTAACAGACGTACTAACACTTCACCCGCTAGAGTTTACGATTGTTTTATGTATTTGTAACTTATTTCATTGAAAATATGTCGCCTCCAAGGCAGATAACGCTGTGAATCTATGAAGTGACTGGTGAACCATTTCGCTTCATTTCGTTTACAGTAAACATCAGATCAGTGAGAATACTACCACATGATTCAATATATAACTAAAACAGCTAAATAAAACCACTTAAATATCAAAGGGCTTATAACGGTAGCTGATTTGTTTTACTTGTTGATGACATTGACATTTCGGTGCGCCATCTATCGAATTCTACTTTTCCCAATACAATAACTGCTGTCGCATAATTCATGGAAAAATAAGTTTTTCCATTCCTTGTAATAAAAAAAGTCAAAAACATAAATTGTATCGATACAGTCTATTTTTATTCAAAAAAAAAGTAATTTTTTACGGACTCCAATTTACTAAATGAAATTTCATTTACGCTTCTTCTAACCGGTAAAAACCCACTGGGACTGAATAAAGTAAAACACATTTCATCACGAATTCAGCGCTCATAGTGTTGGTGCTGGGAACATATTCAGCATATAGTTTCTGGTTCGAGTCCCGCGAGACACGGGAGGTCGCTACGGTCGAGACCTGATGAAACTCACAATTCCTCACTTATCGACACTTCAAAGATTTTTAACGCTAAGAAAATATAACAATATCATGTTTTACAGCATCAAAAATATGTTAAAAATGTTATTTTGTGAAAAATTATTGCAATTGTGTTGGCAATCCTTCGAGATACAATTTTATAGGATGCTGATGAATGCTATTATGAAATGGTCGTAAAAGTTTATTGCCGGAAGATGAAGTTTCCTCAACTTTTATACACACAATGCTCCATGTTGCAAGAGCTTTGGCCATTTGCTTAAAATTAATTATGAGATAAATATGGGTCAAGTTCATTATACTTCATGAACAATATTTTTATTTTCTCAAAACTTTGTACTTTTCTTTAGGGTATCCCTGTAAAGATTTTAATTTATTGTCTAGTTTCTGCTTCCTATAAAAAAGAAGACACTTTAGACTCCGCCTAAGCTCGGACATTCGTTTTGATAAATACACTTCAAAGAGCTCTCACGAACAATCAATTTATTGATACCCAAGTGTTATAGAGTCAACGCATTTTTTGACAATTTGCTCTATTAAAAGAAGTAAAATGTGAAATGTGCTGCCAGGTCCGGTCGAGCGAGCCCTATTTCATTATTCGTACATCCAAAACGACATAAATCAAGTCGAAAATGACCAGAAGAGGAAGATGTATGTGTGTGGTGCGGCATTTGAGACATAGGACGGCGTTTCACGCTAGATTAATCAAATCAGTGAGAAAACTACCGCCCAAAAGACAGAATGGTCATTAGATAAGGGCAAAAATGTCCTTCAAACTTTCAGGCCAATCTTAATATGGTTTCAATTGAAAAAAATATTTCATTCAATATACTAGAAACAATACAACTCTATTCTATGTTCAAAATATCTTTCTGATCTTCTTGATTTTTGGTACAATTTATCCTGTAAAGTGGAACAGGATTTAGACTTAGTGTTAATTCAATTCTTGGTATCAGTGAAATGAGTCATGAACTGGTCTATTTTTTGTTGGATGTGCATCATTTGGATAATGAGACATTGGACGTGGTAGAATACCATTAGTGAATCTTTTTTAGGTAAAAGTGACAATTAAGACGCATTGGGCTTTACTTGGAAGTAATATAAGATCTGGTAATATGAGATATCATTTTAACAGTGTCGGGAATCAGCTTATTTTACTGGTTTCTGTATATTTGTGATGTTTTCGATGTAAATTTATATGAAGAAAGTTCTGTTGTATATCATTTTCTCTTACTTTGATCCCATCTCAAGACATACCAAAGTATATTCTTTAATATTGCATAAAAGTACTACTTCTACTACTACTACTAGGCGAGCCTTGTCCTGGACAAACTCAAGCCAAGGTTGTGCCATTCCTGCTACCTAGACATCCATGAAGCCTAGCCCTTCAGTGAAGGCCACAACCATTTTCAATGGATGCCAGGGACTCCGAAGATTCGCCTGCGTAGTACAGCCCAGTGTGGACACTCTAAGAGAACATGGACCGACGTTTCATCAGTCATGCAGCAACCCCTACATAGGGAACTTTCCTCTACTCCCAAGTTGTGGAGGTGTTTCATCATACAGCAGGGCCCTGTTAGTAGTCCTGCTATCTTCCTTAGCCTACTCCTTGGTATTTCAGTAGCTGCCCTAGCGTGTCCATCAGTCCAGCCCTTCAGTAGAAGTTTGGATTGTCTGGGACCCTGCAGAGCATTCCAATGAGCGAGGTGCTGATTCCTCAGCCACTTCTTCGTCTCCTTGCGTATTCTTTGTTTTGTTAGGCCCAGGGTCGGGCATAAGTGGAAGAAAATTGCTTTTTTGCGTTTTAGAAGACTGATCATCCCTTGCCATGGTGATCTGTCAATAAAAAAGTCTTGATTGTTTAAAAAATCACAGCAAAATTTCATTTATCTCATTGACAATGTGTAGGTAAATCTTAGATAATGAGTCTTACGTTCTAATAACAGTGAATATTTGATGTGGTTAGGCTAAAAGTGTCTAAAACTTCTCTGATGTTAGTTATGGGAATAAATATAAAAATAGGATGGGAAATTCAGCTGAATATAATGTGTATATTACGAAGTAAATGAAGCATCAGCTGCCAGAATCGCAATAAAAAAGCTATCAATGAAAAATAATGACTGCAGTCTTACAATCCACATACAACACAAACACTGCACTACTTACAAGGGCGGAGATGAAGAGAAATAAAAAGTATTCACTCTTTCCAACCTTGCTTAGATTATCAGTGTACACAGAAGTAACTACTTGTAAATAAAAAAGTATTAATTGTAACTAATAACAAAATTAAAAGTATTATACGTTTTTTGATTTTTTTACTAGCTAAAAAATATTAAAAAGGCAATAGGAACTATTAATGGTATTTTTGTATCCTCTTTTATAATTCTATAGTCCGGCAATGTCTTTAGCACATACGTTTTATATCCATAGTTGTAAAAATGTTTATGCTTTACGGTTATGTACTCTTCCTACTTATTGCTCCCTAATAAATCCCGTCTTCTTCTTTTTTGAATTGTATTACTCCAAGACGTAAACAGGAATGATCTTGCAGCTTGTTCTATTTTCACACTCTCCATTGTTTCTTCTTTGTAATAAAAATGTTCTGTATTTTGTATTAGTCTTAGGAATGCAATTTGCTCCTCAAATATCTAGATTTTGATCATTTTGTGTAATGTTGGTTTATCTTGTTTAAATACGATAAAGGATTTGCTAAATAGAAAAGCAAATGTACTGAAAAACTGGACAATATAGACGAAAATACTGAGCACTATGTGGATGGGGATGCTGGTACGGAAACCGCTTCATTTTGAGTTAAAAGCCCATGAAAAGGAAAACGTAATGATGCTTGATTCTACTGCATTTATATGATAATCACTTTTTGTACATTTCTAACGTATACAGAGTGATACAGTCACAGTATTATTCAAGCTACTTACATGTACAGACTTGTTTGGTCATATTTCTCAACAAAGGTTCTATGCAGTCACTTCTCTATGAGTAACTAGGTTATTGTTTGGATTCAAGCCTGGCCAAACCTCTGTGAAAGCCTTTGGATCTATACAAACTGAATCCTGACCATCAGAACATCAATTATGATCACATATGTATGTATTAAAGGTAAGCAAATGTCGGTAGCTTATAAGTTTGTAGACGAATCCAATTAACGTGACAATGGGGAGGTCAAGTAGACTTGCATTTAATATAAGTCGGTGAATACAGTGGAAAATTTTTCTATAAAGTCGATCTCTGCGGATTAATAAACAACTTAGTATAGTTTACCTTATTATGTGATAATACTGGAATGTTTGACTGGAAATACAGTTTATTTATGCTTGTTGTATAATAAACATAATAACAACCTAACCACTCAATTTTTAGTATTGTATCCTTTTCTTATCCAACATACCAATCAGTGGATTTTATACCCGTAGCAATATAAACAAAAGAAACATTGACAATCTCGTCCGTGTAACCAACACTTAACAATAATAACACCTCATCATCAAGAGTTATTACCTTCGCAGAAATTAGAGGGTACGCCATTGCTAACGACTATGGTTGAATCCAATTTTAGGAATCATTGCGGTACCACAAGGAAGTTGTAAATATTGAGCTGAAAAACCATCTGTTAAGACCAAATCGGTGGGAAAAAATGTTAGCAAGTTTCAGCTAAAGATCCTGACTAGGCTAGGCGTAAAACACAAAAAATGGGAGGGGGGGAAGATAAATAGCTCATTGAGATTTTCACAGTTAGGAGAGAATTCAGTTGTTATAACCCCAAATTATTTTAGAGCTAATAAATATCTGTTTTTAAAGACCTATTATTGAATTTTTTTTATATAAAAAAATAAACTGTTTTGCTATAAAAAGGTACGCTACTGTATTGGAAATGGTGCCACGGTACCACGTTATACAGCGTGAGTTGATCTGACTAAGCAGCCGCAAACAACATAATGACGTTCTCTTTCTCGTTCTCTCTTCTCGGTTTCTTATTCCTCTATTTCGGTACTCGACTAGATGGGCAGGCACTCTCTTGTTCTCTTCGGATGGATAATGGTAATAAGCAGACGTGAGGCAAAGTCTTTCGGCACCTGCTTAGTGAGAAGGTAATAACACCTTTGTGGTATCTTTTTCTCCATCTACTATATAACCATTTACCGCAGGGACGTACGTAGGGGATTTCAAAAAAAAATTGTTCAAAAAAGTAAGTATATATGTTGTATTTTATAGGAAAATTTACTTGTGTGAATATTTATAGTATTATTACTTTTGTGCCTTTGGGAATCGAAATTATTATCGCAGTACGCGGCGATTTTGTAAGTATGTATCTACAGGGTGGGTTATTTTTTTGATCTCAAACCTATGATTACTTATTTACATCTGGTTAGACACTTAATAGCCTTAAACTTAAACTATTTTTGATTCATTATATAACTAAACAACGGTTTGTTTGACGGATAAGAAACAACCCTGTACACATCATAAAACCCACCCCGGAAGTGACGCTATCTGCTAAACACCCCTGCAAACTTTATTTTTTTTATAATTAAATTCGGATATCATGTCCGCAACATCTGCCCATCGTTTATCAACTCATTTTCATTTATACCACTCTTTCATTAACTTTCCAAAATAGATGGCAATCTCCACCCACAAATAACCAAAAAAATTCATCATTTTTGACGTAATCTGCTTTTAATGACCATCAAATATGTCAAACAATGCCAAGCAAAGATAATTTTCCTCGTCTTGTAAGAAGCTTAATAAGCAGCGACTAGATCATTCCACCAACGATAAAAATTAATTAAATTTCTTTTAGTCACATTTAATGCTAAGAAAACTTTATCTTATTACATAACTAAGTAGAAATCTGTTTCTTTTTTGTGGATAGCGAAGACAACAGAAAAGAGCAGCAGCTTAAAAGGTAGGGTTATCTAGGTAGTGAGTGCCCAATTACTTACGTACCACGTGTAAATTATTGAAGAATTAATTAGTTAAATACTATTTTTACCAGCTCATTTCGGCTATGATCCAGGTGAAACTAACAAGGGTACTAATAACCTTCAAAAAATAATATAAAAGCAAGACATCCTCAGTGGGTAATTTCGAGTCAATTTAAAAGTTAAAAACTTACAATTATCGCGATATTATCTCGAGATACTGCCTCACTTTCCTCCAAAATTATTTATAATAACACGTGGTCGGTTCCAAACTGAATGGGCAGGTAAATTTTGCACCGTAGTCGAGTTGCTGCTTTGAGAAGTAGGTAAAAAAAGAAGTGTGATTACTGATTATTGATGATCGGCTATGCTTAAACCAACTGGCACGGAAAATACAGAGCCGTAATAATAAATTTAGAGTTATAGAAAAACTAAGACTAGTGGCGCCTCTTCCATATTAATGGTTGGCAATTAGTGCTTACACTGTTAAGATGTGACTGTGACTACACTGTTAAAATGACTACTTAAAAGTTATTTGTATTTTAACTTACTCAAAAGATAGAGAGCGAGAGAGGATCATATGTATGATTCTACGTGCTGGAACAAATTATTTGATGAAAATATGTCGAACGTTTTGATTGATTAACTTCTCGATATCTATCAAAATCAAATTATTTTGGTAAAGGCCGTTACGCTCCCTAATCTGATTCGGTATACAAAATTTTTCACTAAATTTAATTGACTGTGTCCTGTTATATTGTTACCGCATTATAACAATTTACGGTCTTGTACTTCCTTGGAATTTATATTTAGCTACACAATGATATATATTCTTCACACCAGTGAATAATGAAAAAAAATTCACAGCCAATCACATTCTATTATTATTATCAGAATTCATGCTTAAATGAATTAAAATGAATAAATCAAATCGTCTCTTTTAAAACGTCAAATAACAAATAATGCAAATCGATTCTGACAGCGCGTCGTTTGAAACGTCAAAATAATGATAAAATCATAATTTTACGTATTATTTAGAAAATAAATGGACAACAGTAGTTATTCTTAGTTATAACTCCCAATTATCAATTATAAATGTAAGGGTTTCGATTAAAACTGCATGTTACGTATCCCTTTTTGAAAATAAACATGCTCTATAGCCTAGTTGTAGAAATAGTTGACTCTGGCGCGGACGATTGGGGTTCGATCCTCAATGGAAGCTTTCTTTTTTTAGTCGTGGAGAAAGTATAGTCTTTTACTGGTGTAGAATGGCTAATATTCACTTGGATGATTGGAAACTTCATCCGCGTGAATAATAGCCATCATTCTGCACTTGAAGAATATACTATTCTACTTCCGAACGACCAAATAGTAATCTTCTTTATACTAAATATGTATTTCTATTTAAAATGCAGCTTCTCCATCTTGATTAATTACCTTGCATTACACACGATTATTCTCTTTATTAATGGTTGGCGTTTTATAAATTCCGTATTAAATTTCCGTTAATAAACAATAAGATCTAATCTTAAAGGAATCCCCACACATTCATATTATACAGTCGTCCCGATCTCCCCTACCAACTTAGAAATATTAAACTCGAACTCATTTACAAGCGTCAGATGTCAAGATATAATCAAAAGATAATAATGTCAGTTGTAAGCGGCGAACAATGCGAATTTTTTTTTCAAGTTTATATAAAGGGTGTCCGCCAGTATACAATAATCATAATTCTCAATCCATTCCACCTACAAACACCGCATACAATTTTTTTCAGAAAAACTTCGAACTAAATCCATCTTTTGAAACTAAAATAAATTTTTGGACTACCAGGTATTTTCTGGACAAAGTGCATACGAGTCCAAGGTTTCTGCTTTGAGTTTTCAAGGTCCTTGGCTTTCCTTAAATCCGTTATCTTATTTATCTTTGTCAGAGTTTAATGGATTCCCAAACTTTGGGCCACTGAACCTTCTTTCCAAGCAAACTTGGACTACCAAGTGTTTTCTGGACCTATTTTGCTGGGATACAGAATGCACTGAGGTTTAAAGTTATAGACTTGGTGTCATCTGTGTCCAAGGTTTCTAGCTTGAAGATTAATTCATGTCTGATTCTTTTACAGCTGGAAAAATGTACTTAAAGGTCAGCTATGAATTTTCAATGAGTATTTGATCCGAAGAAGTGCTAAGAGCACAATAAGTGTCATCCTAACATAGCATGACCCTTTACCTATAGGTAGTAGTTGATGTCTCAGTAAATTAGCACTATTACTTTTTAGTTGTAGTCTTTTAATTATTGGTGGAATTGTTTGGTAGTTATTTAGTGAATAGTAGTTTTATTACTACCGCTCAAGTCAACTTTTTGATTCCCATTGAAGAACATGATATGATAGGGAATTGTGCATCTCACTGAAATTTTTGTTTCCACTTTTGATGCTGTCACTTTTTAAAAAGGAATGCTAATGGGAGAGCTAATTTGCTTCAGAGCATCTTGTCATGTGCACCAGCCAGATATGATGAATAAGATTTTTTTTTTCATTGAATTATATCGGATTGTGATAAACCTATAAACTACATCCAGATAAAAAAAGGCATTGTCAAGAGTGACAATTACATCGCGACTGAGCGAGTTCAAGACTATCAATTTACAATAAGAAAAATTGGAATTGTTATAACTTTAACTTGAGCTGGAGATTCTTTTTATATTTATTGTGATCTTTTTTTATGTCGATCTGCTCATCTCATGTTTTGCTCCACTCTGAAGATCCACATCCAATTTTCCAACATGAATTTAACTTATAAGAAATTTAATTTGAAAAAAAAACCATTTTTTCCAGTTAATTTTTTTAATAAACCATTTTGAAAACGTAATAACGACATAGTCGGCATCCTTTCAAACTTTATCACCTAATTAATCAAAATTTAATAAAATTATATACCATACAATGTAAGCGTAGTTTGTTCAGCCCAAAATAAATACCCTAATTATACACGGTCCAACAAACAAGTGCCTGAATAATAAGAAAAAAAAAATTTGAAATTACTCTTCATACCAACAAGCATGCAAGAAGGCAGGTACCTTCTGAAAAGGACAAAACCAGGGACGGAGGTAATGGGTGGAATAATAAGCAGACGGAAGTGATACATGTGCTAGACCAATTGAGAAATGAGTTTTGATTAAAAAAAAGCAATGAAATCATATAAACATGACAATCAAAATTGTGCTCGTCACGTAATTGTGCACTAATTGCTCAAGGCTCTTCCGATTTTGTTGCTGCAGAAATACCAACTTAAATCATATAAAATCACTTCCATTTCTTAAACAATAATAAAATTATTTATTGTAATAATAGGAAACACTAAAATTTGAAATAGAATCATAAAACGTTTCAATTCAACTATAATTTAAAATCATTTTGCTGTAAGCTTAACCCTTTGAATAAATTTAGAGCGCTTTCAGACAATACACTTTGTGGCCAGCAACTAGTGTCTGAAAAGAATGGCGCGGCTAAAAATACATTAGAGCGCTTTCAGACGGGACATTCTGTGGGCGGCTACTAGTGTCTGCGCGATTCTTTTCAGACACTATAGTAGCCTGCCACAAAGTGTTTTGTCTGAAAGCGTTCTTAAACTAAATTTTTAAAACATTGGAAAACGAACAGTCAGTTTTTGTTACAAATTATTGTTAAGATCACTCGCTCCATTTCATTTATGCGAAAATTTGAAAATCATGGACGAGAATTGCAACCCTGATAAAATCGCAGCTTTCGTTTGAAATACATGCGCTGTGCATCTGCTATAATATTAGGTATACCGACTTCGTGCTCCACGCAAAAAATTGTACGTAACAGAAGTTCTGTGCTCATTAAAAATTGGCTACACCCATGTTATACATTACCACTCGAAATATTAACCAAATATATAACAAGCAACCCACAAAATAACAATTTTTTCCCTTCAATTATCTGCTTGTTATACAGAGAAAGAGAGAGTAACGAATAACATAAAAATAATGACCGGAAGAACAGAGCCGACCCGACCTGTTGCCGCCTACTTACAGTGGCCCCTTATAACGCAATGTTTTGATAACTTTGTACACGGTTTTCTCTATAAATTAAATTTTTAAATTATTAATACAAGAGAAAAACGACGTTATTTTATTTCATTGAAGGAGCTAAAGAATATTATTTGGCCAACCATTTATGCTGCTCTGCAGAATAAGTAAAAAAGTACTGCTGATTGGGTACTTTGAAGTCTTCTTTCCTCCGAGAGGTATGTTTTGGTGTCAACTACACTGGGTTAATCAGCTTTTAACTAGTTTCCATATTAATTCAATATCTTCAAATCTTAACCAGAAACTAAAACCGTTTTTAAGTCATAGTTAGCCAATAAGGCGAGACCTTATCTACTCCAAAGTTCACCAACTCCATTCTATTGCTCCAAGAGAGTCACGTTTGTCGGTATCGTACCTATTATCAAATTGCTCTTCAACATCGGTAGGAACCTCCCTCAATCAAAGCAAATAAACACAAATAATGATCAGTTATTATACAGGGTGGTCATACTTTGGGGTCATAAGTTACAAAAATACTTGCCAATCGCTTAAAATTGCCTAAAACCTAGAAATGTCAAGGTCAATTTTGGAGATTCGCCAAAAATCTTTCAAGGGCCAACCATTTATGTGGCTACACTAAAAAAATGTACCGGAAATGACTGATGCTGGGAATGAGAGGATTATATTGTTCAAAAACTAATTAACTAAATATTGTTGATGAAACATCGTAATATCAATTCAGTCTTAATAAAATAAAGAAGAAATTTGACAACTGTGTAGTATAGCAGAAAAATAATGAGGGTTTTCCAAAAAATCCTATAAGAAAAACGATATAATGAAGTGAGAATTACAGTGTATCCGTCTCTTTCTGAATGGCCTGTCGTTATCTTTGTGAAATTTAATTAAAATGGGCGGATGGATTTTGAAGAGTATAACATGATTAGTGTTTAAATAAATAAAAAGTGCTTTGTGGTTTCATTAAAAGAGGCAATTCACGTATTTATCTGTACGATTTGAACATATCAAAATTAATTATTAATTCACAATTGAAAAAAAAGTAGAAGATATGTGGTGAATATGTAGTTGAATATTCTAATATCAGTTTTCATTAATATTTATTGAGGATTGAATGTTTTTATAAATCAAAGTTTGAGTAGATAAAATTTTTGTTCTCCTGATAATATACAGGATGTACCAATCTGAAATATTGTTGTGTGTGATAAAAAGTTTTAAATTGTTATATAAAGCATAATTTTTCAGTTTGTTAATTGGGTGTATTCATCAATTAAAAATAATCGTTGCTTTCACATTTATGCAATTTTCTCTACTATGTATAATTATTGCAATTATTTTCCAATATTGGTGTTGGAAATTTCACTTTCAGTTAAGTGACCAATTTATAAAACTGTTACTTAATTTCAAATATTTAATTTTAGGACATACACTTTACTACTTATGTATTACCACATCTGATTCGTTAACATGAAATATTTTTTATTTTGGGTGATTTTATGCCGCGTGTGCCGCCGACCTGCCTTAGTTTGCTGGAGCGGTGCCTGTAGTAAAGTACAGGATCCAGGAATTATTCATTATTCACAAATTCATACAAATTTCTTTATAATTCCTGAGAAGTCATACAACAATTCTATTTTGGAAAGATTTATCTTCACAAACCTATGAACATTTTGTCGAAATATTGACAATAAATCCACAAAGCTACATCAATTTTTCATAATTTGGATTCGTTTGAAAATTATTTCGAAGCTGTAGTGAATAGAAAATCAAACAATAAACACAAATATCATGATTCATTTTTATTATACGATCTATTTATTTAATAATGTTTGAAATTTTGAGGCCGAATTCAAAACAGGTATACAAACTCATAAAATACCGAAAACAATGCTAGGTGTGTATTAATTAGTTATTTTCTTTGTTTATTTCAGTGATTATTATTAGCTGGCCAAATAAAAACATTTTTTCATTGTTATAATTACATAGAACTCAAAATTCGACTAGTATATATTTGTCTCACTAAAACACTAAAACAAACAAAGCCAAAACTCTTTAATTTTTATTTAATCTGTTGCTTACTTTGATATAAGACGCAACGAAGCAGACAAGCCAAGCTCCTAAAGGTACCATCAATCTTTTTATATCAACTCTGGCCAGACATCACCCCTGGAATTACTTCTATCCCATTCCTTTTTGTCGTAGCTCTCTCGCTCTCGGATTCAACTTTGAGCAATTGGCCTGTCTCGTACAAGAATTAGAGCGGAAATTGCTTTAAATTGGGAGAAAGGAAAGTGTCTATTTTATTAACATATATTTTCATGGTAATTCTAGCGAAAAAAGTTAATAAAAGCGAGTGTCTGTGTCTGTCAAAATATTTTCTATGAATTTCTTTTATGACTATAAATAAGACGCTCTGTATATTAAGCAGTAAACAATGAAATAAACACATTAATCTATCAACGAATCCGAAAAGAATTAGTTATTTGACTAAAAATAAAAAAGTCCCTAGCCCCTAGCCCATACGGAACCTAGTGACGAAAACTATAAGAATACGTGACAATTTTATTCGGCGTGGAGTCACTTAATTACAGAGTGCAGTTGACAGGTTTAAGAAGTTGTTGACGAGTTGTCGACGAATTCTCAGACCACGACATACGGTAAGCCAGGAAATACGACAGCGTATAAGATGCGAGAAAATTTTTCGATTTAAACATTTTTTTTTCGTAGAATTTTTTGTTGGCTAATAGTCCAGTATTAAATTTGTTTAAAAGCAGCCTAAAAGAGAAGATATTATAGTTAATGAAAGTGAACATTATTTTTGCTTTGTTACGCCTGGTCTATATTTTTCCCCGCTCTAATTTTATTGCGTCTCAATTTTTCTCTGCGTTATATTTGTTTTTTTAAGGGTTCATTCGTTTGAGCTTAGTTCGACCTGGCGTGGCACCCGAATGGATATTTCGTTCATTCTTTATTTGCGCCGAGATGTGTTGTGTTTAATGTCTACTAGGTTTTTCAACGGTACTGGTAATTTGTTTCGCAGCCAACTCGTGAAATGTTGACTCTGATCTGTATTGGACAGGAGCAGAGGGTGGAAACTTTCACAGGACGTAATGAAAATTCGATTTTCGAATTGAACGAGGAGATTATTGATATGGGATTCACTTAAAACCAGCAGATATATTGAGAAAGCAAAAAATACGATATTGATAGGTGGACTATCTTCTAGAAAAACATGGAACCACGCAGGAAGAGACAAAAAATCCTGTGCTGGATGTACACTGCCATAGCTAGACCAAGAATCATTTATGGAGTAGTCGACGGAGAGAAAAAACTGTAGATCCAGGTGTAATGAGAACAAGAACAACAATAGAACTTTCAAGGAGGTATTGGTGAATGTCAGAGAACATCAAATTTAGGTAAAAAGTTTCCTAATACACATATATTGTGTATCAAATATAGACCTTATTAAATGTTGTTTATTTTCCATCACAATATTTTCCTTCCGGTAAATAAAACACAATAGAGACAAAAATAAGTATAGTGGGTGTATGCTACCATCGCTTAAAATTGATATTATTTTCGTGTCGCATCTCATGCAGCATGTATCTCAAGTAGCAACACAGTATGGTTGGTTTAACGTTTGTTAAAATGCTAGCAACGTAAATAAGAAAAAGAAATGAAGCGTGAACACAAACAAAACAAGAATGTGATGTGATATATATATGAGGACCAGATAAACGCATTTTTAGATACCTACCGAGTTTGTCATGAAATAATAGAACATTAGAACGTGGCCGAATGCCATATGGACCTTTTTTTTAATGAAATAACAGATGTGGTCAATATAGACGATAATTTCGAAATGATCGAAAGATAACCGAAATTGGTTGGTCATTTTTTTCCTTTTTTTAACGAACGCTATTCCAAATAGAAGACAGTAGAAAAACGTGGTACCAAACTATAATCTTAAAACCTTGAACGCTCTACACAATCATTATCTTGTGTAATCAGTTTCAAAATGGTGTAGGAATGCCTATATAGGTATCTTGCTATGGATTCTAGGAGACATTGGAAAGATCTAGTAGGGTCTAGACAATCAAAGATTCTTTTGGGTGACTACAACCTGATGAGATCAAATGAATGCATAAGTCAAGTAAAACTGCGCTAAGAGTTTTAACAGGGATTCTAACGGGACATTGTCGCCTGAATGGGCACCTAGAAAGCTCAAAATATTGGAGGAAATATTGTGGCATGGAGGAATAAACCTCCATCCACATACTTTCCAACTGCACAGCACTCCAGAATCCTAGAGCACAGTACTTGGGAGATTACTGGATAGAAGAGGAACATTTACCTAAGTTGAAGCCTGTAGATATCCTAAAATTCCTCCGGGAAATAGGAATAAAGGAGCTACTAGTTTCTGAGACTCTCCTCAGAAACTAAGTATAAGTAAGGGGGCACAATAGATCTTTTAGGTCTCAGTGAATGCAACAACTTTAACAGTTACTTAATGATTTAATCTTAAAATAAATAAAATACAAGAACTGTTTTTTTAAATAATATTTTACACTCACATTTTACCATACGCACTAGATGTAAAATGTAGTTATTTACAAATAGGCTTTTTCACACGGTAGCAACACCATCCATTCGAATTCTGTAGATAAAAACAAATACTATAAAATTAATTTATAATATTTATCTACAAATATACAAGTGTCCTATTCCAGAGCAATTAAAAAAAAAACTAGATACAGTTTAAAAGTGTTAAGATAAACATAAACCAGATGCTATATTAAATTAACGTCTTTGATGATGAATAAATGAATGTTGACAAACTGTTGTTGTTAACAGATAAAATATAATTGAGAGTGAATGGCTTATCAAAATTTGAACGTGTAGAGTACAAGTCTTTTATTTCAGGGTATAGTACAGTTAATAATCGGACTAAGACGTTAAATTAAGGATATTAAAATTCTAGTATCGTATTGGAACATAAAAATCACAGAAGAATATTACCAGCATGTAGTTTATCTTTGAATTAGAACTATAAAAATTCATGGTGCAATCGAAACCGTTTAAATAGAAAAGGTGAAAAATGTGTACGATAAGGAAACAACCTAACCTAGACGTTTCCATCAGATAATTTGGAAAATAAAACTTCAAAGGTGCCCATTTTATTAGTTAAATTAAAATTAAATGCTGTAACATTAAATTCAAGCTTATCCACTGATAGAAGCTGTTAGTGAGGAGGATTCAATCACTTTTTATGGCCGAGAAAATAAGTGAGGAGAGAGTGAATACAACTAGAGATTCACTATTGAAATGAAACTTTGCAAAGCTGGTGGGGAAAAAATTATATTCTTTGATAAATTTGCAGAAATTATGAGTTTATTAATTGAAGAAAAGAAAAAGTATATTTGTTTTGTGAGCAGGCTTTATTATAATTTGCGCTCAGACTATAAAAAAAGTAATGTATTGAGCGAAGAAAAAGAGGAATTACAAACGAGGCATATTATTTAATTAAAAAAATTAAAAGCCTGCCGGATTGTCGGGCCGGGCATGCGGTTGGATGCCGGTTCTTTATCTTCCAAAATGTCGAAATTGAATTAACAAAAGCATCCCAATTAACTGTTTTACACGAGAATCCTTTTAAAAGATAAAATACTACAAAATCCTACTATGCCAACCCCCATTTCCTCTTTTCTATGTGCTCGTCTCCGGTGTCCACCTAATCTTTCCTTTCTCCTCCTTGTCGTTTTGTTTACTGAAGCGTTATAGGTAAAATTCATTTGAACGTTTCACAATATTTCGTTGACTGAGCATATATGGCTTTAAGGTTTCAGTTATGAAATTATTAATCCCTTATTGTACAGTGAACAGTAACAGATCCCCAGTCGATGACATTAAAATATCAATTACATTCATTTTGTTTCGAAAATAACTGAATTTTTTGGAAACAAATCTAATTTTTGTTTATTAATTTGGTGAATAATGCAATCGAGGTCAATTTTGAGCATTTTTTATGTCGAAAACATTTTTTTTGTAAACAATTTTGAAGCTAAAGGGAAGATATGGGAATATTTAATATAAACAGGCAACCGCTTACTTATTGCTCGGAATTATGGACTTAAAAATACACTGAGATATGTAAAATTTTCCGCTGAATCGATTGCCGAAGACTAGAACGTTCTATCTGTCATAGTAGTCGAGTTATGAGCACATTTAGTTTTGAAAAGTGGATTTTCGAAAACTTCATGACTTCATTTGTAGGAGAAAAAATGATTTTATACAAAAACAGACTGTGGCAGTCGATTTTTCGCATCAAAAAACCCCTCCAGACAAATTTTGAGCAATTTTTATGTCAAAAACGTATTTTTTGTCGAAAATTTTGAAGCAAGGGGTAGGTATGGAAATATTTATTGTAAACTGCATTGTGCTAACTTCTTTCCTGGTCGGAATTATGGACTCAAGAGAATATGTAAAATTTTCCGCTGAATCGATTGCCGAAGACTAGAACGTTCTATTTATTATATTAGTCAAGTTATAAGCATATTTTGAAAAGTGGATTTTCGAAAATTTCATGACTCCATTTGGAGGAGAAAAAATTATTTTATACAAAAACAAACTATGAATGAATGAATCAATATTTTGAACTTGAAAAATATAAATAAATAAACAACTAGTTGTTTAAACAATAAATAAGGATTTTATTAATAAAAACGCTTGGAAGTGTTGCGGCTTATAAATTGTATAAAGCGACTCAAAAATTTTGTGTGGGGTCGGTTTTTATTGTAAAAACATCTTCACAATAACCACTCCTTTCCTATAAATTGAAAAAATATAAACCAATAAAACCTTTCCTACAAAAACAAAAAATCCCCCTTTTATAATACCCTGGATTATGATAATAAACATTTAGAAACGAGAGCCGGTCCCATATCAATTTTCCCGTAAACATGCCGACTCTTTTGCGACAAAATCCTATAAAAATATTTTTTTCCTAATCCCTTCCAAACCAAATAGTCACAGATACCGTTAGACGAAAGCAACATACCAGAAAGACATAATACGGATAGAAAAAAATGTCTTAAGCAAGGCGCCAGCACTTATCAGGGACGTTGGGGTATTTATTTTGAAAAAAAATTATTGTGTAGTTAAAATTAAATAGGAAAAATGTTAATTCAGAGCTCTTTGTCTTCCATTATTCACGTACGATTCAAATTGAAATGTAGACTGCAAAGAGCAAGTTGAAATTTGCAACCAATCCAGAATGACATGTCAAATGACATCAAAAACTGTTGCCTGTCGCTGTAGTCTGCAATCGCCTTCGGATTCCTTAGAGCGCTTCCAGACGAGGCACTTTTTGACCGGCCACTAGGTCTGAGGTATGAAATACGTGGTGCTTGTTGTATTTTTATAATGTCTCGTCTAAAAGGGCTCTCAGTCCTTTTAGAACGTTGGCTTAACGTAATCAGAGCAATAATCAATTAAAAATTTCCAATCCAACACCACTGGAAAAATTCACTTAACATCATAAAACCGAATCGCTTACTTCCGTCGACTGTCACAAAAAAGATATAAAAGAATAAAATAAAAACAGGACCCTATAAACATCTCTGTCTTTGTTCAATACACTTTATATTGTGACCACCCATAACCGGCAATTGTTATTCTTACTGAAGTCTATAAATCATCACAAAAGTCTGCATAAAACGGTAGAGGGTTGAAGATATGTATATGAAAACAAAGAAGTCGGATACAATTGCTGAAGACGTGACCTGGTCTTGGATTTAAGTTACAAAATATTTCTTGAAGTAGAAAGACATTGAATGTAGTTGGAGTAATAATAATTGTAATAGTATAACAATTATTATTAAATATATTAGTCCGCTTTTTGATAATAATTTCCCTGGAACAAACATGAAATTAATTATAACCCAAAGCATCATAAAATGGAAGCAACAAATTATCTAATTCAAATTATAACGAAAGGGCATTTATTCAGTTCAGTCAAATTCTTAAGTAGGTATAAATTGATACTCTTGTGAAAAACTACCGACCATAAATTATAATCTTAATGCCCTTGTTTGAAATTTAAAAGCCATTCGGCTACTTCTTCACCTCTTTTATTAGCATCTTGTTCATTTGATATTGCACCTGCTTTTGCTGCTACATTTTTTCAAAGACCGTCTGCACCAAAATATAAAGTCAATTAATTTTTTTTTTAGAAATCTTAAGCTGGAGCAACCATAAAATTAAAGTTTTAAAGGTATTTTGGTAAAATACCCACCCTTTTTTCGGAAGACTTACTTTTCATATAAGAAAATACCAGTTCATTCAGTTTATAATGAGAGATAAAGTTCATGCTTAATACAGAAGAAGAAAAACTGTTTTTTGGGCTGTATAATTTTGGTTGTGGTGCAAAAAATAATAGCCCAGTCAAATGGGTCAAATTAAAAAGCTGATATAGTTTGAATACTTCAAACAAACAGCGCTTAGGCCACATGTGACCCATTGTACATCCTCCCGAGGAGTTGTTCTTCTAGTTCATCCTCCATCCTGTCTTTCCCTTGAAGTTGAACAGGCCAAACTCACCTAACACTCACTCTTTTTGACGGACACTCGCATAAGACATGTTTGACAGTTTCATCTTCCTGTTCACACATCTTCATAGAGGTTTGTGTCCACTAGCCCCATACTTTGGAAGTGTTTCCTTAGTTGACAGTGGTCAGTCAGAAATCCTACTGTTCAACGTAGGTTTTTCCTGGTCATCTTCAAGTATTTCTTCGGTGCCTGCTTCCTAGAGTCGCCCAGGGTGATCCTAACAAGACTGCATCTTTTAATTCCATTCCATCTCTTAAGGGATTGAGGTAGGTGTCACTGAGTCCTAAAATTTTTGTGTAATAATTCACAATTAAAAAAAAATTCCTCAATTTAATCCCATTCTATTTATAAATGTCATCAAAAGGTGTTCTTAATCGTCTTATTATAATGAGAATAACTTCATAACCAACTGAATTAAACCTCTTCCCCCTTTTCAAAAAATAATTTTATAGCCTTAATAAATAATCGCCTCAAAACTCAACTACCGATTTAATAAAAATTTTTTAAAAACAAATTTGTATACATGATACTCCGTACAACAAAACTCCAGTCATAAATTAAATTGTTAATTCCCCTAGTTCGGAATTAGAGAGCATGAGCATCATTCAATTCAACCTTCAATGGCACCTGCTTCTTCATATTCTTCAACTAAATTTATTTTATACGGAAACTAGTAAATAACATCCAGTGGCGCTTCTTCCAAAAGTTTAGTTTTAAAACCTTTTTTACCAAGGAATATCAGTTCTTTTAAGAGATTTGGATTTGAAGAGGACACTCTCAACTTGTACTTGATCCGGCTCCTTCCTGGATTAATCCTTTTATTGGTTGGACCCGAGTTGTTTTCTGTACTGTTTCTTTTTTTCAGTTGTATGTGTTTTGTATCTACAAGAGATAAAGCCTCAACGGATGATCTACGATTAAATAAACTTCACTTGTTAAAGCTGACCCCACTCCTTATCAAGGTGTGTCCTCTTCTTTTCCTGCATCAATTCTGAAACTATTTTAAATAAAACACTTACCAAGCTTTCTAAACAAGTAACACAATAACGGTAGGTAATATTTTAAATATACCTTTAATCTACGCCCATGTTTGCCAAGCCGCTTACTCACTTATGTAACCAAACCTCGAAAACACTCCATGATGGTGGTGATATATCGTAGTATTTGTTTATGCAGGTGTAAAGATGGACATTTCTTTGGCTACAACGATAACGACTATTGTTGTTTACGTTTCTATGTTTGTTTTTAACAAATTTTCGCTCAGGTCTTGTATTTTCTTTCTATCGTAGGTGTTACAATACAGGTTACAATACAGGTTACAATACAGGTTACAATGTAGGTCATTCAATGTATTGAGTCGAATAGAATGGAGGAAAAGAATATTCAAAAATAAGCTCATCTGTCGCCAACTTTTTTTTATTAATGTATTTATTCTCGAAACTCATAAAACCCCCATAAAATATCTTGTTTTCTTTTAATGACCGATCAATTTTCGAGTGGCTCCCAGTTGTATTCATTTTTCAAAAATTCTTCTTCGCACGTGCTTATCTTTTTTTTATATCTTCCTGTTGGTTTTGTTTACCACGCTTGATGTATATGTGTGTGTGTGTACACCATTCGAAGCTTCTGGCACATCGTTTTGATATGTTAATACGTCCCAAAGGCCTTCATTCATTTCTCACAACCCAAAATATTTTTAGGTGAGTGAGATATGTATTTTCTTTCGTGCTGAAAGATAGCTGGCTTTAAAGGATGTTTAGGCATAATACTGAGATAAATTAGAACACAGGCTTGGTTTTTTTTATCAAATGATTGTAGCTCGAGTCCGCTCAAAGGGCTGAGCAGATGGACGACTCAACGTCTACGGACCCATGTTCATTTGTATCGAGCACCTTTGCATAACCAGTTGACGGTGACTGAAGTGTATGGAGGGACTGCTGTGGTTTCTTCACTTACCAACTCTCAATGTTTGATTCTATCGAATAATCTATGTTCCATTGTGGATTTTATGAGCTCCATCTATGACTTTAACTTTGACTAAAAACAATGAACGGCCAAGGCGTTAAAATTTCGCAATTAAAATGTTTTACAGCCTGACTTCATATCATTTATTTAAATTTATAACAATGATTAAATTTTATTACCAAACATTTTTATTTATGCGTAATAAAGTTTGTATGGGAAATTTTAAATTTGAATAATGCAGTCGTCAAAGTAAAAAGGGTACAAAAGGCACCAAACGATGGTATAGAGTGGAAAAAATCGGAAGAGGAAGAGAAAATGTAGTGTACAAAAGACCCTACATTGTTATATTGAAGACGATTTCTTATTCTCAGAAATACTTTAAAAGTAAATGAGAATAAATCAGAGGATGAGTAAAAATATTCCAGCTTTGTATACTTTGAATTTTTTTTTTAATATTTCTGCATATTCATCCTGTCAAACATAAAATTTCTCTCACAAGTTACATTTTTTTAATGCTCTTTTTGCAATTATATGCTTATATTTCATCAAAGAGCATCCGATCGCTATGGATACACACAGTTCGACCGAAGAGGCTCTCTCTATTTCTCAGCAAACGCTATATTTTTTTCCTAAAATAGAAAAACTAATTTTATGCTGATGGAAAGCTGCACTTTGAGAGCATGGATGCGGTCATGAGACTGTAACGGTAAATGCCGATGTTCATTTTCCGATGTTATTACGTAACTTCTCCTGTTTTTCATTTCCAAATGGCATCATCCTCTGGATGCGGCTTGCATAAATAGTTTATGTGTACATTAGCATTTGAACAGAAAAGCAAATTACAGACAGTTCATCTGTATGGGTTGAGTTGTGCTAGAGTGTCAGCCTGTCTTTCGTGGCGACTATCCTAGGGTATATCAACAATGTTTTCACCTTGAGCTTTGTTATTTGTTGAGATATTAGAAATAAAAATTAGGCCGAGATATACGCTATCTTGGAATGTGTGTAGATAAACCTAGACAGAGATTATGTGGATCGAAGCATAACCATATACTCCGACAGGCAGCAATTAAAGATTTAAGTGGGAAGAGTGGGAAGAAGACTAGGAAGTAGCTGAGGAACCAGCACATCGCTCATTGGAATGCTCTGCAGGGTCCTAGACAATCCAAACATATACTGAAGTGGTGGACACCCTGGGGCAGCTATTGAACTACCAAGGAGTGGGTTGGGGAAGATGGCAAGGCACTGTTGTGTGCGAGGAAGCGCCTTTACAACTTAGTAGAGGAAAGTTCCCTATGTAGTGGTTGCGTCAGTCCATGATCTCTTAAAGTGACCAGACTGGGCTGTACTACGCAGGCATCCACTGAAAAATCTTGTGGCCTTCATTGAAGGACTCGGCTTCATGGATGTCTAGGTAGGCACAGTGGGCACGCCAGTGAGTTTGTCTTTGTCAAGGCTCGCCTGCACATTTAGTAGTACTAGTAGTGCTGTTGAATTAAATGAAACTTATCAAAAAATTGTCAGTGAAACATTGTTTTTATCTAATAATGTTTTTTAACCAGTAAATTCAACGATAAAGTCGGCGTGCTTTGGAACAGAGAGAAAAAAAAATAAATAAAAATGGAAAAGAGATTCGAACGAAGAAAAAAATACTCAGTACAAGACTGCGGATTGTATTTTACAAGACTAACGATATGAAATCTACAAGATCAGCAGCGGTCGTCCTTATCGTTTGACCATCTAATAAAAGTGACATCGAACAACATTATTACTTACCAACCGACCAACGTAGCGAAATATAAACAGGAACATGTTCGGAATAGCCCTATTGAAGAAATTTATAAAATTCCATACATATTTTAACCAAAATAGTGGGTACATGTTGATTTTTCTGTAAATATACC
Organism: Galerucella nymphaeae; assembly: GCA_963978555.1. Taxonomy (NCBI): domain Eukaryota; kingdom Metazoa; phylum Arthropoda; class Insecta; order Coleoptera; family Chrysomelidae; genus Galerucella; species Galerucella nymphaeae. The sequence goes on from OZ021719.1 coordinate 14,079,177, forward strand.
ATAATAAAATATCTTGGGTAACTATTTGTCAAATTTGAGTCAAAGTTTACCTCTTTTCGCTTAGATTATTCATCTTAATAGTTTCAAGGTCAATTAGGTAAATGTAAATTCGTTCAAAACTTACAATGGGCCAAACATTTGTACAATATTATCATTGATATAATCAGTTTTTTCTTGGTAGTAAACTTAGTACGTTCGAAATAAGTCCGTCCCTGAAAAAATCTTCTCAAAGATAGAAGAATCCTCATCATTCGGTCGGTCACGACGAAGAAACGACGGTCACGAGTATCCCTGAACATGATTCATGCACTTGCTGGGCAATTGCTGCTCATTCTTTGCAACGACGTATCGAAAATGATCAAAAATCGCTAAAAGATTTAGATATTATGTCAAGACAACTACGACAGTTGACATATTCAAGGTGGTAAAGGTGAAGAGATGATTTCAAGTGAACAAATATACTTTTATCATCATCACTTAATGATTCCTCACCTCATCTTTCGCGCTAACGTTTTAATGTTTATTTCTGATTATTTTAAATCATGACTACCGGCAAACATTCAACCCAATTATTTAATTACGCTCTACTGACGATGTAGGTACACTCGAAATATTCCTGGAATATTCCCGACATTATAATAGGGAACAAATGAGGCATCCAATCCCGGTATAGGTCGATGTCGTAGCTGGCGAGCTGGTTAATAATTTTGAAATAATCTATAATCACGTTTCCGTCAAATTCCATGTCGTATTGCAAGCGTCGAAAATGTTAACAGGGTAGGATTAAACATACTCACAGATAATTAGGAGATTTAAAAGGGAAAGTTGTATTTAACAATGTTATAACATTACTTTGGTCTTCATTCGTAAGCTACCAATATTCTCTAGCGTCTAGCAGATGCCTGGAAGAGGAAGTTGCCCTACCCAGGTCTAAATCAGGTTTCTAATGTGTAGCAGGATCTTTTTCTCTTCATTATACCTTATATACTGTCATCTTTGTTGAGAAGCAGAATTTGTTTGGTGGAATATGAGTGGGATTGGTCTGCAAGAGATCTTTAAGTGTCATAGTCGATGTCAATTACTGAGAAATAACCTATAATCATAGGATGGTCTTGAATTACTTGAATATTTCACTGTATCCAAATTTTATGATACGTTAAAGTTCGGTTCTGTGGAAAGCTAGATTTTACGTTTCGTAATTTTGTTAAATTTGTTTTTGAAAGTAGGTTAATGTTTGCTTTCGGATCGTCAATGGCCAACGAGTGGCAAATTATGGAACCGGCGGTAATTGGGGGTTGGGGAAACGTTTATTTGATAGTCTTTACGCTTTAATTAGGGAAAACTGAATTAATTACCCCTACTTTCATTAAATTTTGGCCACATATTCTTACCTAAAGAAAAGTGATTCTAATGATTTGAATGAGATCCTCTAATGTTATCGTTTGCTTTATCTCATCCTGGTTACCTTTGTCTACCTTGATTTATTGAAGCAACATTTTTTCTGTTACATTAAAACCCTCTGTATAAATATTCAGGTTTTGAGAATGATGCTGACATAAAACTCAGTTAAAAAGTACTTCAAACACTTTCTTAACCAGCAAGTAGAATTTCTTCCAGTTGACGTATATGCTGTCATATGTCACACGTCAACAGGATCATCTAGATCGAAGTGAAAAAATGAGGGTGAAGCTGCTTTCCTATAATTATATCCAACTAACTAGTTATAGTATAACTAAAATTGTACATGGCGTCGAGCAAGATCAGGATGAAGGAAACGTTTTAAGCGTTCATGTCGCTAATTAGTAAAGCCGAATACATCAGCAGCAATTATTAATTATTAATGTTCTATATATACTAAAACAGAAACGAGATCGGATTAACGATGTTGCAACATCAAAGTGTTGATATTATAATAGTTTTAGTTGGGTGCTCGATTTCTTTGGAGTTTGAACAAAGGAACTTTAGTTTAATATTTATTATACAAGTGCTAAGGATGTAGTAGCGAGTTTCTAATGGAAGGTACCTGTTAATTTTTACTCAAATCAGAGATTTTTGTACTGCTTCATCCTTTTTTTTTTATTTTATTAGATTAATACTTATTTTTCCGCCGTATATTATGTGAATTTAAAATAAAATCAAAAGTAGGTCTATTTTGACTACAAGTCATTTTTTATAGGACGAAAATTCCACGATATAAGCCAAGTATATAAATTTCAAAAACAGACAATTTACATGCCCCTTGTGAAACCAGAAGTAGGAAGTTATCCAAGGTTTTCAAACGTAAAAAACGAGCAAAAACTGATTTCCTTCGGGACTATAAAAACTGACCTCGAAGGATCCCACTCAGTTATAAAGCCGACCTAAACATGTCGATTTCTTTTGTCGATGATAAACTTTTCTTTTTCACGAAAAGCACAATAAAGAAAAACTGAAAATCCTATATCAGTTGACATATTTTAGAATATTTTAAATTAGTTTTCACTACCAGCATCATTATTTAGGAGGAAGCACTGATTTCATTTAAACTGTTTCGCTTCACACTTTATTTTTTTCCAAAATTTACATAAATCAACAGTATATGATGAACAAATAATGCATCAAAGTGCAGAAAATGCAGCACTGTATAACCAATTAATATTGATGGTGATGCTATTCCGTAATGAAGGATTGCATCATTTGTATTAAATGTTGACAAGTCAAAAGAACACCAAAGAGGATTAAAAATCCATTTATCTCTTCGTACGCCTTTCATGTCGTGATCACATCGTCACGGATATCTAAATTGCAGTGGGAATTGCAAGAAAACATTCGGATTAAAGTGATAAAAAAATTATAGATGTTGTTCACTAATGAAAAACAATTTTTCTTTATTAGGGATTTTATTGGCAAAAGCTCGAATATTTAAAGCACATTATATTCGTTTTCGATCTTAAAAGCATTTATAGACATAAATATTTATTAATTGAGTTTTAAAACTTTCTAAAAATTACCTACCTACAAAATTATTCACTCGCAGATCTTCAGCAACGTGGCAGATGCTGGTATTCATATAGAAATGTTGAAAAAGCAAGTTGAAACTAAAAATAATGTAAACATCAAATTGAAAAAGTTAATTTTCTAGCGTTTCATAGCGAAAACTTAGTTTTCCGAGACAAACGAAACATCTAACAAATGTCTAAATAATATTTTTGCAAAAAGATAGCAAACAGTCAATTAAAAAATTGCTACTTGTCAAGAACTTTTGGTTTTATTTCAATTAATTTGAGTTGGGAAAGTTTAACTCCTGATTAAACAAAGTTAAGTAGTCTCTAATTAAGGAGCTCGGTTGTTTCCTTACTCCTGTTTACTTTGTATCCTTCCCACTCTCTTTGATGAAACTTTCCCTAACATTTTAGTAGGTACTGGTGTTTTCATCTATTCCATATTGACAGTCGGGTTAGATTGAATATAAAGTATTTATAGGAGACTACGTTCAAAATATTTTAAACGCTCCTATTTACGAACTATTTTAATAAATTTTGTTGGAAACTTTTTGTTTGAATAAAATTCAGAATACCTCAAATATGGAGTAGTCCTCGGCAAAAAAGTGTACTACAGCATTCTGTTAAAATGATTATATAAAAAGAGTTTTTCAACATACATTTAGTTTATTTATTTTGTGATAAAGTTGGAAACATGGATTAAATAATGTTTGCACTTTGTTTGTAATATTAATTGGAATTTAATTGAAGCTAGAATGTGTTTTTGTTTAATTATTGGAAATCTTGAATAAGATGAAGCAATAACTTTTTTGATTTACAGCCAGTACTTCAGCAATTATAGTTATTGTGGGTAAACAAGATATATCAAAGTAAGCTGAAAAGAACAATCAAAACTTTTAGCTAGAAAATCTCATTCTTTACGTTTGTTTATTACATAAAAATGTCCTACGTGAGATCACCACGGGAGAAAACAAAGGTGTAGGTACACAATAATCACTCGCTCTTTTCAAAATGTTATATAAAAAGTTACAATTCCTCTACAAACTGTAAAAAATTTAATTTTTCTTAGATATATACCTGATAATAAAGAAAAAAATTATAAAAACAAAACTTTGTCCTCTTCTTTAGTCTCCAGTTATTCTTCCTAAATGAGACATTCCAAAAGGAATAATATGTATCGTTCCCCACTCGTTCCCTACTCGTAACATCTCTGGCAAAACTGAAGCAAAAGCTGCTCATTTCATTTTAACATACTCGACAGGTTAACCAGATACAAACCCATCAAATAGAGCCTACAATAAACACTGTTCCTAGGTTAATACCTCAAACTGCTGCTTATATGAAACCCATATTTGTAAGGATTTCCAGTCTGTTAACGGTTACGGTTACAAAACAAATTACTCGACATTAAAACCCACCATCACGGAATGGAATAGTACAAATCTCGACGTGAAATTTTTCATAGAAGCGGAAAATTTGCTTCAAATGTAAAGCATACATTCAGTTAGACGGAGATAGAGGTAGGCTACGAACCGCATACACACACACATTATCCCCCCGACCCCAAAGTTAATTTTCCGCCGGCATGTAACATGTAACGTCATCCTGGGAAAAGTAAATGAGTTGCATTCCAGTGCTGTTCTTTTTTTCTCGTCGATTAAACTAGGGGATGAGTCTGACATTGAAAGAATCGATGCGGAACTAATTGAACAGTATCTGTGTGGAGATGAGGGAAGATTCTGAAGAGCTCAGGATCATTTTTATTCTTATAAATATTAAAAAATATAATAAGGATCTATAGGAGACACGAATATACTTACATAGGATAGACCTAAGCTAAACTTAACTTAAACTGAGCAGCAATTTTTAATTGGCTTGGACTTGTACCTTGTTCAAAACTATTTTTTATTATATATATGTCAAGTATTCTGAATGGAGCTACAAGTTTTAATGTGTATGCATGGATTTTATCTCCTCCTCTTGCTTTATTTATTAGACTCTCTACTTCTTGATTATTTGTGGGGAACTGAAGAATTGAGTTTGGATGGATAACCTAAAAGGAAAGCTCAATCTTTCTTAATTGTATAAATTGAAAAACCAAAGCTAGAAATATACAAAAAAAAAATCGCTGACTAAACCAATTTTAGAGAATCTTTAGTTGGCAAATTAATTTCCAAGCAGCTCTGGTCGCTCAAGATCACCCACCGTATGCTAGCCGGTCGATCGCTTTTGGTAACCGTGACAAATTTGACAAAAGATTGAATTATCTTGTATCTTTTGTGATATATAACAGCAAACTCTCAAAACACACTGCTTTATTCAATTCCATCAATTACTATCAACATGGTCGGATATATTAATAGAGCCAAGGGTTTCAATGATGATAAATCATTTTTAAGAATTTTAACAGTCGAAAATAATAATATTTTTGTGTACGCCAGTGTTTTTCAATACTTTATAGTGTATAAGAGACAATCGATTAGTCATGGAAGGCTGCTAGTTTTATTAATTAAAAAAAAACGTCGAATGAGTTATTCATTCAGGTAATAATAATTTTACTGTAATTGAAGTAACATTATGAAAATGACTGAGTTAGTATTAATATCTTCTGCAAAGTTTTATTTTCAAGACACTACCAGTCAACATTATCATATTCTGCCTCCACAAAAACAAAGAAACTATCGAATTGTGAAGTCTCCTTTTATAAAACAAACTTCAACCCTTACAATAATATCTGAGAGTACAAATGGCAGTTTATAATTGCGTTTGTAGTGTCAGAAATTCATCTACTTAGCTAAAATAGCTAATGCCTTATTATTTTTATTATATTACCCTTAACCGTGACGTGAGTAATAAAATTACCCCTATAAAAGAAACTGAAATACCGAGAATCAAATGGCACTTATTTCCTACAAAAAAATACTTTAAAACGAACCTTTCTAATTATTATTTAAAAAAATCCATAACTTTTCGCGTACTTCACAACAAAAAGTAAAACATGTGCGCCAGCATGACTGCAATTACTTTTATGTGGATTTGATTGATAATAATCAGGTGGTAGTATAGTATACCTATTAGTTTTTGTAAATTAATGAAGCAGTTTGCTTTATTTTTAAAACGATCTGGATTCATAACCATTACCGTGATAATGAGTCATGGATAAAGAAGATAGACAGAGATGCATGAATAAATTAAATGATTACTTCAAGTACTAACAAGTTTTTTCATTGGAACCTTAAGCATGAGAAGTTTGCTCTTCTTACTATGTTTTTATTATAACCATGTCTATTTAATTGTTAATATTCCGACCTAAAACAGTCAGAGTAAGCAATTAAAATATCTATTTAAGTTACCTACACCAGTATAATTACAATATTTAATTAAAATTACTATTTACTTTTCTAATTTATAACCTCAATATCTCCACGTAGATCTTTACGTTTCAAAATTGAAAACGAACCATTCAAATCCACAGGAGTTCTAAGAAAAAATAAAAATTGAGCCCTAATAAATCATCTGAAAAAACACAGACATAGTTCTAATTATGAAGCCTAATGAAATCACGAAATCTGGAATTAGGGGAGGCACGGTCCACCGAAATTCTTGACCTCCTGCAGTTCACCACGCCATTAGTTATTTCAAAGTTCAGATTTACTTGCAATACCCACCAATAACTCACTACAACATTCCACACTTAGAAATTGAATCTGGTAGCAACATAGATAACTATTTGTGGTTTATATTTGTTAAAACTTGATTGATTGATGGATAATTTCACTTGAACATCATGTAGTTATTTGCAGAAATCCTTATCTCTTTCATAGTATGCTTTAGTAGGAGTCAAATATCTTGTCCATTTTGTCCAATGTAGCCAATTAAGTACTTTAACTTTAGAAGTAAATGCGAAACACAAATAGGGTGCTAATTACCGTACAGGACTTGTTTAAGTTGACTTCAAGTTTAACTACTAACTTGACATTGTTGTGTTAATAGTTTTAAGCAAGTTTGTGAATATGGCAATTAAGACAAACCATGAAGTGTGCGACTCTATAAAACATTCACCATATTGTCGATAGTTTTGCGTATAAGGTCATTATACGCGATTACGTGTGTGTTTGTATTAAATTTTAAAGCGGTTTTTCTTCAAACATGATGGCTGTGATAGATAGAATAGATAAAATAGTTTTGTAGGTTAAAAATTTTAACCTTTGCGTTCGACTTTTTTAATGTTTTCTTCGTCTGTGTGGAATATTTTGTTGTTTATTATATAAAATCCAATAATTATTATGTTTAAAAGTACAATATCTTGATTTATGAGTATAGTATGGTTTCTTCAAAGATATTTCGCTCAAAACATGAGCCTCTAACGGTGGAAATATCTTATCTATCTATTTACTCCATTTGCATCATTAATATAGTTTTGTTTGATTAATTATCCAGTTATTTAATCCCACAATGTGCTATTGTTATTTATGTGTTTTGTTATAAATTTTACTGAAAACGTTTCAGTTTAAACAAGAGCGAGTCCCATGTTTGATGTAGTGTAGCTTTGATCCCTAAATCCGAAATGATATTTGTAAGTCATCAAAAAACATCACCGAAGCTGCCTCAGTCAGAAAGCCAAGGATAATACCAAAACCCTTAAACCTAACAAAAGGAACAATAAATATTCTTCATTTTACCCCATTGTCCGACTTTAACGACTGTCCTAGAAAATTCTCTCTACTCATTTAAAATTCTTTAATTTTCCCCAGTTCTATTCATCCCAGTTTAATGCTTTGTAAACTTCTCAAGATAAACCACTTCAAATTGGCATTCTTTCAAAACTACAAAAGCTCTGGGATCTGCCTACCTAGCTACTAATTGTGTAAAAATACATATTTTTGAATGTGGCCCTGACACTTTTGTATTTCGGCGATCGTTTATAAGATGTATTGGTTTTTGCTTGTGTAAGATATATAACGAGGAACAGCTGCTGTTTTTTCTTTGCATACACGCGCAATTTTTTATTTACAGATTCATATTTAAAGTTATATGTTTATTTGAGACAGGCAGCAGTATATTATAAGATCATCAAGCAATCACAGACTGTTATAAAATTCATTCATTTCCAAATAAAAGGATTTAGCTGTATTATTTTATATTTTAAACATTATTAGGTATTATCTATTGACTACAAAGATATCGATACCACATATATTCCTAGGCCCTAAGTGTTCATTACATCTACCTGTGTCTGCATCTGTGAAACATGTGACCAAGTTGTCCTCCTAGGAGACATTTCCTTCCATATCAGCAGGTGCCAAGACTCACCGAACACACACTCTCTTATTGACGATAACTCCGGACACTCGCATAAGACAATTCCATCTCCCTTTTCGCACATCCTGCATAGAGTGTTCTTGGTCATCGTCAAATAGTTTTTCGACACTAGCTTCCCAAGGTCGCCCCAGAAGACTGCATTCTTTGATTCCACTCCATCTATTAAGGGATTGAGCATGGCTCCTCTCAATAACATTGAAAATTGGATCTTTTTTCTTCTGGTTGCTGCTTATCCTGGTGTAGCACAGTTTCATTGGCGTTCCAACTAACAATCCTGATATTTGATCCAATTTTTTTGGATTTTTATCAATTTTTAGGGACATTTTCAACTAATCTACGTATAAATCTTAAATAAAATCTGTTTTATAAACGCTGGAAGGTAAACGACCTCAGGTTCAAGCTCAAGTCGTGCTTAAAATGTTTTATCGACATTTATAAAAATAATTCACATGTAATTTTGTACATTTCTAATGTTATCCACACTAACATCTGCCCCACATATTCAACCATCAAGAAAACTAACACACAATATATGAAGGTTAACATTTTTAACCGTTTCTATACACTCTCACACTGGGGAAAATTGGATGAAACTATAATACTCTGATGGTTCCGAAATGATGTTTATACCATAATGATTGTAATTTTACTTTACGGCTATGATCCTCGTTTGCTTAATCCCAATTTGTGGGTTGTAGTGTCACTGTTAGTTTGTTGAAACGTAAGCCTTTAATCTTCCTGAAAAGCCATTATGTGAGGATATTCATATTCGATGTGAACTAGATTTTTCTCACAAAAAAAGCCACTCTACTACTTTTTATGTTTTTCTAGAATGTAATATCCTACAGAATGAGGATTCTATGGAAGTAATTATTGGAAAAATGGAGTATAAAGTTCAGTTGATAGAAATTTTACATGAATAAATTTAAAATTATAAACATTGCATTTGATTGATTAATGAAACGCCTTTGAATACAGAGGAAATATCGAATTACCTCCACAAAACCGGACTATTCAGCTTCAGTGGTGGAATTGGCTTCACGTCCGAAATCACCCGATGATACTCTCTTGAGCATACACTGATTTGACCGTAAAGGAGAGCTAAGTAAACTTCGGCAAACTGATGTAGGTTGGTGGTATGTTTGCCAACATTTTGCCAATAGTGATTTGATTAGTAAAAATCGTATCCGTAGCTTTGATTCCTTAAAAGCAGCATTTCTTCAATATTATTAGTTATTAATATTCAATGGATCTTTAAAAACTCAACAATAATCCAGAATAATACATTTTTTCAATGCTTGAAGCATTCTTATCATTTAACATTCCCATAAAACTATCTTCTATTATCTCCTTCGAAATCAGTAAACATTTATTTATACTTTCCCCAGCTCGTCCTAAAATTTCACTCAAAGCAATTAACACCTAGGTACCAAAGGTACTATTATAGATAATGCTCTCCCGGTGGTACTTTCACAATAGCCATTTATGATGATAACAGGTAATATTTAAAACGGACCACATTGTTCCATTGTACCATTCAAACAGGTGCTAATTTCAATTGACGGATCACAGGACTTGAAGTTTTTGACAATAGAAAGTTGAATTTAAACCAGATTAAAATATAAGGCGATTGCTGTTTCTTGTAACTTTGCCTTCCAGGAACAATAAATATGTCACCTTCAGGGTTTTTAAGCCTTTGGTATTTCAATAATAATCTTCATGTTTGTTTTAGCAAAGATTCAACGAAAGAAGAGATACTACTGAGTATTATTATTCAAAATTTGATTGATCTATTTATTTAGATAGTTGTAAAGTTGATTGGATCATGAAACTTATTAAATCGATGTTTTCTTTTAATTTATTGTGAACGGAATTTTGAATGTTTCATACTTTTAATGAGGACATAAAATTTATCAAACTTTGCTGTATGATAAGACATTCTTTTTAGTGTACAAGTTATTTTGAACAGTCAAAAATACATGAGTTTAGTTAGAAAGTTTTAAAAGCAAGACTATAACTCAGAAAACCGGTTTAGTTTTAAAGATGAAAAATAACGAAGTTCTCTATTAAAAGTCGATAGCTTTCAACCAAAACTTCTGCAGCTAAATTTATTTTGAAAAGGAAGTAATAAAAAAAAATGATAAAGGTGTCAGTTGATAGTGAAGAGTGGTAATCAATTAATTTCCTTTTGGTGCAAGTGGAAAACTGATATTGCGGAATGGAATGGGATCCAAATGCCATCATAATGTCATTCAATGGTACTCAGGCTGCTCAAAAGAAATAGTAGGAACTGGGATAGAAGTGTACAGGCCAGGAAAACAAACAATACGAAAGCTTGTGAAAAACTTTCAAGAAGTATATGATCCCAGATCATTGTTGATGAAGGTTATAAAAGGCATATGTCATACAGGATGAGAAGAATATGGAAATCACGTGCTTCTAAGGCCCTCTTCACTACGATCTTTATGTATACCATTCTGATTTTCCTCAGGAGCTGAGTAGAAGTAAGGGGATAGAATAGAAGCTCCTCTGTATGGATCAATTGAGCTGTCATTTCGATCTTATTCCAAAGTATTTGCTGTATTTTGTAAAAGAAGCTTGTCTAATTTAAAAATTCGGTCTTCAAAACTATCCCGGATGATCTTTTACCTAAAAATAATTGGATCGAAAACTTTTTTTATACATCTAAAGCTGCCTATTGTCCGCTAGATTAAACAATTTCAATAGTTATACTAAAACTCTTCTGGATCCGTATAAATAAATCTAGACGAGCAGACTTCAGATATACCCGACAATTCTTTAAAGAGTGGCGCTTAAAAATAAGGCGGGGTGCAACGTGAATTTCGTCGCTCTTCGTTAGCAGTCGAGTGCTCTCGTAACGTTGAAAGCTCGTAGAATCACAAACTCTTTCAACAGCATCCTGGAGAGTCAGTCTATTGCCACCGTTCGGTAGAGGCAGTTGTGTTTTCGAACTTCGAAGAACCGGTGTTATCGAAACAAACAAAATTATATAAACTGTGTAGTTGAAATTTGTGTGCGTTTTTTTATAGAAAATTATAGAAACACTAGTAATGTTTAGTTGAAAATTATTGGCTATATAACAACTACATGGAATAACATGCAATTCTGACCAAAATTACAATGGCTTCTTCATATCTTCTTTTAATTCTTCCTGTTCTATTCAAATCATCGATTACTTCTGAATATTTACCAACTGATGCTTCTTCTCAACCACTTCGCTACGAAGCTCCTGATGACTGTCAATGGTGGGTTAAAGAACCGATATCTTCCGGTGGACAAGATGAAGTTTCTCTGACATGCAACTTAAGAACTATCAACAGTGAATTTGACACGACCAACTTCAGCGTTATCCCATCAGAGCACACGACGTCCCTGAGGATAGAATGTAACGTAGATATTATGTCTCGAAGTAGTTTAGACGACAAAAGTTTTATCCATCTCACAAAATTAAGAGCTTTAGAATTAGAACATTGTAAACTAGGAAGATGGCCTTCGGGAACTTTATTGGGATTACGGGACTTGAGAAATTTAACAATAAGGACACACAACACCGATTGGCCCGCTATGAACTTGGATTTCGCCAGAGATAGTTTTTTACCAGTGAGACAATTAGAACGACTAGATCTTAGTTGTAATAATATTTGGTCGTTTCCTGAAAACATATTTTGTCCATTGATAAACTTGGTGTATTTGAACGTTAGTGAAAATAGATTGCAAGATGTTAGTGATTTGGGTTTTAGAGAAAAAGCTCCAGGACTACCTCAACCTTTAATTAGTGTCGCCGAAGATGATCATCAACAACATACAGAAACAGCAAGAACTTTGACGAATCCTTGTAATTTGGATGTACAGGTACTTGACGCTAGTTTCAATCACTTTGTTCTTATACCTGCTAGTGGTTTCAGTGTATTAAGAAGACTCAAAGAACTTTATATTCATAATAACGAAATATCTATGGTAGCCGATAAAGCTCTTGCCGGTCTAAAATCCTTACAAATTTTCGATTTGTCTAATAACAAAGTTGTTGCTTTACCATCTGAACTATTTAAAGACAGCGTCAGCTCTATTAAGGAGATTTATTTACAAAACAATTCTTTAAGCGTTTTGGCTCCTGGTTTGTTTGCCAATTTAGAACAACTGTTGGCGTTGGATTTATCAAGAAATTTACTAACTTCGTCTTGGATTAACGCTGACACTTTTTCGGGATTAATACGCTTAGTATTATTAAATTTGTCTTATAATAGGATAAGTAGATTGGATCCGTCCTTTTTTAGAGATTTATATACTCTACAGATCCTAAATTTGGAACACAATTCACTAGAAACTATCCCAGCCGACACGTTCGCTCCAATGAACAACCTTCATACTTTAATTATTTCTTATAATAAAATCACGTATCTGGATGCCTATTCGTTGAATGGATTGTATGTTTTATCTCTATTAGCATTAGATAATAATCTTCTCGAAGGTATTCATCCCGAAGCTTTTAGAAACTGTTCTAGTTTACAAGACTTGAATTTAAATGGAAACTTATTGAAAGCTGTGCCTTTAGCTCTCAAAGATATGAGATTGATGAGAACAGTAGATTTAGGAGAAAATATTATAGATTCACTCGAAGATCCAGGATTTAGAGGAATGAGCAATTTGTACGGTCTAAGAATAATTGGAAATAAACTGACGAATATTAGCAAGAGAATATTCTCCGATTTACCAGCGTTACAAATTTTAAATTTAGCCAGGAATAAAATCGAAAAAGTTGAAAAAGGTTCCTTCCAATACAGTCCTAACTTGCAGGCTATTAGACTCGATGCTAACCAACTCACTGATATAAGCGGTTTGTTCACTGAAATTCCGAGCTTACTTTGGTTGAACGTTTCCGACAACCAAATCGAATGGTTCGATTACGCTTTGATTCCACAAGGTTTGCAATGGTTGGATATGCACAAAAATAACGTGAGAGAATTAGGGAATCATTATAAACTTGACTTCGAATTAAAATTACAAAGTTTAGATGCCAGTTTTAATAAAATAGCAAAAGTCAATGCACTCGCAGTTCCAAGTAACATTGAGCTGCTGTTTTTGAACGACAATTTGATAAACACTGTGGAACCACATTCGTTTCTGAAAAAAACGAATTTAACCAGAGTTGATTTATACGCGAATCAAATTATTTCTATGGATTTGAATGCTTTAAGATTAACTCCAGTGGATCCTGAAAAACCTTTACCAGAATTTTATATCGGCGGTAATCCTTTCCAATGTGATTGTACTATGGAATGGTTACAAAGAATTAACAAATTAGATCACCTACGACAACATCCCAAAGTAATGGATCTGGAAAGTATTTATTGTAAATTATTATACAACAGAGAAACTAATTATCTACCATTAATAGAAGCAGAATCTTCTCAGTTTCTTTGTACTTACAAAACTCACTGTTTCGCATTATGTCATTGTTGCGATTTTGACGCTTGCGATTGCGAAATGACGTGTCCTACCAACTGCACCTGCTACCACGACCAATCATGGTCAGCCAATGTTGTAGAATGCTCAGGGGTGGGTTATACGGAAATGCCTAGCAGAATTCCCATGGACGCTACTGAAGTTTATTTGGACGGAAATAATTTCGGGGAACTATCCAGTCATGCTTTTATCGGACGAAAGAACTTGAAAGTTTTGTACGCCAACAACTCAAACATTGCGGCCGTGTACAATCACACGTTCAGTGGATTAAAAAGACTCACAATATTACATCTAGAGAATAATAATATCAAGCAACTCCTAGGATTCGAACTGGTTAGCTTAGAATATTTAAAAGAACTGTATTTACAAGGAAATATCATCAACTTCATCGACAACAGAACGTTCCTTCCTTTAAAACAACTCGAAGTTTTACGCGTAGACAACAACCGATTATATTCTTTCGAAGTGTGGCAATTTACCCTGAATCCATATCTCGTAGAGATCGGTCTAGCCTCTAATCAATGGTCCTGCGATTGTAACTACGTATCAAAGTTCAAAACGTGGCTCCAGGTGAATTACGGCAAAGTTGTCGATGCAAATAAGATAATGTGTATGTACAACAACGTTACGAAAGCTCTGGGACCTAATATGTCGGATTTTAACGGCACATCGTGCGTTAACGTGTTCACAGGTAGCAACAGAGCCGTCGTCGAAACGCAAGCTATGAACGACTATCTACCGTTACTATTAGTGACAATGTGCGTATTTATAGCGAGCGTTGTAATTGTTTGCGGAGCGTTTTATTACCGCAGAGAACTCAGAGTATGGATTTATTCGCGTTGCGGTTTGAGAATGTGTTACAAAACGACAGCTTTCGAGGAACAACAAGACAAAGACAGACTTTTCGACGCTTACGTGAGTTATAGTGTAAAAGACGAAGGATTCGTCAGTCAAGTATTAGCGCCCGGATTAGAATCGGGAGATCCGGGATATAGACTATGTTTGCATTATAGGGATTTTAACGTGTCTGCTTACGTAGCGGATACAATTATAGAAGCCGTTGAATCGTCGCGAAGAACAATTATAATTTTATCTAAAAACTTTATTCATAACGAATGGTGTAGATTCGAGTTTAAAAGTGCATTACACGAAGTTTTAAAAGATCGCAGACGTAGACTGATTTTCGTAGTGACCGGGGAGCTACCTCAAAGGGACTTAGATCCGGATCTAAGGCTGTACTTGAAAACGAATACGGTGATCGAATGGGGGGATCGACAGTTTTGGCAAAAGTTACAGTTTGCCATGCCGGACGTTCGAAGACCGTGTGTTCATCAAAGGAGTTCTGTAAATATATATGCTACGGCAACACCTAGTCACTTGGATCGATCAAGAAGTCCTGCTTTGCCTCCACCTCCACCCCCGGGGAAACTACCACCCTTCCTGCAACATTCTTCAAGTTTGCCCAGAGATTCCAGGACGAGTATGCCGCATCCTTTGTGGGCGTAGCGGATGTTTTTCAGCAGGTACGTAGTTTTATTTTCAAACCTAAAAAAATAATGACAACGTACTTGATATCTTATATGATTCAAATCTTCTATCGATTAATGTACTAGAATTGATGATACATGATTTTCGTTAGTCATTCTATATTTCGCTGATACATAAATAGTTCTTCATAACAGAAATATTCCGATATACTTTGATAACATTTCTTTAAATAACTAATTGTTGGTTATCGTAAGAGATAATATTAAAGTAATTATCTAATATTACA
The DNA here is from genome assembly GCA_963978555.1 of Galerucella nymphaeae. Lineage (NCBI taxonomy): Eukaryota > Metazoa > Arthropoda > Insecta > Coleoptera > Chrysomelidae > Galerucella > Galerucella nymphaeae. The sequence goes on from OZ021719.1 coordinate 14,094,738, forward strand.
TTATAAGAGTGTGGTTAGGAACTGCTCGGTCTTGGAATATTATTAAATTAATAATAGAACCGTGAAAAGGATGAGGTTAGATTAATTTTTAGGTTAAGAGATCATTATTGGCAATTGGCAGAATTTTTGTTAAAGTTCAATATATTATACAGTGTGTATCATGACATTAAATTGACAGAAATGGAGGAGCAACTAGTAATAAGCAATTATTTTATTCATTGAGGAATATACAATTTGAAAGAGGAACATTCTAGGTTTGCTATAGGCAAAGGAATATCCCCAAAAAAAATCTTCTAAAAATTTCCACTATTCACGAAAAAATTACTAAAATAATATGACAGAAATATATTTATCAAAATTGCTTTGAAGAACGGGTTGTTTTTGAAAAAGTTTGTGAGATCCTCGGATTAAAATTGAGTTAGCATCAGATGCGTTAAAATAACTAAGACATTTTCAGGTTGACACTTTGCGGTGGAGGATTATTAATTGAGGGTTTCTCAACAAAGAACTCGAACTTCTAAAGGAAGAAATCTTGAAAACAGCAAACTCTAAGGGGGTTATAATAGGTCAAGTTTAATTGATGCGAATGATTGATTACCATCCAAATATTTTTAAATAGAAAAGTTATTTGCTGATTGATTGAACTAAGTGAAAAAATAGTGTGAAAATTATTACTCTAGCGCTTTATAACGCCTCTAACAACTGACAACTATACACAATTCACAAACGGCTTTGAATAATCGATGAAAAAACTTTGTTGTAACACAACAAGCGCATCCGCTTTAGAATGGCTAATAAATTCGATAATTCAACGATAAATCCATTTAATTACAGCTACAAATTCAATTTATTGACGATTAAATTTCAACCGATTTTTTGAAACAATTTTATAAATAATGTTACGCAGAAAAAATCTGTTCTGCAATATTTTAACAAACTGAAAAGTCTAATTTAAACTTTTTACAGCAAAAATAAACAAGGAAAGTGTGATTAAAAGCAGATGTTTTTTTGCAATAACATCCCGAAATATCTTTAATACTATACAGGATGTTTAATTTTATATGCGATATTTAACGTGGGTCTACTTTTGCGATTGCTGCTAATCTAAACTGGAACATAATTCAATTTAAATCAAGTCTATCCGCTATAATAGTCACTGCTATGACCTATTGTAAAACAGGATAGTCTTTCAGGCATTATAATTCAAGGTCATATTTGACTTATTTTGATTTTTATACGAGTTTGAAAAAGCTACTGAGTTACCGAAACGCGTCACGAATGTATATATTGAACGCAGTTCAAAGATAATGAAGATTTAAACAAATTAAATTGTTATATTTCATCGAAAAATAACCATTTTGGCATGTTTTGTGTTTTTTGTTTGTTAATTATTTGTTACTGGTTTTATTTTGTTTATTTATTTTCTTTTTTTTTCTTTAAGGTGTGACTGGAAGATTTAACTTGATTTTAAGAAGATATACCTGGAAGACTATTATATATGGCTGTGTTTGTAAATAGAATTTTTTGTTAAATAATCTTTATATTTATAATATATAAATCTAATAGATAAGACACTATTTAAAATTGACTTTTGTTTTATTTATTTTTTCTCCTGCTGCACCAGGTGGTACATCAAATGATTATTCTCAGACTAAGAGCTTCTGGTACTCCATAAAACATCAAATTGGGAAATAATATACGTACAATGAGCAATTCCTTAACTTTTCTGAACCTCTTCTTCAAAAGGTTGGGTTGAGCGAGTTGCTATTAGCTGGATGGCTTCAGGAAATGTTGTTGAGCAACTAGGGGACCAACTAGGTGTCTTAAAAGATTTCTAGAAGCTATGATTACCTCAGCAATTTAAGATGGAGATAAGATAACTAACAATGTACTAGAATTTACTAATATGATGGCGTAGGGTGGATGTTACAATTAATTAAAAAAAAGCTTCAATATAAAGCTCGTAATTGTATAGTTGAAGCACCAATTTAAACTTCGGGGTATCTAATTACAGTTAATACTGAAACTAGACGATATTTAGAATATCAAAATCTATGCTCGCAAATCAATAACGACTCATAAGAGATTTAACTTGATTGGATACATGCAAAATGCTTCTCTTCAAACAGTTTACCTCGAGATTTACCAATAATCCTTAGATGTTAAACATATACCTATCAAAACATGCTTTTAATCCTTTTACACTCCCAAATCCTCAATTTCATACAGGAAATGATGTAATAAGGAGTAGGTATTCTAATAATGGGAAAATATATAGGTACATATAGTGAATCACATCATCTTATAGCCTTATATATTTTAGAATAAAGCAACTTTTTTCAAAATAATAAACAACAAACTTCCAGCTACTCAATTTATTCGGTCCTCCGCTCCTATCTTCGGCCACTCCCTCGCCCTTATTTTTCTTTTTCGTGAAGGGTTTGCCCTAAAGGCATCCTACAGTTTTATGGCCGCTTCCCAATTTAGGACTGATAATAAACTGCCTATAAATTATAATCTTCATCTCTCAAAAATCGATATTCGATAACTTTGAATTTTATAGTTACAATACTAGACTGGTTGCTAGCTGCATTTGAGGAAGCTGCTCAGCCATTGATCCACATGGTATGATATATCTAGCGGCTGGCAGAGCTGGACATAGTTCTTTTTGTTTGGTAGATGAAATCTTCTTCTTCAGCTCCTTATTTTGGGTGTCGCTAACGTTTTAAAATGCTGAACCTTTGTAGATAGATGTATTTGACGTTTGTTGTGTGCTGCTGTTAAATTATAGATTTATGTTTAAGTGAGGTTCTTTTGCTAGATCAATACCAATGGAAACTAATAATAAAATTTGATACCCAACCATGACATGTTCTAAGAGGAAATGAATATTTCGGTCACGTTCACCTCCGATCTCTCTTGGAGTTTAATGAGGCATTGGATTGCTTCAAAAGAAGACACAATCTAAACAAAAAATAGACAATCAGACCAACCCTCGGTGCATTTCAGCATACAATTCTGTTTTCGCGGAAACGACCCGTCGTTAACCGAGCAGTGATCATCTAGCGACCGGTGACATCCGGTTATCCGAAGGAAATCGCCTCGGCGATGACTGGACAATAAAACTGCTTTACTCGTTCTGCAATCACGGGCGCTTCCACGAGGGATGAAAATCAAAGAAAGGCGAGTTAAAAAGATCGCTTTTATGTATCTTTTATAAATCGGTTTTTATTTCGATCACGATCTGCTACAATTCGCAGTTTGTGAACTCGTAATTCAAAAGTAATCACGATACGAACAATGACATCATTAGTTTCTCTTTATATTTTCATTTCGAAATAATATCTTGCAATAATTTTTTTTAATTTTAAAAATATTCACGAGAAAATCAATATTAAAAAGAATGTTAACATGAACAAGACGATCACCTACGCCAACAAAAACAACTTGAATATAAAGCCTTCATTTTTATTAAAATATTCTTCAGTTATACAGTGTGTGACAATAAACCAAGAACTTCAATTTAGGGAAAACAACACACTGACAAGCCTCTAAAGAGCCAACAATACCAAAATACCTGCAGTATACGTATTTTTTGTGGTTTTTCGTTGGTCCGCAGTTTTCTATTTCAAATTTTCTTTGCATTAAACTTCTAAAGATCTTCTGGCCTTCTCTTCTTCCTTCGTTGCCCCCAGAAAAATGTTGTATAAGAAACCGAGATTATAGTGTTGGATTCAATATAAATGATTCTGGACAATTTCCCCATTATGATAAATAAATTATAGGAGCATGTGGTGGAGAAAAAAATTGTAAGTACTTTTCAATTCTTCTACCAAACGATTAAAGTTTTTGATATTGATTGGAAGTGTTACTGATGAGGTATTGTCCGATGTGGAAGAGGTCGCTTCAAGTTGAAATTATGATGGGGTAGCAGGATGTAATAAAAGTAGATCTCGTTCAGCTGTAGCTTCTTCTGGATTATCTCAAATTTCAATCCTTTTAGCGTTCGAGTAGAAATTTTGAAGCACAAAAAGTATGTTTTCCGATGTTGATTTAATTCCAAAATTAAAGTTAATAATAAAAGGTCACGTTGATTCTTACCAGACATACAACTTTGTTGATTGGTTCTAAAAACTTAATACCACTTGGGAAAACGTTTATTCTGTGTTAGCAAATGAAGGAAATAAAACAGAGGAAGGAAAAATAACAGAAAAACAAACTTGGAGAAGCTAATTTTAAGTTTGAGGATAACCATCTTTCAGGATGTCTGTGACACTTATACCTACATGTGTACATACTTCAGGATTATAAGAAAAACTAGGTCATGTCTCTCGAATATTCTACTCCAGCTTCGTTTCTTCGAAGTTGAGTTAATAATAGAAGTGGATATTTAAGGTCAACTAAAACTTTGATAAATGATATACGAAAATAATTATAGAGGTCGACCATGTTGATAGTAGAACGGGTTGCGTCTCGTCAGTACTGACCCACTGTGAGCTGGCCAAATAATTCTCCAGATATTCGAAGGCGAATGCCACGGGACAAAACAATACAGCTTTTACTGTGCTATCGCGGCTTATGAAAATATGCAGTCAGGAAACAAGCGAAGATGAACTAAAGAAAATAGAAGAACAGTGATATTATATTGGGAGAGTGTAGACCATTCGCTTTGGCTCTATTTCGTATTTTCCTGGGATGTTTTTGGTGCTGTAGACTGTAGAGAATCAATATACGCATGTTTTGTTGTTTAAAAGGTTCCGCTAATATTTTATTATTAATATGAATTAAAAACGTTTAGTCTCAATTCTATAAGTGGGTTAATACAATACTAATTATAGATTGGCAGATTTGAAAACATTAAAAACTGATATCGCGAATGAAAAATGTATTTAAAATCCCAATTCATTCCATATTTAATGTAGGTCAAAGTATTAATGACCTGTGATACAGATACTGTTGCATTCAAACTATCTTCAATGTTTTGAGTGCAAAAATAAAATTTAGCTTGAATAGTTAATGGTAGATTTGACTTTTCGAATTATTTTGCGCAACCCTTTTGACAAAATAAAAATACAAAATACCGATACTTGGAATATAAGAGGTCGATAGCAGGGATTAGATCAGAAATGAAAATAATTCAATGATTTTCAGGGCTTCCGAGACGTTTTATTGATGGTTCTTCGAGTCAGATCCGATATCAGTGACGTGGATAACAGTTTTATGACGACAAAGGATGGTCTGTATGAAATATGTAACGATAGGCGGAAGATTAGGCAGAGATGACTACTGTAAACAATGTTTGAAACGATATTGTGGTATCGATATTTTTTCCTTATATTTAGGTCGAAAAATACGAGACTGCAAAATCAGTAGGGCTTTATTTCTAACGTATTATTATTTATATTTTCATGATATATTCACATTGCACTAGGACTAACCTAAAGGGCTATAACCTTTATTTTTTTACATATTGATAATAAATAATTATATTCAATATTGATTAATATAAAGAATACATGGTAATGGTAACTTGCTATTTAATTTAAATTTCTGTTGACAAAAAAGCTTTCAAAATCAATTTTATTCGGTCCATCCCACCAGTTGTAATATAATTGGTATGTCACATCCGGATCCAATAATTTCGACGTCTGCCACTCTTTGTACAACACATCTTCCTTACTCTTTTCTTCTTATTGATATGATATATTATTTAGCGAAACCATTTTGAAAGATCACATTAAATGCTGCTCTCGCAAGTAGTCTCACTTCCCATTAAAAGGTTCAAAACAACAATGGCCGAACCACAGCGTCTCCACTCACAAAGATCTCTTTGAATTTTTGTCAAAAGACACTTTTTGATCTAAGGGAATTCAGAATTTGTCTTTTGTACCACCATATATAGTAAATGTCCCCTAGACTTCACCTGGTTTTGTCTCTCTGCTTCTTCAACTACAGGATCGGTCTTCAATTAAATTCATGGATAAAAAATTTAAAGATATTTGGAAGTTAATTGGCGCAGTCGAAAGGATATTCATTTTTTTGTAAGTAACGTACTCCTAGTTCAATTATTTGAATTACTATATTATTAAATCTGTTCTTTCACTGAGTATTATTCAACTAGCTTTTACCCTCGAGTATGATACTATATTTTAGACAATTTTAAAAATTCAGCTACCGCTTGACATTTACTTATACTTGTAGCCGGGTGCAAGAGATTTAAAAATTATATATGATCTGTCTAGTATCTCGGTAAAAAAAGCTATAAATATTTAGTTGCCTCAAGGGTGTGATGCTTGGTACATATGCAGACGAGCGAGATATTTACACATTAAATATTGAAATTCAAAAATGAAACAAGACATTGGAACGTATTTCGGATTGAATAATAGATTCGTGTCAAATTTTGTCCAAAGAGCCGACTCTGTACGTTGGTTTCAATAGCAAATTTGTGTATTTGTTAAAATTGAGTGTCGGTCAAAAGACCGGATGACATGAAAGACGTTTCGTCCTTTTTGTCGTTCCATCTACCTGAGTTAGTGATCACTCGAAGACGACAGATGCGATTACGTTATTGTCAATTATGTGCTTAGATCTATCTCGTATACGGCTAATGTGATTTTCTCTTTTCTGAGTAGTCCTTGCTCATTGGTCTGTTATTTTTCTGATGTATTTGTGTGTATTCATAGCGGAAAATTGACTACTGTTACTTCTTTCGATGAATATATTATTGCAAACCTGACAAGAGATGGTTATTGATAATAAATATAATTAGATTTATGTAGATTCGTACAAATTACTGACCAGATATATTGCCAAGATTAATAATAATCAAAATAAGATTTTGCACATTCCCCAAGATTGATCTTTTCATTTTTTATTAACAACAAAATGAGGCTTACGACGCGATTACAGACAAGCTGAAAATATATATGTTACGCCTATGACTTTCATCATTTATAAACACGATTTCGACATTACCCGAGCACTGGAAAGGCGTAAAATCCATCTCGAAAATTCCAAACACGCAGATCTTTCCCTCTGCAAATAACTTTCCCTTTGCTAGAAAAATGGACTGTCTTCAGTGATACCCAACAATAGTGATGGTGGAAAATATGGGCTTAGTTTTAGTAGGAGTCCGTAACCACAAGTGTAAGGAATATAAAATAACTCTTATTCAATATTTGTTTAAGTTGGGTGTGGCTACTATTATGTTAGTTAAAACGGGAACCTATTGTTAGGTAATTTTGATTTCTTTACGGTGTATTTTGTTATAGGCGAACATCCCTTTTTAGATCTATTGTTTTTGTAGCTTTTTTTTGGTTATAACAGTGTAGTATTATTCAAATTTTATTCGGATATGTTGACATTATAAACAAAATTCCCTATATAAATATAGGATAAAACATTAAACTGTATATAAGAGTTGACCTATATAAATGTTTAGTATATGCAGGTCTGACAAAAAAAAACATCTTACGGTAAAAATATACAAAGGACAGAGTAGACCGTCCCAACTCATAAATATGTATCAGAAAATAAAGTTGGCTTGGGACCATTCCAATATTTATAGTAAAAGCCGTTACAGTAAATAACTATTTGCTTTGCCAAAATAAGTATACAGAATATAATCAACGTTTATCAATAAAAATTACTGGAAAAGTCAATGATCAGTTGATTGAGAGGAGTCGTATGGACCAGTTGTTAGTACTCTTGAAATTATTAGTCTTAATATAGTTAGATCGCAGCTTGTCCAAGATTTTGTCCGAGACTTTGGCTTTTGCCTCTACTGGTAGAAGCAGAATCTTCTCCAGCAACTATTTCCAATTTTAACAATTGTGGAGAGCTTCAGTATCAATTGTTTTGAATTCATGTAGGTGCTTATACTCCAGCAACTAAAAATAAAGATAAATGTTTTCGAGTCCAAGAAAAATTTATTGTTCGAGTAAAAAGCTCAAAGCCAAATTTTCCTCTGATGACAGAATCATGGAATTTCAGTATCATTTGCCATGATTAAATTCCCGTTGCCGACCTCCGGTGGTTAATTGAATTTCTGAAAGTGGAACGGTTTTCTGTTCGAAACTTTTTAATTAATACTTTCTTAATTGCATCAAAAATGCACTCTTGGATTTTTCCCACATTTTACGGATGATTTAATTGAGTAATTCTTCTTTGTTCCTTATTATAAAACGGGAGATTTTATACGTAGGCTGTACAGGACCGGCTTTAATTCGAATTAACCATGAAAAAAATGTATCTTGATGTAAACAATTTATACGGGTGAATTATTCGTTATCCGAATCTACCAGTTCTTAGTGGTGTACCCCAAGGTTCAAATTCTTCGTAACAATGTCATTTTTTTTGTTGATGAATTCTTCTACTATATTAACAATTTAATTGCGAAACACTACAAGATGAGAGTATTTTTAGAGCTAAAATTGTTAATTCATAGAATAGGGTCCAAAAAATTTAAAATAAATGAACCATTTTGTTTGAAAGGCTGACTCTGTTCTGGAGTTTCAGGAAAGCCATTTTCAAGTACTAATCGTAAGTAGACTTTTTATCCATGGATTCCTTTTTCTCCGCACAAAAAGATTTTTTTTAGTGGCTGGATCTCCGGAAGAATATCCCGTTGAAATAAATCAGTAACACAATTGAGTGATTATTCGATTCTTTAATCAGGGATTACGATTTTTAAGGAGATTTTAAGAACTTCCTTTTATCCTTTTTAATTGAAAATAAAAGAGGAAAATAAAATGAGCCAAATATCAAACAAAAAGGAATTTCAAGATCAATGGTAAACAAAAAAACCAAAATTCTCACGTAATTTTTGCTGTGAAAAACAGATTGAAAGATAATTTATATCCCTATCTTTCTTCCACAATAAAATATGATTCATATTTACTGGCAAGTTGTTCTAACTAGAAACGGAAATTACGCATTATACTTCAATAATTTTCATGTTAAAACTCAAAGGGGAACAACCATAACATATTTTCTCACGTCTACCATGCTAAAATATGTTTTTTTTAATATAAATGCCTAATTACTATCGTATAATTTGATACGTGGCACCTAGGATGATTGAATAACAGTCTTGTTGGGATTTAAACATTTTATACTTCGCGATGTTGTATAGAAATCATAGTTTGTTCAAGCATTTGCAGATAATGTCGATATTACAATATATTCGACTAATCCATGAAGTGGTGAACAAATTCACTGTCAAATTACTGTCAAAAATGTGGTAAGTTTGCTAACTGGAGAATGTAAGCTCAATCGGAACTTGAAGCAGATGAGATTGGTAGACTGTAGCTTTAAAAAGAAGCTACATCACACACTATAAACCAGTGCCATAGTCTGGAAATTGTATTGGACAATGAAAAGGGCAAGTATATGAGAGATTAATCCAGATCATAATAATCTAAATGGAGTGGACCACAATTTAATATGTGAAGGATCAACCTGGTGGTGTGAGCTGGAATTATTCCAATAATACTTACGTATTCAATACATTACATTGGGATAGCTACCCTACTCTGTATTGAAGAGCTATGTTTAAATAAGTTTATTTTGCGAAAGTTTTTAATAATTTAAGAAAATCTGGTATAGTAATGTATGTGTGTTTCCATGTTGATGTTGTTTAATATTAATTATTTATATCAGTTTCCATACTTTCCAAAAATGATATAAATAAATACGTAAAACACAGAGGAAATGTCTAAAATTTTTGATATCTATTGTACCCAAATCAACCAACCCAAACCTAACGTAAATGGCAACTCTTGAGCATCGCTAATGATATACAGAGAAAATGAGGTGAATATTCCTGTGATATTTGAAGTAAAATTCGTTGTATTTATGAAACGGGAGGGATATTTGAGATTACGGTAAAATGAGACTGATTAGATATGTTACGTGAAACGTTACATAAAACTTCTTGCTTTGTTATAAAGAGATGGGGAAATATATGTGAAAACATCGCAATTTTAACTATCTTCTCATTATTGTTTATATATGTGGTGGATAATGAATTGACATACTTATGAATTACTCTTATTTCTGAAGTTAATTATCCTTTTATTTACTCAATTGCATTATTATATCTCGTTTCAGACGTTATAGACGTGCAATTGGGGTAAAAACTTTATTGTCATGCCTAACAATCGTGAATCATTGCGAAGGTTTGTTCAAGTGACAATGCCTCTCACTCTCGATTCGAAATATAATTGAAGTTTTGTTTATAAAAAATGGTCTGGAATACAAGCCAATTGAGCTACATCTTTATATTTTAAGCTCAAGCTGATTTAGATTGTTAATCAATCATTCTTGATAAAAAATTCGACTACATGTGTGGCGTAAAGTTATCATCATTTATCATTCGCTGTGATTCTGTTTATTTCCTATCGCCAAATGTGAACGAAAAAATAAAAGTATTGTACACTAACATTTATTATTTAAAGAATACACGTTATTTCAGTACATTTTTGCTTTGTTTACCAACATAAAAAGAAGAATATCTGCCCACGTGAGCGCAAAAATACATTTTCCCTATTTAAACATATTAAACTGAAATAAATGTCGAGTTCAAAACAAATATGAAACAGACTTAAACCACATTCTCGATATTCAAAAACGTCATCCTAACATTACGTTACCCTTGGCAAATACTTCAACAAACATAGTTATGGTTTTCTTGTGAGCATGGTACATTTTTGGGACCCTAATTCTTTCCACCAAGCATAAAAACTTGGACAATCTATTCGTGATCATAGAAAGACTGGCTTCTATAAGTTCTGTATCATTTCGGTATCTTCTCTTTCTTTGACGTCTCATTTAATATTATCCTGATTATTTCCTTTCCTTAATCTTCTATTTTGTCTATCATTTCAGGCGCTTCTTTTAGTTTTTGGTGGAAAAATTTAGGGCGAAAAAAAGTTTTTGTCCCCCTGTGTGTTTACCAGCTACTCGAAACTTGGGACCGAGGACTACACTTAACGACATTCAAAAAAAAAACGTCAACCGATAGCTCTCTGTGCGAAGGGCGACCACTTGGTTAAACTGAAACTCTCTAAGATTTTTTGAATATATTCACCGACAAATTTTGCTCAATATAGATGTATGTTAAAATGGCTAACCAAATGAAACTATTGTAACGTTTATTTTAATTTATATTTACAGATTTATATGTAGTACTTAATTGATAATTTATATCATACACTAAACACAATAACTATAATTTATATGAGAGTCACTTAATAAACACTTTATCGATGCGCGATTGCTTTCCTTTAGTATAAACAACTGTCCAACGACTATATCCTCATCCTGTGCAGCGATGCTCGTCTATTTATATCGCGCGTGGGGTATAATTCTAGAAATCTCTCGTTCTGCACGCTGGAGAAGCTGGATAGACTAGAAATCTCTCGACAAGTGGGAGGGCGCGGGGTAGGTAGTCTTCTCGATGGTTCTCGACTAGTGAGCGGAGGAGTCATAGTCGTCTCATATGGGAGTTTAACTGGGGCACTTGCCTAACACTATTATAGTTAAATACTTTGAAAATAAATAGTGTTTTTAACAATAATAAAGAAATTAAATGTCATCTATCACCTGGTATAAAAGTTGTAAAGTATTAATGCGTGAAACAACATCCATTTGGACGATGACAAACTGTTATTTTTCTGTAAAATGGTAGTTGAATTATTAAAAACCAATTTCTGTCGCTGCTAATGATTTAATTGGGTAATTGCTTTACTATACAGTAAAATCGAATTTGAAACTAACGTGGAATTTATTGGTTGGTTCAACATTTCAAAAAGGAACCAACTGGTTGGAAAAAATTTTTTCCAGCAGAACTCACAGTTATAAAACTAATTAGGCATCGTAAAAAAGAGCTCGAGTAAAGTAGTTTTAATTGTGTTATGTAAGATTTATTGTAGTCGAAACGAACTCATAAAACTTTTTATGTTCATTACAGACGATTATTATTTTATAACTTAATTGGTAACTCTAAAAAGTTTTTAAACAGTTTTTAATATTCTATTCGTGAAATATTCCGCGTAAAAATGCTTAAAAAAATTACATAAAACCAGTAATTTAATTAGTTCGTTCATCTGTTTACTTTGGAAGAGCGAAAAGTTGCGGAAAATATTGAATTTTTTATAAACCTTTTCCTTTTTTAAATGTGAATCTTTTTATTTTTGAATCAAAATTACTAAGTTACTTTTAACTGTAGCAGCAAAAAAATTGTCTTTGATGAGGTGGAAAAAGTCTTTGGACTGATCCTAACATTCAAAATTTTGAAGCTACATTGATAAATACATCAATATTTAATGTGTTTCCATCTAAAACTGTCTTGCAACTAATACCTGCAACAGGACCAGCTGCTCCTTGAGCGCAATTTCAAGATGAATGATACTGGCTCTATCTACGTTGATGTTGTACTGCTTGAAACTGCTTAAATACAGTGTGTTTACTTTTTTCTGTTCCGTAAATCGTAAATTATATCTATCTAAGTTATAGTCATTATACATAATTAGAAGAAATATTATTTTGGAATCGTCTTTCAGACTTTCGACCTTTTCAAACCTACCGCATTTGAATAAAAACAACATAACTTGGGGTGAGACAGTGTCAAAACTATCACGTTTCTCTACTAATGATCTCATTTTGTAGAAAAAAACTCAACTAACTGCCGACGACGTTAAAAATGATCGTAAAAATTTGAGAAAGGAAAACCGAGCTGTTGGGCATAAACGGTAATCATTATTAAATAAACTAATGGATATCCAGGACTGTATTCCGAACACATACAGTGTGTTGTGCAAACTATTCCATCTAACATGAAGTTAGTGGAAAGATTTATTTAATCTTAAACCTTTATTCCAAATAGTTTGTCGCGGACAATTCTGAATGAAACTTATAAGTATACAGCTCGGAACTACTGCTCCACCTTTTCTTCTTACTCAACAATGCCGTATTTGATAAAATGCACCTTTTTAGATTCACCCAAAACGATAGTACATTCTTCTATTACGTTATAGAGCCGCTACCGAATATATGACAGTGTACAACAATGGCTGAGAGTGACATTTCTATCGGTAGGTTTTCAGATGGTAATTTTATATTTTTTGCAGCACCAACCCAATTTGGCAGGTAAAAAACAAGCGTTGAATTTCTTGGAATTAAAGTAGTCTTGCAAATACAATGAGGATTTTTTGATAAAAGCGATAATCCACTTGTCGGCAACGTTTTAAATTAATGGGTTTGGTCGGTAATCTAAGGAACATAGCGTAATAAAGGGGTCTTATTACTGTTAGTAGTAAAAAATTGAATGGACTACTTATTTTTTGACCGATTTCTGGAAGTTTTTGATGCTTCTGTATAGATTTTTTGTTTGTGTGGGGCTCAATAGTAAGAGAAAATGGAAAAATATATAAAAACCTGACGTATAATTGAGAAACTGACGTGTTATGTCAAAATAATCAAGTTAAAGGAAGTGAGAAGCTTCAAAAATCGTGGCCTTGTGAATTTTCCGCCATTAAGCTGCTAAACAATAATAGTATATTCTTCAACAAGTGCAGAATGATGGCTATTATTCACGCGGATGAAGTTTCCAAAACGAGCGAGCGCAGCGAGTGAGTTTTGGAATCATCCAAGTGAATATTAGCCATTCTCCACGACTGAAAAAAGAAAGCTTCCAGTTAGGATCGAACCCCAATCGTCCGCGCTAGAGTCAACTATTTCTACCACTAGGCTATAGAGCATGTTTATTTTCAAAAAGGGATACGTAACATGCAGTTTTAATCGAAACCCTTACATTTATAAATGATAATTGGGAGTTATAACTAAATATAATTACTGTTGTCCATTTTTTCTCTAAATAATACGTAAAATTATGATTCTATCAATTCCCGGTGGTCATACCATTGGTTTTAAGGTAAGGTGGGCGAAAAAAAGGATCAATAATTAATACAAAACAACCAAACAACAAATCTAAAATTATTATTTATCTTCAAGACGACTGTCATTAGTGTCATTTGGTGGACATACCCTAATAATAGACAAAACAATGTCAGTACATTCCTTTATCTTTCGATAAGCGCGAACCCTTTCTAGACTTTTCTTATCCACGCCTTCTACGTGGACTTAAACAAAACAAACCACGTCGAAAATGATTGTGTACAACAGAGCCATTGTCTGTAGAGTGGCTGCTAGCCGAGTCGCGCAATATATAGACCATTGTAAGCAGATCTTTTTGGTATTGTTCTCGAGACATACTAGATCGCCGACGATAAAACGATTTATTGGCTCTATGTTTGGAGGTTAACTTCAATAATTACCAGCCGCACACACACTGGATTTTCGGTGGATATTGTCTTTACCCGACCTACATGTGTTTACGATCGTTTTAACGGCAATATATTATATGCTTAATGGATGTCGTGTACCACCTACAAAGGTCTAACACACTGTATACCACTGGAAAATATTTATGAAGACAATTAGTAGCAGCCAAGTAGGATGTACTATAATTTTCTCGACACCGTGTGGTTCATTTTTGAGGTGTTTGTTTCCCAAAAACTATCACTTTACATGATCCAATCTATTATTGATATTTATTGACTTAGTTACCAAATTTCTTATCGCGTTGAAGAGATTATTAAAATTATTATGCATATTAACTGCATCTTCACCAACATCTGGAATACCAACCAGTATTTCACTGAGTAACTGAACATTTGAAAAGCAGAACTAACGAACCCGGGACCCCACAGCTTTGATATACTTAGAGCGGTTTCAGACAAGACATTTTGTGGCCGGCTACTGGGTGTCTGAAAAGAATTGCGCAGATAAAAATACATTTATTTAAGTAGACGCATAATTCACCATTATCCGCGTTTGCTTTTCACAATACCTCACATTTTACCAATTATTAACTTTGTTTGCCCGTTTTTCTAGACTCAAAACCTCTTGTATAACTGTTAGTAGCTTCTTGAATGATCAAAATTTTTTCCATTTATCTGACTTTTCCCTCTTCGTAGGCAGCTTAAATACCAAAAACCTGACTGGCTAGCTATCTGTAAATATGAAATAATAAAACTCACATACAAATAATTAACTGTAAAATGCTACCTTATTAATTATCATAATAAAAGAACTGCACTATTGATAAGTATACCAAATTATTTATATTCTTAGTTGCCTCTCAGCTTCCGCAGTTGAAATCCTTTACAAAATTGAGTAACGCTTTTGTAATGAATACTAGCTTCTTGAGAATATATTATTATTTTGTTTATATGCATATATGACCGTTACTGTAAGATGAAGTTTAACATATGGTAAGTGAATGGAAATTAGCCGCTATTGTTTGTCTTTTAAATGGTATCTGCTTTTGTTTTAACAATTTCAAAGGATACGTATCAGAATGACCCTTTAAAAGAAAACAATGTGGAAAAAGTTTTTAAATATTTGCCCCCATGTCTTCATTAACCAAAGAATAACGGTATTCTTATTTTTGCGTTTTAGTGACGAATGTAGGTCCAGCGGTTTGGATTTTCGCGTCCTCATATTCACTAAAGATGGAAACTAATGAATTTATAGTTTCACGGCTAGTCAATGCCTATAAGAATGCGCTCCAGGCCACATCTGTCTGCTCCCACAACTTACAAACGATCCCTATTTGAAGGATATGAAAAATAGTAGTGATCAAATTTTTGGCGAGGTCACTGTACTCTGTAAGGTCTTCTGGATTTCTATTTTCCCTAATGCTAAATCACTCCACCATTTATTATGTTTTGGACAAGCTAATTTAATAACAAAGCTCTCTCTTTGGCTGTATCTGTAATCATGAAATAATACTTGAAGAATTGATTAAAAACTTGAGGTCAGCAGTGTATAGAAATTCCAATATTCCAGGATATTATCCATAAATCCATCTCCAACGAAATACACCACAAATGGTTTTGTAACGACACGCAAAAAAGCAATATTCATGCATAAAATCTTTTTAATACGAACGGGATATTTTTCAATACATTTTTGTACCGCGGTCACAGAAGAGCACTTTGCTTTCAAACAAATTTTTTCGTTGGCTGCTAACGTCTCGTGAAAATCCCTTACGTTTATTATTCTCTGCCGGTTTGACGTGGAATTCTTCCGATGTTTGGATGTATACGCGAATTTTCCAATATTCTCATTCTTTCGGTTTTTGTTCGGGGGTTCCGGAGACGTTTTTGGTTGACTGAATATGTCAGGGGTCGGTTGAAAGTTCAACAATCACTCATTAAACAAAATACAAAGAACGGAACACAAAAAAATCTGGTTTTTGGAAAGATATAAGGTATAAGACAATCACATATTGGTACATGTGGAAAACTAGAGCTTGGTGAAACCAAATGAATACCTGAGCCAGAGTTAGACTGATTTCCTATTCGTGAAATCTGCAGAGCACATCAAGGCGCTCAAATTTCCAAAACCAGTTGACATTTCCGTTGTGTCTGTATAAATTCAGCCTTGCCATAATTTGAAGAAATATACTACTACAGTCGTCGATTTTGTATCAAAATTCCACAGTGTATTTTTATTGTAAAGTAATATTTTTGAATTCGAACTTCGTCCTTGTATGTAAAATCAACGCCAAGGAAGGACTCCAGCCTGAAATCACAAAACCAGTTTTTCCATAAAAATACGAGTCGCATACTAAGTGTGTATAGTCGAAAAGAAAATAATTTTGAAGAAAAATTCGTCCTTGAGTTATTATTTCATCCAGAAATAATCCAAACAAGCTGGTACTTACAAGTAAACAGCCTTAATGGTACTGTAATAATTGTCTTCGTACTGTCTGGTAGAACATTGTTATTATCAACAGTCATAACCATCCTAGACTGATTTATATTGGCGCCGAATGAAAAAAAAAACGTGTATAAACTCAAGGACTTTATTTTCCATGAAGTTTCGCCAATCCTCAAAAATATGGATATACTACTAATTTTTCAAAGCGTAACTTCCTACCGATGTGCTTCAATGGAAAACTTTTAATTTTTTGTTCGAAAAACTTTTTATTACGAACTGATTTATTTGCGTCATATTAAAACTTTTTGTTGGATGAAAAAATATTGACAGGGTTTGAGTTTTATCGGTAGTTTTTTCAGTTGTTTCGATGGGAATAGAAGAGACATGGGGATATACCAAGACACATTTTAAGACGAGTGTGGTGATATCATATGTTCATATCTTTCCAGCAAAATGAAGTTGAGGTTCTCATTCAGGCAACTGGATACGTCAAAACTGGCATTCATTTCCTCTCATCTTCTCTATGGCGAAAATATCCGCTTGAAATATTAAGAATTATCCTGGTTCTCATCCTAAAACTATCTTCGTAGGGGAGCGAGGGGCTTGTTGTAACAGTTTTCATTAAAACTAATATATCTTGAAATCTATTGATTACATTTCTACTAAATAAAGATGTATGAATACTGTAACTCTTCCTCTACCAAATCAGGTAAAAATAACACCATACCTATTGGTCATTATTTTACAATCAATTATTTTCTAGAAGAAGTGCGGTGTTGCAACTTACCTCGTGCTTGGGGCAAGTTGTAACATCTACTAGGGCAAGTAGTAACGACAAAAAAAAACGACAATAATACCTCTAATAATTTATTCTTTGTTTTTTTTTAAATTGACATCTTTCTAAAGTAAGTATTACGTAATTCTTATCAAAAATCAACTCAAATACATTTTTTCAGTAATCAACACTTGAAAATTAAGTAATTAACAGTTTTATTTAGTTAAACACTACTTATAATCATCATGGCACTTTTTAATCACAATAAGTAATTAAATTATTCAAGGTATGCTCGTAATTATCTCTTCTCAATAGCTATCTAACAAAGTATTATACTTATGTAAGAATCAATATTTGGTGGCATGTAGTAACACGTTACAACAAGCCCCGGAATTTTGTTACAACTAACCCTTTGGTATGATTTTCAACATTTATCAAGATAACTATTTGAACAATTTAGCAATCATAAAAACTATTACACATTATCAGAGATAGATAAATTTGAATGGAAATAAGATATAGAAAGTTTGAAAATAGTCAATATTAAATACGCAAACCGAAATTTTACGATAGTACAATTTTATATTACCTGGCAGAAATAAAGCGCGTGCACACTTCCCCTCAATGCACCGGCCGACAGGACATTGGCTATGGCAACATGATGCGGCGCGGTTTATAGGTTAAATCGAGTCAAAGAAATACTTTAATAGCGTTTAAGATCCTAGTGAAAACTGTTACAACAAGCCCCTCGCTCCCCTACTGTAGTAGCATCCTTCTTGTCACGTAATTGTATTGAAATTCTTTCTGATTTCTATAAACCAAGAATATTTCTTATGGTCTTTTGTCTTCTTAATTTTCATCTTCATCTTATATATCAAGTACTAGCACTATGTCTTTTGTAATAAACCGATTTCATATGAGTTCCGGTTAAATACCAGTTAAGTAACAATTAACTGTTAGATAAATACTTATTCAAGATGAATAAAACATTGTAGTGAACTAGAGGTAGTCGAACTAATTCAAATTTAAAAGATTGGTAGCTTTATCACGTTCTAGTAGCTACTACCTCTCGAGGGGACGGACTTGGTCACATTTTTAAATTTAGTAAGAAGAAATAAAACTTATTAATGCGTAGCTTAGAAGGAAAATGATAAGCAGATTGGAGAAGATACTCTGGAGTGTAGCTGCAGAACTGCAAGCGCACTATCCACACTCAGATTAAAAATAAGTTCATCAACGATGTAAAATAAAGCCTGGGGAAACAATCTTGATGGGAATGCCTTGAAAAACTGTAGGCACCAGGACACACTGGAGTAGAATGAAGTAAAATGGCAGATGAACCTGCAAAGAGAGAGTATCTTTATTTTATCATGATTTTCCGGGATACCAGCCTGTACACTTTATAAATTTGATTTTCAGCATCTTTATCATCTCCATGTATCAGATTATCACATCGAATATCGGAGTTAAATGTTCATGAAAAAAATGTTTTTTTCATGTGTTACGGCCGTACAAAGAATGATGTATGTTACTTTCGAAGCTTGATATTAATGACTTCCTGAAAGTGTGTGGAAAAAAATATATTTAATATCGCTATTTTGGTATTCGGATAACGTTCGTGGCGTTTTTGAAATTTAAACCATTGTCCCTTTTTGGCCCTTTCCAACTGGAACTTTTTTACTTCCGGATGAAGTATTAGGTGGAATTTCATGTTTTTTAGACAGCTGTCTTCTAAAATAACTTAACATAAACAACTACAAACTGTGTACAATAATTCACCTCAAATCTAGAAAGAAATTCTGAACAGTTTTCCTATTATCTTTCTTAAATGATGCCGCATTCCCATACCGGCCGAAATGTTACCCTACCTACCCTCTGAAGTGCTCTGAGGGCAGCTTGACTGTCACTGTCAGTGTAAGTGCTTAATTTTTGCAAAAACATTAGCGCCATTACCAAAATCACCACTAATAACTCAACATTACCTACAAATATCCAGCCAAATTTTCAAGCAGCAGAAGAAGAATAAATGTTTGTGCAATAAGAGCAATGAAGATAATTCTTGGTATCAGTACGAAGCAGTTCCATTCAGATGTTATTTTTGTGGTACTTCCAGCCAGAAATTGAAATTAAAATTAGAAACTGTGGTGCTAAAATCAACACCATACAAAGATGACCTTGAAGAATCTATTAAAAAACGACCTAAGAAGTAACTGAAGTTGGATATTATGAAAAAACAATACATGCTTGAAGCAAACACAAACGATAGTGAAGATAAAGATGAAGATGAGAGCAAAACTGCCGCCTGGCTTAGCTTCCACTGAATTCTATTCAGATACCAAATTAGAGGGTTGGGGAATGTTGAGGAACTTTCCTCCATAACCGAATAATTTTTTATTATAAGTTCTATAAATTCTATAGACAGAGTATTCTGTTAAACGATATTTTGGATAATGCCTTGTCATCTTCGCTATCACCTATTAATCAGTTCCATGGGGAAGCCATTTCATTTGTTGTTCACTAAAGTATAAATCTATTCTGATACCCAGACACACAGTAAACAGAATTTCATATCTCACAGCACAATCTCCTGTCTATCAAAAGGAAGTAATCAACAAGACTTCTCCGAAATCAATTACCTTTCCACCGACAAAGCATAGAAAGGAAATTAAATGAATAAAAAACAGAACAGTGTTTAGCAAACCGGAAAATAATCAATAAAAAATAGTGCGATGAATATTAAAAAAAATACAGAGGTCACGGTCCGATTAGAATACGCATGATGGGCTTCTAAGAACTAAGAAGAACAGGTTCAAGTCTGGAATCGTTTGAAGTTAAAATTATTATTTTAAATATTTAGATGGTTTCTCATTTCCTTTGCAAGGTCATTTTTCGTCGGTCCACGTTCCCCATTAAGGTCCTTTCTTCCATTAATCAATAATTTTGTGTTTCATTCATTTTTCATTATTACAATTGTGTCAAAATTTCAATATTAATGAGATATTCATTAATATTCCGTCGATGTGCTGGAGAAGCTGTTGAAAAAAAAAGAAAATTAATCGCGGTAATAAAGACGACCATGAGCTTCACCAAGATTTTCAGTTAGAGTCTGCCGCGGTTGACAGTAGCGTACGAACAAAAGGGTTGAATTTTAATTTATTTTCATTCTTTTGTGAACCTTTTTTGTAATTAATAAAGATTATTTTTACTAGAAGGTTATTACTGCATGAAAGGTAAGATAAATAAACAAAATTAAATAATTCTGAAATATATTTAGGACCATGTCCATCTACAGTTCATACCCTGTACAAAATATATATTTTAAATGAATTTTTTGGGGTTAACTCTACGCAGACAAAAACTCACGTTATCGAAAAACTAATTTTGTAGGTACTCGTGCTTTTTTGATATTTGAGGCAACAAAGTAATTCAATATAAAACGTCTAACGCTTAGTTTGGTCGCTTATTAAATCCGGGCGAGTAGAAGTTGGAAGTCCTCTTTTTTCTTATTTTTTTCTTCTTTAATTTCATATTATTGAAGATTCACGGTTCCTACAATGTTAAGTTATTGAATTATTGCTATTTTCTTCTGAATTGAGAGCTCATAGTCCAGACAACGAGCAGCTGGAGTCGAAATTATCTGTCAAACTGAGCAAGGAGACTTTTTCAATGTATTTTGGCTCAGAAATTATGGATTGCCAGCAAATAAAAAAAATAGCAAGAAAGATACAGTCTCTCTCTGGATATGATAGAATTCCAGGTGATGCAGGCGGACCAGGTAGCTGAAGAAATCTCTGGAAGAGATTAGGAAAAGATATTTCATTAAAACAATTAAAAGTTATATGGAATGTTCACTGTTAATGTTTATTTTATTGCAACTGGAAATAAACAACTATTGATCACAATGTAAAATTTCGCTTCAGAATTCATCCGAAAGCACCAATGCTACTAATTCATGAAATATAAATAGCGGTCTACCGTGAATGATTGAAATTACGGATTCGAGTTGTAGTCAACAAATTTCGATTGTAACAGAATTTTACTAAAATTTTGTTTATTATTGCATCCAATTTTAATCGTATTTTGTAGTTCAATTGTAAATTTTAATCAAAAACAAATTAGCATAATTTTGCAAAAACTCTCCAAATCTGCAACAATTCAATTACTTAATTTTTACCTGAGTAACTAGCAATGTTGCCAGCTCTTAATTCTTCCTTGAAATAGTACTATTTTAGTCTTTTCCTAAGCTGGAGATAACTGAACTTACCATAGACCTTGGAAGCGTTTTGGAGTCAAATTATTCACTTCCAAAGACTCCTCTTATATTTCTATATTGCCTAGGATCGTTAGGATCAAAATTATTTGAATATTCCTAGTAAAGGTTAGCGTTTAATAGAAAATTTGTAGGAACGGTGCATAAATATACCCGAGAGTGCAATAAATGCCCGACCATTGAAAACTTCGGTTATGAGTGGAAGTTCTAGGGATTTTAATTAAATTAAATGAAGAGAGACATTTTCACGTTTACGGTCCTTTTCCACTACTTCATGCAGAGCCGACTTTGTTATTCCATAAAGCAGTGCTCCACAAACCGGATATTTTACGACTCTACGAATATAAGTAGAAATTATTTGGATAATTTTGAAGCAAAAGCAATAACTGTACAGAGAAGTTTATGAATATGTCATTTAAAACGTTTTCCAATATTTTTTTTCCTAAATCAACTAGTGATGATGTTAAGCGTGTGAATTGACAGCTCTTAAAAGTGTATTGTGTCAAAATGTATTTTTTAGATTGGTTTCCGATGTCATTTCATCCTTTTTTGCTTAATCTGCTTCAAAAGCGAGACATGAAAACGGTAAAACAGCAATTTTGACAAGTAGAATGTCAAAATGTATATATAAAACTGTATTGGTTTGAGGTTTGTATGGAAAAAAGTTCAAAAAAATCATAATCCCGGTCCTGTAGGATCAACTTCAGCATTATTTTCGTCATCTAGTCCCTTGGGCATCATCCAGGTTTTGGGTTTAATTAATCACGTATTTGGATTTTGTAAATACGGCCAGCCAGCACAGCATAGAGCAGCACAATGTTCAGAATCGTTGTAAATAATTGTGGATTTACCTCCATACGAAGTTGGGATTCAGCAGTAATTATGTAACGTTTCTGGTATTATTCTCCAAAATCGACTACATTCAATGAGACACAATGAGATTATATATATACAATATATACATATATTATGATTTTTAGAATAATTAAATTGCCCAAAGCGTTGAACCAGCTGTAATGGAATTCAAACAATACGTACATGTTAACCGAAACGGCTAGGGAACAGCTGTATTTTAATTGAAGATGTTGGTAAATATTGAAATGTGCTGCTGACATCCAAATCTACAGCTACAGCATATTTGAATTTAAAACAATCTACTGTCTGCTTTGATATAACAAATTCGTTGATTTAGAATAACAAATAATGTTGTTTATAGGTTTTGGAACAGTAATAACCATTGAAAAATGGCTTTTATTTGCATAAATGAATATAAACAGTACAGTAGCATCTCAGACTTGTCAAAAAAGGTCTCAACTTTACCAGAATATTTATTGCGTCTACTAGTGAGGCTGCTTTGAAGGATCTGGAGTCTAAAAGAGTCAGGATTTGCCAACAATCCTTTAGGCAATCCCGGGGCATAGGATTTAGCCTGCAGGTATACCAAAGCTTGAAAGATCCCTCAGGAAACTCGTAAAGAAGGGATCTTAACAGATATCGGAGCCTGAGAAGATAATAATGTCTTAAACTGATGATGGGAAGGTTACGTTGGAAAATATTCAAAATATTTTTGTTAATTTTTTAAAAATTCCTAAGTTTAACATAATTTTTTTCCGTTAAAATTAATTTCAATGTTCCGGCGTTTACCTATTCGTTTTTGTGTCATCCATGCCTGAAAATCGCCCGGAAATATTTAACGACGGCACCATATTTTACCTCATATCGTAAATGTGGTGCTCTATAAACCGGAATATGATCATAATGTATAAGGACTGATATATTATTTTGTCTGAAAAAGCCCAGTAAATCATAATTCAACTTTAACAGAAGATTTGACGCGAAAATTACAGGACCTTGCATGCTTTTGAGATGGTTGGTTGAAAATTAACAATACTTCATTACATTTGACGAACTTTCCGCTAGAAAACATATTTCATTCTTTTCCAGTGTCTCTATTATGTTTTTCATCTAAAAAAAATTCTCCTGGTTAATACAATTCCGTTTTTTAATTGTATTCTCGTCAATATTCCCAGATATGAAAAAAAAGGTACTGGTAAAAAATACTGACGACTTCTACCTTAAATAACGTTCGTTTCGTGCTTAATTTTTTTAAGTGAAAAAAAAAGAGATTCTTAAAAGCTTTTTTCTTGTTAATAACACCTCCTAGTATATTAAATCGTACATAATTACCGAAAACTGGGCTCGTAGATCATCTTGAAGTCTCCATCCGGCTGCTTCTAGGTACCGAAAGTTCAAAACTCATCATTTTCCCTTCATTAACATTTCTGTTGGAATCAGTGGCGTATCTTGGACAAAAACTTGTTGTTGAGTTACTAATTATTTCAATATTGAATTTAAAAATTTCTTTGCCATCCATTTTATTGATCAGATAGATAGAAGCTATTTGGACAAAAAATGGCGACCTACAGACGACAGATTTAAAAACCCATGCTTGCAGTGTCAGAACTATTTCCACACTTTCGTTTCCCACTTAAAATATTCACTGTACACCACTGCTAAACGTATACTTCCCTCTCCATAAGATATACAGTGGCGAAATATAAAAACAGTCCACTTAAAATTCATCTAGTTGCATTATTTCATTCTAACGAGGTATCTAGTTGGCTTGATCCTAATTTAAATTGTCAGAATGACACGCCTACATATTTAAATATGTACCTGTTGGTTCTGTATTCAGTCAGACATTGAATACATTAGACAATAAAGAGAAAGATAGATATAGTATTTATCTGATAAAGTAGCTAGTAATTAACGTTTAACCATTGCAATGTTGCCAAGATGGTTGTGAAACAAGGAGTTATTGTGGAAGAAACTGTATTTGTATAACAATGACATTTTACATACTTCTAAAGACGAGATATAACAATAAAGTTGGATATCTGAGCATGAATATAAAACATATTACACCGTAACAGACCCCTATATGTAAATGATACGGTTTCCTTCTTTTCACAAACTCTTTCATCTGAAAAACGTGCCCCAGAAGGTGATACGCTTGATATTATTGATGTTTGTGGTTTAGTATAAGAATTGCGGTTTCATTCGAATGTAATCCGTTCGATTGTATAGAAGTTTGTTTTTTTCACTTAAATCCTCACTTCCGTTATACTTCGTTTTGATTTGATTTCTTTTGGTTGATAAGAAAAAAAATATCGAGGTTCACGCTTGTCTTACTCTTCGGATTTAAACAGTAATTCGGGAATGGGTATTTCTTTTATTTATACATCAAATGTAACACCTGAACGAAAAGTATTAAGGACTCTAACTACATTATTTTCATGTATATTATATATTACTAGGAGAACATAACTCTGTATTCAAGGAAGGGATTTATGCCATCCTAGAATGTGTCAGAATTAAGAAACAAGTTAAACATACTAACTGACAGCCAGGCATCCCTTACAGCTTTATATTGCCGCAAGGAAACAACCATACTGGTAGAATAATGCCAGATAGATCTAAAGGAACTAGAACATCAAAATAAGATTAGTATGAGTGCCTGGACATAACGGTATTTCTGGAAATTGATGAACTTGCGAGAAAAGGTTCAGCAACAGCATATGTTGGACCAGAATCAGCTCTTGGGACCACGATGAAGGTAGTCTTCTTCCAAAACACAAAAAAAACCATTATTTTCAACCTGTCTGATACTTTTCACGCTCGATTTAATCTACTTTTATGTATATAAAGAAAACCCACATACGACAAACGTTCATCGCATCAAAAACGCAATGACTTGCCCATTATGTCCTCGTTTTTGGTTGTTCAGAGAAACCATTTCTGTTTTGTGTCACAGCTGAGAGAACTAAGGACCAATGGCAACTGGGCAATGGGTTGAAATTAAGTCCCCCTGTTCTATTTTTTAGAGATTGAATTACCTTCCTTTCATTTCGAGCAGTGGCTAGCCAACCAAGAAGGGTTTTTTAAAGAAGGCAGTTAGCATGGCAGGAATTATTCTTTGTTAGAGAGAATGAAATCTTATATCTATGTGGGGGCTTTGTTTGTTGTCAAGTGGTGCGGAATTGAGCTGAATTTAATCCTTTAAGGAGGTTGGCTGAATGATGAATTTGCAGAAATGCATTTGGTTATTAAACATTGAAGAGTTCGACTTTATATATTGTTGTCTTTTTTAATCTAATTCCTCGAAGAAACTTTGATAATTCTTTCATGTACACCAGGTGTAGTCGAAAATTCAGCGTATTTTTTTATACCTGTCGTAACTCCTAAGCGAAAAGTCCGACTAAAATAATTTGCAGACGAATTTGTAGTTATTGACAGACATACAGACAAACCTTGGACCAAAATAAAATCAATGGTTACGTCTCTGTATTTGTTTAATCGAGAATACTGACAGTCATTGATTTGTTTAACATAAAACTTAATATATTACTGTATGCACATCCAACCACACCGACTTCCTTTCGAGTTTTCGTTGTTTGCCATTGAAGAGCGCATATAGAATTTCCATCAGAGTCTTAAATTACCGCCTAAGAAAGTAATTATAAGCTTCCAGTATGAGTGTAGTTTGTATAACAGCAAAGAACTCAACAAATTTATGCCCAAATTCAGTTGAATAATCTCCAAGGACTCGTAATTTATCTTCTGTTAAAGGTACTCAAATATTAGAAGAAAAAATCATAAAATGAAGCATTATAAATTTTTAAAAATTACTTTGCAAAGAAAATAGACCGTTCACTAAGAAGCAACAACCACTTCTCCAGCTATGTGCCCCGACAGAAATTCAAAGCTACTAATAAAGTACTCAGACATCCATAACACTCACAGCTGCCATTTCCCTGTCCATTTTCCAGTAATAAGAGGTCTGAGCAGAGACAACAAAAAACTGTATGACCCTAAGTACTGATTTTATACACGAACCTTTACAGGGTGATTTTCAATACAAACATTTATAACAATTTTTCTAGTTGCTGTACATTCTTCTTCTACCACTATCTTGAGCTATCATATTTTCAAACAAAAACTGTTGACTGACCACCCAGTATATATTTTAAATGTCAGCTGGTGTTTGTTATGCTACATCCATGAGTTACTTTATAAACAGATTATAATTTTATCGATTTGATGTTTGACATGAGAGGAAAGACCAGCTGGAAAGTGAATAATGCAGAAAAGTTACGTAGGGGAGTTTTTTTTCACTTCTAATCCGGTTGGCGTGCAATATTTTTCGATGTGGTCAAAATGGGGTGTAACTGGTATGTTTTGTGTTCGTTTAATAACCGATCAAAATGTCAATGAACTATTATGATATTTTTATAAGAGTTAATGTGAAGTTTACTTGAACAAAACTGTTATACTTGATAGGATAAAAAGGTGTAACGAAAAGTATTTAGCAAACTTTCATTCTCCAATGTGAATCATTACGAAAGTTCATCGAAAGTATCATATATTCAACTACCACCTCCTAGTTTTAAGTTATTGATTAACGTGGTTTCAAATTCCTAGAGGATCAGGTTTTCCAAAAGGCGAACAGCCATAATGGATATACTTAGAGGAGCAATCAAGTGCACAAAATAAAAAAAAAACTTCTAATCTCGGCTTCGAATTTCGTCTGCTTTGTTATTGGATACTTTTTTAACGTATGGAAGTTTCGACAAACACTTAATTTGTCATATTAAGGTGTGGCTTTGTTTTTTTTCTTTCTGTTGTTAAAAAAGAACAGCTGGTAGCTATTTGTATCACTTTTTCATTTAAAACATACACTGGTATTCGAAATTCGACATTTGTATTCAATAATTTACTTCTCGACCTCACTAGTTGTTTTAATTCGCTTAAAGAAGATTGGACCTAATGCTGAATTTTGAGATGAGATATTGTGAAGTATCTACCATTGGCTTGTACCGGGCTTGGACAGAGACGTTTGGTCTAGTCAACTTAGACAGTCCTATGGAAAATGGATGTCCAAGATTACAGAGAAAGCACAGTCAAAACTGTATGGAATAATACCCCGAATATACTCAGGATGGATCTATTATATAGCTGGAGATAAATATTACTGAATGATACGAAAAACTTGACAAAATCTGTCCTCAAAATCCTCTATCTGAATAGTTTGTTTTTTCATTGCGGCGTCTAATGTTTTGGTTCCATTTCCTAACCTAACCTAACCTAACCAAACACGTGAACCGCGAACTGTCAATGGAGCTAGCAGTCAATAAAACAGCTTGAACTCGAGTTATGATTGGATGTGAAGGTTTTTGTCCGATCTCCACAGCCTCCATGACGAACAAAGAGATTAAAACTGCTCGATAAATACCATTATGTCAAACAACTACTTACCTTGCATCAAACGTCGTTTGACAGTCATGTAAATATAGAAATATTGATCGATATATATATATTTTTCCATACAGTGAATTTAATGGAAATGGATACTCCAATACCACGTTATCCTCCTGAGCAGAATTCAACCTAATCGACTATCATATCTAGAAATAAAAATTACACTGGTGTGCAATCTTTGAAAGCAATAAATCCTCATTCCACATCTAATATCACTTCTTTCCAGCAGTTATAGAGGTTTTGCTTCAATAACCGAGATGAAAATAAATTTCACTCACACCATTCGCCAAAAATCCATCCATTACCGATTAGTAAGTTTTCCGAAAAATCAGCACTAAATTGAAATTTATCGTCTAGAAGCGACAAAGTTTAAATAAATAATCTTCAAGTATTTAATTTTGTTTGAAAGGTTATAGAAATATTGGTTAATTACCAATTTAAAAAAATTTAGAATTTATTATTCAAATTTAAATTAGGTACGTATTTGTTAATATTTAATTATGAAAAAATTTCCCGTGGAGCGGATGTTTATTCACCAATAAAGGACACAGTTTAATGTTTTAATTTAAATTCCTGTGTCCTGTGGTCGAGAGAAAAAATCTAATCAGAGTGGACAAAAAACTTATTTGCATACTAGCATTGATGGTGAGAAATTCAGTCGGCTCTACTTTGAGAACCGTATTGGAGTTTCTATGATGGCAAATTTATCAAAAATGAATAATATTTTTAATTAAAAATTGCTTTATTCACAATAACAGCTAAAGGCCTGTTAGATAACGAAGGTCATGCTTGATATAATTTAACATTCTTTGGAAGATGTCTAAGTCAAAGTAAAACTGCACTAAGAGTTTTAACAGGGATCCTAACGGGACATTGTCGCCTGAATGGGCACCTGAAAAAGCTCAAAATAGTGGAGGAAAAAGAATGCAGATATTGTGGACGGAAGAAGAAACCTCCATCCACATACTTTGCACAGTACTCCAGAATCCTAGAGCACACACAGATGGCCCTAAAATTCCTCCGATAACTAGGACTAAAGGAGCTACCAGTTTCAGAGACTCTCCTCAGAAACTAAGTAGAAGTGAGGGGTCTTAGTGAATGTTATCCCAAAAATACATAGGTACATACATACAAGATGTCTAAAACCCTCCAAATGAACTACTCTTGTAAACTATGACAAAAGTCCAAACCTCTTCCTGTAGTCCAAATATTTGTCAAGTACCTACATGTTTGGCGGATCTGGATAAGATCGTATAGGTTTTGGCAACGCTTGCGAGAGACTATGACCTCACATTTTTCTGAGTCTTCTTATTGAAAAGAGTCATTTTGATGGATTGGTACCAGCTGCTATGAACGAAAAGAAGATTTGTTCGTTGAGTTTTCATTAAAGCCTGTCTCAGTGAGAAAAAGGAATAAGTGCTGGCAAAGCTGATGGAGCAGCTTATAAATCAAGGTGGAATCGTTCAATACAAATACTGGTCTATGCTTTTTTGGTCTGCAACTAACCATCAAGACTGTAAAGTATAATCAAAACTCCTACAGCCTGTCACACGACCTAACACTTCTCTCCCTGTCGCCTGGGAAGTATAATTGGTGCTCTAATGTGACTCTTTCCGTTCTCATGTTTGGGAAACTCTCTGGATAGCATGCTAATTTTGAAATTTTATTGATTAAGTCATGGAAATGGTATTGTTTTTAAAACCTAGTAGCGTAAAGTTCTACACTTTTTTGTAATATTCACATCCATGGAATAATCAATTGATGAGCCAATTTTAACAGCGAAATTTTCGAAAAAAAAATACTACTCGTTAGTTTATTAGATTGAGACCGTTTCCGGTTGGCTAGAATTTTCCGAACAGACCTGAATGGGATTAACAAGGGTTATTGTAGAATACAGATATATTTGCCCTTTTTAATGTACTCTACATACACTTTAATGCAGTTAATAATTGTGTACAACATGGCAGCCGTGAAGAAATATAATGGTATTATCGTAACAATGGACTTTGAAGGGTTCTTGGCACGATGTGTCAAATATTAATCGAGTTTTTATTTCGGGTGATAAAAAGGGTAGAAATAAACGAATGGAGTGAATTTAATGCGATTTTAAAATATAAAGAGAGAAAATAAATTAAGTCGTTTTTAAATCATAAGGGCATGGACATGTTGCGATACATTTCAATATACAGTCGACAGAAGCAAACATGAGCCCCGGAAAATATGCGAACTAAAAGAATTTCATCACAACGAACCAATCAGGTGATAATGTTAACGAACGAACATTAGTAATTTGTTAAAATAATAGAACTACAGCGACATGGACACGCCCACCAGGGCTCATGTTTGCTTCTGTCGACTGTATTCACGAAATTTCCACTGTTTTTCCATGCCACTTAATTATACTTTTAAAGCAAAAAGCAAAGCTCTATGGGGAAGCCTTCACATCAATATTAATACTTTGGTTGTCTGATAGATGGCACTAGGAAACACTGTCTATCTACAGATGGCGTTAGTAGTTCCATTTTTGTGCTAATTTAGTTTATTTCTGACACTTAATGACCCCTTTGTGGTTTGTTGTTACAAAATTGAAACAATTGTCTCAGTTATCCTCTATTGAAACTGAAATTTCTCGCTTTTCTTTCCTTTCAATTTGATTTTCTCTCGATGGAATCCTAAGAACAACCGTTTTTAGAAACAAAGAAAACAACTGCAACGGAGAATAAGAAGAGACAACCATTTTGTGTTGTTATTAGAGCGTTAAAAGCGAAAGAATGAAGAATTATACCCAAACGATTCCACCTCACATAACTCATCAATTAATAAATATGATATATATACGTGAGGTATCAGATTTAGGAGCTGAGAATGGTATATGTCTTGATACACTTATTTATAGCCATACTCCCCATTACAACTAAGTATATTGAGTTGCATAAGCATGTTTACATATGTCTAATCCAACATAATCTAACTTGTCTCTTATATTTCTAAGTCATTCCAGAATGGACTTTGTACAGCATCTTCAGCCATACCTTTGCTTGGTATTATATACACTACTAGATCCATGCTGCAAAACAAAGGTTCCTTGAAACTTATACATATAACAAGGAAAATCAC
This sequence comes from Galerucella nymphaeae, assembly GCA_963978555.1. Taxonomy (NCBI): domain Eukaryota; kingdom Metazoa; phylum Arthropoda; class Insecta; order Coleoptera; family Chrysomelidae; genus Galerucella; species Galerucella nymphaeae. Next base: position 14,126,009 of record OZ021719.1, read on the forward strand.
TAAGTCCTACTATGTTTGCACTTTCTCTCAGATTATAAGCAATTTTTAATGGATGCTGGAGCTGATAGCTTTAAGCACAAACTAGCAGTTAACCCGCTCCAATTATTTACTTTTTCTCAAATGGGTTCATATAATCAGGAAAATCTTTCTTATCTTTGGATAATTCGATCATACACCTTTATGAAAATTGATGTTGGCGTAGGTGGAATTTTTTAGGGCAATCAAACTAGGACTCTAAGTGAATTTCGGAAAGACTGTACGCACTCGAAATCTCTCAATTGGTGTGAAGAGAAAGAGTGAGGGGAGAGAGAATAAGTGCCTGTGGAAGATTTTCTCGGCTTAGTCGGCCGGCTTTACTGTGTATATATATATCGATTCTCATCCTTTACAAACTACTCGGAAATTAGGCCACGAGGCAGCGATAATATAACAAACCGTGCGAGAAATGAAAAACACCAACAAGCCAGAATGCTCTTCCATTTTCCATTGTAAAGTAGAGGCTCTTTTCCTTAATGCCTTCTATTCTAAAGCTCTCCTTTTTCACTCTATGTAGACGATACTATACTCATCTTAGACTAGCTGGATTGTTACTGTAGTCCAGGGTCGATAATTTTTAAAACCAAAAAAAATCATTATAGGATGAAACCCATTAGAAAAGGAGGGGAATATGATAAAAATGAAAGGAAAAATAATTTACGGGCGATCTGAGGTTGGGAAGGGGATGGGGGTGAGTTTTTAAGGGTAAAAAACGGTTTTTCTCGATTTCCAGCAAAACTAAAAGTCCTATCGAAAAAAGTCAAATGGAAAAGTTGTAGATAATAAAAAGATCTAAAACTTTTGTATTCACACTTTTTTCACATAACCTCAAAATTTATGTGAAAAATTCAAAAAACCAAGTTTTTGGTTTTTTATTTTTATCTTTTACAAAAATTTTTTTTTTCAACGAAATTTTGTGAAAACTTACCTTTTTATGTCCCAAATACGCTGTAATTTATTTAATTAAAAATATTTATTTTTTCACCTTATTTTGAATTAATATCGAAAAAACACCCTAATTTTCAATCGAAAATTCACCCGTCAAAATATCAGCTTTTTTCAAAAAGTTGGTGTGGTTTCTGTTCGTTGAAATCTCTACTTTCCGATGGTGAAAAAAAAATATATGTTACTATGGTAAATCTTCTCAGAAAACGCAAAAATTAAAAAAACTCGAATCCGTTTTTTGAATCATTATGTATAATTTTGAGCAATTTATTAAAATTTACACTTTAATTACTAGAAAAACGTAAGATTATAACATGAAATCTTACATTTTCCTAGTAATTAAAGTGTAAATTTTAATAAATTGCTCAAAATTATACATAATGATTCAAAAAACGGATTCGAGTTTTTTTAATTTTTGCGTTTTCTGAGAAGATTTACCATAGTAACATATATTTTTTTTTCACCATCGGAAAGTAGAGATTTCAACGAACAGAAACCACACCAACTTTTTGAAAAAAGCTGATATTTTGACGGGTGAATTTTCGATTGAAAATTAGGGTGTTTTTTCGATATTAATTCAAAATAAGGTGAAAAAATAGATATTTTTAATTAAATAAATTACAGCGTATTTGGGACATAAAAAGGTAAGTTTTCACAAAATTTCGTTAAAAAAAAAAATTTTTTGTAAAAGATAAAAATAAAAAACCAAAAACTTGGTTTTTTGAATTTTTCACATAAATTTTGAGGTTATGTGAAAAAAGTGTGAATACATAAGTTTTAGATCTTTTTATTATCTACAACTTTTCTATTTGACTTTTTTCGATAGGACTTTTAGTTTTGCTGGAAATCGAGAAAAACCGTTTTTTACCCTTAAAAACTCACCCCCATCCCCTTCCCAACCTCAGATCGCCCGTAAATTATTTTTCCATTCATTTTTATCATATTTCCCTCCTTTTCTAATGGGTTTCATTCTATTATAATTTTTTTTCACTTTTCATTATTTTTAAAGGCTTCTACCCTGGACTACTGGTCATAACAAGCTTCCAGTGAACTCCTCTATAAATGGAGTATTCAACTATGTTTTTGTGTAAAATGAATGGTGGCAAATGGGTTATGCAAAAATATATGTTACAGCTGACAAATAGGTAGTTACAATGTCACTTTCATCTTCCCAGAAAAATCGCTAAGAGCCAAATACGGGCGAATAAAAATTTATCAGACATTTGCATTGATTTATTCAGCTGATTTATTATAAAATTCGATAAAGTAAATGAGTCATATTGAACCCCGTTTAAAAATCACCCTCTATATATCCAACACCATCACCAGTATGCTGGTTATTACCCATATGGCCGTAACTAACGAAACGTACTAGATCGTTATCAGTGTTATCAATTGACAAAATAGAAATGCCCTTTTACTCTCTTCAATGATACGAATCGGTGAGCCTACATTTACCAAAACACCCCATACAACACAATGACGTAATGGATGTGGTCTAAAATTGCATTGTGTATACAGGATATTTTAGTGATAGACGAATTTGACCTTGACTGACTCTCACGTACTATATGCAACCAACCCCTGTGATTTACAGAGTTTCGAAGGGTAGTTTGTGTGTCAAATTCGGTTATTGAACAATTGAACATTCTTAGATACCAGAACCACTACTTAGATTGTCTTACATAAGAGTGATATCAAAATAGTTTCAAAGAAGAAGATAGAATGGAAAGAGGGACTATTAATATTATAAATTATATCCGCCATAACTTTTTTTTTTGGAAGTTTTGAAATGCAAACGATGGGGACTCAACTCACCCCCTTTTTTTAATACAACTAATGTAGCTTTATATTTTCGGAGGGTATTTCATTTTGAAGCGGAAGAGTGGTGGTTACATAATATTTTTATAAAGTAATTGGATTGGTTTGCCATTTTTGTTTATTGAAGAATCTCGCAAGCAAAATCTGTTTTGAAAAATGTACAAAATTACAAAGACTCTTCTGGGTGACTACAACATGTTGAGTTCAAGACATTGTCGCCTGAATGGACAACTGAAAAAGCTCAAAATAGTGGAGGAAGAAGAATGTAGATATGGTGGCATGAAAGAAGAAACCTCCATCCACATACTTTCCAACTGCACAGCTCTCCAGAATCTTAGACCACAGTACCTTGGAGATTACTGGATAGAAGAGGAACATTTAAATAAGTTGAAGCCTGCAGATATTCTAAAATTCCTCTGGGAAATTTATAGGACTAGTTTCTGAGACATTAAGTATCTAAATCAATTTTTCAAGCTTCAAACTATAAAACTAAATTAGAAGGGTCTAAATCATGTTTTCTGCCTGTTCGGTCCCTAACGAACTTCTTAATTAAAGGGTGAGTTCCGAGAACCAAATACTATAAACGAAAGACGATTCTATTTTAATTTACACTGTTGTCGTTTATTTAAAATTCTGTACACGTTACTTATGTATACAGGGAGCAAAGTTTATTATTAGTTTGGAAGAGATTTAGGGAAGGGTTGAATGGAATAATTGCATGTATTATTATGAACTCTGGTCAAAGTGATACAAAAGAAACTTCACATTCCGTATAAATCCTATTTCCATTTCTAGCAAACGTTCACACACTTGAGTTAATAAAAAAATATGCTGCTCGGTAAATTAGTCTGATCTTGACACATTCTGACAACCTTATAATATTTCAGAGAATTAATTAAAGTAAATATTATGCAAATAAACTGACCGTTAATAATGTTGGTGACCCCGAAAAAAATAATAAAACAATATCATCAGTGTGGACGTAAAAATTGTATATTTTTTTAAAGCGATCTTCATTGTACTCTTGCGTAATTTACTGTGGCATTGAAAGACAAAACCTACTTAGAAAAATTTTCACAGGAGTTTCATAAATACCGATTGTATTATACTTTAAATAAAAACAATGGTACATTATCCAAGAAACACTTATTGTTCTGTACCTGAATGCACCAGTTTTGCAGCTTGTTCTATTTAAAATCAACGTTCGTTGCCTTTGAAGTCTTGTCGTAACATTTCTGATTAGTTTTATGTGAATTGCATAGTGAGAAATTAAGTAGGTACACGGATATGGCACCGTTTAAGACTATTCAAAGATTATACGCCTCTTAAAAATACTTATATATGTCTTAGAACTTCATTTCTTCAAGTTCTCTTCAGTTTTTTGCTTTCAAAAACACAGGGCAGTATTTTTTATAATAATAAAACTAAAAGCATTATCCGTATCTGTTTAAAAGGGCTGCAATACAGAAAACACCCCGAGTGGAAGTAAACAATTTGATGTGTGTATCCCTTTAGGAAAAAGGGCAAAGGACAGAAGGGGCTTGTCAGGCAGGATGTCGTCCACTGGTGTTACTAGATTAAAAGCAACTTGTGCAATTGTTAACCACTGGACATCTGTTTAAACTGGGGAGTATTTTGTGTAGAGAAAGAGATCCTATATTATCTTTGGAGGATATTAAAAGGGTTTTACAGCTTAAAATTTGAAAAGGACAACAAATTTAGTTACTTTGTCGGGTCTAGACTTTGTAAAACATGTCTTTAGGGGCAACTGCAGGATAATTACATAGTATGTCAAAACAAATTCAACCCCTGTTCCAAAAATGTATAGGACAGTATATAATTTAGGACAGATTGAATATCTTGAAGACAGAGAAAGATATATTTCGATTATTTACAGAGCTTTAAAAGTGGTTCCTCTACTTCCAGTGAAAAACTGTGTGTTAAATTGCTTTTTATATGGAGGAACAATTTTTTTTTGATAATTATAATAATATAATAGCCATAGAAATGTCAGTGGAAGAAAAAAAATCATCAAACCCAAAAAAAACATAAGAAAACTAAATCTAGACCAACAATATGAACAAACAGAGCATATTGCGCATGGGTATGTTTCATGTTTCCTCTTTATGTTTACGACTGCTAAGTTCGTTAAAAATACAGAGTGTCCAGAAATACACGTAAATCACTTCCAAAGAAAGCTAGTGAGTTCAATACACGACGCTGTGATTGATTCAATTGAAGTAGACAGTTTCAAAGCGGAATTGTTTGGGTTTTCTTTGAAACACAGATTTTTCTGATCATATTTTTCGATGTAACTCTAATTGATGCGAAACTTATTGAATTTTTAAGACCCTGTAATAAAATTTGTTGGTGTGACTATGGATTTCAATACCCAAACAATAGAATACCTATACAATGGGTGGAGACATGAAAATATACCCAAAAAATCTTTTATATCAGGTCGTAATAGTCAATTTAGATGTGTGAAAGCAATTTACATTTTTTCAGTTGGACAAAAAATTCTCATTGATACATCATGAAGTAAATTATATCACTGACAATGGGCTAGGAACAAAACACCCGTGAAATTGATTTTATTTTCTTGTTGAATGCTGGATATTACACTCTTTAGATAGATTACTTTTTGTATAGAGCAGTTTATAGGAAAATTTATTATGGTTAACAAAAATTTTAATTTAAATCAACGTTATTTGTTGTAAAACTTCCATTTAAAGTTACTTGCTTGGTTCCACTATTAAGAAGGGTCGAAAAAAATTGTTAAATTGCAAAAAATACTTATATTTTTTTGTATTTTTTTCAGTTTGCCCCGATGTAATCGAAGAACAGCAAGGCGAACTAGGCGAAAAGTTGGAGAAAGTAGAACAACAACTCCCTTCTACTAAGTAGAGGAGATGCTGCTGCTGCTATGATTGTGATATTTTTTGTGAATAATTCTAAATATATTTCTATTAAAATTCCAAAATATAAACGTCTAGAAGTATTGTGACACCTACAAATCACTCGACAAAATAACGAGCTATATAATACATTTAGAAACTTCAGTTTATATAAACAAAAATTTACAGAAATGAGTCTCTTATGAACATCCTACTATTTGGTAATCTACTTTTGCCTCTTGCAATGTAAAGTGACAGGATACTTTTCAAATTATCCTCTCTACGTATGCTTTCGATCAAGAGTAAGCGTCTACGAGGTCGAATTCTATAGGCTGGCAAATTAATTGTGGCAGTTAACGATGCGCGAGAAAGCCCTGCAGCTTGACAACGTTGTAAACGTAGTTAACGGGAAGAGCATACGTCTCTGCTATGGCGCAATGGACGTTGCCAAATTTCCGACTGCCAAAATTAATTTGCCAGCCTGTATGTACGTCCTTCTCCATTTTTCGGTTGAGATTCTTTTGTCGAGGTATTTATTGTTGTCGTCATTGCCAAATGCGTCTTAAATTTTAAGTATACCCTTTCTTATCTTGAAAAATTCTGTATCTTTTTGTAATGAGCTCCAAAAGAAATCTCTGGAAAAAAATAATTTACAATAACTTTATAAATATCTGTAAAGCGTGTACTGAATTGGGTTTCACTTATTGAAAGAAAACCAGTTAACTCTATATCAATTAAATAATAAATAATAATTACAGGACAATTTAGGACGCATTAAGTAATTGAAAAAAATATTATAATTGTTAGTTATTAGTTATGAAATGATGGACTGACTAATTTGTAACGAATTTATATTATGTACTACTAAAAAATATATAATACCGATCTTGATATATCAATGTTTCAAAATAACTACCTACTTGCGCTTGAAGAGCTTACTATTATAGGTGTATATTGTTAATAATTATGTAGTTTTGTTTTGTTTTGTCTGCAAAAATATAAAAATGTCTCCTAAGAAAGCAATTGGAAGCGTGTAAGAAAGACATAGAAGGGTCAGGGACTGTGTACTTCCAAAAAATACACACATTTTGATATTCTTGCCTTGTTTAAATCATTTCGGAGATTCGACAGGAAGGGTATGAATTAATTACATTATTGTTATAGTCTATATAATTGCTATTGTTCATTTTTCAGCAAACTTTATTCAAAATAAATCAAAATGGAAATGCATCAGCCAATATTTTATCTAATTATACTGATTTTTAGTACAAAATGATAATTATCAATGCAGAATATTAAACTGTGCAGAAGCATATAAAATTTATTATTGTTTTTGTTGGTGAATTTACAGGACAAATAGTCCTTTAATAGACATAGTATCGATATAGATCTACCAGTCCATCGCACTGTTTATTTTTTTGTTGTTAATAGCATAAACAAATAACTTTTAATTAGACATGCAATGCCTGAATGTGTCCAGAAAGTTCCTTCTTTTTCTTCGCAAGTACAATAATTTGGAGTGTGTTTGGAGTATCAGGTTGTGAATTGTTGATTTTTAAGAAGTTTAGCAAATTTTTTCAACAACGATAGTAATAAAATAAGTATATAGTAATAAGTAATTAAATTTTCATTAACTTACATGTTAATTATTAAGATTTAAATATATTTTTGGATCTGCATGTAAATACAGCATGTCCACAAAGAATTTATTGATTTTCCAATTAGCTTCATATGATTTCGTTCCTATTTAGTGTATTTTTTTCATTTTTTAAGTGAATTTGAACAAATAATGTACATATTTTGTAAATAATTTCAAAATATATTTTCATCTAAAGCACCATAATGTAAATATTAATAATTATTACAATATAATATATATATGCTTGTATCAGACTTGATTTAATAAAAATATTTAATTACTTATTTTATCAAATTATTTCCCACCACTATACGATGTCATGAAACATTCCAGGGACATGAGCCAAAAACAGAGGTAAAATTATCCCCATTTTAAGTATGGTGTGTCGTGAAACGATAATTTAAAAATGTAGATCCGACCCTGTAATCGGCTCACGGTCATTTTTGTCAGGTATTAACCTCTCGCAAACTATAACTCGCTCAAAGAAGTGGAAGGATGTGAAAAATAAATAATAAGTTTTCGTCTGTTATTACATACACCAAGCATAGTAAATAATTTACATTTTAATAGCCACACGGCCTCCGTTATGGCACCTTCTTCTTGCTCTTGAATGTTTTATAGCACTGTTATTAGCGCGTTGTATACCAACTAGAAATTATAGCCGCTAATAACAAATCGTCTATCAACACTTTGAATATAAACATGGGCGCAGAATTTCTGTTGGAAAGGTCTAATTATCGCTATTCTAATTAGTATGTAATAATAAGTTAAGTAGATGATGACAGAGACTTGTCGAAGCAACACCATTCTGGATATTTTTAAAACACTACGTCATTTCCATGAACTTTAACTCTCTATAAAAATAATCGTAAACACATTTTCATACCGCACTAATTACCAGAGCGTAGTTTAATCTCAACATAACTAGTAAATCAAAGATATCATTGAGAGCAAAGCGAGTATTCTGTATTTTGATACGCAAAATTTAATGTGGTTTTTAATGGATAATATGAAATTGTAGCAATTAGCGTAATTTGATATGTGTAAATACGGGTGAATAAACTCATAGCTACAAGTTTCAATAAGTTAATCGTTGAGTGAAAATTTTCATACCGAATGTCCCATAATCTAACAATCTAACAATTTCATGGAAGTACCTACAACTATTTTAAATTAGTTAAAATACATTATTTTGATTGGAAAATCAGATTATACGCACAAGAGCAATAAAAAGACTGATTCACTCGCTCGTGCGATAAGGAGTACGACGAGCTCCTATTGGTCCAGATTATTTCTGAGACTGAATTGACTTTTAGATGTCACAATGATCGAAACCTTATAAGAAATGTAGTAGCCGGCCACACAGTGTCTCGTCTAAAAGCGCTCTTATGAATCATATCCAATTAAATTGAAATACCCACGTATATTGATGATTTTCAATACCTACGTTTCATAAATATTAGTCGTTTGGTTATATTTAGGTTTCCTGTAAATTTTTACACTTACGAAAATTGATAAATAACAAGGCTAAGTATCTGGAGCCGATAAACATTAATATTTATGAGAAGTCTTTTTCAAAAGCCATTTATAATATTTTTTACAGACTGTTATAAACAAAAAGTGTTTATAAGTAATTATCTCATGTGTAATTGAAACTTAAAGCAATGACTAATGGTACAGTGCAAGCAAGCTGTGCAAGGGAGAGTGGATAAAGCTAAATCGTATTACTTGGAAGAGAGGGAGGTACTTCGTAAATATCAAGTAATTTTTTCATCAGAAAATGATGTAAAGTTGCGTTAAAGTTGAGTTACATTGAAATTCACTCAAAACATCCTCTTTATCTTCATTAGTTGCGTAAAATTTCAGTTAGGGAAAGTTAAAGTTTCGATAAACTTAACAGTTGACTTACGTAATAAAAGGTGAACCCTGTTTGACTTTTGTGATACGCTTCTGACATTCTTTACGGCTTGGTGATGCCGTAACTAATTTTTCTTTCCAGAGGATACACTAATTTTCAGATTAGGGCTTTCGCTGTTTACGATTGTCCTATATAAAGGATCTTTTGATGTTAAATTTTCCATCTTTTGAACTTGTTGAAGAGTTACGGATGTAGAAATCTTTATATTTCATCATGGAGGTTTGATTATCAGCGCGTCAACTGTATGCATGTTTTGGTTTATTTATATACGTTGTACAGGATGGACTGTGCCTCAGAGACAGTTCCTTGTGTAACAACAATCTTTCTTGGATGTTCTTTTGCAAATAATTTTCGTTGTTTGAGTTCAGCAAGAAACACTTTTTTGCACGAGGTCAGTAATCGACTGCTCACACGTGTTAGATACAATATTTTTTCGACGATCATGATAATTATATGAAAATCAATGTATTGCACTATCTGTAACATATTTTTATTAATATTTGCCCGTACTATAATTCAATAACTTTGGCAAAAGGTGAGCGTTGGTTCATTTAAACGCTTTTGAGGCCCTAAGCAAACTCGTTTAGAACGTACTGAATATGTGTAAGTGTAAACATACCTAAAACCTTATCATCCTATGCACTGAATTGTCGAAAGTTTTGCCCTTTTGACTTTTGATTTATTGTGCACAGTAGGCAGCCGGGACAAACGATAGCAAACATGTACTGCTGGCGCTGATGATGTTTAAAATAAATAAAATAAACTGAAAAGTTTAACTTGTGGTGATGTAGGGATTTAATGCCACTGTTTTCAACTGCTGCGAGCTGTTTTGTGTGTTTTTTGACCCGAAAATAAATGACATGTGTGTTTTTTTTAAATGAAATATATGGGAAAATATCTGTAAAGATATCAAGCTGACCAAATCGCTGCTCCTGTGAGTTACCCATCTCAATGTAAAGTGGAAAGATATATTCAGCAAACTTCCAAGATACCAAACAATAATTTTTAACTACCACAGCCAACGAATATTCAATATCGACGAAGTAAATCAAGTGTAAATTTTCCAGTAAAACGGTCGTACACAAAATTTCACGGAATGAAACTCGGTCGTGATTTTCAAACCATTACATTTAACATTTCATTTACAGATATACTTTAAGACTGCTCCAGTTCATGTTGATACTTTACTCACACAGTAAAAAGTTTATAGAAGATCTGGTCATAAAAATCGTGGATATTTGTTTGTAGTTTGAAGGGTAAACTTTTATCGGGATCCAAATTGAATACTCACTTCTCCCACTTGGGTAAAGTGGGGTAAAATATATTTCATTGGTGGAAACTGGAAGAAAATGGCGTATACAGAGAAAATGGTCCTAGTTGCTGCCAAACACTGGCATGAACTAGCACCCACAGTCATACCTGCTAATATTTGACTGATTAAGCACACAATATTACTTCCATGCAAAAGGCGGCAGTGACTAATATTTACTGTGTACTCCACTCTAAAGTCTCTTGAATCTCTTACAACCCTTCATGCAATGGATACCTAATTAATTTAAGTCTTCGATTATTACCCATGAAAGTTTTCACAATGACTAATACCAGTTTCGGAAACTTCGGTATGAAGTTTCCCTTCAACTAAACTTGTATTGAACTTCCAACATTCAAATCCAAACGTATACCGACGACAATGGAAGATTCGAAGGTATTAGCCAATTAAATTGACGACAAGAAAGACGTGAGGAAAGTTCTTATTGTTAATCAAGATTATATTTAGCTCATATTGTAGCCGTATAAATGAAAATGACGCTCAAGATGAACTCCCCATAGAATATTTACGTATTATATCTGTTGCTGTTATAGTTGTCGTAATTTCTGTCTTCAGAAGAACTTATTATTCAACTAATGAAATCGCTTGACATATTTCGTTTGTTGTTTCAGATTTATTTTTTCTTTAAATGATTTAGAAAGAGATAATAAGTGGAAAGAATTGTTTTCTTGGAAAATTGGCTACAATTAAGTACGGATGAAATGTCTCATTACGTTCTACGGACAGATTCATTGCTTTTCTTTGTTAGTATTTTATTCAAGTCGAAGTCTAAGCAAGTACAGTTTGTGCTGAATTTAAAAAGTATTAGTTGTTTGGTGGACGTGACGATCATGCGGAATGGATATTCTTATAGGAATCGATTCTGGCTTTGGTTTAGATATAAAATGAAAACATGAAATCCCAAGATTTCAGAATAATGATGTATATTGTGATTTTTTTAGTAGTCTAAAGGGTACGTGCTCATATCCACCTGCTCCTCCATACTTCTGTGTTCTGGTAGATGCAAGAGGGAATCACTTAATGATAGATAACGCATTCAGACATGAATATAAAGTCTGTTCCAACCCAATTTTATGATGTTTCTGTTACAAACAAGCAAGCTTTGTTATCTTATATTTCATAATGTGTCCAAAATAAATAAATCAGTATATTGTGGATAAAATGTGCCAAAAAGCCTTGAAGCAAGAACGAAAAAGTAAAATACACACTATCAAAACGTATTTGAGAATAGCTGCTCACGCAGAAATAATCCCCATTTTATCGGACCCGACCGATTACCCCACGTTCGTATAAAAGGTAATTTATAAATCTCATGACAAACAAAATATCCACCCTTTTCCATTTTTTTCGCGCGATCTCTAACTACCGATTCCATAAATCTAACCCTGTGCTTATATAGTACGAGGGCTCGGATTATTAAACTTCATGTAAAATATCACTGATTTATATTTGAGATCGAACTGAAATTGTTTTCGTATTTTTTTCAGTTTCAGCTTACGAAAATGTGAAAAAGGGATACTGCTACCCTCTCCACGCTACACCACTGTGTAGTGGAAAAGCAAATGCTAAAATATCTTAATAAACATGATTTCCTATAAGTTAGAAATTTTAGAGTGAATAGAAGCGTGCGGTGTTAATAATACTCTTAATTGAAGAAACTAAACTCTACAATTTCAGTCCCGATTTATTTCAGAATATTAACTAAACATTTCTATATAAACGAACACGATCCATTCACGAATACCCGCCGATGATTAATTTATTTCTGTTTTAGTTTCTTTACAATACCTATAAATTCGAAAAAATATTGATAGAACCAATTTAAAAATACTAAAATCAAATATCAGCGACCTTTAAAAATCAGTCAAAGATCAAGAAAGGAATAAAATTTAGATAAATTTATATTTCCATACAATATACCAAGTGTTTCATTCTAATCTGATAGCTATGGTGACTCCAGGAAAATAAAATTCATATTCATAATTGTTGAACTTTGTTATCTTCATAGTTTATCCATAATAAATAAAGGAAAAGACATTTGGTTTTGCGAGTGTCCCAATGGACCGTGAAAAAGGAGAGCAGAAACTTTACCATAAACTTCCTTCGGTCAATGCTATTCAAGAAGTCGTAAAAACTTTACGAGAGTTCTGGAAGAAGTTTACACTCACTGTGTTGTATCCTGCAATGTCTTAGTACAGTAAGAGAGATATTTAAATGAAATATAGATTATTTGAAGTTTTTATGAGACTGAAATTTCTGGAGAAAAAGTCATATGGAATAAACTTCCTTCTTCCAATTTACGCTTTTTATTATTGCTCTTTTATTTACCAATATTTCAACTTCTTTTTATTGTTTTGAAAATCTCTTTTTACTTCTCCATAAATTTTTGTGCCATTTTTTGTGCGTTTTGATTTTCTGCTCCTGTTCCTTTCCTGGAGTATGACTGACTGACCAGTTTTTTCAATATTTTGAATAGTGGACTGTGGTCTTCACAAAATGATAGAGTAGGTCCCTGGCCATCTGAAATCGAAAATTACAACATTTTTTAATAGGGACAACACTTTTTATTGCGAAATTTGTCAAAAATCTGTCAAAATTATGTTTTATTACTTTTTCACACATACCTCGCGATATCTCCGGAACTAAACAAGATATTTTCAAAAATTTTTTTTTAATCGACAGAGGAAACATGAGCGAAGATTACTGTGTTAGTTTCATTTGTATAAAAAACCTAGTTTTTTTGTAAAATTGGGGAAAACTGTAATCTCTACTTTTTTTGCAGCACTATTTTCAGTAATCGAAAAACTTTTTTATTTTTCAAAATTTTACCAAACTATCTGCGTACCGAATAAAGCTAAAGCTTCAAGGAAGTTTTTAAAACAAAAATCACTACTCTAAGTATCATAGTTTTTGAGCAATAAATACGCAAACTTGAAAGTTTCTGCAGCCGCGCCTAATTATTGTGCTTTCTAACGAGCAGGCATCTCTCGCATACGCATAATGCAGTCTATTCCTGACAAATTTGGCAGATAACTTGATTCAGTTGCTAACGTCTTTTTTTCAACTGCGATTAAATAGATATTATTTTGGATGTGTGTATGTCTATTGAGATTTTTTGGAGATTGAAAGGATTAAATACAATTATAGGTATGTGCTGCAGAAAACAAGAAAAACTTGTGCTCAAGAGATTTTGCAGTAAAAGGAAGACATTCTAGGAGGGAAGGTTGAAGTAAAATGTCATAAAACTTGCAGACAAACATTTATTAAGAAGGAAGCGACTTTTTCTCCGTTTTTCAGTGAACTATATATTCCTTAAGTAGAGCTCTTCCATTTGGCTAAAATTCATCTAAGCTGCTTAGAACTGGGTTAAATACAAGAAGCATGGGGGAGGCCAATAGTGATCTCCATTCCAGAAGCAGGAATAAAAGACAATTCTTAAGTAATGAAGATACTGGAATAGAAGTGATTGAGCCAGGAAAACTCTCTAAGTATTTTTAAGTGGAAACTGATCTTTTAGGAAAGTGTGTGGAAGGATTAATATTTACATTAGGTACTGAGTTATTATGTAATCTGTTCTGAAATACTTTGGGAATGTCTAGCAACGAGTTGGACCTTAACTTTTGCTAGTCAAAACTTCTAAAAACGTCATGGTCATAATATATCACCAATTTCTAAGATATAAACTCATTTGGAAAAACAAAAATTAAATGATTCATCAAGTTTCGTGGTGCTGGTGGGTTAAGATGAATTTTCCTTTCGTTGTGCACGTTATGACCTATGAAGTTGTTATCTTTTACGAGGGGAAAATTACCCTCTGACAATTAAAGGGGTTATGATGACATTAAAACAGAAACGTCGACCGTCAAAGAAACAGGAAATCGGTCTTGCTTTGTAGACGACAATTAAAAAGGAGGTATTTTAATATCTGTTTATTTTTCTCTTTCTCTTCTCGACGCTTTGACTTATAGATGTAATTTGAAAGAAAAATCAACATTCAGAAAAAATACGAAATGTTTTTTATTCGGAATAATTTAAATGTATGGAAAAGGACATTTTGTCTTTTAATTTCAAGCATTTTGTGACATGCAATTTCCGTTTAATGAGATTTTAAACTAACTGCGGTCTAAAATGCAAACTCTTAACAAAAAATATCTCTGGAAAATCAAATGTTTACGTTAACATGAAACATTATACTGGGAACATTCCGGTTTATCCAGAATTTTAGAGTATTCGCCACGTTCCAAAGCTCAGCTAAAACTCTTTCATTATTCACTTACGTTCAATCAATAATGAAGTTAAATGAAAGGAGTTGTCGAACTTTAATGCGACTGTTTTAAATTTTTTATTGTGTTTTCACAACAGGACAGGCTTTAGATATAAAGTATAGTATACAAATGTCTTTAAATGCGAAGAAAATAAATTTTTTAGCTCCATTATATGACAAACCATATTTCTACTCGACATGAAGGTTGAAAAATGCCAATTTAAATTACATTTGCGAGAGCAAGTTGGAAAAGGTGAAGTTATTTGTTACAAAAAAGGAAATTATTTAGTCCCTCGTGTCGGCCCTGCTTCTCGATCTGTTCTGGCTCTAAATTCAGTAATTTTTCACTGTCGAAAGCCATTTAATTAATTGATTATTCTAAATAATAAATTACGGTTTGGATGAAAGCAAGTCCTGTCGATCTGATGAGAGTAAAAAGTACATAATTCTCGATAATGTATACTCTGGAATTAATAGAGCAAAAATCAGTGCCGTAGATATATAGTTTGATGTTACATAAACTTATCTACCTTTACAATTTCATATTTGCGGAGAATCTGTATTCTTTTCATTGTGGCATGGAAGAAAAAACCTCCATCCACATACTTTCCAATTGCACAGCACTCCAGAATCCTAGAGCATAGTACCTGGGAGATTACTGGATAGAAGAGGAACAAGTTAAAGCCTGTCGATATCCTAAAATTCCTCCGTGATATTATTTTCGGTAAACATTTTTATCATCTTGAAATATTATAATATTTTCAACCCCTACGTCACTGAATAGAGAGAATTGAGTCATCCTAGTTTAGAAAAAAACATGCAAATCAATAGGTTAATTAAAATTTCAATAAACTTGAAAACAATTCAATTAAAATAAAGTGGAAATATAGATTCAGTTGAATTGGAGGTTTTAAATATTAAAAATGTCTAAATTGCAACAGAAAATGTTTGTTTCTATATTTATATCAAATTATGTGAATTTTTATACAACAAACCTTCGAGATTGTGGTATTTTAAAGTTAAAATTCAACAACTTTGCCTCCATAATAACTATTACAAACGTAAAACTTGTATGCCACTATACAACCTCCAAGTTTTCTGTCAACAATTCTTTTTGTACTTGTAGTCCGTAGTACTTCTTCATAAATTTTGTAACTCCGTCTGTAAATAGCTTAAAACTGACTTAAAATTGTTGTCACATACTTGCAACATTTATAAAAACTACCGTGTTTATTGCTTTCCACAGAGCCGGCTTAAAACAGTAACACACTTGATTTAAAAAAATAAAAACTACAAAATGAGTATAAAGGACAAGAACCAATCACTTTAAGAGCTTTGGAAAAAGCCCAAGCACCTTTCCAGCATAAATTGGACCACTGGAACATTGTGTGATCCAGTTCTAGAATCTCTCAAGAGCAACATACTTACCTTAATGTGGAGTCTTGGACACGCTGGAGAGGAAGTGAATGGAATATCAGATGAACGAACAAAAAGAGGAACTTAAACAACATTCCTGGGACTGGAAACAGCAAAAGGTATCCTAACAGGTACTGCTGCTTAAATGCCCTAAAATTAGTGGAAGAAGAAGCATATAGATACTGGGTAGTTTTTTTGGATAAAAGTGAAACGAAGTAAAATCTGCGATTACTACTGGAAGAATTACAAATCTCTAAAACTTTTCTCGGACAGTTGGTGGAAGAAAATGGACACAATGAATATTTTAGATCTCAGTGAATAAATTCATCAAAAAAGAAACTCCAACTCTGCTTCTAGTGATAAATATAGATCTGAGTTCACATTAGATGGCTGCAGTGTCTGTTTTGAAAAATTTGTTGTGTCTAATTACGTTTGAAGTGTAATTTATATCCATCTTTTGTGGTGCGACTAATTTCTACGTAATTATTTTCGTTGAAATATGTGCGGTGTTAAAATGATGATTAAAAGCTATTTTCTTTTTAGTAAATTGTAATAAATTTGCTTGTTAATTGATGTGAAGACTATTTAGAAGCTGCTTAAAGGTGGTATTTTGCAAGACGATTTTGTTATTGAAATTTATTTTCGATTACAATATTATGGCTATTTAGGAAAACTATAAAATAAGAGAATTGGGAAAGAAAATACGTAAAAGACAATTTTTCCTCTCATAAAACGCCAAATAATAGTCATGTTTAAGATTGAAAAGAAGCATATACCATCCAAAAGACTTTAAGCAATATTTTCAAGGTAAAAAATGTCTACTAATCATTTCACTAGAAGAAGCATCTCCTCCTTTTTCTCCACAGCAAAAGTGGAAAGGCTAGACTATCCTTGTGGACATGTAGTAGGATTTGAACAAAATTTGAAGGCTCCAGACCCAAACTAATTTATTGATAATATGTGAGAACGCTTTGGTTACACTGTTGTAGATTTTTATGTCACTGTGACACGGTTTGATTAAAAATTTCGACTATATATTATAAAATAGTTATATTTATAGTAGATATTTGCCGAATATATATCTTAATAGATCTTGCCTGTATAATTGGATAAAGTTTTGTAATAAGTTATGTCCACTACACCGAAATACCATAAAATACTCGATAAATCGTATAAATGGCTATTAAAATTGGGACATAAAACTGTTCCAAACTCAATAACGGGCCCATAAACACGAACATTTGTTTTCTACTATAAAGTAATAATATGTAATTCAGTTGAAACGAGGCTAATTTCTGTCCATTAATCGACAATATTTTGAATGTTATTAGGATGAAACATACTAAATTTCATTTCAGTTCCATGTCGCGTTGAATAAATTGACTCTGATGTTCCATTATTGTTACTTTATTGGTAGATGTATACAGTTAACTTTGAAATACACACTGTTTAATTCTCCAGTAAACGGATATTGTATTTAGAAAACTTTATAACGGAAATATAGCGTTGGCAAAAGAAATGGTGTTGCTGTCGCAAAACTTTCTGAGGAATATTCTGCTTCATAGTTATGGCCGAAATATTCCTTGTTAACAACAAATTTTTAATGACGACGAGCTTGGCTTGGAGGAGCCTGTCGAATGAATGAATTACCAAAGGACAAGCTTATTCCCGACTCAAAAACCCACGAGAAACTGATTTTAACGACGAGGCTCTTATTTAAGAAGAGAAACAGGAAATATCGTCTTCAACTCTTTGTTTATTATAAAAAAATATATAACCTCGTTTTTCATAATCTTTTCTGCGTCGTTTGGTAACAAAGTTATCTTTATGCCATCTTAAAGCTAAAAAATATATGAAAGAAAAAACTTGTTTTCATCAACTTTAAGCTGAGATGTCACAATACTTTGTCGGAGGAGTCGTTAGTCGTTGTAAAGTGATGAATTCAAGTGATAATGCTGGTTTAGATGTCATACTTTATGAGACGGTACAAATTTTATTTATTTTGTAATATTGTTAGACGCAGCATTGCTCTAGAGTTCTCGGGTTCGACACCTGACTAGATAAGTATACTCTACCAATGCATTGACAGTTGTTGGATAGATGTTTCCTTGAAAATGTATGCTGAGCCAAGACAGAAAGAGTTATAAGGAAGACGCGATTCACAGAAAGGAGAGAAAACTAAGATTAAAGTAAAGATTTTTGCCTATAAATTGTTGTTTAATCGATGATAGTACGAATTTATTGAGTGATGATGTAGTTGAAATAGTTTGTTTGGGAGCAGTGGATTCTCATTAAAACTTGGACAAATATTTATTGACTTTAGCGCTTAAATAAATTGTTATTTGAATGTTAAATGAAGCTTCGTAGTTTTGATTACGAAACAAAAAGAGATAAACTTTCGGAAGAGAGAATATGGTGTATAAATCAGCAGAAAATGAATGTTTGAGGTTAAGTTTGATACATATTAATGTACGTTGAACGTAGAGAAATTATGGTTGCAATAGGAAAACCGCAAATTCCATGTAAACAAGAAATATTATTGTGTTCCGTCGCCAGTGTACAATGGCGCTGCCCACTCACTTCATTTTAAATAATGTATGTAAACGGCGGGAATGTGGACTATGTATGGTTCAGGGATTTTTTTTTGTAAAACGCAGAGTTTGCGAGTGAAGTGAATGCCAAAATTAACCGAATTTTGTGTATTAAAATACTGCTTGATTAAGTTTAATATTTATGCAAAAACTAGGTCACACTGAGAAAAAAAAATTTTGACATTACAACAAAAGCTGAAAGTTTTCAAGCTAGTTAAATTTTATATTATTTGCAACTTCTTCTACCGCAACCTTCCTAGATCCATTGTGGTCTTCTTCTTTATCCAACTCTTCCAATCCAAGCATGTTTCAAGATGTAGCACAAGCTTTTGATGACGTGTGACATGTCACTCTAAAATTGCACTTGCGGAGAAAGAATTTTATAAAAATATCAACCAAGTAAATGAAATAACCACCCAATAGCCACTTTATGACGAAAAATTGAGTTTGTAACTCAAGAATCATGAGCTAGAGTGAAACGTAGATAACTAACTATTACGAACCTGGATTAATTAAAATTGTCGTTTTATATTAAGTAATACATAGTTTAAATATTAAATTGGAAATATATTTTCACTCCTAGACTTTTAATCATTTGAGATATATCGTAGCATCTAGCAGCACAACAGCAATTTATAATTTCAATTAATTAGTTAACTTGACTTTATTACACCATGATCCCCTCTTTCATAAACTGAAAACATCTGAAACCATTTATTTTACTTTCTCATTCTCACCAACAAGGTCTTTCTTATCTATAGTGACCTTGGGGTAATAAAACAGTTTGTAGTCTACTTAATTGTTCAAATTTGAGCTCGAGAATAACCAAAGAAGTTTTAAGGTTTTTTAATCCTATCTTACGTCAATACTGATATTCGTTTTGGTGTAAACACATCCAGACGTCGAAGCTTATTGAAAAATGAGTTTGGTTGACTGAGATTCAAATTAACAAAAGCATCAGAAACCTGATTGTGACATATCTCGCCATACTTCGTGAATATTTCTTCTTACACGAAGTAGATCATGGCTTATAATGTCCAAAGCACAATCATAGTTCTAAATACAAATGCTGAGAAAACTTTTGGGGTGGCTCAGCTTACACCATTTGCCACATGCTATCTTATTACAGAGTCCAAAATAAATTTACTTTGTTGATATAACTGAGGAACGTTTGTAGTAGTTTCCTTTTTCATGTGATGTTACCAGATCGCACGCCTATGAAGTGAATATATATTATACTCAGTTTAATTATTGAAACGAGCTTTGCCATCATATATATATATATATATATATATATATATATCCAAGTTTCATCCGGTCTTTTTGAATACGGCAAAACATTTGAATTTCATAATAATTATGTTCCATCAGTTTAGTAAACGATGCAGAAACTTTGAAGGTCTTCTGCTTCTCCACGTTCTTGTAGTAACGTAGTTAAAATGGATAATTAATTATCCATATCATATCGTAATACAATTTGCAATATATGCGGCAACTTATTACAAGTTAAAACATTTTTAGAGGCTGGAAGACTTTCTTAATAAATTTTACTGGTAGACTTCTTGCCTCTTGGTAATTGCGTCCCCTTTCTTCAAGGGTAAGTAATTTCTTCCTGGAGAAGTTTCAGGATACACGGTAAGAAAAGTGTGCCTCTTTCAACCAGTAATCTTCTAGGTTTCTGTATTGCTATGTGAACAAATACTTCGTCGATAATGTCATGACCTGGTGACCTACTTCTTCATCCCATAGAAAAACTAATGCGAAAACATTAAAAAGCTGTTTATTTAGAATATTTAATTTGTGTATAAGCCACTGCTAAGTTCAACATCAATCATAATGTCGCGTTTAGCTATTGTCACATATAAATATGGTAATATACCGGAGGTAGTCGCTAAGGGGATATGGAAGGGAGTTTGCCGGTGTTTTAGGGATAAATCTGAGGCGTCGTTGGGGATGGTTGTGACAGCGGACGCCTGGCACTGAAAAGTGCACGCACTGGCAAACATTAAGCGACACGTGGTGACACCGGCCAGAAAAGTGTGGCGGAAATGACAGCAGCAGACGTACCTTAGGCAGAATATGGTAAAATGTTCAATACATTTTTGATAAACTAAAGGAATTTATAAATGATGTCCTAATTTAATCTTTTTTTGTCTAAAAATGTTTCTGCTCAGCTTAGATTTGTTTTATGCCGCTAATACTTGAAGGTTATATCCCTCCAAGCCTTGATATATTTCGACCCGATAGATCCCATATAAAACTCGTGTCCTTTGGTCTTAGTCCTTCTGGCTCGTCGAACTTTCTATAGGAGTAATCTGACAAGTGATGTGTGTGTTAGGGCTCAAGCGAATTGGTATTTGATCTGAAAAAATAAATTTAATTTTGAAACCAGCATTCTGGATGGAAGGACAGGAAAACTGAAATAAACATTTCAAGTTATCGTTAAGTTACAACATTTCCACTTGGTTGAATAGTAAAACTCGATTAAGGCCAGAGATTACCGAGTGGTTAACAAGTGTCGAACCGAGTATTATGTCACTTTTACCTACGCGTTAAAAAACATGTCACCAGGTAGTTAGTTTTTATTATAATCAAATCTCCATACGAGTCAGATTATAAGAACTGGAGAGTGGCCTAATTATATCAACAGCTCATGTGGATGGTCTTACTATTTAAAAAGTATTCAATCTGATTTTCACGGGCACTCAACGGAAAATTAAAATGGAACGAAATCCATCTAGCAATGTCATCTCTTTAGTTTTAATTTACCGACGCTTGGAGGTTTTAGTCGAGGTGATTAAACAGAAGATTTAAATGATCAATATTTATCTTTTGGAATATTAGTGACATTGAGCTTCAAGATCCACACAAAGAGCATCTGTATCTATCTGTATCTGTAGAGTAGGGAGGGTGAGTGTGGGCACACAGCACTTAGTCCACATGTGACCCATTGTACATCCTCCTATGTCATCGTTCATCCTGGCCTTCCCAGGAAGGTGGAAATGTCACTGGGAGACAGGTAGGTGTAGGCCAAGACTCACCGAGCACACACTATCTTATTGACGATAACTCCGGACACTCGCATAATACATGCCTGACAGTTTCATATTCCTGCTCACATATCCTGCATATCCCTGTAGTATGGAGGTGTTTACTCCTCCTTTGACAGTGGTCAGTCATAAATCCTACTGTTGAACGTAGGTTTTTCCTGGTCATTGCCAAACATTTCTTCGACGCCAGCTTCCCAGGGTTGCCCAGGGTGACCCTATCAAGACAGCATCCTTTGATTCCATCCCATGAAACATGGAAATTGGAAAGTACTGATGGTTTGGAGCTTGACTGCAAGAAATGTTTGACAGCTGAGAAATATTTGTGGATGTAACATTTCAAATTCTTTCATCCATTCGAATTATTGTTCATCACCCGTACTATTCCAGACATGGCAAGTAAAAAATTAAACGCCAACTTATTCTTTCGACGTCTTCTTCATCTTGATAGATGGTATATTAAAAATTCTCACCTGTATCCTTCGATGGGCCATCTAATAACTTATTAGGATCATTCTTTTTTGTGAAACGTAATCTGATAAAAATCGACGGCACTTCGTGTAGTCGTACACAGCGAAAAGATTCGACTCGATCATTCCACCAAAACAAAACTTATCGCATGATTTAGGAGGTGAATGTCAAAATTGAAAGAACAATTCATTGACTTTACATGAAATAACATCAGCAAAAAGACAAATTGTCGAATTAAATCTTGGGATAACCTTTCTTTGGTTTTAGTGAGTATATTATGAGCACAAACGAAATTTCACAATGTCTAATAAGTCGAAATCAACTAATATTGAAAAAAATAGGTGGAAAAAGTTTTGAGAATATTTTAAAGTAATGCTTTCCCTTATCGCATTGGAATTGTGATGACAATTTGGCTTTATTTGCATTTTTAATTCGTTTAAGTGGTTGTTTGTGCTGTATTTTAAATGTAATACAATTTCTTGCTATTGTTAAACTTCCAAGAAATTGATAATGAATGACTTTGCGGTGGAATGTACTGGGCTCAAGCCCAAGCTCGTTCTTTAGGGCAAAGATGGATCGCTTTTGTATTCAAATCCAGTCGAGAAAACATCTACCTAAATATTTTTATTATATAACAGCCGTTAATGGTCACAAATGAAAAGGGCTACTTGATATTAGAAAATTTGTAAGATGAATGACCTCTATAATTGTTTCCGTTTGAAGTTTAATATTGACTATTGAAAAATAAGTAAACGTTTTTTTGGGAAACTTGATGAGACCTCATTATTCACGAGCTTATTTAGATAGTTCAGCTTTGACATATCCCGCACATACATAACCAAACATTCGTTTTTCGCAAGTCAGGTGCACTCACTCTACATCTCTGTTGGTGTTTGAATCCAGTACATTTTCATACTTATTTTTTATTCATCAGTATTTGAAGTAGAGCTTTCTGTGCGTGACAGAAACCATCACAGAATCCTTGATTCTCGGGAAATGAATAAATAACGTTCTGTAACGTTTCAAAGTAAATTTTTAGAACGTATCTCTCAGATATTTAAAAATACATAGGTGGATCTCCGCATGAAATCCTGCTACGTTAAAACGTATTCCAGTTTTTGGTTATAACAGAAGTAGAGAAATAACATGCAAATATATTGCCAGTGAATAAGTATGTCCCACTATAAAACAAACATCGGTCAATGTTGGCAAGCTACAAACATAGAGGTGGGATAGATTCATGAAGTTCTTGGTATGCTTGCATTATTTTGTTCCATCCCACCTTTTTTGTGCTCATTATGAGTATTTTAACTCACTAGACCCGTCACTGATAAAATTGTTATATTGAATTCCCTTCGCTCACAAACGAATCATTTTTAATCGAAAAAATAATGTACCTACTGTAAAAACAAAACAAAAAACTGGTCCTAATAAAATGGTAAATAATATAAAAGTGGCTCGCATGGTATCGACGGCATTGTAAGTGCGCTTGAATGCATATGTAATGGAAAACAAAAATTTTATGTGAATAAAATCCAGTGTAACACAAAATATTTTCGGACTGAATGTTCTCCAGGATATTCAGGATTGAACAATGGATATTTTCATTCAAAACCTGGTATAAGCAAAGCAACAAAGCTATGAATTTTAATATTTTTTAAAAAACAAACACATTTTTAAATAATTGTTAGGTGAATTTTAATTCAGAGAAGAAAATTAAAAGTGATTTATACCATGCAATTTAAAGTTTATGCAAAACTAGTTTCCAACTTAGTGTATTAGTATAAACTGCCACTATTTCTTTCCTTAAACACTTTCACGAGCGTACGTCTAAGGGTAGGTAACGGCAAGAACTCCCCACGGCTTCATATAAGTCAGTTGAAAGAAAAGAAGTGGCGACAAGGAAGAAGATACAAACGAAACCCGAAAAGATAGAACTCCAGATCTGCAAAATCATCGAGATCCGCGGAAACCACTGCAAATTAACATCGTGTAGTTAGAGGAATCATCCAGCGCAAAAACATATAATGGAAAGGACAACTAAAAGGAAATGGAGCAGAGTAAGCACCAAGCGTGTCAAGTGTGGAGGACTAGACCATTCCAAGGAGTGCACAAGACTGAAGGACAAGGCCTGCGTGAATTTTTAGGGAGAACATCTAGTAAACTACGCGACAACAAAGAAGACGACAACACTGACGAAATAACAGATTCTCGAACAGATTACAAAACTTGTAGCTCAGTAAATGACCTAAAGTCACTTGGTAGACAATCTCAGGAAGACCCAAACAAGCATCCACAGAAAAACGTATCAGGATTTCAGCTGTCAGCTATAATGAATGGCTTCACTCTATAAAGTGGTATTTAGTTGAAGGACACAACATAAGAGAAGGAACTAGAAAGCAGATATAAAGCAGTGGATAGGAATGTGTGCGTCAAGTGAATGCAGATCTGCCATCTTCAGGTGGGAGATCTCCCAAGCAGAATCTGTACGAAATTTGAGGACTATCCAAGCTTGGATAACACAGAAAATCGTTTTTCTTCAATTTAAATTTTTCCGAAAATGGTTACATGGAAATTAAGTGAAAATATCCCGTGAAAAGGTACACCTATGTCTTCCTTAGGTATACTTCAGAGCCATAGCTACAACTAGATTAGTGGATTTTATCTCGTTTCGGCTGCAAAGTTGACTTTGTACAAAGTAAACGTCTCGAATATTAAGAAATATCTGGAAAGTTTCCTTAAAAGTTCCTGCTTGGTTTAATTTTCATATTTGTTAAATGGGTAAAAATCCGCGAAGCGAAAAGATATAATATGTTGCTGAAATAAAAATGCTAAAGCGAGGATAAAATAGAGTTGCTACTGTATTAAAAGAAACTTTCAGCGGCGTTGAAGTTATTATTTTATTTTACAAACTTTCTACACGAATTTACGAACCTTTCGGATTAAGTACGATGACTTGAGGTACTTACAGCGCTTTCAGACGCTACACTTTGTAGCCGGTACTAGTGTCTGAAAAGCACCGCGCGGCTAAAAATAGATTAAGTGCGCTTTCAGACGATTCTTTTCAGACAATAGTTGCCTGCCACAAAATTTCTTGTCTGAAAGCGCTCTTATAGATACCCAATTTATAGATAAACAATTTTTAATGGTGATATAATAAATATGCAAATAAGTACGACTGTTTTTTTGAATAAATAAAGAAATATTCATAATTAAAATACCCAATTTTATTAGTTAATTAATTAATTTCTGTAAAGGAATGTTAAGACTATTAAAATTAAATTCAAAAATCAATCTATTACAGTAAAAAGCAATCATCGACTGTGGAAAAGCCATTTAATAACCATATTACATGTCAAATCAAGTTAACGATAATATCACTCTGAAATTATCTTATCTGTATCTTCTTCTCCCTTAAAAGAAACTCCAAATCGGATCATGGGATCAAATTAAAATACCAATGAACATATTAAAACCATTCTATATGTAAATTGGGTCGAATCCTAGGCTTATGTTTTAAATCGCCTTTAGGTACCATAATTTTACATATTTTATTAACAGCAGCATCGACACATCACAGTCTAACCTCCGCTTTGTCTAGGCTATCAATTGTAAAGATTTACTCAATAATTGAGAAGAAATCAGTAACTAATTATTGGGGATTAACAATGTCAAAGTTTATAGGTTAGGTAGGGAGATTACCTTAATAATTAGTGCGTCTGTGTCCGCCTTGTGCCATTATCTAACACAAAAATGCTTTTACGGTTGACATTCTGTATATACAGCATCCGTAAAATACACGTTAACACACAATACCAATGTGTATGTGGATATTTCACTCTCAGGAAGAAAAAATGCGTATCTACAAATCTATCGGTTTCCATTGACGATACTGAGTAATGAGCGACCATTCATTCCATCAAAAACAAGCCGATAGGGCTAACATCACACCTGAAAAAAACGCATTACGTCACGTAGGAAGAAAAACGAGTAAAATTAACTAGAAAAATGAGATTTTTGAAACACTTTGTTCTATATAGGACGACCCGAAATGTCACTGCCAGTAGGTCTGCGGAATATTAGTGAAATATTTTAAAATAAATAATGGTCCCCCAGGAAATATAACATACCATATTTTCAGTAATATCTTTCTCTATCAGTTTGAGCTCTTTGAAGTGCCTATTCAGTAGACAGATTCCTGTGAGGACCCCTGTCGAAGCTCTTAGTGCAGTTTTAATCTGGTCTGGTTGTTTTCCAGAAGAGTTTTTGATTATCTTAGTCCTACTAAATATTTCCAATGGGCAGATCTCTTCTTTCCAGATTTGTCTATTCCTTCTTCCAATATTACATTGAAGGTGATACAGCCGGCACCTAAAAGGTGCTTGAGCCTCTATTTTTACTTTAATTTCATTGTAAATTTATCTCTTCCACATTGATAACAAGATTTTACTACATTCTGCTGGAATAACTGGACACTAAGCCGTTTCAGAATCTGCATCATACAAATTCACTTCCTTCTAAATTTTGTAACCACACTTTACCGCAAGTAATTATTGTACGGACAGCCTGTATATCGTGTTGAGGAGAAATAGTCCGACCGCAACGTAAGTTACATTAAGGGTTGCCTGATAAATCAAACCCACCCTGTCGATATGTTTACATTAGCGGTGAAATAGACGGCGGCAATCTGCCAGTGCGGAGCAACGCCAGCAACCGGTCCACGATCGCTGAATGCCAGGATCTGATTTATGGGCAATGTAAATTAGCGTTGGAAAAAGTGTTGTTAGCCAAACATGACCACCGGATATGGCTTGCCATACTTCGGAAATGGTTGATAGGATATTGATATGAAAATGACGTGTTGAGAGGTACGCGGTTTATGATGTACAGTTTTTCAGAGCTTTTTATTAACCAATTAAAAAGTATAAGGACTCGACCCAATATACATTTTCCATGGACATACTTTTATTTCATTGGTTTGTCAATATTTGTTACATTAACTACCAGTTAAGATTAGATGAACAATAACATAATGAAATCAAAGAATTTATGGTATGTCTGACCCTAAATTGGCTCCATTCCTGCTCTACACATATGGATCAATATGCAAAGATATCATAGTACCAGCATGGTTCTATGGTGACAAGGATAACAGACCTAGGAAACACTACAAGTGCCTCTAAAAAAGCCTCACCTCTTTGTATTCTTGTACTTCCTTAGGGTACAGTGACTAATGGCTATATCCTTATCTGGTGCATGCTGGGGTTTGAGGTTTCATCTTTTTTTACTTGGAGGCTACCCGGTGATGTGGGGAGAGTTTTGTAGGCATTCCCAGACCAGTCTAGATGTGATCACTGTGAATTATGAATAATTATATTAAAAAAACAGGATTTTACTTTGTCCTATCTGTACCTGGAGAGGATTTTCATTGAAAAAACAATGCTTTCCAGATTATTCTTTCAAAAAATCGTTGAAAAGAATCAAAAACCGACCTGCATAGCAGCACATTTTCACAAAATACACCTATATATGTTTGTGCGATACTGCATTCGATAAAATTATCCAGAATTTCAAATAAAAGAATTATTTGGTTGAATCGGATATTGTGTTCACTAAACATATAGACTCATTGATCATTGTGAATGGTGACAACAGGAGTATTATGGAAAATGTCCATAGAAAGTCAGTAATGCTATGAGGTGCAGTGTTTCAGTTTACCCGTGAAATCAATTCACATGTATGTTACTCAAATACACGTTCTTGTTTACAGACCCAGTTTCTGGATATGAATCGTGCGTTATCTGCATTGCATATGAAATACTTGTTCAGATCCTACCCAGCTAAACACTGAGAGACATGTTTGGGAAAATAATATTAAAGACAAGATATAGCTTGACGTGTGAACAAGAAATTTGCAAGGATCTTGTTGACTCCTAAGTATATTATCATTTTATACGAGATTCTAAACACCCTGTAGAGTGCACCAGCTGCTACAAGAGGTGTCAGTTGGTTTCCAAATATAGCAAGATGCTTTTAAGACATTTTGTTTTGTTTTATTCATTTTATTATCTCTGTTATTACGAAATTTACCGAAATTCTTATCTCATGGTCGTAAATAAATAAAGTGCACTCAGTATGTAGTATTCGGCGAGCAAGGAGTGTAAAATGTACTTGAAATGAGGAAATCGATCGTAAAAAAAGTTTGGCAATAGAAAATTAATAAAATATCTCGTCTATAATGTTTAGGATCCCTTTTTCTATCTCCAGAAGAGCTTCAAAGTATTTTAAGAGAAAATTCATTTTATATTTGATGCATATTGGTCTAGACAAAGAATGCAAGTGTATAAAACAGGAATTTGATAGCCATCGTAGATAACTGAAACTCCAGCTAGATATTCGTATATTCGAATAACGTCGTATTTCAGACGCTTTTGGAATCAGCTATAAAATTTGTTGCCAAATCAGAATTTCTTGACTCAATTCCTTCATAAATATCACGTTTATTAAATCTTTTCATTTATGAGTAGTCCCTTCTTCGAATACATTCTATTTTATCTTCTTCAATACGAATTATTCAGGAACATATTTTCAAAATACTGAAATCATTTTGTTTAAATGGAATAGGTACATTTTTCAATTGACTCACGGCCAATTAGGTTATTCTTGTCAAATTTATATATACAGAAAATGCAATAACCCAAAATCTAGGCTTTATATCAAAAACTAATCATGTAGTGGAAATCCAGACCAGAAAAACGAACCATCCATCTTGTGGCTACGTCTATCATGAATTTTGCAGCGCCGCAGTAGGGTTCCGGTTGACCTTGACTGGTAATTCTGTCCGTCTTTTCGTTGCCTTTCCTTGTTTTGGTACTTAAGACTTTAATTTCATTATAATTACGCTTGTTCGAACCAGCTTAAACTAGTTATTGATTAACATATTTTCGATAATTACAACTGAAAGCGGCAAACACTGAATATCTCAAAACAAGCAGCAGTTAGTGTTGCATTGGTAAGTTTGAATTATGACCGAGTGTATTTCGCGAATTGTAATCAATTAATTAGGTCTGTTCAGTTTAATCAATCGTCGGCAACGTCGACGAGGCATGAGTCCTATTAGAGCAAAGCACAGAATAACATAATAGCACATGCTGTTGTGAGATTTGGATAATCATAGAGGGAGGAGTCCAGCTGATCAAAATTTAACGTGACACTATATAAATGTGACAGCACGTGCTGGTAAAATTCAACATACGAAGTAATTGATTTGTCGAGTATAAATCAAAATTAAACATTGATTAAGATTAAGCGTCAGTTTACGTTAACCACAGATCAATATTATCTTGATTTATGATCAAACGTAAGGCTTAAACACAGAAATGGAATAGATCAAGAGTCTCGTGACAGGTTACTGGTGATACAAGTACAATGAAATATTATTCGGACATTAACAAACTTCAAGATGTAAAATCAAGTGTTGACTGACGAGAAAAATTGTGACCAGCTTCCATGTGTCAGAAAAGAAGTAAAGGTAACCACACTACAGGAACTGGCAACTGCAGAAGCTTTGAGAACGACCCCTACCGCCTAGAGCCTACCACCTTCTTTCTAAGTGCATTACCCTTTACCAGGTCTATTTAGTTTGGGGTATTTTACATCTCACAGTTGACGAAAAACTAATGACAGCTGTCAATACATGTTTGTTCGGTTTTATTTGTGTTTCGTCAACTGTAAGAGGCAAAATACCCCAAAACTAAACATACATCCAAGCTTTTCGGGTACAACATGGGTGGTAAAGGGACTCAGAACAAGAAAAACCACAAAATTTATTGAAAACCCACTTCCTTATGCGACTAGCCTTTTCCAGTATTTTTTCGTTCGTTATGTTGGCAGAAATTCCCTTGTATAGAGCTTGTCCATTGGTTTCATGAAGGTGAGCGCACTTTATTGAAGTTGAGTCCACTTGAAAGGAATTTAGTCTATATCTTGTCATTAAATGGAAAGAACTCTCACTTGGAGTCATCCTGTATTTTCCTGATGAATATTGTTTGTGTTTAACTGTGGTTTGGTCCAAGTTGATTCTGAGCAAGTATTGCATACAACAGATGTTAGTCTGTATGCGTATGGACTTGAGTGTTTAGGGTTTTCAAATTAACTCCGAAACTATCTCTGGTGCTGGAATTTGGAATCTGACAACTTGTATGGAAATTATTTTGTTTTATTTTATCACTTGAATATTATATTCAACGAAAAAAACTGAACATTTCTTCTGCTCTGAACCACAGTCACTTTTAACTCCAAGAAACATGGATTATTTGCGACGCTTTTTTTATTCTTTTCTCAGTTCTCTTTCCAGGCTTCCTGAATTCGGGGTGGAAATTACATATAGCGAACAGGTTTCACCTTGTCGATGTCTTGTTTAACAAAATTAAGGCAGGCCCTGGCTGGCCGACTTTTTTATTGCTTTCCATCCCTATTTTTCCTTCGCAGGACATAAAATCAATATTTCTAAAATAATCTCAATCTTAAGTTGATTTTTTTTCAATTAGCAAAAGGAAATTGAAACTAACAGGGTAATAAATAAATTTCCACAAAGGGGTTCAATAAAACTTTGATGAAACTTGACAGATGATGTATTTTATTATCAAAAATCTTAAGAGGCTGTCTCTCAAGAACTGTAAAGGTCAAAAAACTTATTTTAAAGCTCAAACAATAAAAAAAAAACTATAGAAAACTAGGGATAGAACAACAACACTTGGGTGTAGTCTAATTTCCAGTAAAACATCAACAATATGAACATTAAAACGGTTTATTTAATTGAAATTCAACAAAATTAACGAATAAATGTTTCTCTGAAGCTGGATATATTGAAGAGTGTACTATGGACTATAAAGAGTTGAATGGCTAGTTCCTAATGTCTTAAATTACAACTATAATCACTTTTTTCTAACTCACTTTCACTAAGCAGACTGTCAACTCTTCAAATGCTTTCTTGAAAAGCTCTAGATCATTTTATATGATATATAAACACTTCAATTAGATGAGTTAACTTGTAGAAGTAGACAGAGATGAAAATATTGAATGATAATAACGCGAATCACTGCAGCGACGGTAGAAAGTTCCCATTCCAGGGATTTCTATTTGCTTTGGGATGTCGTAACCACCATTCAGACTAATTGAGTACAAATGATGCAAATATTTACTAGGAAGAATTGAATTCGTCGGTGTCTATTCCGCCATATTGAATCTATATATCAGTTTGCTTGATGGTTTTAGTATTGCTGGTTTGGGAGATGTGCTTGCATAACCATTATTCGAGTACATCGATTATAATTTGTTTGGATAGTCTTTCGAATCATGTGTAAATCGTTTCAGTTAAATCTGTTATTACAGATGTCAATATAGCACACTAGATTTAATATCGACATCGTTACATAAACTTATGTGCTCGTATGCAATATTTGCAGTTTAAATAGTGATGATTGGGGTATAAATATATACGTTGTTACAGTTGTGGCCAAAGAAAATTGGTCTGCTTTATGTTGGATTTGGTCTATTCCCCTTTTAGGTTCCCTTTAGGTCGTGATTTGATCACTACAACGTCCAATTACTGGTTGAACAGTATTCCACTTCCAAAGAAGATGTCAGAAATGGTCGTTGGAGGAGGAATATGTAGCTCTACCTCCTCAAGCTCTTGGATCTGGAGAGGAATATGTGAAACCAAGGTCATTAGGTCGAAGGATATCCCCCAATCAAGAGAAACTTTAACTGGGGCTGTATGACCACGGTAATGGTGTTGAAGACCGGACACATATTACGAAGCTTGTACAATTTCTGGCGTAGATGATGGAATCCACAACAATGTTTCAGAGGCAGTATCAGAAATAGATATTCTTTCAGCAATATACCTACCAATTATAATATGTCGCTGCCTTGAAGTCAACAATTTCAAATGCATATTACTAATATTATTGAATATTATCACCCTAAAGATTTGTAAGTATCCTTAAAAAGAGATTAACACCTCCACTACCAACTTGTGTGGAGCCACAATCTCCGGGGAGTTTTTTACTTTCATGCACAATCAAGATTTCGGGTAAAACTACGCTTAGAATTTTCTGTTCACTAGCATCCAGTTGACGAGATTGTTCTTTAACAAGCTTGTAACCTCTAAAATCCCCAGCGAGTTTCATGAGCAACTTCGGATCATTCCACGTTCGGATCTTTTGGGCCATAATTCACGCGACATTAAGCGATTCGGGGCCCTCTTTTTCCACAGAGTCGGACTAACCAATGCTTCGCAAACTACATATAATGTTAATGAGAAAATTCTTCGACAAGCATCTTCAAGATATACAGTATGATGCAAAAGTATGGAATAAATTCATTATTTCAGAAACAGACGACTTTTAAAAAAAATCTTAAAACACGTCAATTTTAATTTTTGAATGGCCATCAACTGCTATAGATGTGTTGGACATTACGTCATTAGTGATGGCGTAATGACGTCATCGACGATTTTTTTAAATACAAACCGAGGTCACGTGACAGCTCATTTGAAAGGTCTCCTTATCGCCTTTGCAACAATGTTATCATTTAAATATTTATTTCTACAGGGTTAACCAAAACTGTTGGTTTATTAATACAATTAACTTGGAATAAATGTTTACTTACATACAATTAAATTACAACAAATGTTCAAATTGCCGACCTTCAGCAATGATACAATGAGAAAGGCGAGCAGTAAATTCTTTCGTAACGTTTTCGAGGACTTCAGGTGTTATTTGTGCAATTTCCGTTCGGATTCGCTCCCTCATCTCTTCTACATTATTCGGTCGACTTTGATATACTCTGCTCTTTAAATATCCCCACAAAAAAAAGTCTAACGGAGTCAAATCTGGAGACCTTGGTGGCCATTCGATAGGCCCCCTTCTTCCTATCCACCTTCCTGGGAAAACGTTATTAAGGTAATTTCGTACCTCAACGCCATAGTGTGGGGGAGCCCCATCCTGTTGGTACCATAAATCATTTCTATTTGGAAATAGCTGATTCAGCTGTGGCAACAGATAATTTTGAAGAAATTCCAGATAACTAGCAGCAGTTAGGTTTTCCTCAAAAAAATATGGCCCTACAATTTGATTGTTTATAATGCCGGCAAACATTCACCTTCTCGGGATATTGTGTCCTATACTCTTCCATCCAATGTGGATTTTCACTTGCCCAATATCGACATGTCTGGCGATTTACGTGAACGTTCAGCATAAAAGACGCTTCATCTGAAAAAAGTACCTTTTGTATGAAACCCGGATCTCTGTTACATTGTTCCATAACGATTTCGCAGAATTCGATTCTTCTATCAAAGTCATCTTCTAATAGCTCCTGGACCAGATGTACTTTGTATGGATGCCACTTCTCCTTTTTTAGCACTCTTACAACAGTTGATTGGTGGACATTATTATCTAGTGCGACCTGCCTAGAACTTGTATGAGGATTTTCTTGAAACGCCAGTACAACGTCCAGTTTTTTGGCTTCGGATATTGAAGTTCTACCGCTTCTGGGAAGATCTTTAACATGGCCCGTTTCTCTAATTTTTTTTTCAATTTTACTTACTGCTGATTGAGTAATTGGATCGCGATTGGGGTATTTAGCATTAAATAAATTACGAACTTCTGCTTGAGTCCTCACTCTATCTCCATAACCAATCATGGTTAAAATCTCGATTCGTTCTGTTTCTGTTAGTTTCATTTTTGTAAATGCTGTTATTAATGTCGCAAAAAATTCGAAGAGTAAAAATTTGACGTCTATTATTTGACAGATTCACAGATCATTGACGAATAAAGACGAGTCAATGACAATATTGATTTAAATATTTTTGTAAAAATAATTCCGAGCACTTACTACAATAATTAATTTCAAATTATAATGTAGCATTGTTTTTATCAATGTATTTTTTTTCGGAACCAACAATAAACACTATTTTGTTTTATTCCCAGTGGCGGTCCTTAGTGTATTATAGTTCAGTGAATGAATATTTATTGTAATTCCATGTTACTTAACAAAGTTCATAATTTTGGTTAACACTGTAGAAATAAATATTTAAATAATTACATTGTTGCAAAGGCGATAAGGAGACCTTTCAAATGAGCTGTCACGTGACCTCGGTTTGTATTTAAAAAAATCGTCGATGACGTCATTACGCCATCACTAATGACGTAATGTCCAACACATCTATAGCAGTTGATGGCCATTCAAAAATTAAAATTGACGTGTTTTAAGATTTTTTTTAAAAGTCGTCTGTTTCTGAAATAATGAATTTATTCCATACTTTTGCATCATACTGTATATTATATCCATGACGATGTCTTACGCTCCAACAGAGGCTTCCAGACTTCTGCTGTTCTTATGTCAGTCTTAGACCAACGTTCCTTCCTGACTACATGTCTCCCAACAGTTGGGGTGTTGGTCCTGGGGTGGCCCAGAGAAAGAGGATGGAATGGAATTTGCGGAGCATGTACCAGAATCGGTCACATTTATATAGAGTTAGGATATATAGAAGGAAGATTCGTTTGATTATGCGGTCTGAGCCTACAAAATTTACCAGCATATCTATAAAGATAGCTTTAAATATATCGCGAAAATTTGGGATTTACTCAAGGTCTGACGACTATTGGGCTATTCCGCTCCTTAAAACTCTCTCTCTTATCTATCCAGTCGATATTTGAATACCACCATTGAACGTTTCCGGCTAAATCATCAATTATGTATATGACATATCTATTTTATGTCAGTTCTTCTTGTTATTTGTCAAAGATTGATTCACTTTCAGCAGTGGATGGTTGGGTAGATCGGTCGTTTGGGTCGAAACGTTTTTTCTCTTTTTATGTATACCCTAGCTGTGACAAAAAAATCCGATCTTGTCAATTCGTGAATCTGGTCGCGTAAACGAGATGAAATTTGTCACTGGATTTCGCTTTCTGTTGCCTTATATATAAAGCAGTTATTTTCTGTAAGAATTTCTTTTTCTCTTCACAAATAATTTGAATATGCAACTAATGGTTTCAGTGTGAACAATTTGGCTTCCACAATTCAGAGCTTCTGCTTCGCCGAGCTACTTTTAGATAGAATCTTTTTGAGGTTATGTTAGACAACCAGGAAGTAGTGCATTTATTTTTGAATAAAATTCAGTTCAAGGTATACTAAAAATATCTTTAATACTAAAGCCAACAGCCCTAGCCTAGGTAATTATTTTGCAACACAATAAGAACCGATCAAAACCAAAAATCCCATACAAATGTCAAAATCAACCGACCCATTCCCAACTTCTCTGACAAAGCATGTCAAGAGGCCGGTGGTAGTACGTCATGAACAGTCATAGCTGAGACTTAACGGATATTATTAGACCAAGAGGCGGTTGTGTGGCATTTTGAGTAAGTGATAGAGAAACTGGGGAGTTTATCCTATAAATTTATAGTCTAGGTAGTCTAGGGAAATCCATTTTACGTGCGTAACTGCGTAAAAGTCTGAAAGCTGTACAATATTTTTTTCCCGGATATTATGAAGGGAAATTATACATAGCATTGCTTTTAAGAGCACTCTTGTATAATATAATATAAGTTTTTAGTACGTTTTTATGACACTATCAACTGCCATGACTATTCACAATGATAATAGCAGAAATCGGGGTGTGTTATTTGGTGTAAGTGTGAGGGTGGTTGTTGGGGACTAAAATTGAAACCCACCCCCTCTTTTCGTAGTCGTCGCTGTTTCCCTTCTCGAGTCAATCGGGGCGTGAAAATTGACACATTTACATCGTACTTCTGTTGAGTCTGTACAAGATTTGGAGTAAGGGTAGATCATAGTCGTAGTTGGAAATTGTTACAGAGTGCACAAAAGTTAATTATGTAACTTGAATCGACAAAAGATGCATTTGTAGTCGAAAGATTAAACGTATTTAAGAGTAGACTAGAGTTTAATTATAGAGGTGGCTAGTACACAACGGAATTTGTTTTGTCTGGTTTTATTTCGTTTAGGTCCAGTTCGTTCATTGTTTGGATTTGTAAAGTTTTGAAAAATCTACAAATTTGATACGATTTTTTTATCCTTAAAGAACCTACTGGAAGGTACGCCTTCTAACAAGGGGCTTGTCCTCTGCGGCCAATTTTACTCTTTATTGACATTTGCAATGAGTCTATCTGATTTGAATGAAACAGAAAAGGACCCTTATTTAAATTGTTACTTACTTCATTCATTCTGGGGTTAATATTGGAGGGTGGATAATTGGATGTCACTATGATTACCTCCTAGAATGCAATATCCTTGTGGCACTAAATATATGCGATACAATTCGTAATCAAATTAAAAAAGAAGAAAAAGAGAAGAAGAGGACAAACATTCTTATAAGCAGTAGCTAGAATTTTGAGTAAATTTCCCAGGCTAATCAGAAAATGTTGTAGAATGCAGTTGTTAAAGCTTTTATGCGGGCATATAGGAAAAGCAATCGACAGCCGTTTTTTCGGTGGAAGGAAGTGATTGATTTCTCTAGGGATCAGCCACCCTGTCATCCATCAGAGTTGATTAAACGTTCGGAGTTACATTTTCTGCTCTTGCTACTGCAAATCCAGCTACTTACGATATACGCTAATACGATTTCATGTTGCGTATCATGAAGTTAATGATGTAGGGAAAAAATTCCGTTTAATATGTCAATTTAAGCTCTAGCTAGTCGATAATAAAGACTGACGTATCTTTTTTATTAACAGATATCTGTCTCTGTAGAGTAGGGAGGATAAATATAGACTCACAGCCCTTGTGACACATTCTACATCCTCTCGAGGAGTTGTCCTTCTAGGTTATCGCCCATCCTTTCCTTCCCAGGAAAGTAAACAGGCCACTAGAAGACAGGTGTAGGCCAAGACTTACCGAACACACACTCACTTATTGACGGACACTCGCATAAAACATGCCTGACAGTTTCATCTTCCTGTTCACAAATCCTGTCTAGAGGTGAGTCCACTATCCCCATAGTATGGAATATGGAAGTGTTTCCTTAGTTGACAGTGGCCAGTTAGAAATCCTTCTGTTAAACGTAGGTTTTTCCTGGTCATTGCCTGCTTCCCAGAGTAATCCTAGCAAGACTGCGGATCTTTTTATTCCATCCCATCTATTAAGGAATTGAACATGGGTGTAGCGTTCAGCTAGTTTGGCTAGAAAAATGGAAAAACAGTTAGTCCAGTCATTATATACATTTAAAAGTGAAAATGAATCGAGAAAGCCAAATTTTGGATATCACGTGGGGGGTGGCTAGAAAAGCTTAAGTTCAAATTGTATACCAAAATAACCTTGTGCAATTTCCGCCATCTTGAAAAAACCCTTAAATTCAGTTTTTTCATCATAACTCGGTTCTCCGTTGAGATACGAAATTTTTTAAAGAATACTTTTTTATTGCTCTTCCCGCGATCTACAATTAAGGTCTCATGCATTTTTCACGTATCGATCGTCGTTTTCGAGATATCGATCAAAAATATCAAAAATTTGGGGAGAAGGCGAGCGGCTAAATGAAAACCGGGCACAGTTTCACTGACTTTGTGGTGCGCTAGTGGTCGTAATTTTTGTCGGAAATGAAAAATAAAAAAACGAATTTGTAGGTCTGGACACGCTCTACAAGTTTTATTTCAAACATTTTTCGATATATTTCACCAGAAAAAAGTAAATAGCGAAAAAAAATTCTCCCCAAATTTTTGATATTTTTGATCGATATCTCGAAAACGACGATCGATACGTGAAAAATGCATGGGACCTTAATTGTAGATCGCAAGAAGAGCAACAAAAAATTAATCCATAAAAAATTTCGTATCTCAACGGGGAACCGAGTTATGATGAAAAAACTTAATTTAAGGGTTTTTCAAGATGGCGGAAATTGCACAAGGTTATTTTGGTCGACAATTTGAACTTAAGCTTTTCTTGCCATCCCCCACGTAATATCCAAAATTTGGCTTTCTCGGTTCATTTTCATTTATTTCTCGATTTTTCCGACGTAATGACTGGATCAAGTCTGATTTCAGTAGAGATTTTCTGTTTTAAATAAAAAATGTCAAACTTATCTTGAGCTGTAAAAGGAATGCAGCCAAAAACATCAACTTTCCAGATGATGAATGAGCCTGGATAAATTTTTAGAATCGAAAGAATTAGCAGTTTGTTTTTTCCAAAAATACACCATTTCAATGACATTGAATATTCTTTTTTTCGGAAAATACAATCAAAATAGCATAACAATTACAAATAAATTTCGAAAGCAATCGCTAGGCTAAATAGAAACATAGCGATAGGTGGGTCACGTGCAATTTACACGTGAGTTGTATGATTGCAGCGTCTGGGATTTGTTTCAGCTGTATCTACATGCACATGCCGATGTTTTGTGTTTATCATTGCAGTAATAGAAGTTATGGAACAAAACTTTATGCAATGGAGTTTGTTCGATCTGGTCATAAATTACACAATTACAACTCTGTACACAAATGGTGAGCGGAAAAATCGAAGAAAAATATATGTTTTACACGAGGTAGTCTAGATTATTTGACTAGCGTCATAAAATGTTTTTCCCACAGTTTTTCCGATAGCTGTATTTGTTGGGACAACTCGTACATATGAAAACCGAAGCAAATAAAATTCCATAAACTAGATGCTGTTTTAGTCAAAAAAAACATTTTATTTGTACAAATTGGCACTTATTAATTGAGAAAAAATCAGAAAAAATAGGTTATATTGCATTTAACATTTAAAAACTGTTTAATATTGTCCAGAGGATGAAAAACATCATTTTTAGTGGAATAAATCAATTTCAAATGTACAAGATAAGATTTCTCATTTCCAGGAAGCTGTAATCTGTATATTATCCATCGATTTGTAAAACTAACTGTCGGAATTCTATTCACATTCAGACCACAAGCTGACAATATTATATTATAAAACGGACTAATAGTCTATTCTATTTTAAAATGGATTCAGGTGACTGAAATGACACTTTTTCCTTTCCATTATGACGACCAGCTATTTTGCAAACGTTTCTATTAAACTTGTTTTGACATATTCGTTGATTATTTACTATTATGTGATTTATGAAATAAATTAAAACGGGATGACATTCCATAGAGGATTCCACATAATGGTAACTGAAATTATACAGTTTGAATTGTCAGAATAATTTTCTCAAATATATAATAATGTTAGTATATGGTTTGCAAATTTTTAGTTTGCAAAAAATATCGAATTACGGTCCTGTGTATTTTTTCCAGGATGTTTCTGTGAACTTGTGCCCAGTAAATTAATCCAACTCATAATATTTGTGATTTATTAAGAGATATTTCTTGTGTGTATTAAAGAATTACCTTTTATGTGAGAAGATTATTACCGTTTCATCATTTTCATTTCTTTCGTTAAGAGATCTACGGAACGCTCTGACTGCTTCAGTTTCTTTTCTTTCCTTTTTTTACTTTTTTGTTCAGTTGAATCATTTTAGGAGCAGCGAACAGGTTAAATTAAGGAGATTAGTCACACTGATAGACGAAGGCTTACCGGGTGGGTAGGTATATAGCTAAAATTGTTTGACGCAGATTGAAGCCTTGCTTGAATACTGGTCTGCCTGTTGTTTGTACCAAAAAGTGTAAATTTGTTTCAAAGTTTGTTAACGTTTTGGAAAGTCCATAATGTTCAAAAAATATAGGAAACGATACAGTCAAACGACTGAGAGAAATCTGCATGTAAGGTTTCCTGTAATTTTCGGTCCCACTTCGTTCTAGTTTGATACATTTTCCATTGCCCCTGTCACCAAGGTCAGCTCGACATTATTTCTTTAGCCAGACGTCTCTAGGTCCTCAATTACTCTTCTTTTTGCCTGTGATCCAAAACTTGAATGAACCAGGTTGGCAGAGTAATAAATATAACTCTTTCAATACACTTAACCTTCCAACGCATGGTTTAAGCCACTTCCATGTCAAAACACCAAGATCCTACTGACTGCGCCAAATATAAATCGTATATTGAGTCTCAATTCTCAACAAAAAGGCTCAACAATACGAATCCTATATACCTAATTACTTTATATTTTTAAAACTCCATTATACACACTCATTCAGGCTATAAGAACAGCAGGAAACTTCCCCTTTTTTTACATTTCACGCATTAGTTTGATTAAAAGTAGACAAAGTTCAACGAAACGGAATGAACAAGCCGGCACACGTTTGATCTCGCCGATCCCCATCTAATCTACCATCAGGGTGGTTTTTCAGGACAAAAGAAATTTTATTAATTCCATTTGTGGCGAAGACTTTTTCCCCCCCCCCGTCTTCTTGTCTTCTTTGCGCAAGGGCCAATCACAATAGGTTTTAGAAGTTTAGAAAAAGCTGTTGCTGACGTCATCATTCAAAGGATATCCACCCTATATCATAGATTAATTAACAGTAGTAAATTAAAATCAAAATTTATGGGTTATATATTAGGACATACTGTATAATTAACTAGGTATAGTGTATACTGCCGTATAATATACCTACTAAAAGAATTTAAAGTTCAGCTGTATCATTATTATCCTAGATTACAAATAATATAAAACCCTCCTGTTTTAGACCACCCTGTAAAACACACCAATGTCATAGTGCGATTATCACAAGATCCTTAAAAATACTGGTTGAGATTAAAATAAAAAAAATATTTCATCTAAAGATAATGTGTACCTAACTATTACACCCTGTACATAAAATTAATTAATTTGAATCAATAAAACAACATTCAAAAATAATATTTTCTAAATTAAATATTGTATAAACTCTATTTGTAAATTATTTTACGTACGCCCTGTGAATAATTTGAACCTCTTTGTTAAAAGTTTCAATCGAATATATTTTGTAGGTAAACAATTTTTTTTTAATTCCGATAAGAAACATAGAAGGTATTTCAGGTATTATATCACCTATCCAAGTTAGCTGTGCCTTTTACTGTCAAAACCTGCATTAGATATTCCTACGCGTAGACAATTAGTCGGTACGGTTTGATCGGTAATTTTAATTATTTTTCGTGTGAAAAACTTCGTTTCGATATCGGAAAATATGAACAATTCGTGAATTGAGTGCTAGTGAATTATTTAAGACATTTTCCATGAAGATATTTATATGGTAAGATTGTTAATTTTATACAAAATTGTTGAGATTTTTCAATAGGCTTCTGCACCTTTGGGTATAATGGACTCGTCCAAATGTATATGAAAATATAGGTATTCATAGCAGCCTTGTTGATTATATTATAATATTATGCAAATTTATTCACTGTTATACTCAAGGGTAGGTATATTTTGAGTAGTTTTTAGAATGATAGTTTTTACAAAACTTTTTTCCACTATTTAATGAAACAATTCATGAATAATCTAAAAAACTTATCGATAATTATTTCCATATTGACAGAAGTTACATTTTTTGATGTGGTACCTTAGGTAATAAGAAAGAAGAACTAGATTTCTCTTCTTCTCTCCACTAGTTATTGTGAAGGTCAGCAGATATACTTTTTTTAGGTTTTCTATCTTGTACTTGTAGGTATTGATTTTAATTGGGTGAAAATATAATTCAGAATAATAATAAATGTAGGTAACTGTCATTCTGATTGTCAAATTCAAGTGACTATCAAGAATTTCATATATTTTCAAAGGTAATACCACGAGTGCTTCAAATTTTATCGATAATTTTTTCTTTTCCACGAAAACTTGATTATTTGGCAAAAATATGAAAACAAACCGATTTGATAAAATCACGACTCCGTTAGGAGGAGTGATTTTATCTAAATTCGGTTTGTTTGAATGTTTTTGCCTCAAATAAACAAGTTTGAGTGATGAAAATAAAAAATTATGTGATAAAATTTGGAGAGCGAGTTGTATTTGGGAAGATTATTTTTTTCAACAATTTAAAAGGATTTTTGAAAGCACTTTTAGTTGTCAATAATGACAAATTCAAAGTAAAATTTTGACGTTTCGATGTAAACAAGGTTTTATCGATGAGGAAGCATAATTATCAGTATAATACCGAATGATTGGCTAGAATAATGTATTGCTATTGGTTAAAACCACCAAAATGTCAGATTTTGACAAGTGAAAAAAATAATCACGTACATTAATTTTTTAAAAGGAAGGGTGAATGCTATGATTATTTTACCTTCCTTATTTTGAAAAAAATTTTGGTAGTAGTATAATATAGGGTGTCCCATTTATACCGCAACGTTTAAACTCAATTTTTTCACACTTTAAATGCTAATTTGAATTTTTCTCTCACACCTGTCAAGAACCGATGACAATACAATATAGAAGTAGAATATAGGGTGCTCCATTTATACTGCAATCTTTAAACTCGATTTTTATACAATTTAAGATTAATTCCAAATTTTTTTACACACTTTTCAAGAATTATGACAATATAATAAAGTAATTAAATATAGGGTGTTCCATTTATAGCGCAGCTTTTAAAATTAATTTTACTTTGAAGCGCGATTTTCAGTTTTTTTTCAAGTCTAATTTATTGGAAATGGAAAATTTCCCAATCAATCTACACATATGTCCCCCTAAACATTTTCAAATTTAAAGGTACTTTACTCTTGAATAAAACTCATATTTTTTAACAAACCTTGTATATAAGACAAAAAAATTTGATATTTGATGACTGTATTTTAGGTTTTAGATAATGCAGAGCTTTTTTATGAAGATTTTTTTTTAAATTAATAATAATAAATTTCTCCATATGATTCCAACTTAGAGGAACATATATTGTATAATAATTTGACAATATTTAAAATTTTCCGCCGGTCTTCACTTCGTAAACCCCTCACCGTTCCTCAATCATTAATTCACTACATTTTTCTGCTAAAACCCCGCAACATGGGGGTTGTACACTGAAAAATTAATTCCTACATAAGTCCCTCCAGTGCTTCCTGTATATTTAATTGGAATCCCTCGGTGAGGCCCTCGGAAGCTTTTTCGAATTTTTCGACAGGAAAACTCTACTCTGTTTTTTTTTTCCGACACGTGACTAGAATGTAATAATTAATGGAAAAATTTCAAATGAAAAGACGTATCTAGTTAGGAAGATTTCTATTACTATTATTCTCTTACTCCTATTCAACTATACAGGGTGTTTACTTAACCCAACCTCAGTTTTTTAATTTTCAAGGTCGAAATTTGGATTTGAACTGGTCTCGTTTTCTGTATGAAATTGCTTCAAATTTTAATAAAAATTGGTTCCGCCCGGGATCGAACCGGGGACCTTCTGCGTGTGAAGCAGACGTGATGACCACTACACTACGGAACCTGTACCCTGTATGTGCAAACTTTCAAACCCATTATACCACTATTATTTTCAATGTTTGCCTTAAATATGGCTAGTAGTAGAAAAAATTGTTTATACACCATGGTGGTAAAGACATTTATAAACCTAGCACCTTATTTATCAC
Organism: Galerucella nymphaeae; assembly: GCA_963978555.1. NCBI lineage: Eukaryota > Metazoa > Arthropoda > Insecta > Coleoptera > Chrysomelidae > Galerucella > Galerucella nymphaeae. The sequence continues at coordinate 14,169,864 of OZ021719.1, forward strand.
CAAAATTTTGTTTACCCTTCGCCCCTCCCACGTTGAACGCTTGTTCAAAGAGTTTCCGGTCATCCTGTATATATGAAGCAGCGCTACTATAAAGCTAACGACAACTTCTTATTTATTTTAATTTACTGCTATCGTTTCATCTTCACAACAGTATTCGATCTATCGACTTGACTATATTTTACAGTCTTTACAATGTTATCAAACCAGCCACAAGAACAGATCATCATCAATATGCGACACATGGCCTAGCTTGACCACAGAACGTTATGTCGACAATCCTTTATGGTATATCTAGTCTAGTTGTTGGTAATAACTACCGCCAGTTAAATCCCAACTTCACTTGAAACATTATTAAAGAATGATAAACTATAACTTTCACTGAATCGATTCGGACAAGTGCGTACGCTTGGAATTTTTAGAGGGGTGCGGAAAAAATGAATTTAATACACTCTTAAGCGAGGGAAACTTTTTTATTATCAATTTTAGGAAAAAAACTTATTCTTCATAAAATGTTTTGCATGTTCCAAAACCTTAAATAAAATCATCAGATATCTATTTTTTTTCAGTATTATACGAGGTTTGTCAAAAAATATGTATTCTAGTCAGGAGTACAGTACATATTTTTTGAGAAACCTCGTATAATATTCAAAAAAATTTATATCTGATTATTTTATTTAAGGTTTTGAAACATGCTAAACATTTTACGAAGAATAAGCTTTTTTTCTAAAATTGATAATAACGTTTCCATATGGTGCGAACTTATATATATGTGGACACAGAGTATAAAATAGTTTTACTAATGAAGAGTATATTTAAGAAAACAAAAAAATTTTACTTTTACAATGTATTGATCACGATGGCCAACCATTTATAAGGCTATGCTGATTGTTTGCCGGTATAGGGTGAGATAAGTGGAACACTGTCTAGGAACATGTATAATAGTAACAATATCGAAATTTTTCTAACAGGAATTTAATTATTTATAGCAAAAACTGAAGTAGGTACTATTAAGTCTTCATATATTTTCTTGTGAGCACGTCACTGTCAACAAGTACATTCAGTCAGCAGTAGTTGAAGTCGTAAAGTTCTGTTAGTTACTTTCTTATTATTCTCTTCTCTCTGCTCTTCATTTTTTTTTCTACAAGCATGTTTTTTGTAAGGAATTTGTATTAGTTGATACAATTTACTTGAATAGAATTATCATTTGCATCGAAGATAACGTTGTGTTTAATGTTTTCTGTATTTCCTGCTACAAATAAGACCACCGCAAAAAGCTATTCGTGATCTCACATCTCTATTTTTTATTATTAACAACGAGAGAGATGGGGTCAGATCAGGTTATCCAGCGGGCCATTCCTCTGTCCCCCTTATTCCGGCGGACCTAGTAGCAATCGGGAGTTCTGTATCTGTAGAGTAGGGAGAGTGAGTGTAGGCTCACAGCACTTAGGCCACATATGACCCATTGTACATGTACATCCTCCCGAGGAGTTGTCCTCCTAAGTCATCGTCCATCCTGTCCTTCTCAGGAAGGTGAACAGGTCACCAGGAGACATCTCCTTTATATCGGCAGGTGTAGGCCAAGACTCACCTAACACACTCTCTCTTATCGACGATAACTCCGGACACTCGCATAGGACATGCCTGACAGTCTCATCTTCCTGTTCACACATCCTGCATAGAGGTGTGTCCACTAGCCCCATAGTATGGAGGTGTTTCCTTAGTTGACAGTGGCCAGTCAGAAATCCCACTGTTATACGTAGGTTTTTCCTGGTCATCGCCAAGTATTTTTTCGGCGCCATCTTCCCAGGGTCGCCCAGGGTGATCCTGGCAAAACTGCATTCTTTGATTCAGTTTTACCGGGAGTTTTCTTAACATCATTTTTTTGCAATAAATGTCCAGTAACTCGTACCCTTAAATTTAAAAGCAGCCAAATCGAATTAGATTTACTTCCACTTCTATAGTTCCCTGTTATATATGGAAAAAGAAAACTCCAATAAAAAGTTATGTCAGATGTACATAATTCATCTGCCACCTCCGGAATTCACTAGTTTCTCCTTCCGGGTACATTTCCAAGAGTAGTCTAGACGTTTCCCAAGCATTTTCCCTCTTTTCCGATGCTATACGTGGATCAAATAATAAACAAGATGATTTTGTTGGAAAGGCATCGCCAATAGATTCAATGAAATGGAATAATTAGTTACCTAAAAGGAAAGGGAAAAGGCGAAAAGTCCTTGTTGATGAAACGATTTTTATTCTCAAAGGAAAACTCTTTTCCAATTAAGTTACAGTTTCAATGTATCGTATTTTGAAGCAGGGGCACTTTTTTGTTGACGCTAAATCTGTCAAATAAATAAATAACTCTCAGGAAGCTAATAAACTTGATACAAGCCTGATCTTCTCAAGGAACTTGATAGTATGTGAAGGGGTGCGTTTACTACATCCCCAGAATGTATAAGCCCGACTTCTTTAGTCTGTAAACTGACTTGTTTTGATTTTAGACATAATTTTCCCCATTCAAACCAATAATATCTTGGAAATGTATGTCAGAATATTAATTTTTATCCACATACCTAGATTCAGCTGATTTTTACCACGTTTTTCAATAAAAATTTGACTAATTTCTTCAGTTAGCTGCACACTTTCTTTTAAAATAAAACTTATCTTTATTTATCTTTCGAAATAATAAATGATTTAAGGTAACTTGAAAACATCAAAAGCAGCGAATGCATTTTACAACTTTAAATTAGAATATCAAGAGTAAACTCTGGCTGCCAAAAACTTCAATTGAAACTCACGAAACTTCTTCCGCTACCTTATTTTCTTCGGATCAAGATGTAATAACTGTAACAATATATTCCCGATTCCCCTTTCCAACAACTTTTTATTGGAATTGTTCCATATATAGGGTTAGTCGAAACATTTTTATTACTGGAGGGGGATTTTTGTTGAGAAAGTATGCAAATATCATCTTTGTAAGTTATTTTCAGTGGATAGATGGAATCCGAGTTAAGTTTTTGATAAAAAAAAAACATTTTAATGCTAAGTAGGTCAGTATACTGAAATTTTGTAATATACAGGGTGTTTCAAAAAAAGGTAACACCGTCTCTAGGATAGGTAAAAAACTGAAAAATAATTGGGGTTTGCTCAGTAAAATTTTTTTCTAACGCCATCCGTTTTCAAGATAAAGGGCGTTGAAGAAAATAAAAAATTACACATTTCTTACGATTTTGCCGAAACTACTGGCACCATTGTAATGAAATTTTATACGAATATGTTTTGGAAGCTGATATATCCCATGAATTTGTTTTTATATCTAACTCTCATAGAGGGCGCTAGTTACACGATTCATACAACGTATTATTCAACATAACTTTTTTTAGGGTAGAATTATTAGTCAAAACTACAAGTGAACATAAACATCGTTTAATTTTACACCAAAAAGGTACTCTTGGTAAAACTCGATATTATGTACCGTTTTCGGAATATTTTGATTTGAAAATTATGAAGTAATAACCGCTCTTGGTATAAACTAATGATAAAGTTCGCTTTTCTCTAAGTTTGCCATGTAAAATTCGTATAAAATTTCATTGCAATGGTGCCAGTAGTTTCGGCAAAATCGTAAGAAATGTGGAATTTTTTATTTTCTTCAACGCCCTTTATCTTGAAAACGGATGGCGTTAGAAAAAAATTTTACTAAGCAAACCCCAATTATTTTTCAGTTTTTTACCTATCCTACAGACGGTGTTACCTTTTTTTGAAACACCCTGTATTTGCTAATTCGGATTATTGGAAAATCCTTTAAGTGAAACAGGAGAACAGGACTAAATAAAATGAAGGAGGGTAATAATAATTACACGGTCGTTACCATAATTTTTGCTCTGAAGTAAAATTTCGTCAATCACTGGTCTATTACATAGGTAATAATTTAGAAAACCGCAAAACTATTGCTTCCCTTTCCACCATTAATTTGGATACTCCGAACAGGAGTAGCCCATTATGTGGTTCGAGAACCTGGACGCGACCCAGACCTATCACAGACTCCTCGGTCGGATAGCCAGACTATCTACTAGTCTGAGAGAACAGGTGTGACAGCTTTGCTAGTTTGAGGTTAGATTTGCATACTTGCATTTCACTGGAATGTAAACTGAGTTTGAGTATCCGATGCTTGCTGTATTTTGGTTTGATTAAGATTTAGTTGTGTAATTTGTACCTTTAATTTCCTTGTTTTTGTCACATTTAAAACAAGTACTCGTTAGGTTTGGCGTTTCTGTCTAGCTTATTACATAAAAATTAATTTCGACGGTCCTTAGCACCGCCTCTGGACCCATTTATTTACCCGTGTTTATATCTCTCTGTCCTCTGCGGTTTACGAAAACTAAATATTGCTCTCATTAGTAGAGTCGTTAAAATCAGATTTAAGAGGAGATTTGTCCGCGTTTGCTCAAACACTCACATACGTGCTGGCCAGTTATGTATTCGTATACGTGTGGTATGTTTAGTCACCTTGGAATTATGTACCGCAAAGGTCGTATAGTCTGGACGATTCATAATTATTTTGTCTTTTGATTTCCGTTCAATGTACAGTGAATACTAGTGGTTTCTAGCAACACGAACTTTGCTGAACGTTTTTAATAGCAAAAATATGGTACTGCTAAGACATAGGAACAGTTTGAGAAAATTAATGATGAAACAATCGCCCAGACTACTATTTAACATATAAATGGTTTAGAAATAGTTAAAGAAGTTACCTCGAGGTATATAATTTGTTGATGGGTTTAAAAATCTAAAAATAAAGAGGTAATAATCAGGAATCTTTCATTAGTCGAGTATTCCGCTTTTTCAACTTCACTAATGATTATGTTTTGGAAGCATGAACTTATTTTACGTTCTGAAAGTAATAATTTTTTTTTAGGTTGAAATAAATAGAAATTTAAAAGCCGATAAAAGACAAGGTTGTAAATTTTCATCATAAAACTAGTTGCCAGTGAGTTCCATACTAGATCTAAAATAACGTATCAATTATTTCTTAGTTTCGATTAAAGCTGTTTATAGTTAGTTAAAGTGAAAAAAAAGGCTCACTCTGTATAGAAACCCATTTTGCAAACATAATTCTTGTTCTGGAAATTCTTCGTTTGACATTATGTGATTAGTTCATTCAGAATTTTGCCCCAAAAACGTATTAAAATGTAAAGTAAGCAGTCCTCTCCGACGAACCGCAGAATGAGTCACTTTAAGGAAAATTTGTAACTACAACGAGGTCGCAAATTTAATAAAGACTACCGAAAAACCTGTTAACATTTCTATATTCATAAAATATATTTTCTAAAGAAGTATAATATGACCTTTATTCAAAAATAAAAAGATAATTACTTTCTCTGGCTTATGAAGTAAATTGTTTGGGAAAATATCATCCATAGAACGTTTTATTCCGTTTACAGATTACTTTTTTAATTTATTCCAACACTCATGCATTCTTTATTCCACACTATGCTTAATTAATTCTCAAAATGATACAATTTCAATCAATTTTATAATTATGATGCTATTTAGCCTTCCTATTATTTTCAACAGAAGCTATCAAATATTTTAAGAACTATAGGGGAGCGAGGGGCTTGTTGTAACACTTTTCATCAAAACTAATATATCTTGAAATCTATTGATTAAATTTCTACTAAATAAGGATGGATGAATACTGTAACTCTTCCTCTACCAAATCAAGTAAAAATAATACCATATTATTTTACAATCAATTATTTTCTACGGTGCGGTGTTACAACTTACCTCGTGCTTGGGGCAAGTTGTAACATCTACCGGGGCAAAATTGACACCTTTCTAAAGTAAGTATTACGTAATTCTTATCAAAAATCAACTCAAATACATTTTTTTAGTAATCAACAATTAAAAATTAAGTAATTAACAGTTTTATTTAGTTAAACACTACTTATAATCATCATGGCACTTTTAAATCACAGTAAGTAATTAAATTATTCAAGGTATGCTCGTAATTATCTCTTCTTAATAGCTATCTAACAAAGTATTATACTTATGTAAGAATCAACATTTGGTGACATGTAGTAACACGTTACAACAAGCCCCGGGATTTTGTTACAACTAACCCTTTGGTATGATTTTCAACATTTATCAAGATAACTATTTAAACAATTTAGCAATCATAAAAACTGTTACACATTATCAGAAATAGATAAATTTGAATGGAAATAAGATATAGAAAATTTGAAATTAGTCAATATTAAATACGCAAACCGAAATTTCACGACAGAACAATTTTATATTACCTGGCAGAAATGAAGCACGTGCACACTTCCCCTCAATGCACCGGCCGGCGGGACATTGGCTATGGCAACATGATGCGGCGCGGTTTATAGGTTAAATCGAGTCAAAGAAATACTGTAACAGCGTTTAAGATCCTAGTGAAAAGGGCCTGTTACTACTTACCCCTGTTACAACAAGCCCCTCGCTCCCCTACATTATAAATTTATAAAAAAAATAAACACTCGGTAAATAGATAAAACAAAAGAGCGAGCAAGGTAAAACACACTGTAAACATATTCTGCCTACGCAAAGCAGTAACATAAAAGGAAAAACTTTATTTTTATTTACTTGGGCCGAAATACCCCAATGTTTAAACATTGTAGCAATATACACTTTTCCGCTTTATTTCCTATAATATAGCTCTGTGGTACACACATTGTCCGACAGTTTATTATTGTGAAACGGTCATAAATTCACGAGCTTTTTGTTTTCACCGATTCGGTATGTTAAATGTACATTACAATGTCTACGAAACACGTATAACAACCCATAAATATATCGGGTCCAAATAACTACGCCAGTTAGGATGGTGTAGTACAAGTAGATATATAATTTATGAAATTTTACATATTTTATTAGATTGTTCTGTAATAGGTTTTGAGGAGAATGATATCCAAATTTTTGACGGAAATTAAAAGTAATTCACAAACGCATCACGAGAGCGTTAACCTGTCATTAAGTAAGTATTGAAGGTCAAAAGTAGCAGAAGTTTCTGAAAATACCCAAATTTCTCCAACTCCCTATGATAATCGAACCGTTTTTGAATGTGAAGCGCTCAGCTATACGTACTTTAACTCAAGGTTCCCACTTTTATATGAATTTTTATTCAACCCACACCCGATAGAAATTATAATTGAAACTATGTTTACTTTTGTTAGACCACTCTATACACGTTGTAACACGTCAGAATCCCAACATCTTCATATTATTCAAAAACAACTCTTTTAACAACACTCCTTCTTTCATTTCACTTCATTGGTATGCTCTGCACTTACATCTATGTACTTATAACTATAAAAACATTTCCATCTTGTTATATGCTTAAACAAACTGCTTATCTCCACAGTAGGGAACTCAGACCACGCCTTACAATTGTTTTATCACAACATAATTTGAATGTTAAATCGGACATAAGAGAAATATGCCGCTTCTTCCAAAACAAAAAAAGAAGAATGAATTTTAGATGTACTAATTAACAGAGACGGCGTAGCTCTTAATACAAGTCATTTATGGATAATAATAGTCAATAACAAAAAATTTCCTAATTCTTTGATGTTATTTTTGAGAAAACCCCTGTATAGCGTTAATTTATTGATACCAGACAGTCATAGATTGTACTTATTGATTAATTAAAACTTTACCCACTTAATTACTCGGCTAAAAGTGTCTAGAAATCAAATTAATAAATCCTAATTTCCTTTTACATTCCACCTAATTGACGTGCCCAAATGACAACTTAATTTTTAAAATTCCAGCTATAGTAATCCAAAATTTATCGAGTGTTATAAAAGAAAAGTCGATCTTCATTTAAGATGCTGATAAAAAAAAAGACGACCAAAGTAGTTATAGGCTTTTCAAAAAGTTTTTTATCAAAGGCACCAAGTTAGAAATTCATTAAAACTTTTTATGGGGTGTAGCGCATTAGGGGGTCGTGTATAATGTTTGGTGAAGTGGAGGTATCGATTAATGGCAGGTAGAAAAAAAAAGAGAGATAGATACAATTTATATTGTGTGAAACATTTCTCCTCTAGCAGTTTATGAAACAGTTACAAAGAATAATCGTAATGAGAATAAAATTTCATGCAAAAGTGACGGGTGCAATATTTTGAAACAGGGGAAAAAATTATTATGGAGAGGATCTGGTGATATTGTCAGAATTGACTAGTTTGCCAGTTGGAAGATTGAAACTTGCAGTTCCGAGTTCATCATCAACCTGGAGTTGGATTTGCTGAAGCTTATGGGGGCTGAGAAAAGCTGGTAGAAAGTAAGAAGGAGAGTGACATAAAGACTACGTTCCTCTTTTGGAAGTTTCTACTCTAAAGAGTTATGTTGTGCATTAACAGAGTATTGTGAGGAAATAGAGAGTGCTTGCGAAGTGGTTTTGGGTGCAGCTATTGAAGTTGATGGTTTTTTTGTCTGTTAGTGGCAAGGGGGATTAGGATATGAGAATTTGGGTGGTTTCTTCTTTTTCTCAGTTTTAAATGGAGAAGAAACTGATTCCTGATGCAGATGTTCTTCAACCAATGTTTATTACTCAAATATTCCTAGAGGAAGTGTTTCCCCTATACCTGTTTTGGTCTGCGTCGCTGAAAAGTCGTCGAAGAAAGTTGCAGAAATTGTTTCAGTTGTCGAGGATTAAGTTTTTGATGGGAAATAAATATGGGGTAATAATTATAAGGAGATTTTACCAGGTACAAAATATTGAAAGAGTATAAAATTAAAGAGTTTGGTTTTTCTTATTTGCCAAGAGACTTTTTTAATTTGAATATAAAGGAGTCATTAATGAGAAATATGTTCTTTTTTTTCTTTATAGTGTGCTTAGTAAATTAAAATATTCATTGAAATAATATGGGGGCATGAATTAGGATTTTTCCGCGAAGGATTAATTTTCTAATCGGGTTTTTCTTGGAAATAAAGACGGTTTGAAAAAATATAAAGTTTAAAAGAACAAAGTTTGTTAATAAGTGAGTCAAAAGTGAAATAATTATAAAAAAATACTTGTGGAAGATCTTAAAAACTGTATAGAATACATTTTTACACTTTTTTTCAGGCTTGATTGGACTATTAGCTGCCTAACCAAGTGCTCTTCAAAGTTATGGTAAGTGTAGCTAATTATTTTGATTTATATCTACTTTGTACTGGGTCTCTGATTAAATTAATTTAAAAAGTTATATCCGAAATCACAGTATTTGTGTAATACTGAATCTACCCCATCTAAAATAATATTCCAACCACAAAAATTGAGACCAAAGTGAAACCCGAACATCATTATATCAGAATAACAATTATTTTATAAGTAGTTATCCCTGTTCGCCAGTAGGAAATGTTCGAAATTAACAATTACCTGTCCCAAGGGATCATCATCATTTAACTGTGGAAACAAATTAAATTTGTACGTGCGGCTGCACCTCAGTAATAAAAAAACTTTCAGGATACATAGTTGTTACCCAGGGGATGTTTTTTCTTTGTCATAACGACCACACTGAGATCGTCATCTACGCCACTGTATTTTTAAACTTCGCACACATGTAGATCTTGCAGTTTTTATTTGTGAAATAAGGGCTGGTCCTGCTAAAATTGTTGCAGGAGAAACCTGAACTTGATACTAGGGTCGTGCTTCAAGCTGAATGCACAAAACGAATGAATAATGCTAATTTCTGGGGAAATGCATGGAAATCAGCCAAACGAGGCGAGGTACACTACATGCGTTTCATTAAAATGTAATAAAAGTGGGTGTGCTGCTGACTAATAAGATTTCAAAATAGAGCAAGGGGAATCGTTGAAAATTTAATTCCTTAGATTTTGCTTGTTAAGAGTCTTCAAACGATATTAGACGTTGAAAAGTGGATGGAAAGAAAAATTTATTAAGAGCTGTAGGATGATTTTATGTGAATTTTTGGAATCTGTAGGGTCAATTAGTGGGTTTTTATATTTAAAAGTATCAAAAAAAGATTTTTTTTTAATGGAAAATGCAAGCTATAAGTTCACAATACCTTATAAAGTTGTAATCTTTGATTTAATTGAAAAAATTTTTAGAATAAATAATAAATTTTATTATTATTATAAAAGTCGTAAACAAATTGTAAGTTTCTTCACCAAGCAAGTGTCTATCTATGAGATTTACAGTTACAAGTTTATGGACTCACCAAGAATAATAAAATGGTAATCCACTAATTAAAAACTAAACTTTCAACTCTAAAAAATAATAAAATCTCCTATAATAATACTAGTGTTTTAAAATGGTGTAAGTATGTATAATTACCTCCTATTTTTCATTCTCTCATTTGAGTCTATAAAAACATCTATTCGTATTTTCATTTAATCGATTCCTTCCATAAAATCGAGGTTTTGTTTGTAACCACAGATACTATGTGGTTATGTTTGGTGTTAATGGGTACCAAGCAGATGTTTGTCTTGATGTGATTCGCCTGCTTGTATCAGTCTGTAAGCTCTTAAGTGTTTTGTGCATCTAACCCTGAAATTACTATATACTTGACCTACATAGACTGGATTACATTTCAGATAATTGAATTTATAGATTCCGATTTCGACGATATGATAATCTTATATAATTTATATACACACTACTTAATGTCTACTAATTCATCTACACTCGGTATAATAATTGCCCTAATTTATCTTCAATTGTATTTCATATCCAATAATTCACTTACTTTGCAAAAATCCGCGAAACTCTATAGAACCTTCTTGAATTTACCAATTTCTGCGTATGCCGAACTTCCAGAACAGTCGGGAATGTTGTAGTTCACAACAGGACCGGCTTCTGAATCACCAAGTTCGTGGTAATAATACCAAATTAACATCAACGACTTTTTTTTTAAATCTGCATTCTGCATTAATTAACGAATATAAATGTCTGAAAGTGAATCCTTCAACACTATTAAATTCACCGACAAACAGAACGCAATACCTTTTGCGTCCATTCAAATTCCACTTTCTGTATTAGGCCCCATTACGACCAGATATTTCACATACTCGAAAAAGATGAAATACTACACGGTTAAAAGAAAATTAGGCCAGTCAGGTCTTAGAAATCAAGTTAAATCAATTAATTTCCAATCCAGTCTGTACCTAGCACATAATAAATTGTCAGTATTACTAATATTATTATCCAATGAACAGTAATTGGTATGTGCAATCTCAGTATTTCCACGAAATCGATTTAAAAATTTTATCCGAACCCATAAAACCCCATGGAAAGGTATAATAAAAGATCTAATTACTCTCGTTTTAACTATTGGAAGCTGTTATAGCCTCAAGTTAAATGTTAACGATACACCGGCCTAGCACTGCGTAAAAAATTAAGTACTCGAAAATCGCATCCTCTGAGATGAACAGCTGTTAAAAGTGAAGAAGCCAACCACTGGTTATATGATTGCATTTTTCAAATTTTTTTGCTTTAAGCCAACGTGAATGGTATGGTGTTAACGATGCCTAAATGCTATAACAAAAAGCGCTCTACAGTAAAACAGGGAGGCCTTTATTATTATATTCAATTTATTGTAAATTCATCGGATGGTTTTCTTCCTAAGTTCTTCCAAGAGTTTTTGTCGAAGACCTCCAATCTTGGAAAAATAAATATTAAGATGACCGGAAAAGGTTGTTTACGTTTGCGAATTTGATTACGGTGAAATTTTGAAGGTACACACCAAAATAATGTTCAGAAAAAGTGTACAAAGTTATATTTTCAACAAAACATCAAATGAGACAATAACCTTCAGACGACACACTTTTTGGCCGGCCAGTAGTGTCTGAAAAGAATCTTGTGGCTAAAAATACATTAAATGCCACGTATTCCTCATCTGTGTCTCAGGTGAATGCATCCATTTATATTAATGTATTTTTAGCCACGTGATTCTTTTCAGACACTAGTGGCCGTCTAAAAAGTGTCTCATCTGAAAGCGATCTAAGGTATCTATTTATATTAATGTATTTTTAGCCACAAGATTAATTTCAGACACTACTGGCCGGCCAAAAAGTGTCTCGTCTAAAAGCGCTCTGAGGTAATTATTTATATTAATGTATTTGTAGCCACGTAATTCTTTTCAGACACTACTAGCCGGCCACAAAGTGTCTGAAAGTGCTCTTCGATTGTCAATAGGTTCAACCAAGACCTTGCAAGGTCAATGTGCTGCAAGCGGCCTCTAAAAAATTTTAGTGTTAGAAAATTACAGTTGAGAATGCTTTAACTTTTTTATATCAAAAAGGTACATACACATTCGTTAACTTAATTTAAATAACTGTCAATTAGTGTTACATAAAAAGTCGTGTAACAAAAAGACAACAACCTATTTTAGAAACACTGACGACCCGTTACGTACAAACAAAAAACCTTTTAACCATAATTTTCGGCTCACGCCGGCACACTGGTAAGCAATTAGAGATAATTTGAGGAAAAAAGCGTTTCAGAAACTGACAGAGGTATATTTAAGTTACCTACTAATCTACCTAGAAAGGAGTAAAACGAGGACTACCCGCGGGGAAGTAACAAAAATACAGTTTAGCCTGTCTAAGTATATAAACCCTTCGTGAGTAGTGAGGATTTTTGGTGAATATCCAGCTGGTTTAAGAATGAAGGATGGGATGGTAGAAAATTATTTTTAATAAGCGTTCTTGTTTGCGCTGCTTTTTATGCACGCGATATTAATTTTTTGTACCGCCCCTCTTCTAATTAAAAGTAATGCAAGCTGCGTATAATACGAGTCCCAATTGTCACATTTTTATCTTCCCATAGTTTTCTATATTATAAAATATAATTACCGGTCTCATTTTCTAAGATCCGTTAAAGCACATCGTTTTTCTTCACGACTAATAAAGATATTCATCATATTTTATAACAATAAACCAAAAAAAAACTCAACAGGCATTGTTCTAGTACATAATAACACGTTTAGTTGAACTTCAGACAGGCAAAAAGCAGCTACTTATTTCCTGTTCAACCAAAGAAATTAGACAAACGCCTCACATGATAATCTTTATATTTAGTTCCTTAACCATTAATTAGTACTTCTGAAAGCGCTCTTATTCTTTCCATTGATCTGCGTGTGCTTGTTAGCAATATCATACTACGAATATTTGTACCCTACTCAATCAAACCCAATTAAGGCAAATATTCTCAAATAACACGTCTAGTCTAGACTTTAAGGTAAACGAACAGTTTGGATGATGGAACTGTGATTGTTTTGGCTTTCCACACTTTGAACGTTCAAGTTATCTGTGTCATTTATGTGGTGAATTCCAAAATTCAAATTGTTTGGGAAAACTGAGTCTTGAAAGTGATCTAACCTTTGTTGAAACTTAATTTTATTGACAGTAGTAAAGTTATTAACAATCCTATAGTAGTTTGAGGTAATATTACTGATCAATAGACATTTTGAAGTGTTATATAAATAATTCAGAGACTTATTAATAAATGAAAAGCTCGCGGTTAATGCAACACTGTACTAGACCGCTTTAGATCTCATCCTCTACATGACCTTCGTCCCATAGGAATGGTAAATGTCAGTGATATTAGTGCGGTATGCTGTACAAATTAAATTGGTAATTATTAACCATTATCCAGTGACGGTTCGTCAAAAATTCGACATAAAATTGAGTAAACCAAAAAAATTATAGCAGTTCATCGATGTGCTGCATTGAATTGGTGGACCAGATAGCTGAAGAAGGCTCAGGCCACCCCATATAGAAGACACGAAGCTCTTGGAAAGAAAGAAGGAACTAAAATGGTTGCTGGGCTCACTATGAATGATCTGCTGCTGTGCCACGTAGTGGTTAGTTCTGCCAAACTCCTTTATAACAAAATCTACTGAATTCTTCATTATTTTTTCCAATAAAAGCATCTTAATAACCGAATCCTGTCACGATTTATGGATATCTGACGCCTTTTCCCATCAGACCATCCAATTAAATAATGAAATACACTCGACAATTATAAATAAAATCCACAGAGCTCTGCACGCAACGTTTGTGTGCAATCAAAAAGCTGTAAAATAATGAAATAAGCTTTTAAATAAACAACAAGGTAATGAAACGGTTATAAAATTTAACAAGTCAGTTGAGGATGAAACAGGATAAAAGTTAACCAGATACTTTGTATCAAAATGTGTATGTTAATGAGATTCATTGCTGGGAGGAAAATTTGAATTGAGTATGGAAGATTTGAATTTTCATAAATTTATAAGGTTTTCATGTTAACTACATGGAATTAGATGTATGTGTGGGCGTGCAAATTTGCAAACCTCTAGGTGCTTGTCCATGTCTACTTCCAGACTGTCTTTTTCTTCTGGTTCCTTGGTTTGGTTACTGTAGAGTAGGGAGGGTAAGCTTAGGCTCACAGGACCCATTGTACATCTCTCCAGAGAGTTCCTCCAAGGTCATCTCATCCCAGGAAGGTGGAAAGGTCTCCTTTATATGACAGATTTATCTTCCTATTCACATATATGTACTGCATAGACGGAGCCCATAGTATGGAGGTGTTTTCTTAGTTGACAGTGGCCAGTCAGGAATCCTTATGATAAACGTATGTTTTTCCTGGTCATCGCTAAATATTTCTTCGGCACCATCTTCCCAGGGTCACCCAGGGTGATTCTGGCAAGACAGCATCCTTTGATTCCATCCCAACTCTCAAGGGATTGAGGATGGGTGTAACGTTTGACTAGTTCCGCAATTGTCGAAGTCGTTAGGCCGTAGGTGTCGCTGAGTCCTAAGAGTTTCAGTCCAGCAGCTGTCCCTGGCTGAAGAATGCGATTACCTTTACTCCTGTCGTGCCCTTTAACCTACCTGTTATCTACCGTGGCGTTAGCTCAATCTTGGTGGCAATCTAGTACTAGCTCCGATATAACACGTTGTCTGCTCAAGGCTAATAGGGCTCGTCTACTATCAGTGCAGTTTTTGCCAAAAATTCCTTCTCTGGTTAGTCTTTTTGTCGTAATTGAGATACCAGCCAATGTTTGAACCACGCTGGTAATGTTTCCCATTCCCCACCTCATCCTCAGGCTTAGTACTCTGGAGTAAACTCCAAATCCTCTGCCGTCTTTCATGTACTGTTAAACTGCTATCTGTAGTGTTTAAACATCTCCCCCTGATCTTTTCCCTGTCCATGTCCATTTTGTAATCATTATTGGAGGTCGTTCAGTGGAGAAAGTGGCAGGCATTCTGTTAGGCTGTGGCTGAAAGTCACTACCAGAGTTCTGTTAGTGGT
This sequence comes from Galerucella nymphaeae, assembly GCA_963978555.1. Classification (NCBI taxonomy): domain Eukaryota; kingdom Metazoa; phylum Arthropoda; class Insecta; order Coleoptera; family Chrysomelidae; genus Galerucella; species Galerucella nymphaeae. Next base: position 14,185,138 of record OZ021719.1, read on the forward strand.
TATACATTTTTCGATGTGTTTTATAATAAAATTGGGAGTTTGCTTAAGTTTACTTCTACAATTAGAGTTGAAATGCAATCAATAAATAGTTTCGTATAAATTTCAATTAATATATAAATTTAATATCGCTGTAATCACATAGTCGCGAACTTCGTTACAAATTAATAGGAACTATACAAATATAATTAAATCGTTGCTGCACTATCAAATTGATTTTCCTGTAATTAAAATTTGCCATAACTCATGTCCCTATTCACTTTTACCACTTTGATGTCATGCTTAGTTAGATACTATCAAACTATATAATTGATTAAAGGATTATAAATTTGTTTACCAGTATGCTTAAACTTCAATTAATTATTTAACTATTATCCATCGTTGTTTCATAGAAGTAGTATCTATAAACCTATCGGTAAGAGGTAGGAAAACATAGCCGATATCTGTCGTAAATGTACCAGTGGCGTACGGTACCTATTTTATAAAACAATAATGTTCATCATACTGTAGTTACTTTTACGTTCTGGAAATTTGGGGTTGTCTTGTTACGGCCGATTCATTACCGTTGAAATTTCACTTCAAAGGTTCATAATCGCTGCTTCAAATCCCATTTCATTAGAGGCATAGGGTTAAAAGGTTTCTAGGAATTAGGTGGAACTTTATCGAATTTTGAACCCGTGTATTAGGTTGAATAGGTCGGTTGAAATTTCGGTCTTTGATATGGGAATTTGAAACACTAGTTGAATTAATTTTATCAAATTATCTACGGTGGTTGAAAGGACGTGATTTATAGTGAAGTGGCGAGCGTGATATTAATATCTTGACGGTATATTTTGGGTCTCAGAGTCAACATCAAATAGCATTGGCTGTCATTCTCAATAGCATTAATTATATTTGTTATAATCAGGTCAAAATAATCTACTGTGTTCATTTTCAGCTGCATTCCAGCAAATTTATATTTTATTCAATCTGTTCTAGTGATTGAAAAATCCAATAAAATTTCCAAATCTATTGTCAGTAATTCACCAACCAGTATCAATATTTAAAATATCTTATATTCCAGTAAATATCGATACCAAAATGATACAAAAGAACTAATCCACCGTATAGGTTCGTACCTTTCCTTAAACCCACACCGCCTGCGACAGATTTATTGGATATCATTTTATTGGACAGCTTGCGTGAACAAAATGATCACCTGAAATGCAAATGGAAACAACTACAAAGTGTGCTATAGCGTGGAAATGTTTCAAAAGAAAAATAATATTTCGACTTGACCGGTCTCATAACATTTTTTGGTCTGTATCTGTAGAGTAGGGAGGGTGAGTGTGGGCTCACAACACTTAGGCCACAAGTGACACATTGTACAGCCTCCTCCTAAGTTATCGTCCATCCTGTCCTTCTCAGGAAGGTGGACAGGTTACTAGAAGACATCTCCTTTATATCGGCAGGTGTAGGCCAAGACTCGCCGAACACACACTCTCTTATTGGCACTCGCATAAGACATTCCTGACAGTTTCTGCATGTTCCTGATCACACATCCTGCATAAAGGTGTGTCCACTATCCTAATAGTATGAAGGTGTTTGCTTTAGTAGAAATCCTCTTGTTAAAAGTAGGTTTTTCCTGGTCATCGCCAGATATTTCTTCGGTGCCAGCCTCCCAGGGTCGCCCAGTGTGATGTGATCCAAGCAGAACTGCATGCTTCGATTTCCTACTTGTCTTTAAGATAGAGGAAAATTACCTCTTTTAATCAGACACCCACTACATTGAAGTATATCCAACTTTAAACTAAAGTTCAGCATATTGTTTATACTGTAAACATTATTAACTTTTCGAAAAATACAGTTTTTTTCTTCGCTTGATCCAGTTATAAGCGTACTGTCCCACTGTGGATATCGTGTTCAAAGGGATGAATCCTTTTAAGATGAGATTTTATTTGTCACTGGTTCCACAGAAGAGGATTTAACGGTAACAGCCGCCAGAGCCGAACTTAATATTAAATTTTGGTCGAAATTGGTGAATCGTAACAAATATATTTATCTTCTCTATGTGGTGTATTGATTATTTTTCCTTGATAATCGATCTCTCCATTTATTTTCCCATCAATGTCCGAGATATTCTCAAGTATGCATTTTTTACTTCATAGCACACCAATTTTTATCTAGGAAGAATCTTATTGTTTTTTTTTATAGTGAGTAGAGAGCAATCGAATGCACGATCTAAATTAATTTTAACATTGGACGATATAGAGATGGGTCTATTTTTCCCTCGTCTCGATATCTTTTACAATTAATCGCCATTTTAATTGGTATATTCTATAATGAAACTCCTTGATATGAAATGTGGCTTTATTAAAAAAAATACAAGTTTTGGATGGACATGTATATAAACTGCAATGAGTGAGTGGAGGAAGTGAATGGAAAGTGAGAAATAGGTACTCATATTTTATTCTGTTGGATTCTCAATTGCTTTGTTCAACGTGTCTTTTTAATAAGCAAAAATTTTAGTTCCCAAATTCACCATTCATCAATAAAAGCACCTAGTGCATTATGTTATTCTTCCTCAGATGATCCCATCTCTAAAGAATCGCGTTTATTACCGTTTTATGTGTTACGACTACGCATTACGTAAGTTAGCGTCTATCAACCAGTTCGTTAGATATGCTAATCAAATGATTAGATGATTAGTTCCGATTTACCACTATGTCAATTATTATTAAAAGTAGATCTAATAATAGATTGTTGAGTGGTTGTCTATAGGCTCAACCCAAATTTTTTTGAAGTGTATTGAACAAAAATTATCACTCTGTTGCAGCATAATTTTGTTCAGTATTTTGTTAAAACAGTACAAATCACATAAATTCTATCCATGCATCCAAATCAACTTCAAAACTATGCACTCGACATTCAAATTTGTCTTCATTAAGTATGGTAATACAATCAGTTGTCTGCCGATATAATTGGCGGATACTTTACAAGTCTGGGCAACATAATAAGCTTTGTCAGGTGCTTTAAACTTCGCCGCAACGCAATAAGCCGACAATCCTTGTATACAACTACACTTTCATTTTTTTTTGCTCTTTTTTTCATTGTTGTTGTTTTCCATTTTTGTTTGATGTCTTCGCCAGCATACGAGGTACAACACAAAGTTTTTTCGGTCGAGTACTGTTTTCTTCTGTCTTTGTCTTGGTATCTCTTGGCTCTGTGCCTAAACGATCTGGCAACCAGTGAAGAGCTCCCTGTCAATTTATCCAGATATTGTCTAATTTCCCATGTTAATAAAGACTCAAAAGCTATCGCCACCTGCGCTATCGTAGGCATTCATGTGCAAATTTCAGTCTCTATTTTATCAGCCTGAATTCAGGATTGCCCCCGTAATCATTGGTATCTTGTAGTAGGTATCTTGTTCTACAATAATATACATCGGATTTTGTCATTTTGTTCTGTCCTTTCGTTTACTTTTAATATAAATTTTATTGGGACTTGAAAGAGTTTACAAGCACTCGAAATGGCATGTGTGGTATGTCGATTTATTCAAATACCTAGCATCTGTTACATTTTTATTTTTCTTTCAGATCCCAAGCACTCGAAGATCCTCGTAGTTGGGTAACGTAAGTACACCTAATTATCTTATTTAATCTAATTATACTGACATAAATGGAATTGCTTAAACCATACATGAAATAATATAGTCTTGGATTTTATTTTAAATGAAATAGTAACTCATGCTTTGTAACTAATAGAGATAAGCAGTTGAAAACTATTTAGTACGAAAACTAGTGAATAAAGTTTGGATAATTCTTGAGCACTACATGGAAACTTCACATTCAACTTTATATATTTCAACTTTGAAGTTATATGAATACATTATACACTGAAAGCACATAGATATGTACGTAGATTGGAATTCTGCTAAATTCATTGTCAAATATTATCGTGATATGAAACCCCGATTGAGTTTCATATTTTTTTTAGAAGACTCAGGTACAACAATCTTCCTAACATTCTTGTTGAACATTCTTGCTGAAGATTTAAGACCTCTGAACCGTTCTATGGAATTGTTCTTAATGTCTTAAGGTCTGAATTGAAAAGGAAATATCAAGATATATCCAAAGTTTTTATCCAGGATTGAACCAGTTGAATTTCCCTTTCGAAACTTCAACAGTATCTGCTGGTACCTTATCTAAGCACACGTTTGTTGCAAAAAATATCATATCGGTGAATATTGTCAAAAAGTATCAATATGCCAAAAAATATATTGTCCTAATTGCATAACCTTAACAACCATAATGTATTATTGGTGCAAACTGTTCCTGATTATTGATAAAGCATTTTGTGGATATTTTCAGCACCATTGTTAAGATTCAGCATATTTTTCTTAGTGTCTGAATGTTCAATGGAAACAAAACCTCACTAACTACAAACTACTACGAGAGAGTTACTAAATATAAGCTCAACTTTTGACATGATCATAAACTTTACTTTTAGTTGACAAAGTAACCGTTTTATAATATGTTGCCAAAGACAGTGTGAGTTATTTGTGAATATATACTCCTAAAAAAAACACCCATAATCGTAATAAATTTTATATCTTTTAATCCTTTTTTTCAAAAAATAGTGTATACATTGGAACCTCAACCTATTAAATTGTAACCTTTCGCATTATCTTTTTGTGTAATTCATGAATGCCCTGGATAAGTTACCACAGTTTATCTTGTGGAGAAGACAGTCTGGATGGTTAAAAGTGACAAAGCTAGATTTATTTTCTTGCATTATGTAATACGTTACACAAATTGTCAGTAATGTAACTCACTTCCAATGTTTGTAATAGTCATAATTCCGATACCAAATCTTGAAAATAATTTTTTTCGTTTACATTTATTTCCAAACATCGAAATCCCCGATTCCATCACCTAAAATGTTCCAAATTTTTAATTAAAATATGGAAATGAAGTGTGACCCTTAACCGTTCAAGAGGTATATGGCCAAAGGGTGGAAAATACACATTTAGGATGATCATGATGGGTCCTTGGAATAAAATTCTCCATATTTTAAATCTGGTTAAGGGATAGAGGGTGAATTTAGGCAATGGAATAGTAATTCTTTGAGTAATAGTGTTGTAAGAATGTTTTCCAGTTGTGAAAATATTTGTTCTTTCAAAATTTTAAAGTGGCTTTTCCAAGGATTTCCTCACATAAAACGACAGTGAATAAGTGAGTGGTAGGTATTATGGAAATATTTATCTAGTTCCGTCAACTCCCTTGCAACTATCGACTTAAAATTCATTTATGTATGTAAAATTTCCTCCTGAATCGATTGCTGGTCATTAGAACTTTCTAACTCTCCAATTCGTCGACTTATAAGCAACATTTGGTTGAAAAAAAATGATTTCAGAATGTTTTCATAAAAAAGAAGACCTCTAAGTACTCGTTTCCCTGGTCGCTCTTACCAATATGTTAAAATTCAATATTCATTCAATATTTTTTGACATTATTTGAAGATGCGTAAGAGATTTCATCAAAAACTAAGTTATAGACGCTGCTACTGTAAGAGTAGCAAGGTAAATTTTCATATGTATCGTTAACTTGAAGGTTTTCATTACTTGAATATTCGAATCATTCATGCAAAGATTCTTCTGAATATTTATCATGACACCTTGTCAGAATCATTAACGAAACTTGTCTAAAAAATGAACTCAATTATAAAGAGAAGATATTTTGAAATCCGATCCACAAAAAGAAAAAAGTTTATCATTGAATCTCAAACTATCACCTTTCTGTGTCAAAAAAGTTGGATCTTTTCGTCAGTTTAGCGAAGGCGTTGGTGCGTGAGCTGAATGTTTTTAACTGGGCCCCCATTGCTTTCAAATAAAATCAAAAAGCAAAAAGGAATTTAAAAAAAAAATCAATAAATGAAGGCACGTTGGTAAAAATATTTCTAGAACTCTATCCACACTGTATATAAATTTGAAACGAAAGGATTTTATTGAATTCTTCGAGTTATTTTTATCTTCTCCCGTTTCCAGTTCCAATAAAGGTTTGGTTTCAATGGTAAGGTGTTCATATTGAAAATTCCTATTTTAGATATCCCTTTAAAGCACTGAAGTACAGCAGTGAACAAAACCTTAAAGGCAGCTGGCTAGGATTACGCTTTTCACAAGAGTGAGAAAGAGAGAGAGAGGGACTTAAGAACCAACCGAGTGACAAATATATTTCCGATAGTGCGAATAAGTCTGTTGAAAATTATTCGTTAGGGATTATTTTCTAATAATATTTGCTAAACCCTTCCACATAAAAAAAAACACGCATTTTAGATTTAAAAAAATACATTTACCAGTAAATAACCAGTTGCCTACTCGATAATAATTGTTCTTGATGCTCTCTTTGGTTCGAAACTTGGTTTCTAGAGGTATAGTTTCTATTAAGTTCTAATGAAAGTTATTCTTCGTTTTATTTCAATTCAAAGACAATTCATTGACTGCGCCATGTTTTTCCAAAGTCTGTCTGACAACCAAATGAATTGTTGTTGAAAACAATAAGAGATCGCGAAAAATTTCAACTTTCCAGTGAAATTTGGATTTGGATTTTGATGTAAACCATAACAACAACTCAAACATCTTTCATTACTGTGGTAATTTAGGAAACAGGGACCGGCACTGTAACGTCGAAAGTGGAAAGTCCAGGGAAGTTTCATAAACTCCCTTTGGGCTATAAACAGATTAGGACGTGAAATGGGACCTGATGGAAAGGTATTACCCTTTAACAGGATTAAAGATTATTCTGACTCATTGTATGCCAAAGAGGAATGAATCGCTGAAGGGTGAGAGTGGGAATTATTGACCCGATAATGATTGACAGTTTGTTTAATATTCTTGTATACTTGAACGTTTTAACCTAATTGAGGATTATAAATACCTGTTATAAAAGTGATTTTTTGACCAATTTAATATGGAAATACTCTTTGACACTCAACTGTTTAGTCTGATTGATAATACGAAATTTTTTCTTCAAAGTCTACCTACAAAATTTATATATTCAATATTCAGCAGGGGTTGCATAGGAAATATTTTACACGCCGACAGCGGATAAAAATAGAAAGAAAAAGGCTTTGAAGTTTTTATTTATTTATTAGTGTATTCTGCATTTGTCGTTTTCGGATGTGAACAAGAAATTTTTTTCTTTTGATGCAAAAATACTTTCGTATGAAGATAGAGCTTGATTCATTTCTCTTTTCAATAGACTTTCTATGTAATAATTATATAAAATCCCCCCAAATATATTACAGCATGGTCCCATAATTTTCCCACATGAATAGACCTCTAATTAATCGTGCTAGTTCTGCTATTGATTCCATTGAATGTATAGAAACAGAACTACTGGTGTTTTCATTGATAACGTATTAAAGCCCTTTCTATAGGTATATGTCGTCAATACCAGTAAATATTACAAATTCTATTGCAGACAATCCACTTACTTGTGGGTAGTAATTCAAAGAGCTTCTTCTATTATTAATACATTGAATTTTATAGAATCTTTAACTAAGTTCTTCGATTTCCTCATTCAAGAAACATTTACATATATGGGATATTAGTATTTGGGAAGTGAGAGTTCGGATTACAAAACACTTCACTAGGGTCTAAGTTATATTAATATTCTGCCACAAACTTGGCCTACTCAATTTAAGATTCATGCCTGTTAATCTGATCAATTTTCAGCTCCTTATCGGCATATTTTCAAGTATTCTTCGTTCTTAAAAAACTTTTCATCTTAAATTAATCTACTATATTACATATTTTCCACATAACATCAAAGTGTTCAGTATTTTTCAACTTTTTCCTTATTAACTACCATTAACTACGAACAAATTTCCTATTTCCTCCTCTTATATATATATATATATATATATATATATATATAAATATATACGTTTTTCCGCATCTCCTTAATGGATAAGTTGTTTGGGCTTTGCATCTCTAGCGCTCGTATACGATTCGCATATTATACATTTAAGAGGAAGTTGAGGCATTTAAACCTTATTTGAGTTTACTTCATATTGAATTTGGGTCTTTGAAATTTCCTTGGTGCATGAATGTACCTTTTCGACAGTGGTAGAACCGATGACAAAGCCACAGAAAAGCTCTTTCAACGTAATATGTTTCATATAATTTTTATCACATACAAAGCATGTATTTGAGGCATAAATCTATTCAATTTATCATCTAAAACTCTTGTCGTGAAGGTAAAATAGAAGTTAACAAGATCATAAGCTATGTTTTGAAACAGAACATAAAGTTAGATACTGCAAATGCCATACGCTTGTATGCAGATGGCTCAGAAATGAAAGAAATTCAGGAAAACAATATCAACGTGGTTCAAACAGAACTGCTTAGTTAATTCCTGGCAAAAACATAACACTCTGCACTGATGGTAGACAAGCCCTATCATATATCGGGACTAGTACTAGAATGCCATCAAGATTTAGCTAATGCCTCGGGAGAAAATGATATTATCCTGGGAAGGACAGGATGGACGATGACCTAGGAGAACAACTCCTCGGGAGGATGTACAATCGGTCACATGTTCTGACTATAAATTATCAACTAGAAACCAGATATATTATGTGTATACTTATATTGAGATATTCATCAAATAAAAGCATGATTTGCTGGAATAATTTAGGCAAATTGAATAGCAAATTTCCCCTGTATTAAAAGCCACATAAAGTTAACCATATCTGCTTTCAGCTATAACTTTTTTCATTCGTTTTTTATTACGATGGTTTGACTAAACCGATAGCACTATTTGTACTCGATCATTGTGACGTTTTTCTACGGTCCCTTGAAAATTCAGCTTATTTTCGAAAATACTAACGTTGCATTTTCAGTAAAGCAGGCCAAAGGCATGAGGAAAACTTACGACTTTTCCAATAAACGTTCAAAATGGCACATCAATCAAAATTGTCGTTGAATAACACAGTAAGTCACTCTCTTCGCGAACAAAAAATACTGCAAGGAAGTTTTTCTGGCATGGGAAATATTTATACAGAGTGAGTTTGAAGTCTAGACACCAATGGATCGAATCAAAATTGATTTTCAAAGTAAAATCGTTTATATTTCTCAAGAACATATTTCACTGTCCTTAAAATAGATGGTGGAGTTCTTAGTCTTGATGTCAATATACATATTTCACCAAAACTACCCCATTAAATGTTATTGAATCGTATACTGATGACTTGTAACATATGAAAGTAACATTTGAAGCAAAGCGACTCATTTTTTGAACGATTGTAACATTTTTAAAGATTTTTAACCATTTCGTGAAATATTTTATCGATAAAAAAATCTATTTGAGTGGAAATTGAGTAGACTGAAAAGATACTGGATATTGAATTATTGTAACACAATATCTGGAAATTGAAATCTTATTTATTGATTTCTTAAGCAGTGAAGCAGTGTCGAGAGCGATTAATACTTCGATGGGTTTCTTGGTTTTATTTATCCTCTTCCACTTGATATGCCACATTCAGTCTCCTTATTCGATAACTTTTCGTCTAACCAATTTATCAAGCAGGACCTAGACCAATTTTTTTCCAGAAATATCACGTACATTGTGAAAAATTGATGGGGAACTTTTATACTAGGATTATCTATCTTCTTTAGAGCAGACCTCGTCTCCGTTCGTACATACGAAAAGTAATCTAACTAACTCCTCAACCAACTGTACGTGTTCAGAATTCTTACCCACAACGACTGTTGCTGTTTAAATATACACTTTAATAGACTTCTAACTTTGAATTCTTTAGTTTTATTTTTCACTTGGGTATTTAATTATTGACTAGCTATCTGATAAGTCGTGTTTATTCTTCTTCAAATCAGTTGCTTTTTCCACAAGGATAAAACTCTTCATTTGATTTACGCATGTCAAAAAACATACAGGCAGTGATTCGAGTCTGTGTGATTAGTTTTGCCACAACAAAAATTTGTGCTTTTTTTTAAATTTATTGATATCTCTCAAATTTAAAATGATTTTCCAATTGTATGTTTACCTAGTAGGAAAATCCACTTTCCTGAAGGATTTCCCCACTCGATAACCAATTAATTTATTGTATAAATTTGCTTAAAACAATTCAGGTGCTTAGTTTTTCATGCCGAAAATGCTGATAACATTTTCTCAATTAAAACTTTCACTGCAGGAGTTTCAAAACAAAAAAACCCGTTATTATGTATCATGATAAAAAAAACAGCGTTAATGACTTTCCGCAGTAAGTTTCCCATCATCTTTTAAGCATTATGAATTAATAATGATGTTCAAAAGCTTTCCAGGATTCTCAGTGTAGTGTATCTTTTGATGTTACGCTAAGTTTCAGTTTACTTTACGTAATATGTTATGAAATCTTAAATTATTGTATCCATGGATAAATTATTAAAATAATAGAACCGAGGTGTATTTCTGACCATAAATTGAAAAGATCTACTCAAAGGTAAGATTCAATTAATCTTGATGACCCACATACCTGTTATTTTCTATAAAAACACTTTTATTCCAAATTTAAAACTATTAATATATCATCTCTTCTACATTATGCAGCACTGTGAGCCTTGCGATGATCCCTTTTGAGCAGTAAATTGGTTTTAGCAAAAAATACCCTAAAAGCCCAACCAACTGCACCTTTCTGTAACTTTAGAGAGCCACTTAATAATATCCTTTTGTAGTTCTTTTCAAATTCTCACTGGACATCAAAATCAATCTCTCACGCTGAGTGCTAATAATGGATGATGGGCTAGTGGATTTTTTCTGATGAATCATTTTCTATCGTCAACCGAGTGGCATTGGAATATCAAGCCGCTTAATAAAATTTTTGAAAAAATATTAAAATGTTTAGATCGATACTACAAGAAAAATAGTTGAAAATTTGCATTTTAAATAACTTAAGAAACATTACTTCGTTGTATGATAAAAGAGAACTTCGGTTCAAATGGAAAGCGGTTGATTCCAACTTCAATTTGATATAGAATGACCCACTAAAAATCCGAATAAGTGACAAAAGGATAATCATTTCATAATCCCATCAATAGTTATAAATCATAGCAAACCAGTATTAAAAAACAATTCCCAAGTGAATAAAGCTCCCTATAGTTACATACTTTCCATTCATTATTATCTAATTTAATTTTCAACTGTCACAAATCATTCCCAACCCCCTAATATCCCTACTTAGTCCCTAATAAATATTCCGACAAACTCCGTTAATATTATACAACCACCAACCCAACCAACGCAACCTCAAAAATCTAACAAGGACTTCCCCCGATCCTTACTTCTCCAACTACTCTTGTTATTTACCATCCGGAGATGTCGCCATTTTGAATTATGGTTTGTTGAATATTCTATTAGCCTAATGAGGGTATAAATGAATTAACGTGATATTTATGTGTGAATGTTTTGATAAAAAAGTGAAGCACGCGACCAGAATGTGCTTTGTCATATAGTCCACGATAACATCAGCATAAACCTATTTCTTTATAAAGATTCCCACAGTTTTGCATTTGCTTTTTCAACACCAATTAATGAAAATCTTCAGCATGCATGTTAAACCCCTAAATCTGTTTATCTGAAGGGGTCTCCAGTAATCGTGCTTCTTTTGCCCATCCTGTGTAGATGCTTCCTCAGGGTAAAGTGTCCAGTAACCAAGTCCGTAACTGTCTTTAAATTTCTTTTACCCAGTTTCAACAGCCATCCGGTGTCCTTGTGTCAGCCTTAAGTTGGTGTTCCTCAACTAGCAAGCTCCCTACTTCTCCTCTCCTCTGTAATCCTTTATGATTCCACAAAACGGTTCTGGACCTGTGAAGGCTCTTGTAGAACCTTCTTCAGCTAGCTGCGATCTGCCATTTAATTCCCTGCAATATCCTCATGTGCGGCAACCCTATTAGACACTTTGTTGTCTCTTGTCAGCATGTTACGTGATTCTTTAGTTTTCCACCAGGTCCACTTATACCAGCCCCAGTGCCATGGTTTGTTTTGTATTGAACCAGAGGACTACATATCGTCAAGAGTCATTTTTTGTTAGTTTTTCTTTATATTTTTGAAAACCTGATATAAAGAATGGAGCTTAGCAATTTTTATGATATTTACTACTTTCCCAAACATAATATTATATTGTTGAATATATAAATCAACATTAAACCAGACAGTTATTCTAGATTTCCATCACCACCCACCATGTACGTGCCTTGTTGGGCGCGGCTCGTTTCAAATGCTAATCCCTTCATTCACATCTAAAATGATTGACAGGTCCTTTCTTCCTTCCATATAGCCGGTGCTGAAGCTTTGGGTCCTATCATGGAAAATACCATATCGCAGATATAAATCTAAATTTGATGTATTTTTGTTCATAATCGATATTAGGTAGTAGGTACAAGTCCATTGTTGTTTCCTACGTGTAATATTTGTCCATTTAGTACAAGCTTATTTAGAAATTGAATGGAATAAGATTATGTTAATGAAAACGGCATCGATAATATTTTCCGTTACGTTTTCATGTTGAATTTTCATGCTAATGTGAGAATTGAGGCTGCTCGTGTTTTCTATTGTTTTAGACGAAATCCTACCACGGCTTGGCAAATTAAAACAAGCTTCGAAATTGAGAACGACGTGCTTAAATTTATGATCTTATGATTTATACGTATACGTATATTCGTAGTGTGATACAGCGAAGACGTTTTGTGTTACAATCAAGCGGATATTAAAAGAGAATTTCCAATAATCTTTAAAGGGGTTGTGGGAAAAGCTTCGAGATTGTTGGTGGAAATTCTCGAAATAATACCGGCTTTTTATATAAGAGATTGCCGCTTTTATATCGCTTAACATTCGCCTAAAAGATCTATTGTGTATTGTGCCCCTTTACTTCTTCTTCCTATTTCCTATTTCCAGTCCTATTTCCTGGAAGAATTTTAAGATATCTGCAGGCTTCAACTTAGGCTTAGGCTCTTCTATCCAATAATCTCCCAGGTACTATATATGCTCTAAGAACTGGAGTATTGTGCAGGTGGAAATTATGTGGATGGAGATTTCTTCTTCCAGATCTATTGTGCCCTCTTACTTCTACTTAGTTTCTGAAGAGAGTCTCTGAAACTAGTACATAGCTTCTTTAGTCCTATTTCCCGGAGGAATTATAGGATATCTGCAGGCTACAACTTTGGCAAATATTCCTCTTCTATCCAGTAATCTCCCAAGTACTGTGCTCTAGGATTTTGAAGTGCTGTGCAGTTGGAAAGTATGTGGATGGAGGATGTCCCGCGTTCTCAAACAATACTAATATTTTTGATTGACATTTCAATGGATTCCAAACCCCTAAAAACGTACTAAAACATATTTTAATAATATTATAAGTCGATTGTTACAATGTAATTTCAAACCCCCTTTTTTAATGCCACGTCTATTTATTATTATTATGATAATTTTACCAGTATTCTGGAAATATTTGTAAAAATCTTGTTAATTTTCGCACATGCCACTCTAGAAAATAACAATAGAGCCAATACGACGAAAATATACAATGACATTGTGTCAGCTTGATGTATTCACGTATTCACCTATTGAAACTATTAGCAGCTTTCAGTGCGTCCAGCAGTGGCGTCGAATAGTTAAAGGGGCGTTAATCCTTATTCCAAAATGAAATGAAAAACAATAAAAATATCTACGTCGAAAAAAGGTTCCAATAAAAAACCTTTCCGCAAATTAATTTTCAATTCATCGTCAGAGCATTTACCGTCCAAGATTTAAAGGCATTTCAAACCGAATGACTACCAAACATACAGGGTGGCGCACCGAAAACGAAACAGATGCATTTACTGGCAGATGATTCCTTTTTAAAAAAATCCCTCGGACCCGTCGATTTTGTTTTCGAGGGGGACACAAAATTGGCATAAAATCACAGTAACATTTGCAGCCCCCTAAGCGGGGGTGGCACCATCCCTAAAATCTTAAATGGAAAGGGGGGTCGAATGATCCATCATTTAAAAGGTCTTTCAACTCCCTTTACAATGTTTTATTATAAAGGGAGTTGAAAGACCTTTTAAATGATGGATCATTCGACCCCCCTTTTCATTTAAGATTTTAGGGATGATGCCACCCCCGCTTAAGGGGCTGCAAATGTTAAAGTGATTTTATGCCAATTTTGTGTCCCCCTCGAAAACAAAATCGACGGGTCCGAGGGATTTTTTTAAAAAGGAATCATCTGCCAGTAAATGCATCTGTTTCGTTTTCGGTGCGCCACCCTGTATATTATTAACTCTCGATTAAATTGCTGGAAATCTACATTTCCGACCAGTCGCAGCGGTCCTTGCATAAATTTCAATTCTTTTGATATCACCCAATAAAACGATTGAACCAGGAACGGCTTAAACAAAATACGTACAGTTAACGAGAAGCTTTTACAGCGAAAACCGAACTGGAGGCTTATTTAGAGAAGTTTAGAACGCAAATGACTTTTGAATAGAGTAGGATCTTAATCGATACTGACTTCACTATCTAGCATCACTAGCATCCACTACAGAGTCAATTTTAGCTCTTGCTTGATTACTGTTTGTCGGAAAAATGTATCTTTTTCCTTTTGGCAAGCTAGTAAACCTCATGTAACCTGTTACGCCTGCTCTATTGATATATGTGCAGTTAAAGCACTTTCGGAGATTACGGATTCAAAACATCATTTCTCTTCTACCAAAACTACGCCATAAGCTTCAGTTATAATGAATAGCAACCATTCATCACTTTTTCGAATATTAAATCGAAAATCCTGAGTTTATATTTCTAAATTTTGTGAAATCTCACTTAATCCCACCCTGAATTTTGGAAATGAATGGATAGGATGTGGATGCAAGAGAAAGCATCTTTAGTTTTTCTCAGTTTGGCCATATTTCTCGCGAATTGCGGTGGCCATGGTCACCGTCGTCTCCCGTCTTGTTTTGGGATCCGTTCCAAGTTTTCCCCAATAATTTATACACAGACAATTATTCCGTCATATTGTGCACTAACCCATTGTACAGGGTGATCCAATTAGGGTAACTTTCCCCATTTTTTAAAACAGCTTTGTATCAAATTAAAATTCTCCAGTGCCATACAGAGATATTGCCCCAAATTGCTATTTATTTCATCTTCTCTCCAGGTCCCGTTTATGCAAATGTAGTCCTTGCACGTGCAGGTACTTTGTTATCTCTGATCTATTGCTAGATAGCAGTAGATCTAGTTTACAAACGCAAACTGAATTATTGCCGGTTTGCGTGCTAGGAAATATATTTTACTTAAAAAGAAATAAAGAAGCTGATCGTCTTTTTTTATTTAGGGGTTTTTTGAGAACGTAGCAAGACTTATTTCATAAACAATCAGTTAAATGTTTTGTCAAAGCTGGGATTGCTATAGAAGAAGCTAAAGTTATTTAGAAGTACAACAATTTTAATCTTTTCTGTAAAAAATTAGTAGCCAGAGAAAGAATTTGTTAAATTAGTGTATGAGTCTTATCGCTACAAGAGCATCCAAAGTTGGAACAGTGATAAATATTACCGATTTAATATGTTGGTTGGAAGACGGCGTGCATGTTAGCGAGGTAGGTCTGTTCTCCCGCTGGTTTCATTAGATTTTCGTGTTCAAACTTATTTGTTAGTTTCTAAATTTACCAGGCAAAGATAAACAGCTTTGAAAGTTGATTATTTTAAAAGTTTTTTATGTTTAATTACATTTTCCAGCATCAGCTACCTCCTAAACCTACTGGTGTTCCCTATTTATCCCCATTTACAGATTGATTATTGTAAATATCATACTCCTGCTCCATTCTACATTCCTCAAATCTCTATATCACTAGTTATTTATTTTCTCTAGTTCAATCAGGCCTAAGCCATTCGCAATATGATACTTTTCTCCTAAAAATACGTATTTTACAAAATGAATGTCTCAAAAATGTAGAGCACCAAGAAAATAAAACCCTACCCCACAAATAAATTCCTTGGGAAATCGCAGATATATTCAAAATAGAAGGAAAGCAATCTAAAATATCGATCAGTACGCTCCCATGTCATTTAAGTGGAAACTGTTCGGTTTTCCTCGGAAAAATATTGCCATTTGCTTTTGTTTATATGTAGCAAATAAGTTTAGATTTGTAGCTTATTCGATCTGACATTGGTTCAAACTAGGTAGTTTACCGTAATATCAAAGTTATGGTTATGGCAAGTTATTTGGAATGAAGTTTCTAAAAACCTGAAATAATTTTGCACATTTATTAACAAATGGAAATAAGAAAGGTTTATAAAGAGTGCAGCAGAATGCTGGTACATACTGAAACTTTCAACCTAAGTTGAAGCCTGCAGATAT